>CM061921.1:297896962-298273332 GCA_031002005.1 Vandiemenella viatica | reverse complement strand
ACCGCACATTCAGTACTTAAGCTGCCACTAGACATTCATAACAAACCAAACGCAATGTGTAAAATTAAAAAAAAAAAGCGGAATGGCTGCAGTGTTGCAAAAATGTTCTATTATAATTTGGGATGAGTGTACTGTGGCTCATAAACATTCGCTCGAAGCATTTCATAGAACTGTGCAAGATTTGAAAGGCAACGATAAACTTTTCGGTGGTACTTCCGACAGACATTACCAGTGATTCCTCGCTCTACTTTTGCCGATGAGATTAACGCATGTTTAAAACAATTGTTTTTATGGCGGAGTGTCGATAACACTTCGATTTACCATGAACATGCGAGTACAATTGCAAAATGATCCAACAGCAAAAGTATTTTGTAAGCAATAGCTGGATATTGGAAACGGTGAAATAGAACTGCATCGAAATACACAATACATCAAACTGCCAGACAAATTTTGCACTGTTGTTCACTCAAAAAATGAACTAATTGAGTGTGTTTCCGGATATATCAAAAAATTGGCTCAGTAATCGTACTGTTTTGACAGCAAAAAAAATGTTGATGCCAACGAAATGAACTTCCAGATACAACAGTTGTTGCCAGGTGATCTGATGTCTTTTAAATCAATAGACACTATTGTAGATGAAAATGAAGCCGTAAATTTACCAACTGAGTTTTTAAATTCTTTGGATATACTGGGAATACCACCACACAATCTTCATTAAAGATTGGATCACCGATTATTCTACTTGGGAATTTGAATCCACCTAGATTATGCAACGGTACACGTTTGGTCATCAAAAGGATCACTGGTAATGTACCTGAAGCAACTATTTTGACTGGAAAGTTTAAAGGAGAAATCGTCCTGTTACCGTCCAATGATACCGCCGAATCTCCAATACCATTTAAAAGGCTTCAATTTCAGATTATTTTGGCTTTCGCTAAGACCATAAATAAGTCTCAATGCCAAACAATGTCCTTTTGATGCTTGGACTTGGAAAATACGTGTTTCTGCCATGGGCAGCTATATATTGCCTTCTCACGAGTGGGGAAACCATCAAATCTATTTGTATTAGCAAAAGACAGACTAACCAAAAATGTGTTACACCAAATAGCGCTTAAATAAATTAAAATTATAAATTGTCCTAATTTAAAATAATGAAAATGATTGTTAAAAATGTTTAAAAATCAACTTCATCCACCTCATTTAGAAAACTGAAATTTCAATTTAGAAATAAATAAAAAATAATTTCTTTATTTTTATAAACATATTTTTATATATTTTCAATTAAGTAATTTGTAATAAAATGTAATAAAATTTTTTTATGTTCGTTTGTCCTTAATTTAAACTATCAGAAACTCTTTACCAATTACTTTTGAATTTTCAAATCGACTAAAACGTTTTTGTTTTTATTAGTTAATATTTATTTGACTACATTAGGTAGTTTAGAATAACATTGATCCAAAGTACTGTAACTACTGAGTCACAGCAACGCGTGACCGGGTCAGCTAGTATATTTAATAAATTTTGTGAAAGTATTATACAGTTTGTAAATTATCTTATTGGCAACACCTTCTGTTCCATCCAAGAATTTGTTTAAATATTTAACTGCATCAGATATAAATTGTGCAAAATTTAATTGTTAATGTTTAATTTTTTGTTTGTTTCGTTGTTTCTTATTTATTTTTCGGTTACTGTATAATACAACATTGTTATGATTATTATTCATCTTGTATGTTAAAATATTAACTATGATGTGTCGAAATCCTGGAGGTCATTTCTCAGCAGACTAAAAATATATTATCAGTTGGTTTTGGTTCTTCACCTGAACAATCTTGCATATTTATAATGTCTGGGGGTAAAGAAATCTGAAAACAATAATTAATGACATTTCTCTGTGATTTTATTCATAACTTTAAACATCAAAAATGATATTTTTATTTATTGCAAGAAATAATTTGTTAACAGGTCACAAATTATTGAACTTAAAGAACTTAAGAAATCTTTTTAAAGTGATATGAATGGAGTGATGAGAGCTGGTGAGTCATTATTCGGCACATTGTATGCATCTCTGATCATTATTGCATTCAGTTTTGAAGAAGTGACATATTGTGCAGCCATAGGAATGCTATTGTTGACTATGAAGGGTTGGAAGATTTTCCTTGCTACAGATGTATGGGAAACTATTAGCATCATTCAGGACAGAATCCGCAGCTTACAAAGATCAGCTTTCAGTTGATCACAAGAAATTTGTCATATGACGGCCAGAGACATTCACAGTTGTTGATGGATACCTCAAGCTCACCAAAGGTGTAATAACCTCCTTCTCCTTGATGTCACAGCTCGACTGGTGATCCTAAGAATATCCAGTATGTCCAACAATCGAGCCACTGAATAGGTCCACTTTCTGGTTCTCCTTGAGTAGGAAGTTACCTTTGGTTAATGTGGAAAGAAATTCAACTTGTGGTTGGCTAAAAATATCAGATGGTTTTGGCAAACTTTGTAGCACCCAGAGGCCATGTACCTTCTATGAAATGTGTTCTTAAATAAGTCTCTAGGGTGTTACATCCTTGGGAGAAGCCACCCTCAACTGTTTTCCTCCTTCCTAAAATCAACTTCCTTGATTTATCACATGTCTGAAACTGCATGATGAAAGCTGCTTGGGTTCTTTTCACAGCTGCAGACACATCATCAGTTCAAACACGGGTGATATCATCTCAGAGTAGTGAATGTCAGAGGAATATTGTCCCTCTATAAAATTTTGTGTCTGCAAACAGTATATCTGCAAATGCTTTCCACCATAAATAATAGTTTTTGGCAGGTGTTTTCTGTGACTATAGGTATATCCATTATTGCACCCTCACTGTACACAATCCTGGTGGTATAATCTGCCTGCACTAAAATCAAGAGCCTATAGGTATGTTGTGCTCTCAAACTTTGGAAGAAAATGTGCAATACCTATTATATCCCTTTGAGAGGCATGCTCAACTTTAGGAAGAGCCAGAAGTCACATGACGATGAAGCACAGGTGTGTTGAGTTTGGGTGAGAAATTCATCATCAAATGTGAAGAATGCATTATCGTGATGGAGCTGACAATTACCTGCTGAACACATGTCTGCCTGTTTTGCATTTCACAGCATCACAAAGGCAATGCAGCAACTCTTGGTAATGATTGCACTGTGTGGTGCATACTCATGATGAACTATGCCATTAAAATCACAAAAGATAGATAGCATGCATTTGACATTGTTGCAGGCTGATAACTGGTTTCTGGTTTACACCAATAAACACAGGAATCACTGAGAGAGATCACTGTGTCAAGAAGGTTGGGATCACTTTCAGTCCACAGAATATTCTGTGTGCTTTCCAAGTGAAGTTGCTTCTGCACAAACATTAGCAGCAATGAAACAAACTTTAATGCATTTGTTATCATTTAGAGGGATGCTAATCACAAGTAATGGTGATTCTAGTTTTTTATTAATAGAAAGAATTTCGATGAAGTGCAGCTCTTGTACAACTATGTCTAGAATAGAGTTGTGTGGTGTCAGAGACAGTAGACACTGTTTGATGGTATCAAGAAATTACAGACAATTTATGCATTATGTAGTCCCCTAAGGGCTGAAAATCACACTGACTGTAATAGTAGGATGGAGAGACAGTGTTTCTTCTGTTTAAATCTGTTTACCAACATCCTCTATTATTTGTAACTGCGATGAAATTCTTCTACATTAAGAGTATTTGGGTACCAATGACAAAAGATCAGATAAATTACTTTATGTGATGATTCCTACATGTATTCTTAATTGTCTCATGCCAATAAATCTGAAAATCCCATATAAATATGATTTTTTGTGCATTCTGAATGGCAGAGTATAGATGTAGATGAACATTTAATACATGCTGAAAAGACACAGTTACAACACTTCACTTCATGTCTTACTCTGCTAGAGCAATACTGGACATGAGGCAATATTTTTAAGCAATTAATAGTTCTGAGCAGCATACCTTTTTTTAAAAAAAAAATCTTCAGATGATAGCCTACTACTTCATCACTGTTTCTTTCGATTAAAATAAATGAGAAACTCAATCAGCAATAACATATCATATTCCTAATGAATAAAATAAGCAATGCCACCTGTACAGTAAAAACCACTTTCTCTAAATGCAAATCTATAACTAAGGAAAAAGATGTATTTCTCTTTTTTATGGAATAATTTTTTGGCAGAATTCTTCACAAACTTAAAAAGATTTCAAAACACAGAAAAGAGCTGTTAGGATTCTATGTGGGGTAAAACCAAAAACTTCTTGCAAAGAAGCCTTTATAACCTCATTATTCTTAAAATGAATTCTCAGTATACACATTAAGTCATGAGCTTTGTTCAGAATTCTAAGATCTACAGTTTCAAAACAAGATATAAAAATAACTTGAACAAAATTTGGACAATACTATCATTAGCACAATGAGGCTTTAAATATTCTGGGACATAATATATACACTGATCAGCCAGAACATTATGACTACCTGCCTAATAGCCAGTCACCGAGCTTGGTGGGTGAGCGGTTAATGTTCTGGCCTTGCATTCGGGAGGACACCAGTTCGAATCCCCGTCCGAGCATCCAGATTTGGCTTTTCCATGGTTTCCCCAAATCACTCCAGGCGAATGCCAGGATGCCTCCTTTAAAAATGCCATTGCCAAATTTCTTCCCACTCCTTGTCCCCGTCCCATCCTGTCTCTAATGACCTCAACGTCAATGAGGTGTAAAGCCATAAGTAAAAAAAATTAAAAAAGTAAAAAAAATAGACGGTATGTCTCCCTTTAACATGGATAACAGCAGTGAAGCCTCTTGGTGTGGAAGCAATGAGGTTTTGGTAGATCACTGGAGGGAATTGGCACCACATCTGCACACGCAAGTCACTTAGTTCTCAGAAATTATGGGGGGGGGGCGATGATTTCTGACGCCACATTCAATCACATCCCAGATGTGTTTGATTGGGGTCAGATCTGGTGAGTTTGTGGAGGGGGGAGGGGCAGCACATCAATTGCAACTCACCACTGAATTCCTCAAACCACTCCATCACACTACTAGCCATGTGAAAAGGTGCATTATCTTGTTGAAAAATGCCACTGCCATTGGGAAACATGGTCATCATGAAGGGGTGAATGTGGTCTGCAACCAGTGTACGTTACTTATAGACCATCAACTTCCCTTGCACGAGCTCCAGTGGACCCACAGATGCCCACATCAATCTTCCCCAGAGGGTGATTGAGCAGCCACCAGCTTGTCTCTGTCCCGCAGCAGAGGTGTCACGAAGCTGTTCTCATGGAAAACAACTGATTCATGCCCTTCCATCAGCATGATGGAGAAGGTACAGGGATTCATCAGACCATGCACCACTCTGCCACTGCGCCAACATCCAGTGACAATGGTCATGTGCCCATTTGAGTCATAGTTGCTGATGTCATGGTGTTAACATTGGCACATGCATGGGTCGTTGGCTGCGGAGGCCTATTGTTAGGAATGTTCAGTGCACTGTTCAGACAAACTTGTACTCTGCCCAGCATTAAAGTCTGATGTTAGTTCTGCCACAGTTCACTACCTGTCCTGTTTTACCGGCCCACCCAGCCTACAATGTCCGATTTCTGTAATGAGGGGTGGCCGCTCAACCCGTCGACGTTTGGCTGTGGTTGCACCTTGGTTTCGTCACAACACTCCTCGAACACCCGACAAGTTGTGCAGTTTCAGAAATGTTCATACTCAGCCTCCACGCAATCACAATCTGCCCTCAGTCAAACTCAGTTAGATTGCGCACCTTCTGAATTATAAACACAAATAGCACATTTACGGATACTACATGCACAATGCACGTGTCTGACTAGCAGTTGTTTCTCGTCAGGTGACGCTGCTAACACCTGGACGGGTTTATATTGATAGTAGATAGGCAGTCATAATTTTCTGGCTGATAAATGTATATCCTCTCCAGAGATAAGCTGTTGGAAGTGAGAGGAGGAACTCCTCCATTTAATTAAGTGGACTAAAATATCTGAATAGATCCTGGAGAAATTGTGAAGCAAATAAGAAATTTAAGAAACTGGAAAGTGTCTGGTGTAGGTTAATATTACAATAGATGTGTTAATATTAGCAACAATGTGCTTTACCCTTAAATGTGATTTGGGTTGTGTCTGGCTACTCAATAGAGGACTGAAAAAAGTAATAGCTCATAAAGGAGGGGGTGGGGTAAAGTGTTGAAAATTACAGGCTAATTTGTTTGACTTTACAGAAAAATTATGCAACCACATCAGAAATGCCCGTGAGAGAAGAAACAGGTTCATAAAGTAGTAAAATGGCTATACGCAAGGATATTCATGCGAACGGCAGTGGGGTATAGTCAAGGATATTCATGCGAATCTCAGTGATGTATAGGCAAGATCTTTCAGATGAAATGGGCAAGGTAGGCCTTGCTGATAGTGTAACCCTAGATCTTCTCAAGTTTTTTTGTTAGAGTTTGCCATTAAATTATGTTAAATATGGCAAAAAACATAGGAGTAGATGAAAAAGTAACTTTCAATGTAGAGGAATTTTTAAAAGGTAGAAAGCAAACAGTTAAGGTAGTGAATCCTGTACCAAAGAGGTGGAAGTGAAAATGGCGGTGCTACAGGGTAGTGTATTGGAACCATTGCTATTCCTTATTCTAATGATTGATTAAATTAATGATGTACAGTCAGAATTTAGGGTATTTGCAGATGACATTATGGCATTTTGTAGAATCAAATTTGGAGAAGACAGATATCCGCTGCAAAGCAACCTAGACAGGATAGCTAGCTCAACAGGTCAACAAGGAGTGAAGATGTTTTCTAAGAAGAGTCTACTTTGCTGGTACACAGGTAAAGTACCAAAGTTTGTTTATCAATATGAGGAGGGGAAGGAATTGTTTATTGAAGTCTGGAATTGTAACCATCATGGTATAACATATGATAATAAATTCAAATTTGCAGGACATGTGGCAAAACTGTTTGGGTGTGGCTCCCTGTACTAGGCCACCTTTAGTGGTGATTATAGCTCTAAGTGGAGTTAACTTAGAGAACAATATTGTGAATAATAAGTTCTTTGTATATACTGGTAGATACTTATTTGAAATTGCTACCACATTTGTACTTAAGGAAATAATAAAAAAGAGTTATTATGTTCAGCCTCTGCTGTCACTGATACTTGTTGCTTTTTCATATATTTACTAGACATTGCAGTTCATGCCCAGCTGTTGGCTGAGGTGATGTAAGATGCAGAATTCCAAAGTGGCACCGCAGAGTCACACCCACACATTTATAAAGAGGATGGGTGCCATTGTTTGTTTTACCTGCAGTTGCACAGAAATGTACCTGAGGATTTGCGCGCGTGGCCACATATGAACAAGAGGGGAATCGAGGATGTGAGACACAAAACAATGGATGTAGGTGTCCAGTGAGTCGATGACATGTTTCAATGGCATTTTTCAGTGGTTTATGTAGTGCTTATGTTCTCGTTTGGCTTGAGACATCAGATTTTTACACGTGTGTTTCTGTGTGAAGAAGACCTCAAGTTTGCCAATGCTGAGTGCTGTCTCTGTCTGTAATTACTCTGAAACAGATAGGTGACAATTTTATATAAACGTTTTTGCTCAGTATACTTCTGAGAGTATAACTATTGAATTGGTGGACATCAAGTCTCACTGTCTCCCTAGCTGGGAATGTTTTATACATTTATAAACTTTTTTTGTTTGTTTGTTTTTTTATGGCTGAGTTCTTTTTCTTTTGAATATTAATTGAGAGTTTTCCATGATCAGTTTCAATGTACCATATAATGATGTATTTTATCTAAATGGAAAATTTCGATAAAGTTGATTTTCTAGTATTTGACTCATCTCATTCACTGTTTGTAATTAGAATGTGTAACCTTAACATACGACCTTTTCATATAGTCTATAAAATTTTGTAATTCATTTAGTATAAAAAATTTCTCTTTTCATGTGGAAAACTATTAATTTAGGTAAAGGAACCTTGAATCTCATGCAGAGATTAATAAATGTAAATGTCTCTGGTAATTTGGAGTAGTAAAAATTTCATAAAGAACCAAGACATTTCACGGTTCTCTTCAGTAACTTATCTATTAAATAAAAAGAATAAGGTTTTCTGTTTCTTGTTTGATTAATTAAGTTCACCATATATTTTCTCCTTCTCCACCATCTACTAGAATATTGTTAAGCATTGATTGTGTATACAAATCAAATTTAGACAATGACAATAACATGTCCTTAGAAATATACTACGATTTATAGCAACAAAAAAAAAAAAACATAGCAATCTTACAGGTCTGTTCACCCAACTCAGTAAAAATACTAAATTCAATTTTTCCTCCAAAATATCCCCAAAAATATGAAAATAACCCTTATAAATTTATCCATAGTCTTTCCAGCCATTTACAAAAATTTTATCACATTTTAATCAAATTCTGACCCAACTCATGGAATCTAGGTACATGGGCCAACCATGACAACAATTTAGTGTGATCTAAAACTATATTAGCTGCCCTGACCTTGTGCATCACCACTTCTCTGCACTTTTCGAAAACGGTGACCTTCAACTAATAGCCCCAATGAAAATGAGTTATGTCAATAGCTTTCTCCTATCAACTGGTCAAACTATCCAAAATGGTTAGAACTTGTAAATACCTGGGAGTCACGCTAGACGAGCGACTAAATTTTACTGACCATATAACGGAGGTGTGCAGTCGTGCCAAAATAGTGATGAACAAACTGATCAGTATTGGGCAAAGAAGATTTCATCTTCCAACGTCCATAATAAGGAGGTATCACGACAGTATATTATCCTTGATTGTGGGATATGCTGCTAGCAGTTGGGCGCATCAGTTACGACAAGTTAAACCTCGCCAGGCACTAAGAAGCGTACAAAGAAGCATACTGATAAGATTAAGTGGTGCATATAGCACAACAGCGACCGACTCTCTGCTGGTTGCGTTGGGTGTTTGGCCACTTGACCTAGAAGTTAGAAAGAGAGGGGCACACTATTGGCTATGAACCGGTGACGCCGAAAAAGTAGAACAAATTTTAGGAAGACCGGTTACAGAAGCACGGGAGATAAAAACAGTCTTGATGGAAGAATGGCAACAACAGTGGTCGCGTAGTACGACTGGCAGGAGAACCTACAATATTTGGCCAACAATTCAAGAAAACATAAACCTTCGTCACCTAGATCCGTCATCCGGACTTGTTCATTACATCACTGGACACGGGCCATATCCCAGCCTACTACATAAAAGAGGACTAAAAGACACAAGCTTGTGTGAGTGCGGGGAAGAGGGTACACCCGAACACATCGTCTGGGATTGCACACAAATGGCAGAAGCCAGAAACGAAGGATTTCATGTACTAAGAAACATGAAAACGGAAGACATACTAAAAAATGAGCAACTTTGGCGCAAACTAGACTAAGTGACGCAAAATATATCCAAACTGCAAAAGGAGAGATTCATGCAAAGTTTAGCGACAGCAAGAGGAAGGCCAAGTCAACCCGACTATGACGTCACAGAGTAACACCCGAGAGCTGCCACAAGCGAATGCGTGTCTAAGCGCTCGATCAGCGAGTCATATCGTGCTGAAAACGCAACCAGCTGGTCTGCGGAGAGGAGTGCTTAAACCATATTAAAGTCTTTAAATGGACCGTTTCGCAGCAACACCACTGGAGATTCTACCTACAAACAAGAACTTGCTAAAGCAACACGTATAAAAGTATATAGTGTATGTATAAGTTCTTTACTAGTGCTCACATGAACTATAGTCTGATGCATAAAATGTGGTCTGACATTGCAATAACACAAATAATAGATAATAGTTGCAGTCTCGAGCCGCTTCTGAAGTAAAACATTGTTATCTCTTAAAATATGTAAAAATGTTAATAGTTAGTTAAGAGTAAAAGTTGTAAATTATGTAGCCAATAATCTTAAAATAGGAATTTGTTCAAATATAGAAAATAACAAATACCGGCAGTAGTTCACCTGTGAAACTTACAACCTACTAGCCGGATATTAAAGACTCCTTACTTCTGCAATTACATATATATCATTGAAAATTAGTTCTCACAACCAGTGTTGGAGGTGGCCAGTCTCCCGATGGGCGGCCTTCTCGGTCACTTTGGCTGCCAGAGAGACTGAGAACGTGCGCTATTCCAGGAGATTTGGAATTCGGATTACCGCACCGATACCAATGCTGGAAAATGCTTTCTTAGATGGTAGAGTAGTAGATAGTAGTAATAGTTTAGTAATAGTAGTAGTGGTAGACGTACGAAGTGACATAGTGAAATATTAAAAATTCTAACCATAAAGTGGACAGGAAACTGCAAACACCATACAAAACTAGAAAACTATAATAAATCAATTATGACAAAATACAGCAAGTTTAGAAAGTTATAATGTATGTTAACAGTGGAAAAATCCTATGTATCGTGCCAACAAGAAAAGACTGTACAGATATTGCCAAAGCCATACATAACAAAAATTGAAATTATTCATTGTGAAATTATTTGTTGAAATATCAAATGTAAAACTGTTGTGTTAATTTAAGGCCTATTTTAGTTTCTAGATACTAGGCTGTAAAAATGTGTGCTAAATAAAAAAAAAAAAAATATCCAAAATGGTGAAAAGTAATTGACTTTAATTACCAAATGTTATTATTCTCTTGTTAAACTGTTTTTATTTAGCAACCAGTATTTTACTGTTTCATGTGGGACTATACACTACAAGTTAGCCAATCAGTGTTTTTGTGGTAATTTCTAAACATTCATCAACCTTCACAACTCACTCTAACTTTCTGCTGAACCATAGTTATGACATCATTATTTAATAGTTGATGTTGAACTCTTAAAATGCCTAAGATCAATTAATACACTCGAAAACCACCACAAACGTATGGAACTTAAAGATTTTAAGCAACCGTTTCATTTCCTTTTTAATGTGAAAATGCACAAATTATTATTATTATTGCTCCATGATTCTCTAAAAGTGGGTGGTGGTGGGTACATTACACAAATCCTAATATGTAACCACTTGTACACAGGAAGGATATACGGCTTATGGCTGGAGTTGCCCAAGGGCTATTTTTAGGAACTACAGTATACCAGCATTCACCTGGAGTTATCTGGGAAAATCATAGAAAACCCAGATTAGGATGGCTGGAGGGATTTATAGATACCTACTCCTATGGGAATCTTAAGTTCTCTTGCTCGATAACTCCTTCCTATTCCACTCCCTAATCACTCGTGGAAAAAAAAAGAGTATAGAAATGAATCAGTTCTGGCCCTGATTTCTCTTATTTTCTAGATATTAATGTAGCTGGTAGAAATATGTGTTTGCCATCATCCTAAATTGGTCAGTCATGAATTTTCAATCACCTACTGCCCAGAGCAATGCCTTCGGTGTTCCAGGTCTTCCAAACCCAAGTCATCCAACATCGCACTCACCCTTTCCCTCCAGCTATATGTGCCTGTAACAAATCCGGTGGATCTTCTTTGTACCTTCTCTGATGCATCCATTAACCCCTTTTGATAGGGATCCCATACAGAACAACAATATTCTAAATGAAGACACACCAGGGCTTTGTATGCAATCAATTTAACTTCTGGTGTACATTGTTTAAATTACACCCTAGAAATTGGAACATATGATTTGCTTTCCCAATTACCTTCTCAATATGTTCATGCCACAATAAATTATTATGAATTGTTACACCTAGGTTAGCGGAATCTACTGTTCAAAGGACAGTGCCATTAATTTTATATTTAGAACTAAATGATGTCCCTTTTAACTTACATGCATGACTTGGCATATTTTAGCATTTAGCTCCAGCTGCCAATCTTTGCACCTAGTGAATAATTTTCATAATATCGGCTTGTAACAAAGTGAAGTTGTCCTGGGTTTTTATTTCACGATAAATAATAGCATCATCAGCAAATAGCCTTTCCTCTCCCCCCCCCACCCCTTATTACATCACATAAATCATTAATGTATATGAGAAACAACATAGGCCCTATCACACTTTCATGGGGAACCTCGGACCACACATCCATCAGCGATGAACGCTCACCATCGGGAACTACACATTGTGTTCTACTCTTTGAAAAGTTTTCAATCCAGGTACTTATTTGTCTACATATACCTTAACTACAAAGTTTTGTAAGTAATCTTGTGTGAGACACAGTGCTGAAGACTGTTTTAAAATCTAATAGAACTAATTCAACCTGGGATTGCTTAGCTATAACCTGGCACAAGTCGTGAATTAAAAGTGCAAGTAGTGTCTTGCAGCATCGTCCTGTTATTAATCCATATTGGCTTGAGTTTAATAGGTCTTCTTCATCCAAAAACTGCATGACATTTTAATAGATAATATGTTCTAAAATCCCACAAGATATTGAAATTATTAAGATTGGTTTATAATTTTGAGGGTCATTAACATACCCATTTTTAAATTCTGGAATTACGATGGTGGTCTTCCACTCTGTGGGTATGTTTCCTTGAACCAAGGAGGCAGTATCTAATTTCATCAAATATGTTGCAATTTCATTTGTGTACCTAGAGTAGAATCTAGTATGAATACCATCAGATCTGGGAACCTTATTGTTATTCCATCAACATCAAGAACAAGATCTTTCATAATTTTGTTGGTATGCTTATTAAATATCAGGATCTCCTCTACAGTTTCTGTTGTGAAAGCTGTGTTAAAGATATTATTCAAAATTTCTGCTTTCTCTATGCTGTATTCTGATAACTCCCCATTTTCCTTCATTGGTGAAAGCATAGCCTTACAAGAACCACTTATGACTTTGATATATGACCAGAAGTTTTTTGATTAGTAATTAAATATCCAGATAAATTCCTGACTTCGAATTCTTTAAAAGCTTCACACACTGGATTGTGCATGTCTACTCACAGTTGGACTAATTTAAAGCAATGAGATGTGTCATTTACTGTTGTATCTAAACGCCTTTACTTCTTGAGTAAACATTTCACCTCTCGATTTAGTCACAGAAAGTTCTTTCTAACCTTAAAAAATTTCTTGAATAGAAATTTATTTATACTAGCCCATATTATTTCTTTCAAATTATACTGAAGTTCCTCAACATTCATATTTACCGTGAATGTTTCAAAATGCCATGGCGAGGAAAATGACAGTTCTACTCAAGAATTCTTGTCTGCTGGAGGATACAGCGAAATTGGTACAACCATGTGCGGCTGTTCCACCCATGCTCTATGACTTGCCTAAGATACATAAAGAAGGTACCCTGTTGGGGCCGATAGTGAGTGCCATCGGCTTAGCAACTTACCATCTGGCCTGATACTTAACTGGGTTGCGGCCCCACGTGTGGGAAGAAGTCCTCACCATGTGACCTACTCCGCTAGGTTTATTGACATCATCCATGAAGTACACCTGGGCCAGAAAGATTCACTGTTGAGCTTCGATGTGATGTCTCTTTATACAAGCGTACCTCTGACTGATACGCTGGCTCTATTAAAAGAGCATTTTGAGCCCAGAGTAGTTAATTTGTTTCAGCACACACTCCAATCTTCGTGTGATGAAGAATGCTATGAACAAGTAGATTGATTGGTCACTGGCGCCCTTTGTCGCCAGCAATAGCAACTTTATTCATGGAATAATTCTAAGATAAATTTTTATTAAAGCGCTCCCATGAAGCCCAGTGCCTTTTACCTTTCTATGGGCGACACCTTAGGGACAGCCTGCAAGGTTTTCACTATCACCTGAACAGCATCAACTAGAATATCAAATTCACGATGCAGATGGAAGAGGAAGGCCAGCTACATTTCTTAGATATTCTTATAGAAAGGAAACCAGACGGCACACTTGAAAACTCTGTGTACAGAAAACCTACAAACACAGACTTGTACATTACACGCATAGTCATCACCGTCCAGCGCAATGCAAGACAGTGCTCACCATGCTAGTGCACAGGGCGCGAGTGATATGTGATGCTGAGAGCCTACCAGAGCAAGTCAATCATCTGTGTCTGACCTTCATACACAATGAGTACTTGGTACATCAGATAAGATTGGCATTCCAGAACCGAGGCGCAGGTTTAATAACACCAAGAACGAGCCACAGGATCACCTAGCCCTCTTGCCATACTCTGGTGTTATAAGGGTGGTAGAAGTCAGGCTACAAAATGGATCCATCTTCCTGCCACAACGGAAACTGAAAAACGTCTTGTGCTCCTTTAAGGATGATCTTGCTCTCCAAATGCCGGGAGTTTATAGCATTTCTTTCGAATGCGGAAAAAGATACATATTAGCCAGATGGTACTGTGCATAAAGCAGTGATGTCTGGAACACTCCTGACACATGCATCTGGGACAGAGAAATCTGCAGTGGCGGAACATAGCCATGAACAAGGCCATGGCTTTGACTTTGAAAACACCAGGATATTGGCATGTACCAGAAACTTCTAGAACAGTATTCTAACTGAAGCAGTTGAAATTCACATCATGCCAAATCTTCTCAACCAGGACCAACTAAGCGAAGCTTGGACGCCAGTCATTGATGCAGTACGTCGCCAGCGTGCTGAATTATGCGCTGCACGGCTGGCGCAAACCAACTGAGCTCACACATGTCATACACCAGAGGTACAACCACTCCACCACCCAGGTGTCGACCGAATCAGCCAGTCAGCTGCGCCCACGTCTACCTCGATCACATTAGGCCACCTCTGAGGCTATAAATATCCCAACCTTTGGCCGCATGCGGAACTTCCCCAGAAGATGGCGACAGAGTTTCCGATCACCAAAATATCATGTGAATCACCCTGCTCACTCGACTAGTAACCAGAGAAGACTATATGCATTGAAATTATTTTTCCTAACTTGAGACCGTATTGTCTTGAGTTTAAAAGGAAAACTTCTGACTTCTGTATTATTGAGATCTTTAATAGTTTTGATTAAAATGAAGAGTGAAACCATTTCTGACCCATACAAAATTTAGAAAGGTGATTACCTGTTTTGGAGTGTGTATTTACGTCATATTACGAAACTATATCATCCAAGACATTATCTCAATTTGTGTAAGATTTGTTAACATGATAGCTTTGCCTTCTACCTATTATTCGATGGATTCCTTGACTTTTCTGTTATAGCTCGAATTCCAACCAGTTGCTCGCAATTTTTCTATTCTCTGGATTTTAAACTTTTGTGTAAATAATTCTGATAAGAAATTGGTAGATTGGGCTGTCAGAATCTTGTCTGGTAGCCCAAAGTGAAGAATCCAACCCTGAACAAATGCTTGAGCTACTGGTTTTTCTGTTTGATCAGCAGTTGAACTTCAGCAGTCGTTAACACCAGACGCCGACTTTCGTGCTTAATTTTAAAGTGTGCTATATAGGGGATTTTGGTGATAGGTAGCTCAAACGTTAGGCGGTTTATCGACTCCCTTAGGGAAATGGCGAATAGCTCAGGGTTGAAATCCAGTATCCATTCACTGTGTATTTTGGGAGGTTTGATCCGAGATGTGGAACAGGCCATCCTGGATACCATTGAATGGACAGGGTGTAGCCAGCTACGGATTGTGGCTCATGTTGGCACCAGTGATGCTTGCCGCCTAGGGTCGGAGGTTATCCTCTCTTCCTTTGGGCGACTTGCAGAAAGGGTGAACTCTGTGGCCATTGGGCACAAGATTTCTGCAGAGCTAACCATCTGCAGCATTGTTGATAGAACTGACTGTGGACCTCTGGTTCAGAGCCGAGTTGAGGGGCTGAACCAGAGATAGTCATGGCTGCAGATTCCTCGTTCATTGCCCTGGGGTTGAGTCTTGTAGGGATCCCTTATAGATCAGGGGTGCACTGCACACGGTAATCGGCTACACGGGTGGCAGGGGCCGTGTAGAGTGCATTGGGAGGTTTTTTTAGGCTGAGGGAGGATGACCCTGAAAAGGAAATTCAGTTACGGACAGCCCATATAAATTCGGCATCGCGGGTTAGGGGTAGCTTAAAAGAATCTCGAACATTAAAAGTTCTAATAGTTAACTGCAGAAATGTTTGTAATAATCAGCCTGAACTCGAAAACGTTATTTGTAGTACAGATGCGGAAATCGTAATAGGCACTGAAAGTTGGTAAAAACCGGATATAAGTTCCGCCGAAATCTTTAATAGTAGCATGAACATTTTTCGTAAGGATAGGTTGCATTCCCAAGGAGGTGGTGTATTTATAGCTGTTAGTAAGTACCCCCCATGTAACGAAATAGATGTCGATACTCTATGCGTAACTATTGCCGAGTCCTTAAGGAATAATGTAAATAATATAGCTCCACAATTTCCAGACCATACAATAATGCTAGGTGGTGACTATATCGACTGGACTAATTACGTTCACGTTACTAGGGGCAGGGATAAAGCAGCTTGCGAAACCATTCTAGACCATTTCTCAGATCTCAATTTCGAACAGCTCATAACTGAACCAACGCGATTCCTCAATGGTAACGAAAATATTTTAGCTATTCTCTTTACAAATAGGCCTGAATAATTCATGGATATTTCTACCACCGCGGGAATAAGTGATCCTAAAGCTATAATTGGTACTCTACAATTAACAACCTCGCGCAGAAAGAAAAAAGAAAGTATCCTTTACAGATTCGAATAGGCTTCAAAAGAGTGGTTTAGAATGTATTTCAGGCATAATTACCATAGCTTCATAGTAGCAAGGGGCACCGTTGAAAAGAGGTGGCATTGATTCATATGTATAGTAAGGGAAGATATGGACTTGCATATGCCGAAATGGATAATCAGGGATGGGAATGATCCCCCATGGTATACAGGGTATGTTAAAAGGTTACTGAAAAAGCAAAGGAAGATACATGCATGATCAAAAAGGATGCTGCAACGGACTGATTTAGATAAGTTAGATTAGATTAGGGGACATGTTAAGAATGCGATGCGTGAGGCCTTTAATGACTTTCGTTGCAATTCTCTCTCTAAGAGCCTCACCGAAAACAATAAAAAATTTGATCATATGTAAAAACAGTTAGTTGCAGTGGAAACAATATGCCAGTTCTAATAAAAGATGGACTGGAAGTTGACGACAGCCGCGACAAGGCTACCGTATTTAACACCAAATTTAAAAATTCATTCATGCACAAAAACATGGAAACATCCCCACTTTACCACATCGCCTGGAATTAAAGATGGATCTGATAGAGATTGATAGCGTAGGTATTGTATAGCAATTAAAGCTCCTGACGTGGGGTAATGCACCGGGTTTTGATGGGATACCAGTAAGAGTATTTTCTGAATAGGCAGAGGAAATTGAACCACTTCTGTCAGATATATTCCGGAAATCTTTAGAGGAGAAAAAAGTACCTTCAAGCTGGAAAATAGCCAAGGTAATTCCTTTTTTTCAAGAAAGAATATCGGAGTGGTCCTAGATATTATCGACCCATATCTCTAACATCTGCCTGCAGTAGAATTCTGGAGCATGTTATATGCTCTAACATTATGAAGTTTCTAGATGACAACCAGTTACTTGCACCATGTCAACACGGATTTTGGAAGAAGAGATCATGTGAAACAAAATAGGCCCTATTTTCACATGATGTAATGAAAGTTATCGATGCAGGTTAACAAGTTGATGCAATTTTCATGGAGTTTCAGAAAACTTTTGATTCTGTACTACACAACCGACTTTTAGTGAAGATTCGAGCATAACGTATACCGGATCAGATTTGCAAATAGATACGTGATTTTCTAACTGGTCAATCTCAGTATGTCGTTGTTGACCGGGAAGCTTCTTCTAAGATAGATGTTACTTCGTGGGTTCCTCAAGGAAGTGTAATAGGACTACTTCTTTTATTAATATTTATAAACGATCTCGGTGACCTTGTCAGATGCTTTTTGCAATTGTTTGCCGACGATACAGTTATCTATAGAGTAATAAGGTGCTCCGACGACTGCTAAGAAAATCAGCGTGATTTGGAGGCTATTTCCGATTGGTGTCGTAAATGGCAGCTTACACTTAATTGCAAAAAGTGCAAGGCAATGCGGATAAGTAACAAAAAGAATCAGTTTGCTCATGAGTACAGAATAAACAATTCAGCTGTTGACACGGTTGATTCCCTGAAATATCGGGGGGAATAGTACAAAGCAACATGAAATGGGACTTGCACTTATCTTCTGTCGTAGGCAAATCTAATTCTAAATTACGATTCATAGGTCATATTTTGAGGAACTGTAATGCTCATAACAAAGGAGATAGTGTATAAAACACTAGTTTGTCCGCATTTGGATTACTGTTGTCAAGTTTGAGATCCTTATCGCAAGGGCCTGATCGACTCAGTGGAGAGGGTGCAGAGGAGGACCACTCGATTCGTGACTGATAGCTACAGCTCTTATGAACGCGTCACAGAATTGATACATAGATTGGGCTGGGGTAGTTTGGAAATCTGACGATGTATTTTGCGTCTGAATTTATTGGATAATATGCGAAAATCTTTAAATGTTGAGTGCCTTGAAATACTTCTTTCACCAACCTATTTAGGTTGCAATCACCAGAGGGATAAGATTCAAGAAATAAGTTGCTGTACTGATGCTATTAGGTATTCCTTCTTTCCTCGTGCTATTCAGGACTGGAAAGCATGCGTTTAGGATTTGGTGCTTAGTATCCTCTGCCACCCACAATGTTTGTGATTTGTGGAGTATGGTTGTAGATGTAGAAGAGAAACCATTTTCAAATATCTTAAGAATGTACTAATAATTAAAAATATATAAATGTTGCCTCGTTCACTATATCTAAATAGCCCCATTATATAAAGATGAATTCTTTGATAATGTTTCCACCTTTCTGGTAAAGGATGCAGGTTTAATAACACGATGAATGAGCCACAGGATCATCTAGCCTTCTTGCAGTACTCTGGTATTATAATGTTGAGCATTGGTGTAGATGTGGCAAAAAATAGTATTAAGACCATCTTCCTACCATCACTGAAGCTGAAGAACTTCTTGCACTCTCCCACGCATGATATTGCCCTCCAAATGCAAGGAGTTTATAGCATTCCTTGTGAATGTGGTGAAAGATTAATAGGCCAGATGGTACGGTGTATAAAGCAGCGATGTCTGGAATACGGCCAACATGTGCGTCTGGGGTAGAGCAAGAAATCTGCGGTAACGGAACACAGCCTTGAATAAGGTGACGGCTTCGACTTTGGAAATACCAGAATATTGGTGTGTACCTGAAACTTCCCGGATAGTATTCTAATTGAAGCTGTTGAACTTTGCATCATGGCAAATCTTGTCAACCAGGACCCTGGGTAGCAACTATGCGTAGCTTGGACGTGAGTCATTGATGCAGTACGTCGCTAGCGTGGCAAGGTATGTGCTGCACCGCTGGTGCAAACCAACTGAGTATAGTACTTAACTTGTAACCAATAGTAGAATTATATTTTGTTCATGATTTCCAAAACTATATTTAAATAAAAAAAGCCGATTACTTATAAACGGGTATTTTAATTCATCAAAATAAACACATTTGTAATAATTTGTAAGCAATGTTGTGTTGTTGTTAGGGTTTAAGGGCGCATTGACGGCAGGGTCATTAGCGCCTTTTATAAGTAATGTTTCTTCCATGAACTAATAAATAAATCCATTAAAAAAATTAATATTCTACGAATGCATGTAAAGTAAATAGTAAAAACAGCATAGTTATTCAGTTTACCCATCTGTGCAAAGGACAATGAGCACTTTGGTTTATCGGCAGCAACTGATCATGCTAATGTCATTTGAAAGGGCTATTATTAAGCAATAACTTTTGTTAAGAAGGTCATTTTAAATTCCATTTAGAAACGACAAAAAAAAAAAAAAATGATTATGTCCTAATAAAACTGACATTACAAACAAAATAGGGCATGCAGTAGCGGTAGCAAGGCGATTGAACGATCTGTTTCTCTGAATTCGAGACGCGAACTAGCGAACTAAAAGAGTGAACTAGTTCGCTCGGGAGCTGCGAACTAAACTGAGCACTCTTCTTCGCGAACTATAATGCGCAAGTCTAATATAGACACACCGAGCATGGTGGTGTAACAGGTAGCGTTCTGGCCTCGCATTTGGGAGGATGGTAGTTCGAATCCCCATCCGGGCATCCAGATTTGGGTTTTCTATGGTTTCCAAAATCACTCCAGGCAAATGCCAGGATGCTTCCTTCGAAAGGCCATGGTCAAATTCCTTCCCATTCCTTGCCCCCCATTCCTTGCCCCCCATCCTTTCCCATCTCTACAGACCTGGCTGTTAAGAGATGTTAAGCAGTAATAAAATTTAAAAAAAAAAAATGACAAATAAACTCTTCTCATTTTAAAACAAGGTGAAATATCATAGTAAAATAATGCAGCTTTTGGAGGACCAAGCATACAGAAAGATTTACTGAGACCCAACATTTAAGCTGATCAACTTGACTACAAAACTGATCCACTCCTTAGATCTACCAGAAGATGTGAAGAGATGATTCCAACCCTGTGCTCCTGTTCCTCATAGGTTGTATTGTCTACCAAAAGTACATAAAGTTGGAGAACCAAAGCGACCTATTGAAAGTGCAGTTGATTGCCCTACATACTTTCTGGCTAAATACCTCAAAGATATTCTTAACCCATTAGTAGGGAAGGGTCATCGCCAAATACGAAACTCTGGTGAGTTTGTGGAACTCTTAGACAACATAAAGTTAGATTTGGGTGAAATAATGGTGATCTATGATGTGGTCTCTCTTTTTACTCGTGTTACCTCCTCAGAAATTTTAAGGAGGCATTTTGATCAGAAAATGATTGATATTTTCCACCATGTGTTGACAACCACTTATTTTTGGTTTGAAGGAGAATATTACGAGCAAGTTGATGGTGTAGCAATGGGCTCGCCATTGTCTCCTGTCATAAATTTCTTCTTGGAGTTTTTTGAAGAAGAGTCACTAAACCATGCACCACTCCAGGCAAAATGATTTTACAGATATATTGATGATACCTTTGTGATTTGGCCACATGGCAGAAACAGCCTTGACCAATTCCTAGTGCATATGAATTCGATCCATGAAAATATTCAGTTCACCATGGAATTAGAGGAGGACAGTTGCCTGCCATTTCTAGCTGTGTTTGTTATAAAACATGCTGATAGTTAACTGGGACACTCTGTTTACTGGAAGCCTACCCATACTGACTTATATTTAAACTCCAATAGCTGTCACCATCTGGCACAATGGCATTATCTACCTTGGTACACATAGCACGAAGAATTTGTGACAAACACAGCCTTGCAGGTTAATTGGACTATCTACATAGAACATTTTTAAATAATGGTTATAATCAGGGGCAGATTAGTCTTGCATTGAAACAAAAGGAATATCAACAGAAAGATCACATTGATACCACATGCCTTGCCTTTCTGCCATTTGTGGGTGCCCTAACTTCCAAAATAAGTAGACTGTTGGCACAATGCAGAGTCAAGACAATTTTCAGACCACCCACTAAAATCAAAAACTTGGTAGGCAGCATTAAATATGACCTAGGTTTTTCGAACCCCTGGTGTATATTATATCCCATGTGAATGTGGCCATGGTTACATTGGACAAACAAAGCGGTGTATTGTGTAGCGATGTGTTGAACATGCAAGAAATGTTCATCTTGGGCAAGAAGAGAAATCTGTGGTGGCCGAACACAGTGTGCAAAAAGGTCATACATTTGATTTTGAAAAAAGCTACAATTTTTGCCCAGGTCAAAGATTTTTGGGCGTGCGTTATTACAAAAGCTGTAAAAATTAGAACAACTGGACACAGACACTGGTTATCAGCTCAGTGCGGCCTGGAACCCAACTATTAAAATTCTGAAACAGTTTCACCTCAGTAACGAGCAGAAGAGTGGATGGCGTCATCATGCTGTGTTGGTTTTTTTCTTCCACCATATCCATGGCAGCAGCTAAACAAATAAATGGTTAATCATTGACATTTGGCTGAAAATGAGGGCTGAGATAGATGCCTTCGGAAAATCCCACAAGTGTGACATCTTTACATGGCTGGAAGCCTGAGAAGAGTTTATTTATATACTACACCTTGAAAAACATTGATCATACTTTACATAGAAATTTCTCCTAATTACAAGGGATGATCAAATGATAAGGTACAAAACGACGTAAAAACGTAACAGTTAAATATTTGCATATTCCGCCATGGGAGAACGTAGCGAGACATCTCGGGAAGCGATTGGAGCCTCTGACTGAGATTGGAGCATGCACGGGCGCCCGCATGTGCAGTAGAGAGCGGCGTCCAAATGATGCGGCAGTCTGTATGAGGACAGGATTCCTCGAGCGCAGAAAAACCATTAACTCCGATGTGTACTGTAAGACACTCTGACGCCTATGCAGGTCCATCAAGAACAAAAGACAGTGGCTGCTCACGGAGGGTGTGGTTCTGCTTCATGATAACGTGCGTCCATCCGCCCTATAGTCCGGACATGTCGCCCTGCGATTTCCATGTGTTTGGTCCACTGAAGAAACACCTGAAAGGGAAGCACTTCAACTCGGACGACGTACTCAAGGACGCTGTGAAGGACTGGGTCTCGTCACGGCCACAGGAATTCTGGGAACAAGGAATCCTGTGACTTTTTCATCAGTGGGATCATTGTGCTCAGGCTTATGGTGTATATTTTGAATAAATTCTACATTTGTACCCACCGTGTCATTTCGTACCTTTTCATTTGATCACCCCTTGTACAAAATGCTGATTCAATTCTTAATATGACTATAATATTCCATAAAACCACTTGCCCTGAATAAAATGGTGGAATTACTCTGAGCTGAACACTAATTTTTCATGGTGTGCCACAGTGTATAGTATAAAAATATATGTTACTTATTTTAATATCCTACCTTTTAATTTACCTAACAGAGAAAATTAAAGTTACTACAAATTCCCTTGATTTTGATGTTGCGTATTGACTACAAAAGCAATATATTATAAAATGAGTACACTAAGCCCAGAAATCCAGGCAAGTAATTACATCAAACTTATTAGTGAAATATGACTTACTATTTGAAATATTGGCCTTAATAATTCCTGTGTTAGATATCAATCATATGCTAATAACTTGAAACTTCTCTAGATATGACAAAATTTAATAAATGAAGCGTACAAAAAAATAATTCTTTTGTGACCTATGGTAAAAAATAAAGTAGTCTTTGCATGATTAAAATCAGTAGATTAACTTGTTTCTATGAATTGGAACCAAAATATTAAAAAAATAACTATCACTTATCCTTAATGTTTTATTTCTCTAAAACTGCGGCAGGAAAATGTGGGTTGATATAGCTATACGTCCTTTTTTATATTTATCCAACACTCATTTACATATGAATTTGAAACTAAGCATAATTATTGGACTTGTTTGTTTCATATGGAAAGCAATTAGAATGTAATAAATCCCTGCAGTGATATTGTTACTATTCTTATAATTTGTAGACTGTATGAATTTCTGAATAAAGAGAGGGTTAATTATTTTATGTATGTCAAACAAACTAAATTTATTTCTATCTTTTAGTATGTATTTCATAAAGAAGCTGTGATATTATGATAATAAAGATTTTTAATTTTTTAATATCTTTGTACACAAATGAGCTCCCACTATAATTAGGTTAGTATGTTTCAACTCATTCAACCACTGCAGAATTGTATACTATGTATGTTAATGCATTTCTTAAAATTTTATTTTTGTAGTAAAACATGAATATTTTCCAAATGAAAATTACAAAAGATTGATAAATTTTTTTGGTTAATAATTTACTTACTGAATTTTTCCCTTACATTAATTTTTACACTATACATTATTACTACCTTCACTGGCTTCTTAAATTGAATTTCTTCTTTTGGAAGATGCTGTATGTGACATGAACATATATAATATTCATTCATTATCGTATGTAGCATGGTACAGTTTATAGCTTCCCTCTCCTTAGCCTCCTTTTGTATCCGTGTCAGAGTTGCAACATTACAAATAACACACAAAACTATTTATCTTTGAGATGGTTTAGAAATTTTATGTGGAGGCTATTTAAAGAAATACATTTCAACATAGGGATTTAAAGTGTAACTGTATCATTCATTAAAAAAGTTAATTAATTTCATGTAGTAAAAAAGTGATTTATATCAAACATCATGTATTAAAAAAGTTACTGTCTATACTTGCTTAACATTTTTAATGTCTAATTAAACTCATTTTAGAACTATTACTGAATTAATGATGTGATCTAAAATTTGATTACTTCATTTTTAAGTCTATGGTCTGAATGAAACCTTTGACAGTAGATGTTGAGGAAATTTAAATCTGTGGATGACATAGTAACAGCCATATTTGATCCTGCTGATGAGGTAGGCAGAATTCATTGGGCGAAGGTGAGCTATAGGCTGACTTTCATTTGACGTTTAAAATCCAACAAGTTGTTGAACCTGTGAGCCTGAACATGCTATGATATTTAATATATGTAAGTGAATGAAATAACCTATTAATAGATACTTGTATTTTTTATTTATACTTATCATTTTATGGGCGGGGCGAAAACTTCTTCTATGCTATGACTTATAAAGACACTATTAAATATTGAAATAATGAGTTTAAATTTTATCTTACTGTTTTATCTTATTTGATAGATTAGAATTGGTGGCTTAGTTATTGTATCTTATACTTACCTAGCTTAACAATTAATATTGGAATTAGCGACGTAGTAAGACAGTGAGGTAAGATGGTGGCCAGACCAAACCAAAGTATCTCAACATAGTCAGTTTACTGATTAAATTATCAGAGCACAGTAAGTATAAAATTATTTACTGTTTCATTTAATTTTCCTTGATTATTGTGTACACAATTATTCAGTAACTGCAGGTTATTTAAACTTACTTTCTTACTTCCTCTTCATGGATAGGCCAAAAGTTTGTCCCACCTTAGTTTTCTGATCATCAATTTATGGTTCTATGAATATCGCTTCTTCCAGTAGGATTGTATTTCAAGGCAAGCTTTGGATATCTGTCATTATGGGTCCTTTGACTGTGACTATGCCAACTTCCATTTCTTAAGAATTTTTTTTCATTTAAAGAAGAAATATTCAGCTGTTTTCCAATTTCCTTTTTCCTTCTTCTATCTTTCAGGGATTATCCTTTGAGTAATCTTAAGAACTTCATTTCAGATAATTTTTTTGTATTTTATTTACCCATATTTACTACCATACATTAAAGTTTAAACTTCCTTTATTTTACAAAATTTAAGATAATATATTACTACCATGCATACTATTAGATAGAGTACCATCTTGCTTCCTGTGAAAATCTGCGTAGCTTCTTTTTCACTTATTTCTCATCATTTAAGGCTGATTGACAACTGAGGCATGTAAAGTTGGAAACTTATTCTATTGGTTGATTGTCAGTCACTACTTTTACTCTGATAAGATACTTCCCTTGCCATGATATAACTTCTCTTTTTGTACAAAATAACTGCAGATGGTGAGTTACTAATCAAATTTAACATATAAATTCATTTCTGGAGTCCATCCTCATTTTCCTGTAGAACCAATAGGATAAATCGATCATCTGAAAATACTATATTATTCAAATATTTGGTCTAACAACATCATCTATACATATATTAAGTAGTGCCAGGGAGAGACTGCAACCTTATCAGACTTCTTGGTTAAATGGGCTATTATTAATATTATTACTCCACGAGTCCCTAAAAGTGGGTGGCGGAGGGTGCATTGCACCAATCCTAATGTGTAACCATTTGTGCGTAGGATGGGATATACAGGATATAGCAGGATTCGCTCATTGACTGTTTTTAGTAACCCTCCTGGCATTCGCCTGGAGCGATCTGGGAAACCCCAGGTCAGGATGGCCGAAGTGATTTATCGAGAACTACTCCTGCCAGATTTTAAATTTACTCACCTGGTAAATCCTTCTTATTCCATTCCCTAATCACTCATGGAAAATATGAGTACAGAAATAAATCTGTTCTGGCCCTGAATTCTCTTATTTTATTTTCGCAGTCATTCCTAGATATGAATGTTGCTGGTAGTAATATTTGTTTGCTGTCATTCCGAAACAAGTCAGACTTAATTTTTCAATTAGCTTCTGCAGAGAGCAACATCTTTGGTGTTCAGGTCATCCCAACCTAACACCTTCAACAATGCACTTACACATTCCCTCCAACTATATATATCCCTGTCACAAATCAGGCAGCTCTTCTTTGGACCTTCTCCTAAGCTTCCATTATCCCCTTTTGTTAGGGAACTCATACAGAAGAACAATCTTCCATATGAGAGCTAGTGACTTGTAAGCAATTGATTTAACTTATGGTATGCACTGTTTTAAATAATGACCTAGAAATCATAGCATATGATTTGCTTTCCCAATTATTTTCTCGATATGCTCATTCCGTGACATGTTATTAAGAATTGTTACCCCTAGATATTTAGCGGATTCAACCATTCTAAGGACAGTGCCATTAATTATATATTCAGAGCTACAGTAAATGGTATCATCTTTTTCTTATATGCCTGACCTGGCACTTTTTAGTGCTTAACTCCAACTGCCAGTCTTTACAGCATGCAATTATTTTCATAATATCATCTTGTAACAAAGCACAGTCATCCTGGATTTTGATTTCACAATAAAGAATAGCATAATTGGCAAATAGTATTTTCTTCACCCTTATTATGTCACATAAATCATTAACGTGTATGAGAAACAACAGAGACCCTGTAACACTTCCCTGGGGAACCCTGGACTTTACTTCAGTAAATGATGAACATTCACTGTCGAGACCTACACACTGTGTTCTACCCTTCAGAAAGTCTGCAACCCATTTGCATATTTGTCTAGTTATGCCTTAACAATACAGAGGACCGATTTAGATACGTTAGGTGAGATAAGGATACATGTTAAGAATGTGATGCGTGAAGCCTTTAATGACTTTCATTGTAATTCCCTCTCTAAGAGCCTCACTGAAAACCATAAGAAATATTGGTTGCATGTAAAAAAAGTTAGTTGTAACGACAACAATAAACTAGTTCTAATAGGGTATATGCATGTATTTTTTTTAATCAATTATTTACATTTGTACATAACCGTAAAAAATATAACATTGATGTAAATATTAAGATTTAATATCAAAATAAATTCTTTAAAACTGAAATCCAGTTCCGCCAATTTAAACGCTGCCATTTTGGCGCGCTACACTGTGATGTGTAAGTACACGACCCCATTGGCGTACTGTATAGCGTGGAGTGTTTCATCTCAAAACATTCATGTTTTTTAACTAATGTCGATATGGAAGGAGGTCGAAACCCATGTTATAAGTACTGTATTGTACCTGTGTGCAAAAATACTAAATGAAATACACTTTCTATACATTTTCTTGTCCCGCAAGATGCGAATATGAGAAAAAAAGTGGTGTACCGCTATGAGAATAGATCTGCAACTAGTTGTTTATATTATTGTGAAGATCATTTGTACGTAAGTACTTAGAATTTCTGTATTTATGTATTTTAGGAAATGTAACATAAAAATTCGTTACCTGTTCAAACTCTAATCATATCTTACTTGGAGACCATCAGACATTTTAAGAACGGATTGCGATCTCCTTCATATATGTTGAAGGGTACACTGCTTATATGTGTGTGCTATAGTTGTTTTTCAAAATGCTCCCTAGATTGTGAGATATTTTCATACAAACAAACAAAAATTCTAGATGATGGGTATATATTAAATTATTGCCCCTACTTTATCAAATGGTGGACTGGTCTACGGGATAGGGTGCTGGCTTCATAATTTTGTGACCCAACTTCAAATTCCCACAGAACCAAATATTTTTACTTATTTTTATCTTCAAAAATTGTCAAGCTTCACTTCTTTATTTTGTTAAAACTTCATTTACATACTTTTATAGCGCAAATTAAAATTTAAAACAAGTCACATTGCTTATAACAAATACACCAAACATAATATCGGCTCATTTATCAACAATGGCTTTCTAATATGACTCTCTCCATACCCAATGAAATTAAGTGATGAGGCGAATCTGCTAGTAAACTGGAATCTGATACAAGAATTTTGCAATGTTTAGAAGCATTTGTCACTTGTTCTTCCATTTCCTTGTTGAGCTCCATTTTTCATCACGGATAGGCCTACTATTTTATTTTCAATTATTTACACGCAACCGTTCTTGGAACAAATCGAGTATAGAAGAAAGAAAGAAAAAACTATCTTCCCAATGCTACGTATTTTGTATAAAATACCTCTTGATGATATATAAGTAAAGAAACGACGAAAATGAAATAAATAACATGATAGGAACTATTTCAATTGAAAACACACCAAAACAACTTATTAACAAAAGTGAAAAAAAATGTAAGAATGGAGACTTTCTTGACGAATGATTGCAATGAAGTTTTTAAGGGTGTGCGGCCAATTTGTGTTGTAAAAAGACAATCCGTAGGTAGACCCGTGAATTCATTATGAAAAAAAAAGAACTTCAGAAAAAAAAATGACGCTGAATTATAGGTAATATGATTTGTTTTAAATATTATTTCACTCAATAAAAGAATGTAAATGAAGTTTTAACAAAATAAAAAGGTCAAGCTTGACAATTTCTGAAGATAAAAATATTTAATTCTGCGGGAATTTGAACGCGGGTCAGAAAATTCTTAAGTTAACATCCTACCGCATAGACCACGCTGGCATTTGGAGAAAATGGCTAATAATTTACTATATACCCGACATCTAAAAAAATTTTTGTTTATTTGCATGCGAATATTGAAATATCTATGACTTAATTACCTTGCAGCTTTCACTGCTCTGAGCTGAGCGGCCGTAAAATTCAGATTTGTTGCAAAATTTCCTGTCATCATGAAAGCATCAATTTTTGGAAAATTATCCGACTGTGCTTTCAAAAAACTGCTTTCAGTCATTATTTGGTGTGTGTATTATAGCAAGAATACAATATCTCACCAGTTATGCTGATATGTTAATGTAAACTTCAACACAATCACAAAGCTATTAGAACTCCAAGCAGCTACGCCTTTGTTCACAATAATATCGTGTACTTTGTCATCACGATTCGATTCGACCAATAGCGCTGTGTTTTGCGAAGTTCAATTTCCCTTGTGTTTTTAGCACTTTTGATTAATTAAAATCAGTAAATAAAAATCGAATAAATAGGAAAAAGACGTTATAGCGGTAATACTACACTAATAAAGTTTCAAAATAAAAATACTAGACGTAAATTTGAAATTCATGCATATTCTCTATAAAAGACGGTTGGGAAGTTGATGACAGCCATGACAGCGCTACCATATTTAACACCGAATTTAAAAATTCATTCAAGCACGAAAAAATGGAAAACATTCCCACTTTACCACATCGTGTAGAATTAGAGATGGATCCAGTAGAAATTGATAGCATAGGTATTGTAAAGCAATTAAAGCTCCTGAAGTGGGGTAAAGAGCCAGGTCCCGATGGTATACTGGTAAGAGTATTTTCAGAATATGGGGAGGAAATTGAGTCATTTCTGTTAGATACATTCCGTAAATCTTTAGAAGAGAAAAAAATACCCTCCGACTGGAAAATAGCAAAGGTAATTCCCTTTTTTCAAGAAAGGAGATCACTCCAATCCTAGGAATTATCGACCCATACCTTTAACATCTGTATGCAGTAGAATTCTGGATCATGTCATATGCTCAAATATTATGAAGTTTCTAGATGAGAACGAGTTACTTACACCATGTCAACAAGGATTTCGGAAGAGATCGTGTGAAACTCAATTGGCCCCATTTTCCTATGACGTAATGAAAGTTATTGATGCAGGTTTGCAAGTTGATGCAATATTCTTTGATTTTCAGAAAACTTTTGATTCTATTCCACACAACCGACTTTTAGCGAAGATTCAAGCATACAGTATATTTGATCAGATTTGCGAATGGATACGTGATTTTCTAACTGGTCGATCACAGTATGTCTTTGATGATGGGGAAGCCTCTTCTAAACTATGGTTACTTCTGGTGTTCCTCAAGGAAGTGTAATAGGACCACTTCTTTTCTTAATTTTTATAAATAATCTAGGTGACAACGTTAATTGTTGGTTGTGATTGTTTGCAGATGATGCAGTTATCTATAAGGAAATAAGGTTCTCTGACGATTGCTTAGAAATTAAGTGTGATTTGGATGCTATTTCCAAATGGTGCCGTAAATGGCAGCTTACACTTAATTGCAAAATGTGCAAGGCAATGTGAATAAGTAACAAAAAGAATCAGTTTGCTCACGAGTACAAAATAAACAATTCATTTGTTGACACGGTTGATTCCCTGAAGTATCTGGGGTTAATAGTACAAAGGAACATAAAATGGGACTTGCACATAACTTCCATCATAGGCAAAGCTAATTCTAAATTATGATTCATAGGAAGTATTCAGAGGAATTGTAATGCTCGTACAAAGGAAATAGCATATAAGACACTAGTGCGTCCGCATCTGGATTACTGTTGTGGAGTTTGGGATCCGTATCGCAAGGGCCTGGTTGACTCAGTGGAGAGGGTACAGAGGAGAGCCGCTCAATTCATGACTGGTTGTTACAGCCCTTCTGAAAGCATCACAGAATTGATACATAGATTGGGCTGGGAGAGATTGGAAGACGGACGACGTCATTTATGTTTAAATTTATTGGAGAATATGTAAAATTATATGACCTACGAGTGCAGTGAGATACTTCTTCCACCAGCCTATTTGGGTTGTAATGACCAGAGGGATAACATTTGAGAAATAAGATGCCATACTGATGCTTTTATGTATTCCTTTTTTCCTCGTGCTATTTGGGATTGGAATGCACAGAATTAAGATTGGTGCTCAGCACCCTCTGCCACCCACAATGTTTGTGAATTGCATAGTATGGATGTACATGTAGATGTAGAACTATGAAGATTCCTAAGTAACCTAGTGTGAGGCACAGTATCGAATACTTTTTTAAAATCTAATAGAACTTAGTCAACTATAATATGGCACGAGTTGTGAATTAAGAGTACAAGTTGTGTTTCTCAGCATCAGTCTTTTCTGAATCCATCTTGATTTTGGTTTAAAAGTTCTTTATCGTCCAATAACTTCATGACATTTGATTAGATTAGGTATTAATCCTGAAAAATATTGAAATTAACGAGATCAGCTTATAATTTTCAGGATCATTAACATTTCCATTTTTAAACATTGAACTTACAATGGCGGTCTGGCATTTTACCCTGATCCAAGGAGGTGGTATATAATTTCATCAAATACTGTGCAATTTCCATTGTATACCTAGAGTAGAATCTTGAAGTAATACCATCTGGTCCGGGAGCCTTATTGGTTTTAACATCCATAAGCAGTTTAGTTATTCCCTTGACATTAAGAATGAGATCTTTCATAATTTTGTTGGCAAGATTGTTAAATATTGGAATCTTCTCTACGTTTTCTGTTGTGAAAGCTTTTTTTAAACATATTATACAAAATTTCTGCTTTCTCTATGCTAGTTTCTGATAATATCCAATTTTCTTTAATCAGTGACGGGATACCCTTACAAGAGCCTCTTATTACTTTGATATATGACGAGAACTTTTTTGGATTAGTAATAAGATCTTAGGATAAATTCCTGGTTTGGAGTTCTTTAAATGCATCGCGCATTACCTTACATACTTCCTCTCACAACTGGGCTAATTTAGCCTGAGGAGATGAGTCCCCCAGTTTCTTCTATGTGGCATGTAAATGTGTTTGCCTCCTCAGCAAACATTTCAGTTCCCATTTGAACCATGGAAATTTCTTACTAAACTTAATAAACTTCTTAGGAACAAATTGATTTAAATTGGTCCATATAATTACTTTTAAATTAAACCAAAGTTCCTCAACATTTCATTCCTGCATTTTATGCCTTATCGAAGCAATATATGAGTTTGTCTTCATAATTATTCAAATTCACACTAGATTTTAAAGCTACCACATCTGCCTTCTGATCTCAATATACCATCTTCTACATAAACTGTATCTACAATATCAGCATTGCTTTTAAGAAAAAGATCTGAAATGGACAAGGAATCTTTGTTGCTTCAAGTTGGCTCTTCGACCATCTGTTCAAGTGAATTTTCCATGAATGATTCTAGGAACGTTTTGATTATTAACCCGTATCTTCAGCCTGACCTGAACATACATGTGTTCCATTCAACTCAGTGTATATTAAAATCACCTCCCATGATCAATGTATGTCCCATAAATTTTTGAGAAATATTATTAACAGACTGTCTAAAATACTCCACATTATCTAATCCAGAATCCGGAGGTCAATAAAATGAACCTACTTTGAGCTTTAAATTTCTGCCAATTTTTACCTTCACCAATATTAACTAAAAAAAAAAATCTGTTTTAGTTACTACAGGTCAATTGACAGTTTTATTAATGGCCATGAACACTCCTCCGCCCATTGAGGTAGTCCGTCTTTCCTGAAAACATTGAGTTGAGGGGCAAATACTTCGCTAGATTCAACCTCTGGCATCAACCAGCTCTTGGTTCCTTGCATAATATCAGCATCATTAGTCGAAACTGCAATGTGGAAATTGTCTACTTTCCCTCTAATACTCCAACAATTTAGGATTGTGATCCTTAGCTGCTTTGTATTTGTATTTTTGGAGTATAAGTTTGCATTTTTCCTGTTTGAATTCCGAAGGCAAATGGGTGAAGTATTTAGAGCTATAAAATTCCTTTTGTCTGCACTGTCACTACCAGAACCAAGCTCTAGATATTGGTAAATCCTCTTTGTTGAACTAAAGTTTCCTCGTGCCTCACGGTGTTCCTAAAATATAATTGATATCAAGACAGTTCCATATTTTTGCAGCCACCTTGTTTACCATTCTTGGTGTGTAGCAGATGCCCGACCTTTCAAATGCATCCCAGCTGGCAGCTATCATTGTTCGAAGTTCAAAGAATCCAGAGTTGTTTCCACAATGCAGCTCCTGTAAACTACAATTAAAATTAAAAATCTTCCTCCATACGTCTTCCTCACAATCGATGTGCGGCATGATGCTACAAATGGAGAACTGCAACAAAACTGAATTTTCCCGTATGGCTTCATACTCCTTCTGGCCCAACTTGACCATGGATTTAACCATATCTGCAACAGAAACATGACATGAGTCATTAGTACTGACATGCGAAATTACTCCTAACTGATGGCAGTTTGATTCTCTAATCACTTTTGGAATGGCCTCCATGACACATGGTACAGTTGCTGCTGGAAGACAAACAGAACAAACATTAGGATGTGGATCTGCTCCGTTCTTTGTGGCTAGTTCTCGTAGCCATTTCTCCAGATGTCGGACTTTGGAGCTGCTAATGAGCATCTCTAGGGGTCTGCGAACGTTTTTTCCTTGCTGTGGTTCTGGAGCATTCGCACTTAAATCTTTAGCTTCCTACAAAACTGAAAATGCATTACTTAATGGCAAGATATATTCCCATCAGTTATTTTGAAACTTTGATGCCTTTGTATGATCCACATGATGTTAGATGTTTTCTGCAACAGGTACTTGACAATCAAAACTGGTAATTCTCTGATGCACTGCTACTCTTCATCTAGGATGTTTCCATACCTGTGCTTCAAGAGATGCCAATAATGGTTAGAATCTCTTCAAGAGCTGTATGCATACTGGAACATATTGCACAAGCCATGTTACCTGAAACAGCAAAAAACGGAGATACAAATAAAATAAACTCAGTAACTTCTGCAGTTAGCTGCAGAAGCTCAGCTGGCTGATTCACTACCTAAACAGGAAATATTCAAAGATAATAACAAAAGCTATCTAGCACACTTTAAATCAAATACAAAATTTGACGACTGCTGCTATTGGCTGTGGAAGCTCAACTGGCTATTTATGGATATCCCACATCTAATACAATTTTTGTCCATTTATAAATATTTTGGATTATTTCTATTAAATGTTTAGGATATTTATTCATTTAGATGATTTTCCCCAATTGCTCCCTATTTACCTTCATAATTGGTAAAAGAGGTATCAGAATACAAGCCAAATTATCTTTCCTTTTCGTGTATCTGTTTGTTGCAGAATGTGCCATCCATACAGGGTCTTCATTTCCTAAATCCAGATTGAAACAGACAACCAACCTAATCAGCCAAATAGCTACAGACCTATAGCTCTTCTTAGTTTGACATTCTAGTTAATTGAGAGATTTTTATATAACAGAATTAATCAAAAAATTATGGGACAGATACCAATAGAGCAGACAGGTTTCTGACCAAACAGCAGTTGTAGTAATCAAAGCCTCACATTTACAACATTTATCAAAGCTACCTTTGAGAGAAAACTAAAAACTTCCCTGTATTAATAAACCTCTCATTGGCATCGTGAACTATAGCATTGAGGTTAATGGCAAATTTGTTGGAGGGGGCCCTCCAACAATCTATAAATATATATATATAATTTCTCTGCAATTCCTAAAATTCACTAATCTCCTCACTGTTGATTCCAATCCTGAATGGTATGGGGCAAAAAGAATTCATATAAGCATCAGTGCAGTACCTTATTTCTCTAATATTATCTTTCCTGTGATTGTAACCCAAATAAGTTGGTGGATGAAGTATTTCACCACACTCATTAGCAAAAAGGGTTTATGCATGATTACCAATAAGTTTAAGTGAAACATGTGTCATCTATCTACCAGAGACTCCCAGCCCAATCTAATAATCAGTTCAGTGATGCTTTCATACGGACTGTAGCAAGTGGTCACATATCTAGTGGGTTTTCTCTGTACTTTCTCTATACTGTCTGTTAACCCCTTATGAAATAGATCCCAAATGGCATAGTAGTAGTCCAAATGTGGATGCACAAGAGATTTGTATGCTATTTCCTTTGTGTATTTATTACAATTTTTCAAGGTTTGACTTGTGAATTTCAGCCTAGAATTAGCTCTACCTACAACCGAATTAATGTTCCTCTCCAGTTTCATTTTCCTTTGTACTGTTACACCCAAATATTTCACAGAATCAACCATATCAATAACTTAACAGTTTACTTTGTATTTCTGAATTCTTTTTGTTAGTTATGCACATAGCCTTGCATTTTTTAAAATTTAGTGTAAGTTGCCATTTGTCACACTGAATTAACATAAAGATCACAATGAATTTCTAAGCAATCAACCAAATTCCTTACTTCCTAATAAATGACTGCATCATCAGCAAACAATATAAAACTGTTACCTACTTTGCCTCTGAGATCGTTTATAAAAATTAAGAAAAGGAGTAGTCCTATGGCACTTCCATGAGGTACACCCGATGTAACATCTAGATAGAAGAGGTTTCAACTTCAATGGCAGATTGTGACTGACCGGTTAGAAAATGCTTTATTCATTCACAAAGCTAATCCAATATATGGTACGCTTGAATCTTTGCTAAAAGGTGGTTATGTAGCACAGGGTCAAAGGCTTTCTGAAAAATTGCATCAACTTGTGAACCTGCATCAACAACTTTTATTATGTCATGTTTAATTAGGGCCAGCTGTGTTTCACATCATCTTTTTTTTCTGAAATCCATATTGATTTGTTGTAAGCACATGGTTTTCATCTAGAAAATTCATAATGTTTGAGAATATAATATGCTCCATAACTCTACTACAAACAGATGTTATAGATATGGGACAGTAGTTTCTAGGATCACTTCAATCTCCTTTCTTGTGTGATTTTACAGTTGGAAGGTACTTGTCTCTCTTCTAAGGATTTAATGTATATATCAGTCAGAAATGGTCCGATTACCACAGCGTACTCTGAAAATACTCTTATTGAAATTCCATCTGGAACTGGTGCTTCCCCTACCCCCTTCTCAGGAGCTCTAATTGCTTTGTAATTCCTGCAGTATCTATTTGTAACGAATCCATCTCTAACTTTACATGATGTGGGAAAACCAGTATGTTATCCTTATTTAAATCCATGAATGAATTTTTGAATACATTGCTAAGTACTTCAGCTTTATCGCTGCTTTCATTAACCTCTGAACCTTCATGAATTAGTGCAGTTGCCACTACAACTGACTTTTCGTGTATAAGACCAAAATTTATTTGGTTTTTCTGTGAGACTCTTAGAATGGGAGTTGCAATGGAAATCATTAAAGGCCTCATGCATCACATTTTTAACAGGTCTCTTTAACTCAGCTAAGATTTCTAAGTTGCTACGTCATCCCTTCATTCTTGAGCATGCGTAGATCCTCCTTTGCATTTGAATAATATTTTGACTTCATGCATTCACCTCTGTGGAACATTCTTTTCCTTTATTGTCCATTTTGGTATATGTATTTCAATACCTTCCCTAACTATATGTATAAATTGATGACACATCTCTTCAATGTTGTCTCTTGTTATCTTGAAGTTATGGTAATTATTCTTCAGGTAAGTTCTAAAACACTCCTTTGAAGGCTTATTGGATCTGTATACAATCCATTATTTTCCCCTTTTAAAATTGGTTATTAATTTCATGGTTGCAATTATCACTTTGATATAGCTTATTCTTGTGGTCGTTGAAACGTAAGTGAATAATTCTGGCCTGCTGGATACCATGAGATCTAAAATGCTTTTGTTGATGTTATGACATCGCGTTGGTTCATTAAGTAGGTGCTCAAGATGATAATCTGAGAACAGATTGAGAATCACTTCAGAAGCTGCCTTATCCCTGCCAGCAGTAATGTCAACACAATTATGCCAGTCAATATTAGGCAGACTGAAATCACCTACTAGAATTATATAATGATCCTGAAAATGGTGAATGATAATATTATATTATTTCTTTACTCCTCGGTGATAGTTATGTTAGCATCAGGTGGATGGTAGAAGGTGCCTATGATAAGTTTTCACCTGGCAATGTTGAGTTAAATCCATATGATTTTTCAGACCGTATCAACATCTATTTCATAACATGGGAGGAAATTACTGACAACAATAAAAAACCCACCTCCATGAAAGTGTAATCTATCCTTACAATAAATGTGCTTGCTATCCTTAAAACTTTCTGCAGAACTTATATATGTTTTTAGCCAACTTTCTGTACTGACAATGATATCCACTTCAGTGCTACAAATAAAGCTTCGAAGTTCTGGTTGTTTGTAACAAATACTTCAACAGTTAATTACGAAAAATTTAACTGTCATGATTCTCTTAAGTTCCTCCTACAATGTAAAGAAGCTCAACGAATGTTGTAGTTTTTTAAATAAATCTTGACATAAAGTATGTACCAATGCATTTTCTGTTGATTTTCTGGTAGCTTTTAATTTAAAGCGTGTATTGAAGTGAAACATGAATTTTATTTTTAGGCAGAATTTTAACAATTAAAATTACTTCTTTTTAGCTTTATGTTTAGCAAAAGCATTAATTACAAAATTGGAGTTCAAATTTCGGACCATGGAATATTTGATGTATAGCATAGCTGAGTTGTATAACATTTCTTTTCCCATAGGATTTTTTAAATAAATTTTTAACAATTTTAATTTTGAAAATGATCTCTTGGCACTAGCTGTAGTCATAGAAATTGTTACACATAACAGAAATCCAGAGCACACCTCAGAAAGGCATGTAGATATAAAATTATTGTTTATGAATTATAAATCAGCAAGTTCTCTTATAGAGGATGACTTTCCTATTTGATGTCTTAAAGTGAATTGAAAACTAAGGTTTTAATTGGAAGCAATTTCATTCACTCCAATGAAATGCAGTCCCAATTGATTAATGATAATGTCCAGAATGTGGTAGAATAAGTTCACTTCAAACAAGCTTTCAGGATCTGGTAGACATTCATCCTTGCATTTTTCATCAAAATGATGTTTCACTTTCCACTAACAAGTTTCAGGTAATGTAGGGTTGAAAGATCATTTGTCTGCTACACTATTTGTTTGTGTTTTTAAATCTCCAAAATCAAGTTCTCTACATCCACAAAAATCTTAATTACCGGTTGAAAGTGTCAGAGATAACATGAAGAAATCTAGTGAGTACTTGGCACCAAAATTATTTTTCTTTTTCGATTATCATCCCTTGATCTTCATTTAGAGTTCCTTGTAAATGCCATTTCTTATATAAAAGACATGAATCCAAATGATTTTTTTCATCTCTTGGGTCATTCTGTGGCTTCTATAATATGTTTCCAATCACCATAGTCTTCTATCCAAACAGTTTGTAGATTTTTATATGCTCTGTTTGTGAATAACCAATACAGTGCTGACCATTGACTATGTTCCTTGCTCAATGGTAACTATTTCATGGAGTCTCCTACAAAACCCACCTACACATTATTCTATTTGCTAATGCAGGGTTAATGTTCATACTACCCAGCCAACATCTAAAGCATATATAATACTATTATCAGGCCCACCGCTAGCAGGTTGAACGCCCGTGTGCAATACCGATTATGCCACCCCATGTCTAACAACAGCCAGTGGTGGATCGAGGAGTTTTCCAAACTGGCTCAAAAAACTGTGAGATTGCCGCCCTTTCGAAAATTATTTGCCGCCCCCATTGTTGCCACCCCGAGTTTGACAGGCCGCTTGAAGGTGCAGTTGAGCTAAAGAAAAAAAAAAAAAGGTCTCCCGCTACATAAGTGACAATTTGCTGCCCGCCCCCCTTGATATGCTGGCCGTGTGCGGTGCACGCCTCGCACACCCGCTAACAGCGGGCCTGTCTATTATGAAATCAATATAATGAAGGATATAAAAAGTGAACAGTGTGTCAGAGTTTGGGAGAAATTAAAATAGCCTTTTCCAACCAAATGTCAACCTCTCCTTCACGTGGTGCACCCTGTTTGCATGGATGAGGCTCTGACCACTGAAAGATTCCCAGTATAAGTAGTCACCCACTACTGGCCAACAGCCTCCTAATGGAGGGTGGAAGAGTGGAGAGCAGTCTCGGGTAATTTCTTGCATTAGGGTTTGGAATTGGTCCTTAAAGGCATATGAATCAGAAATGATCAACGGCATGGGGATGCAGAAGGCAAAGGGAAACCACTGTGTTAACACTAGAGTGCACGCGCGGGCTACATATGTAGCCCAACGTGTAATATTGTCGTATATTATATAAACTTTGCGCGCTACAGATTAATCGTCCAGTGTATTCCTCAAGTACTATCCCCCACCCATGCCAGTAGCGTGCCATCTCTCACGGCGCACGGACATCTGCATAAATCGCCCTTGAAATTGATGGGCTACACCTGTAGCCCGCGCGAGCGTTGGAGGAAGTAAATTATTTAAAATACAAGTGACAAAATTGAGGTAAATATGATACATTTTCTCTATTAATACTACAAAAAGTAATGTCAATAACTGTTTTTTATGTGTGTTGTTTGTGTTTATGTATTTTTAATGTAACTTTATTATGTTTTTGTCATTTTTAGATGGTGGGTAATGTGAGCTATGCCCAAATACTAAGATGGTTGCTGGATAGTGGCAAAACGAAATTAAGTAGTTTTGATGTTGTCTACCCTCCATAATCATGCTAAAAATTGATTATGCAACTAGTGAAGTTAAAAAACATGATATCATCACATTTTATAACCACACAAAATACAGTGTCGATATTTTTGATAAAATATCTAAAGAATACCTCGTTGCTCGGAACAGTTGTCGATTGCCTCGCACGCTGTTTTACAATTTTGTTAACATGGCGTATATAAATGGTCTTGTAATATATCTGACGAACAATCCTGATATGAAAGTGATCCGTCGTCAATATCTTCAAGAAGTCGGATTCGATCTTGCAAGACCTTTGATAGAGCGTCGTATATCCCAGAAAAATATACTAAAAGGTGTAAAACTGAAAGGAAGACTACTTCTAGGATTGGCAGATCAACCCCCGAAACGTAATAAGCCTATTCGGGGAGGAGTTGGTCGATGTTCTTTTAGCAGCAGGGCTCGGGCTTACAGGACGCGCAAGCAATGCAGCAAATATGTGAGGCGCATTTGTAGCGAACTTCAGGCTGTCGTCTGTCCTGAATGTATGCCAATAGAATGAATTATTATCAATCACTTTGATAATTGGTTCAATTACTACACTGGAAACCCATTTTATAATAAATATTACTTTCTTAAATAAAAATAAGACTCAAAGATTTCAAACCTTTCAAAAATATTTGATTTTTAAGAAGTTTATGTTTATTTTTCAAATTATAATTAAGAAACAAAATTTTGTTAATGTCAATATGATAAAAATAAAGATATTTAGTAATTATTTACTCGGTTTTATATTTTTTTTTGTCTGATTCCGAAAATTAATTATCCTATAAATGGGCTACGCCTGTAGCCCGCGCGTGCGCTCAAGGAGTACTTAGGGGCGCGTGCACTCTAGTGTTAAAGACACAAAGGGTATCCTGAAGGACATGTAATCATCTCAAATCACATATTTCATGATGGCTTCTTCCTAGGTAAAATTTCCAGAGGTAAAATAGTCCCCCAATCATATTTCCAGGTGTGGAATACTCAGGGAGGAGTCATCAGAATGGATAGAAATATTCTACGAGTCAGAGCATGGAATGTTAGAAGTCTGAATAGGGCAGGTAGGTTAGAAAACTTAAATAGGGAGATGGAACTATTTAAAATAGATGTCATTGGTATTCATGAGATTAAGTGGAAGGATGCATAGGATTTCTCTACAGGGGAAAACAGAATAAATAATACAAAAGCTGTCAATGGAGTTAGAGATGAAGGTTTTTTAATGAATAAGAGAGTAGGAAAACAGGTGAGTTATTATGAACAGTTAAGTGACAGGATTATTTTGATGTGGTTAGAAACTAAGCTCACCCCAACCACATTAGTGCAAGTGTATATGCCAATGTCACAGGAAGATCATGAAGAAATAGAGAAAATATACACCTAAATTGAAGAATTAATCCAATATGTAAAGGGGGAGGAAAATCTAATAATCATGGGTGATTGGAATGTGATAGTGGGAAAAGGAAAAGAGGGGAATGCTGTAGAAAGTTTTGGTCTAGGAGAAAGAAATGAACAAGGAAGCAAGTTGTTAGAATTTTGTGAAAGATATAAGCTAGTCATAGCAAATACACTGTTTAAGAACCATGCAAGAAGTATATACACCTGGATACATTAGAAATCAAATAAACAGGAAATGCAAAACAGCAAAAGAAAAATGGCTACAAAAAACTGTGAAGAAGTAGAAAAGGAAATGGTCGTAGGTAAAGTAGATGTTGTATATAGAAAGAGCAATCAAAATTTTGGAGAGATGAAAAAAGAGGTGTAAACATTAAAGCTGAAAACTGGATACCTCTTTTAAGCTCAGAAGATAGAGCTAACTGATGGAAGGAATACATTGAGAAACTCTATGGTGGGGTCGACATGAAAAATAGCGTAATGGGAAAGGAAGGCAATGACGACATTGATGACTTAGGAGATCCTGGTTTGAGGACAGAATTTGATAGAGCTCTGAATGACTTGAAAGCAAATAAGGCAGTTAGAATGAATGAGATCCCTGAAGAACTTCTGAAATCCCTACGAGAAAAAGGAATCAAAAGATTATTCAAACTGATATCAAAAAGTTATGAAGCAGGAGAAATTCCAACTGATTTTAATAAAAAAATATCATCTTCACACTTCCAAAGAAAACACATGCCAACAAATGTGACAAATATCACACCCTTAGTCTAACATCACATGCTTCAAAATTACTGACCAGAATAATATACAGAAGAACAGAAAGGGTAGTAAAAGAGATAGTAGGTGAAGATCAGTTTGGTTCTAGGAAATACCGCAGTACAAGGGAAGCACTTCTGGCTTTAAGATTAATACTGGAAGGGTAGATCAAGAAAAACAAAGATACTTTATGGCATTTGTCGATTAAGAGAAAGCTTTTGATGATGTTAGGTGGGATAAGATGTTCAAAATTTTAAAGGAGTCAGGTCTAAAATATTGAGCTAGAAGAATACTTAATAAACTATATAAGAATCAAGTGGCTAAAATAAAAGTAGAGAATCATAAGACATGCATCAGTTAAAAGGGTGTTAGACAGAGTTGTTTTCTATCCCCATTAATATTCAACTTGGATGTAGAGTAAGCAATAAAGGAAGTAAAAGGAAAATTTTCATGTGGCATAAGTGTTCAAGTAGAGAAAATCAGTATGTTACGATTTGCTAAGGACATTGTCTTGTTAGCAGAATAGGCCAAGGATAACTGAATGGCATTATCAAGATACTGAAGGAAGGTTTTGGATTAAATATAAATCAAAGTAAGACAAAACTGATGAAATGTAGCAGAAAATCACAGTAGATTAAATATAAAATAGGACTGGATGCAATAGGAGAAGTAAGTGATTTCTGCTATATGGGAAGCAAAATTACATATGATGCCAAAAGCAGAAATGATGTTAAAAGCAGAATAGCACCAGCAAAAAGAGCCCTAATGAAAATGAGAAATATTTTAGTTTCAAGTATTGAACTAGGATTTAGAAAGAACTTTTTAAAACTCTAGGTGTGGAGCATAGAACTTTATGATAGTGAAGCATAGACTTTAGGAATACTGGAAAGAAAGAAAATTGAAGCATTTGAAAGGTGGCTGAAAATAAGTGGTCAGACAAAGTACGAAATGAACGTATATTGGAACCAATGGGTGAGGATAGAAGTTTGTGGAAGAAGCTTACAGAAGAAGAGACACGACTGGAAGGTAATATTTTGAGACATACTAGATTGGTTAATTTGTTAATGGAGGCAACAGTTGAAGGTAAGAGAATGTTGATTTGAAGAGTTACCATTTTTTTTTTTTTTTTTTTTTTTTTTTTTTGTAACTGCTTTACGTCTCTTTTTAACATTGAGGTCTTTGGAGACGGGAAATGATGGGGGGGCAAGGAATGGGAAGGAATTCGGCCATGGCCTTTTGAAGGAAGCATCCCGGCATTTACCTGGAGTGATTTGGGGAAACCATGGAAAACCCAAATCTGGATGCCCGGACGGAGATTCGAACCGCCGTCCTCCCGAATGCGAGGCGAGAACGCTAACCGTTACACTGCCCCGCTCGGTAAGAGTTTACCGCAAGAGAGGAAGGTATGGAGGATTCCAGCAACAAGTCCGAAGACTGATGATAGTAAAAAAAAAAGTGAACTCATTACTCATCACATCAACTGTGTATAAACTGAGGAGTCAAGGGGTTAGATTCAGTGTGTTCTCATTCAATACATTTGCCATATTTTCTTCTCTAAATAAGACTAAGGTTTGTACTGAAATATTGTTGTATTATCATGTTTATTTGTGAGGGATGTCCATAAAATAAGGTTCCCAATGATTATTAACAGTGAAAAACATGTTTATTTGCTTTCAAGTATACATTTTTCGAAAGATTAGACTTTTTCCCATTCTTCAACATAAATCTCGATTGATGTCTATGCATTTTTGTATGTGGTGTACCATCTTCTTTATGCCTGAGTCATAGAACACTCCCACCATGCCGTGAAGGTAGCTTATCACCTTTTCTTTTAACTCCTCTCTTGTTCTGAATTGATTCCCACCCAGGTGTTTCTTCAATTCAGGGAAGAGATTGTAATCACATGGGGTTATGTCCGGGCTCTAGGGTGGGTGTGTGATAATATCCCATCCAAATTGGTTGAGAAGGTGGTTACATAGGTGGTGTGGAGATAAGTGTTGTCGTGGTGCAAATGCATTCCCCTCATGAGCATGCCTTTTCTCTTATTTTGAATTGCCTGGAACAGGTTTTTCAACATCACACAGTAGTGGTCAGCATTGATTGTTGTATGGACAGGCATGAATTTTCACAATAATAAACGCTTGCTGTCCCAAAACATGCTCGCCGTCACTTTGGCGGTACACACTTTGGTGGCAGGAACTTCCACAGCTTCTCTGCGACTGCGACGACTCTGGATGTTTCCATTGACAGAACTGTTTCTTTTTTTCCGGCATCATGTAGTTGACCCAGATCTCTTCCCCAGTAACAATTGAATCCAAGGATTCTTTGCCATTGATTCCATAGGCTCGAAAAAATTCCTGTGCCTCTTCAACACGTTGCTGTTTATGGTCTTCCAGAAGCATTCTTGGGACCCATCTTGTACAAACCTTGGCATACCCTAAATGGTCTGTCAAAATTTTTTGTCAGTAGTAGTCTTGCTGACATCAGGGATCATCGCGCAGAACTCTCGAACCATAACACTTCGGTTTTTTAGCATTTCTTCATCCACTTTTGCTATTGTTTTGTCCAAAACCGATAACCATCCAGAACACTGTTCATCAAGGACATCTGTACGTCTGTCTTTGAAATCACTGCACCATTTGTGCACATATTGTGTGCTCATACACTTTTCTTGATAAACTTCTCACAGTTGGGAATGAATGTCCCACGTTGCAGTGTTTTTTGCACACACAAAAAGAATTACAGAGTGTAATTCGCACCTGGCGGGAGAAACAAGAGGGTGCTCCATTTCTCACTGCTGCTCAGCCAGGACTAAGCATCATAGACAGTTTGCTGGAGTGGGAATTTGGAGAGGAGGAACCAAGCGTCATGCCAGTGTTGCCGGATCCCACCAGTGTTGCCAGATCGAAACTGCAGAGTTTTGGGAACCTTGTTTTACGGACAACCCTCGTATATTGTTGCTGTCCTGTATTCATATACAGTAAGGGTTAGATTTACTTTCCTTTTCCTTCCTTATTTATATACATATATGCATAATGTGAAGGTAAATGTTTCAGGAAATTCTGGCCCATAACTTACAAGAGATCATACCATCATCACATCAGCAAACACAAAAATATGAACACATATTACAATATTTTTTGAGAATCTTTATTCATGTAGATATGATATTATTCATGTAGATATGATATTATTCATGTACACAGATCACAGGAATGGTGAGAGAATCAGGTATGCACACACTGAGACCTCCCACATTCTTCCTTGTGGATTCCTTAAATTTATTATATAAATCAGCTAAATAACTACATATTTTTAATAATTAGGTCCACATAACTTATCATATTAATGAGAACTGTAGTTAAAGCACTGAAAGATTAGGTTTAAACTTGTCATGAAGGAACAGTGGCATGTTCAGATTTGTAAACAGAAGCACATTTGGTCAAGCCTGATCATTAACATTCACACTGTGGTGCTCTGTGGGATTCACTGCATGCTACAACTCAGTTGTGTACTAGTCAAAAAGACTAATGGAACAATGCTATGAATACTTACATTTAGTATGAACTGATGTTGATTAAAAGCACCTTTGAACAATGGACAGAAACATGTGTTCAATGAATTTTGGTATTAGTCTAAATATTTTAGCTCAATCTTCTGAGTATTGCTCAGGGGGGCCTCAATTGGTTCTTAATGCCCCATAAAATTTTCCTGTGCAAAAAAACTTCCCCTATGATCTCTGCAACACCCATCGGTTTGTGGAACTGACCCTGTTGGAAACCACCACTGGTGCAAACCATCAGTTAATATTAAAAACAGGAATAACATGGTTTATATGGGACCACAGCTAAATGAATTAATTAAAATAAAAATTAATTCTAAAATTATTTTAAAATTACTGCCTGTAACTTTGTTTCCATATACAGACCTCGCTCAGGTAAAAGTCGAAAGAGATACATGATTCTCAGCCCCTGTGGCTCAATGAATGCAAATATTCTTTGTATGAAGGGTCTCTACAAAAAACTGTAGCTTTACTCCTCCAATAAATAAGATGCTGCTCTAACAATCAAAAAAGGACTTAAAAATTAACTTACCTGAAAAGGGATACTTATTTGTGAAGATTTTTCATTTTAATTTCATGCCTTTTCAACTTCACATCAAAATAAATAATACCTTCACCTACCCACAAGACAATGGACAATGGGGTGTACCTTAATTAAAACCCCATCAAATTCTGACCAGAAGTTTTTATTTTAATTGTTTTCAGTGTCAAATTATCATAAATTTTTCAGATTTTTGGCAACACATCAAAATGAAACACCTTCTTTTACCTGCAGGATGAAGAAGGGCTGGCTTCATTTGAAAACTCTTTAAAATCCAACCCTTAAATTTATGGGTATCTGATTCAAGGAAAATTTCATACTAATTTGTTAAATTTCACAACTTTTCTATATCACATCAAAACGAAGCAAAATGTATTTACCCCTCAGGACCATGAACTGTACAATAAACAGAACTGCATTATAATCTGACATAGTTTTTGTATGAATCTGTTCCATTATAAATTGGTACTAATGGTTCCCAATTAATGGTAGGTGTCACTCACTATACTTATGGTGAATCTTTAAAAATTCTGCATGTTCTCACTATTTTTCTGGTGACTGTTGCCAACATTATGTTGATAAATAAAATGAAAATGCACTTTCACATTTCAAACATATGTATTCAATTAGTGGTAGAAATTTCTCAGTCCAATTCCCTAACCTTTGTAAGATTACTGTATCAGAACTTCGATCTTTAAAAAGCTACAGTTAGTACTTCAAGTCAATTTAAACTGAAGCATGTACTCTTCTAATTAATTACTCTTAGCTCTTAGGCTATACATTTGTCCCACAAAATACCTCTTACATTACAAAAAATTATTCATGTTAGCAAAAAATCACATTCCATAAACTTAATTCTTCATCAAAATGACAAAATGGAAACATCAAGTCTCATTTACATTACTACTGACTGTTCACTTTCACCACAAACTGGCCTTGTTCCACTGAAGATTCGAAAATTCATGGTTTTGATCCGTGTGTCATAAAAAAATGTTATTAATGTAGATAAAACAACTCCTCTATCTTATCTATGTTCATTAGTGATCACTAGGTGCAGTTTCATTAAAATCAATTCATTAGATTTTGCATGATGCAAGGACAGTTTTTTTGGGGGGATAAGGTTTTGGAGTCTGTATCCTCAGGAACTTCGTAGCTTATCATGATAAAATATCCTAGAACCTGACCACTCACCCATCACTCACCAGTGCTTAAGGTAGGAGTGAAATAGCAGGTAAGGGGTGGTGGATTTTGGGGCTTTGCTGTCATGAATTAAATTAGAAACATGTGATTGACTTCACACAGGAAATTTTGGTGGTTCAAAATCTGTATCCAAGGAAATGGTACTCACCGGAAAGAAATTAATTAAAAGAAATTCCTGCCCCATTGTTGCTGATATAGTTGTAATGTTACATTTAAAAGGTGCTTTAGCACTAGAACGTTTAACGTAACTTCTTTATTAAACTTTAGAGTAAATTAGCTCATCACTTACCAAAACCAAATGAAGTGGGTCTGTAAAAATAAACCATTAAAAATAGCAACTCACTCCAATTTAAGAGACAGCAGATGTTACCTTACTTAATTTGGTTTAATATGGCCACTCAAGTGGATCATAACTTTAATTTAAAATTTTAGACATAGTACTTATAGAAAGAACTAAAATATCCTTGTTTGTTTTGAAAGAGAGTACATTTTGCTGTAGGATGATGAGAATAGTAGGGTACATGTGATGTGAAAATTATGGAAAAATGGAAAAAATAATATTTTCATAAAGCACTCATGAATTTTTTATATAATATTTATATCACCAATGTTTGGTGAAGGAGAATTGCAAGAAGGTTAATATATTCATTTAACAACTGAATGTCTGTTCATTTCTTTGGACTCAGACATAAAAAATTTCATTCAATAAAATTGTGTCTACTGCTCAAGAGTGGTGCAGTGGAAAAGCTGACACTCCATATGATGAGAAGAATTTTGTAACCATCTTAAAACACTCCAATTTCAGGATCACCAGCAGCTACGAACGCTACAACAGCTACAAAGTTAATTAACTGGCATTGATTGAAAGCTGAATTTATACAAACCATTACAGTCAAGGTTTGGTTAAAAAATGTGGAGGGCAAAAAAGGTAGGTTGGCTAGTTCACATTGTAATATTCTTTTTATTAAAATAAAAAAAAAAACTACATCCAGTAATTTTGAAATTTTAGATTTTTTAAAGTTCACATTGCACTTGTTACAGTGCTTTGCACTTATTCCTCTAAGAATACTTTCTACAGAGGGATACTGAATAATTTCATATGCAGTGTGGAACCTGTATACTGTTCCAGGTCTTAAAGCACACTCCACCTTCTTCTCTATTTAGCAAGCATAGTATATCTTCCAGAAGTCTGCTGCCTGATCTGTATTCTACAGTTTTTTGAAATAATCAGACAATAAATGATTAAGAGTCTAATGATATTGATTAACCTCATTGATGAAGCAATTGATAGTATTCCTCAAGATGCAGAGAAAATACAAAAGTTCGCTCTGTTGTAAAGAGACAATCCCACTTGCTCCTGCATTGGCAACATGCAATTATTCTTTAGCCCCTCAATACATTTTGGTTAATTGTAATGTTATTGTTCATTTGACAATAAAAATAAAATAAAGATATTCTAGAGAAAATATGACATTAATATTAAAAATGAAACAACAAATATAAAGATATTTGAATAAAAACAGTTACATAAATTATTGATCTAGATGTAAATGTTAAAGTACAAATTCAAAAAATAAGTAAAAATATCATACATGAAACAAAATCAAAAGCCAATCCAATTCTAATTGCGTTATAATCAACATAATTATGATAATTAATCATATAAATAAAAATATTAAAGAATGAACCAACCATCATAAATTTTTTACTAAATATAAATGTATTATCAATATAACAAATATAATACTGTATATGTTAACCTAAAGAAAGTATAAAAGAATTTTAAAACATCATTACCATAAAAATGAATCATAGAAACCAAAATAGCTAGACCTAATGCCCCTTCACATACTGAAAATACCAAATAGGAAATCAAAAAGAAAAGTACCAACCCACAATTAATCAAATAAATAGATATAATTAATTATATATAATGAAATAACAGTATTCTCTAAACTTAATAAAGGTATCAATAAATGTTTACATTTAGATGAGTAAACATAAACACTGCCAAAATATATAAACAATGAATAATATATTGATAATGGATACATAAATTTTAATAATTTTATATCAAAACTTTGGTCTTGTAAATAAAAAAAGTAATACTTTTAGAACTACTATATTTTCTCGAAGTCTGCTGCCTTGTCTGTACTCTTTGTGAAAATAATCATACAATAAATGAGTCAGAGTCTAATGATATATTGATTAAACTTATTGATGAAACAATTGATAGTCTTCCATAAGGTGTAGAGGAAACACATAAGTTGGCTCTTTGTAAAGAGAAAATCCCACCTGCTCCTACATTGGCACTATGCAATCATCTTTCAGCTCCTCACTACTTGTTGGTTAACTGTAATTTTAGTGTTGCTTAGACCACCAGATTATTTATATTCCACCAAAGCTTTCTTGGAGTTTCTAGATTCTTGATACTGCTGTAAATAAGTGTAGCAGATTCACATAATCATGAAAATATTGAGTCAGAAAATTTAGTACTATTGCTTTTGTTGAACTTGTTGAATCTTATTTATCATATTTTCTTATGAAACATATTTACAAAGCACACTTTATTAGTAAATTTCTTGAATTAGAATAGGTAGCTGTAATTTGAATGACTTTCAGTACCTATACAATGTGAACTGATAATCACGCTAAACTACATACTACATCTAACAAACAATAATCAGAAAATAGCACTTCCCTGCATTCCAAAGAGTGGCTTGACATTGATTAACTTTAGAAACTTGATAAACAGAACGATTTAATATATCACACGAAAATCTACAAAATCAAAATACGTAATTGAAATGAACTAAATTGAAACAAAATAATTAAAATTTTGTTTTAATGCCTTTTGATGAACTTTGAAATAGGTTTTATTACTGCTATCTTATTAACCTATCATTAATTCTGATATAAACTTAATTTAGATATGGTAAAATGACTTCTACCACACAATGTTGATAAAGAAATCCTGTATCCTGTTTTATGTTACAAAAAGATTTTAAGAGGAGTTGGATTTAATGTTAGTAAAAGAGACATCCTTTTGGAGATGGGATATTTAGTAGGTTAAAATATAGTTTTTGGGAATGGTTGTAAAATATGTTAGTGATACGAATTTATTTGATAGACAGCAGTGGAGGTAGGTAAATTTACAAGAGCTTTGATATGACCAGGTGTTGTGGAGGTTGGTATAGGAATAATTTAAACTAATTTCAAACAAAATGTTTTTGAATTATTTAATTTGCCAACATGCAAAAATGATCTAAATTTCTGTTTGAATGGGCTTTACAATTAGTAATATTAATGAAGCACCAGGGTGTGTGTTATCTAAGAGACAGATACAAGACTGGTGTGCCTCTGATTTATGAGGTGGAGGAAATGACCACTAACTGAGATGTTGTGCAACATGATGACATGAGATATTGAACTGAATGTTTTTCTAATGAAGACAAAACAAATATCTGTTGAAACTAACATATTGCAGAATTCAGGAAATAATATGATCTCTGTTGTGCTTTATGCATGTTTCAATATTTTTTCAGTTCTCTCAGAAACTTAAGGGTGGATAGATTTCATTATATAACTATGTACATTTCCATGGTTGCAAAACTGTAGGAAAACCTCACGGGATTCTACCCATGTCAAAGTAAAGTCAAATGGCGACATGTTGTGAGATGGCTCTGCTCTCATTGTCAAGCCCCGCTTAACTTACTAAAACCAGCCACACGGTAGTCTATTATATAGGGCTACCAACTGGGAGAGGAGGGGGGTTCATGTGGAGGAGCAGTCTAGCTGTGAAGGGCCCATTTGGTGACATCATGTTTTGATCAGTATTATGCCCTAATATGGTCCGATCCCGTGTGCCTTGCAATAATCTAATAACCGGCTTCCATATTTGGCTTAAGCTGAGTCCCTGATCCCGATTTATAACATAACAGGCACTCAGCTTAAGCCAAACCTGGATCCCGATTTATAACATAACAGATTGAAAAAGACACTGTCAGGTTAAATGCTAGGCATCATGGCAGTTTCCTTGCTCTCAAATGTTGGTATTCTGCTTGTGTGATGTCTCAGTATAGCTAGCTGAGGGTTCTTTAGGATACACAGGAGGGTTTCTGATCTTCTTAGTGTTGGAGGTGAAATCTTGCAGGGAACTGGTAGCTATAGTGTGTTGATGCTCTGAATGCATCCTTTAATTATCCACATTATCCTGATTGTGTTACATGTCTGTCTTCTTCGTGTTCGATTATTGATTCAGATTGAATGGCAGTATTCAGCAACAGAGTATGACAGAGTTAAGACTGTGGGTCTTAGAATGTGAGCACTTGCTCCCCATGAAGTACCAGAAAGCTTTTGCTTTCACTTTAGCAGTCACATTTGGGAAATGCTGCTTGAAATTCAGAGTTCTGTCTAGTGAAATACCCAGGTATTTTGGTGTGTTGAAATATAGCAAGAGTTAGCACTTGAATTTGACTTCTGGTTTACAATGCAATTGTCTATTGCACAAATGAATTATTGAAACAATTGTCTTCTGAATATTCGGAATATATTTCTTGAAGTATACAACTAAGGTTTTCCGATCAGTGAATAATGTTGTTTTACCATCAGAAAAGAAGAACATCAAACATAGATTTTGTTGGAATAAATCACTGAGGACAGGGTTTTGACTTATTGGACTGAATTTATCATGCATCTCTGCTCCAAAAATCAACCATAACCACAACCTTTGTATCCCAGAACACTGTCATGATAACTTTACCTGGCAATCAAACAGTTTTGATTTTTTTTCTTCCTCGCTGAGGTTATATGATGTCATTCCATTGACTGCCTCTTTGATTCAGGTTAAAAAAAAATTAACTGACTCTTCATCTCCAGTCATAATATTTCCATAAGCTTCTCCTCCCTCCAAATGGAACTGCTACAAGTCTTTGGAGGCTATCATTTTTCTTGCTTCTTTATTTTGGTCAGTTATCTTTCTTCGTTCCCACTGTGAAGAAACTTTTGAGTACCCCAGTTACTGAATAATTGTCACCACATTGCCTTTACTGAGGGAAATAATTTGACACAAGTCATCTGTTGTCACTGGGCGGTCACTACAAAAGATTTTATTAACTCACTGACTGTTGCTTGCAGTCACTGATATCCCTGGTCTGCCACTCTGCTTTTCATCAGCAAATGGTGTTTGACCTTCACCTTCATTACCATGGCAAACCCATTGTTTAACAGCGCTGGCATCCAATGTTGCATCACTGAACACATTTATTAGCCTTTCATCAATGTGAATGGTCATTTCACTTTCCACATTCAAGAATTCAATCACAGAATGCATTAGTTTTCAACAGATATAATTAAGTATAATCAATGTTTTTAAACTGGTCTTCTCATTGATGATACTTAAGTAACTATCTATCTGCATTTGGCAGCATAATTACATTTATGTTTAATCATTAATGATGCAGAGAATTTTGTGACTATCACATTATGTTATTTCCACCATTTGTGATAGTCACAAGTTTTTCCCTCGACCATTTGTCTTCAATCAACTTCCTTCACCTCCATGGTTTTTTTTTTTCTTTTCTTCTTTTCCCCACTGTAATATTTTTTACATTAACATCTTCCCAATGCTTCAACATTTAATTCTCCCTGGTCTTTCGATTTCTGATTTTATCCTTCCTTGTGACATTCTCTATCCCTCACAGAAATCTCATATATGACACCTGTAATCTGCTCTCTCTCTCTCTTTTTTTAAACAAAGGCATAGGTGAGTATTGTCTGGTAAATGCCTCATAAAACAAGATTTTGGCTTCCTTCCTATGTTCCACCTCCAGAGTATACCCTTGATCTTATGATAAAATTGTCTGCTTTGATATATTTTCTGATCTATTTCCTCCTTCATCTCTCCATTAGTAATTACTTCGATTTCAAAGTAAACAAACCACTTTACTCAGTCCAGTTTCTTTCCAATGAATAACACAACCTTCTAGGGTGCCACTGTTTCTGACTCTCTTATTTAATTTTGATTCTTCCACACTCATCTTCAGGTCATATATCACCCTTACAGTCCACAATTTTCCTAGTTCAATTTCACATTCTATTCTGTCTCCTCCTATATTATTATACAGGGTGTTACAAAAAGGTACGGCCAAACTTTCAGGAAACATTCCTCACACACAAACAAAGAAAATATGTTATGTGGACATGTGTCCGGAAACGCTTACTTTCCATGTTAGAGCTCATTTTATTACTTCTCTTCAAATCACATTAAACATGGAATGGAAACACACAGCAACAGAACATACCAGCGTGACTTCAAACACTTTGTTACAGGAAATGTTCAAAATGTCCTCTGTTAGTGAGGATACATGCATCCACCCTCCATCGCATGGAATCCCTGATGCGCTGATGCAGCCCTGGAGAATGGCGTATTGTATCACAGCCGTCCACAATACGAGCACAAAGAGTCTCTACATTTGGTACCGGGGTTGCGTAGACAAGGGCTTTCAAATGCCCCCATAAATGGAAGTCAAGAGGGTTGAGGTCAGGGGAGCGTGGGGGCCATGGAATTGGTCCACCTCTACCAATCTAAAATGAGCTCTAACATGGAAAGTAAGCTTTTCCGGACACATGTCCACATAACATATTTTCTTTGTGTGTGAGGAATGTTTCCTGAAAGTTTGGCCGTACCTTTTTGTAACACCCTGTATATTCTGCATGAGCCATCACCTTCAGCCTTCTGTGTCCATGAACTTCTGCAATGCCTTTGTCTAAAACCACATTAAATATAATAGTTGACAATTCACTTCCTTCCCTAACTCCCCTTTCCATGCGAAAAAAAATCCAATAATCTATTATCTATCCACACACAATTTGTTATATTCCTAATTAAAAACCCACCTAATCGTATTATTATCATTATTATTATTGTATGTCCCTATAGTGGAGAATGATACAGGTAAGCAATCCTAACTGGATGCGTTCAGTTCCTTTTTGGGATGTTCTTCTTGTCGGACCAATACTTTTTCATCCTTTCACTGGCAGTTTTTTTTTCTTCAGCAGTCCAGACACATTTAGATCTTTCCTTTTTTTTTCTCTGAAATAACTTCCCATCCGTTCACCATATGATTTCCCTCTGTAATTTACCATATGCCTTTTTTTATATCAATGAAAGCAATTACTGTGGTTTTGCTATATTCCACCTTTTAATCTATAAAATTGCATCTCTTTTTGATATTCCTTGCTTCAATTCATACTTTTCTTCACTAGCTGTTTCCTCATCATGTTCATTTGATTTTATGTAGTGTAACCTTTTCCACTGTAGCTACAAAACTTTGCAAATTTTTTATTTAAGTGCTATCCATTTACTGCCATTGACCATGTCTTAAGCAATTCAGAAACATGATATTTTTACATTTTTATATCTTCTTTAGTAACTTCCTCCCAGAATGAGAAACATCCTTTGCCATCTTTTACACATAAATGGCTTTTTAAGTCTAACTGTATAGTTATGATTACAATTTCATCAATTTCTCCACCATTTTGGAGTCTTATCTGAAATACAATGCATACTTTACTATGCTTTTAGGAAATAAGATTTTTAGGAAATAAGATTAATAGCACAAGGGAACAGAGATTTTCAAATATCTTAATGAAGGAAGCAGGCTTTATGAAAGTGTTTGAGCAGAACACAAGGTGATATAACATGATGAACATCTTCCTAATGATAACCTTGTGGGATGTCGACTAACTAAATAAATGCCTGATAATGAAGGATTCAGTAAACCAGTGGTCAAAATAAAGGTGAAAATAAGTACAGTTATTAAAAGGTGCTGATTTTGAAATTGAAGAGAAATTTGTATGAAAGTTACAGCAAATGGAAGGATGGCACAATTACAGTGGAGCCAAAGTGGGTAGAGTGCAAGGAGATAATAAAAAGGGTGAAGAAATAAAGAGATGTAAGGAACCTATATTCTAAAATAGATAGGAGAGGCAGCTAAAGGGCAGGTGAGAAAAGAAGATAAAAGTGTTAAGAGACAGCAAGCTAGTAGATAATACTTGAAACAACTAAAAAGGTATTCAAGGAAGCTGGTTTTATGTTTAATATTATTGGTGCAAGGGACCACGGAAACATGCATCTATTAATTTCTATGGTTATGTTAGGAAACTGAGGGGAAGAGAGGGTGTTGAGGCAATTATAGATAAGGATCAAAAAGAAGTTCTCAGGCTAAATTGGAGAGTCAACTTATCCACACAATTAAAATGAGCAGACTAAACAATTTAAATTCATCAAAGTTGATAGAGCATAAGGGGGCAGTTGTAGATAGTATTACTTTGGGATGTCTTAAAGCTATCAGGATGTGTCATTGTACCTTATACTAAAATGTTATTTGAATTGAGTCTGGATACTTGCTGCTTACCAGAGAACTGGAAAAGTGCGATAGTAGTATTAGTGTATAAAGGAGGGATAAAAAATGGTTTGATTTCCAAAAATATATAATTAAAATAGTAATAATACTGAGATGTTGGATCTTGATGTAGTAACACTAATTTTTCAATATTTTGTACCTTATTTGTCATCACCAATTGTTGCATTCTAGTACTGAAAATCTTACTCCTGCAGTGATAATTCTGCTTTTTATAAGTTTGAGAAAGTTTTTGAACCCAATGTGGAATGATCATGTGGTGACATCATAGAGTCTATTTGTAATATATTTAAGTCATTTAAATGTGAACTGTAGATACAGCACTGAAATATTTTATTAACACTTGTCCTGAAGGAATAGTGAACTGTGAAGATATGTAAATGGAAGCATAGTTGATTGAGCTGGAATATAAACAATTCCACTATGGTACTCCTTGGCGTATGCTGTGTGCTACCACTCATTCATGTACTAGTCAAAAAGACAAAAGGAACAAAGCTATAAAATGTGAACCTTAACTCAATTATGGATTGATCATGCTTCTCATCAAAATTAAACCAGTAATTTTCACGTGAATTTGCTTTAAAAAAAAATAAATAAAAAAAAAAAATAATAATAATAAAAATTAAAAAAATGCTAAATTTCAAAGCTTTCCTATATCATATAAAAATAAAACACACTCTACTTCCCACGCATTACCATGGTCTGTACAGTAACTACAACTGTATTAAAATCTGTCTAGTAGTTTTTGCATGAATCATGTTCCACCAAAAATTGGTTTAATTTTTAAACTCTGTGCTTATTCACATCACATCAAAAGTAAACATATACTATTTTAACCATGGACCAAGTGTTGTAGGGTACTTGAAACCCTTTCAAAATCCAACCAGGAATTTTTATGACAATTGTTTTCATTCCAACTAGCAGAAAAAAAACAAAACAAAACAATAGACTCCTTATCTGTAGCTTGTCAATATTACCACCAGGTTATTTTTTAAAGTATCTTCAATGTACAGACATTATCCCTGTTACAGATTTTTTTTATTAAATGTACAGACTAGAAATGACTGTTAATTTTTCCATCTGGGCTATAGAAGCTCTTCGTCTTTCTACTATGATTATTATTATTTTCTTTGCCTTCTATCCTACCATGATTATTTTAACATGCAGTCTTACAGGTTGCTATTGTTTTTGGCATCTCAATTGCCAAGGGATATGTTATCAATCTAGATAAATATATACTCATGTATGTATTATTTGAGGTAAAAAGAGTTCTACACATTAAATATAGACATAAGTTTCTATTATACTCAGTATACTAAAAACTAATAGTTTGCTTCCTTGTGTTAACTTACAGTATAAGTTATCACTAAGCTAAGTTTTGTTGGAATTGCTTCATTAGTTTCTGTGTGTCATAAGAATAGACAGAAAAACATATGACATTGTATAATTATGCAGTTTATTTCGATTAAAAGTATTCTAAATCTTGACCAACGACAAAAGGAATTGGTTTTTATGTGATACATGGGCAGACAGTGAATGAGAGACAAGAACTCCAGATTTTATGTTTACTGCAACCACTCTATCTTGTAAAGCCATAATATTTCAATAAAATATATTGTGGTTTACATTCCAACATCGAGGAAACTGCCTTCAGAGATTGTTAAATGGATTTACAAAATTACAAAGCTTACGGTTTTTCCCTCTGTTTATTGATGAAATATGGCATTAATCAGGATAAAAACTATTCCTTCATGTTAACTCATCCCTTCACTGCAGTAAATTTCATTGAAGTTTGTTCATCAGTACTAGCAAAAAACTTGCTCAGATAAAAAAAAAAAGTTGAAATTTAATGTTTTTGTTATGTGTATCATAATAAAACATGTTCTTAGTTAGCACAAAAATATCCTGTATCTCATCTAGGTTCATGTGTAGTTGCATTAAAATCCATTCAATAATTTTTGTGTGATGCAAGAACAATCAGGGCAAAAATTTAGGTTTTGGATTATATATCATCAGGAATTTTGTGGCATATCAGAATAAAAAGTATCCTGGATATTGAACTCTTATCTCTCACCCATCACTCACAATTCTTAAGGGTAGGAGGGAAAAAGTGGGTGTAGGTAGGATTTTCAGACTAAGCTCTCATGATTGTAATTAAAAACGTGATTGACCTCACACAGAAAGTTGTGGTGGTGCAAAAACAGTATCAGTGGAAATGATACAGGTGTCAAACAAATTCCTGCTCCATTGTTGCTGATATAGTTATGATGTTACATTTAAAAGACAGTTTAGTAGAAGGAAAGGAAATGGTGGAATCTCAATAATAAAGAGTAGATCAACTAATCACTTACCAAACTAAAAGTGAGTTGGGGTGTAAAGATAAAATATTAGAAACATAGTAACTAACTCTAATTGAAGAGATAGAACATGTTACATTTTAAATTTTTTCTTACTTGTTTCAGTTTAATATGGCAAAACAAGTTGATCATACTTTGTTTTAGTTTTTACATACATTATTTTAAAATGCAACCATTTTTTTGTTTTTGTTTTAAAAGAGGGAACATTGTTGCAGTATGATCAGAATGGTAAGATACTTGTGAAAGATATTATGAAACTGGAAACAGGTAAATAATATTTTCATCAAGAACTCGTGGAATTTGTTATGTAATATATTTATATCACTGATGTTAGGTGAAGTGGAATGGCAAGGAGGTTAATATATTAATTTAGCAATTGATTGCTTGTTTTAATACGACACATTTCTATTGTTTTCGTTTTAATGCTACCAGATATGTTTATTAATTTTTAGATAATTGCTTCTGGCAATCAGACATCAAAACTTTTACATAATACTATTGCCTCTACTGCACAAATCTGGTGTAATGGAAAACTTGGCACTTCATATGATGGCAAGAATGTTATACCAGCAGCTACCAGTGCTGCAACAGATTTAAAGGTAATCGACTGGCATTGATTGAAAGATGAATTTTATCAAAACATAGTGGTCAAAAATTAGATACAAAAAGAGTAAGTTAAAGGAAAAGTTGGCTGGTTTACATTTTTAAATTCTTTTGAAAGGGGAAAAGTATTACATCCAGTAATTTAGTAATTCCAGATTTTTCTAATTAAAATTAAAATATCAAAATGACAGTCAATTTATTCTTACTATACCACCATACTATTTCTTGCTATAACATGGTCTTGACTATTACTGTGAAAATTGCATTCTACTTGTTACACTGCTTCAAACTTATGCTTCAAAAAATAAGAATTTAAATTGTGTTTGATGTTTTCTTATTCCTAAGATTTGCTCACAGTTTCTACAGAGAGAAATTGATACAAATTACGTATACAAAGTAGAATTTGTGTAATTTTCCAGGTTTTAACACCCATCACACCTCTTAATCAGTTGAGCCAGCAAGCTACAACTTCCAACAGTCAGATGCCTCAACTATATTCTACAACTGACACAAATAATCAGACAATAAATCAGCCAGTGTCTGATATAAATTGGAATGATGTTATTAATGAAATAAAGAGCACACCGGATCAAGATGCAAGTAACACAAAACCAAGTAAGTTGTCACCATTGAAATGAAACAATTCCACTTGCTCCTGCATTGATCTCATGCAATTCTATAATTCTATTGTTTATTCGGACACAAGACGGTTTTAGCTACCAACAAAGCCTTCTTGGTGTTACTTGATTCTTAATACTGCTGTAATTATGTGTTGCAGATTATGACAATGTTGAGTTAGAAACTTTAGTAACATTACATTTGCTAAACTTGTTGAATCATGTTTATCATAACTTCGTATGCAACATGTTTAAAAAGCACACTTTAATCAGTATATTTATTGAAAATGTGTGAGTTGCAGTAGCAATATAATGGAAACTAGTAATGTCACTTAACCACATAGTTCAGCATCTAACAAGCAATAATCTGCAGGTAGCACTTGCCTGCATGCCATAAAGTGGAGTGACAGTGAGTAACTTTAGAAGCTTGATAAATGCAAACATTCTTAATATATCACACAAATGTTTATCAGTTAGAAATAATTAATGGAAATGTAGTAAACTGATACAAAATGATTAAAAATTTGTTTAAGGCCTTCAGATGAACTTCGAATGAAATAAACAACTTGAATACATCAAAATAAAGAGAAATACATTTCAATACTGCAGTCATGTTAAACTACTGTTAATTATGATGAAAACTTAGTTTAGATAGGATAAAGTGACTATTCTGTTACACAGTTTCGATGGAGAAATCCAGTATCCTGTTTTACACTGCCAAATGATCTCTTATTTTTAATAGTGTTGGATTCAATGTTAGTGAAAGAGATATCTTTCTGGAGATGAGATAAGACTTGGTTTAAGTACAATTTTTTAGAATGGTTTTAAAAGATTAGGGAAAATAAACCAGGAACGATAGTCGTTATATCAGAAAGCGAGCTTATCTGCACACTTAGAAGTTAGCAGATTAAAAAATTTGAAATTAAATATGACGATATCATGAAGGAACCAAGGAATCTAAAAAACCATAAGGGGGCCAGTGTGGATAATATTACTACAGATGTCTTAAAGGTAGCAAGATGGGCCACTGTACCTTATCTTGGAACATTATTTAAATTGAGTCTGGATATTTGTTGTTTACCAGATGACTTGAAATGTGTGATAGTAGTTCCAGTCCACAAAGCAGGGGTGATAAATAGGTTTGAAAACTATAGGCCAATCAGCTTAACATCAGTGGTAGGTTAATTAATGGAGAGAATAATGTAACCATATCAGATGTGTATATGAGGAACATAATTGGTTTTCAAGTCTTCAGCATTACTTTATACAAGGATATTCTTGCTAATCTCAATTAGTATGGTACACGTAAGATATTTCTGATGAAATGGACATGGGAGGTCAAGTTGATAGTGTAGCACTAGATCTTTCAAAGGCCTTTGATTGAGTGAGCCACTGCTAACTAAGGTAAAAATCATTGGAGTTGATAAAAAGATGATTTGCTGTGTAGAAGAATTCCTAAAGGTAGAAAACAAAAAGTCAGCGCAGGAAATGCAGTATCAAAAGAAGTAGGAGTGAACAGGGAGTTCCACAGGGTAGTGTATTGGGACAATTGCTATTCATAATTCTAATGTATTATTGTGTTAATCATTTACTGTCAGAAGTTAGATCATTTACAGATGACAGAATGTTATATAAAAGGATCAAAACAATAGAAGACTATAAACAGCTGCACTGTGGTCTAGATAGGATGACTGGCTGGGTGGGTCATTGTGGGATGAAGTTAAATGCAAAGAAATGCCAGCTTATTAGGTACACAGGTAAAAAGCTGAATGCTGATTATGATTATAACGTGGGGAAGACACTACTTATTGAAGACTTGAAATGTAAATACCTCGGCATTACATTTGATAGAAGATTTAACTGAGCAGAAAATTTTGGACAGGAAGTAGGGAAAGGGCTCAAAATCCTTCACCTTTTGGAAAGAGTGATGAGGGGATGCACTAGAGAAGTAAGGAAACTAAGGCATAAAACTCTGGTTAGACCACTGCTGGAATATGGTGGTGTAGTATGGGAAACACTTTTTGGGTATCAAATACACAAGTTGGAGGGAGTGCAGGGAAGGGCTGCCAGATTTTCCTTGGAAATTATAACAAAGCACAATTGGTAAGTAATAAAACAAAGGTGCAGTAGTGGGATTCATTGGAGGAAAGAAGGAGGGTGAAGAGAGTGATGGGTATGTACAAGGCCTATATTGGTGATGAAGCGTGGGACGATATTGGTGGGAAAATTAAGAGAGGTGCTTGGAAGAGTAAAGATGACCATGAACACAAGCTAGCACTAGATTTCAGGCATAAGGGTGTGGGAAAATTTTCTTTTATAGGGAAAGGGTGTAAGGGATTGGAATAAATTGCCAAGAGAAGTGATGAATAATTTACTAAAAACACTGAAAATAAGATAGGATAGGGAAAATAAACAGTTACCCATCATACAGATAATGTTCTCGGGTGACTAGCCGAGTTATAGGAGTGTTACCGTGATCACACAATATTTCGGCACTCTCAATCGTCGGCGCCAACTTCCGGTGACGTGAGGTCAGGAACGTGCGAAGTTGCTGAGCTAGACCAGATTCCTGTTGCTAACCTCTGATTGCTCAGCTGTGGAAACAGTCATAGCAGGGGTCAAATCTCGTTGCGGCTTGAATCGATGCCAAGGTGGAGTTACCGCTAGATTTGATGTCCTTTTTCACATGGCATGTAGCGGACGGGCTTAAAATCATCGCTCGTTCGAAGATGATATCCGAAAACAAAGCCTTCACTATAAGTTGTTTGTCCAACTGGTGGGTCAACACGGATCCATTGCAGGCCTCATATTGAGCCATGCTGCCACGTGATTGGTCAGATTTGTAACCAATCGTAGCTGGGGGTCTGCCTAGTAACAACTCATCGTTCCATAGAAGGAAAAATCAGAAGGCAAAAACTTATCCATAAGCTGATAATCAATGCCTGAGCAACAAATTGCTCGCTTATGTTACTACCGAACTTGCCGTTGATCTGGACACACCGTGTAATGCATCCTGGACGTGCTGTCGATGCATAGTATTGATGATTGGCATCCAGGCTTCACTCAGCTGGTACCCGCTGTCGCGGTTGACGAGGTTAGACACGAGATGAATTTCTACTGCTTCTGTAAGGATGCTGTTCCAGAAGCTCCCAGTATACGCCAGTATTCTGGTATTTTCGAAATCAAAACCATGGCCATGTTCGAGGCTGTATTCCGCCACTGCAGACTTCTCTTTCTGCCCCAGACGAACGAACAATCTGTTTCCTATTATAATGGTATGACTTTATCCAATTTTTTGCTACTCCTCTAACTCCTAAATTTTCTAATTTTGTGAGCAAGATATTATGGTCAATTACATCAAATGCCTTTGAGAGATCCAAACATATTCCAGACACATGTCCTTTTTAATCAAATGTCTGTAAGATTTCTGTATAAAATAAAAAAATCCAGTTTCAGTTGATTTATTCTTCCTAAATCCATGTTGAGTATTTGATAATAGTTTATTATTTTCTAAAAAGTTCACAAGTCTTTTGTGAAATAGTTTTTCTAAGATTTTGGAGAAACATGAGAGGTTCAACACGGGCGATAGTTTGACACGTTTTCTTTTTCCTCTTTTTCGAATAGGGGTTTAACTTTTGCTGTTTTATGCCTGTTTGGGAATATTCCACTAGAAAATGAACTATTACATATATGAGAGAGAGGGCAAGCTATTAATTTAGCACATTTTTTTAAAAGAAAATAAATCTGGGACATCATCAATTCCAGATGAAAATTTAGGTTTTAACTTGCCAATAATTTTTAATACTTCTTATTCATTTGTGGGTTGAATAAAAAGGGCTTTCCTATTAGTTTTACTGATATTAGGTTGTGTGTTGATGTTGAACTTATCAAAATTTTTCTTAATCAGGTCTTCAGCAATATTTGAGAAATATGTATTAAAGGTATTGGATATCTCTCAAGGATCAGATATTATTTTTCTCTTGCAGTTAAATGTTATGGCTATCTGCCTGTCTTGCTCCTACTTCATTATTAACTATCTTCCACATGGCTTTCATTTTATTGGTAGCTGAGGAAATATATATGTCATTTTCTAATTTTTTTGCATATCTTACTACCCTGTAAAGGACCTGTTTGTATTTTTTAAAATATTTATCAAATTCTGGTGTTGTTTCCTGTGTTTTTGAGATTGTATGTAATAGTTGTTTCCTTTTTGTAGATATTATGATACCAGCAGTAATCCAGCCTTTTGTATTATTTATTACATTTTGCTTTTTTGTCCTAAGTGGGAAACATATTTCAAAATAATACAAGAATGTATTAATGAATGACTCATATTTCTCATTTGTATTTGGGCAACTATGCATTTCTTCCAAACTTTTATTTTTTAAGAGATTATTAAAATGGTTAATCTGTTGATCCTTAAAACCATGTGATTTTACTGTTGTCTGTGTATTAGTTTTAGATTCCAACTTTAATGTTAACATTTGTGCTAAGTGATCTGAATAACCTGTATCAAAATTTACTGCATCGTGGCTATAATTACTGCTATTTACAAAAATCTGGTCAATTTTTGTTGTTGAATTTTTTGTAATTCATGTGGGTATTTCTATCAAACTTTTAAGATTGAAAGAAGACGTTACCCTCAAAGTGTCACTTCTCAGCTTTGAGTCCTTAGAAGAATCTATATTAAAATCACCACATACAATTATAGTTTTATTTACTAATGGTAAACTTTTTAATGTTTTCTCAAACAAATTAAGAAATTTATAAACGTTTCTCGGTTTGTTTTCCGAGAAACGTTTATAAATAAACAACGCCGAGAAAAATTGCATTCATTTATAAATTACAAAATGTACTATTCCCACCATCTGGCAATCTATATGCACAAATTAGTATGATTTTATGTTTTGGGATGGATATACCAGATACTTCAAAGTGCTTTTCTTTAGAATATTTTTTCAGAGAGTTTATTTCTTTAAAATCAATGTCATTTTTAATAAATACACAATTTCCTCCCTGTTTGTATTCATTTCTGCAAAAAGATGAGGCTAAGATAAAGTTTGGAAAGTTTGTTACATTTAGTTGTGCTGCATTGAGCTAGTATTCTGTTAAACATGCAACTGCCACATCTTTAAGATGTGTTGAGAGAAGTATTCAATTTCAGTTTTCTTATTTTTAAGAGATTGCACATTATGGTGACAAATTATGAAGTTTGAACTTGCTTTTTTGGTATGTACATTTCCTCAACTACTTACCTCTTTATTGGTGCCCTCTACCCTACAAGCTATATTTGTATTGACACTTTTTTCACTGTATCACAGTCTCACTTTAGGTAGAGCTAAGGGGATCACCACTTGCTTATTGTTATTTATCTGGATGTCAGTTTGTCTGCATGGCGAGCCCATAAAAAAATCAGCATCTCTTTTTGGTTGCTTCTTTGTGCGGGTTGATGACCTTATCACTAGTCTTGGGAAATTTTCTGCTTCTGGTGCTGAGGTATTTGGGGTTTCAGCTTCTGTTGTCTCTTCTCCTATGATGACTGTTTCTACTTTTGTTTCTTGAGGCACTTTCCAGTCAAGATGTAAAATTTCTTGGCACTCTAGTTCTTTTGATATGACTTCCAACAATATTCTTAAAATTTCAGCTTTCCCTTTTGTATTAAGATGCTGTCCGTGATTTGTGTAGTATCCTCTGTCACTTGGTGTGCTGATAAACTGAGTGTTTTGGAATTGTTTCACAATTTTGCCTAGTTTTCTGTTTGTTTTCATTATTTCTTTATACACACAGGACCATTCTGGTAAGTCATGCCTATGTGGTATACCTACTGTCACTACATTTGTATGTTTAATTGATAGCAGAGAGTTTTTATTGTTCTAATTGCAATGTCTGCTTCATTTTTTGCAACGTCATTTGCTCCTGCCCTTATCACTAAATGGTCTTTTTCTGTTAGTTTCATAATGTTTTTAGTGTTTTCCAGTACTTTGACTGCTGGGGCCCCTGGCATAATTTCCCCTCGGATATCACAGGTTTTGAAATCTTTGTTTCGCATATTTTTGGCAATTCCTCTACCGTGGCTGTCTGATAGTATTAGCACTTTTGATTTTGTCAGATCTTTTCTTGTTGTTTGTTTATATGGCTTTTTCACAACGCATTGTTGCTGCACTTTATTAATGTTCACAGAGAGCATTTCTATTTCTGACACCCTAAATCTGATCGAGGTAATAACTGGTGTCTGCTGACCTGAATATTTTGCACCCAATGTCACACATCTGCTCCGCATTTTAGCAACAACCCACCCATTGTTTACATGTCTAGGTTTAACCTCACTTTCCACATGGTCTCTTGCCTTTTCATTCATGCAAAAATCACTTCCCGGGTCATTTTCTACAACTGTTTTTAAATTATTCATTTGATGAATAAATACCGTAGTGGCATGTATACCTTCTTTCAACGCTTCAGCTACTGACTCTTCTTTACCCGCGAAATAGTTTCCTACCGCTTCCATACTTCCTTGGCAGGACAGGATGCCGCACTCACATTTATCATTCACTGATTCCAGCATATTTATGCAGTTAATATGCATCCATTTTGGATAACAGAACACAGTATAATTCCCATTTTTACTACTTCACAACACAATACACACTTTATGCACGATATATAGCTTATTTTCCGTGAGCAGCTAATCACAACATCTATACGTGCCGTCATCTTGACATCCTAACACCACCAGAGGAGCCTTTATAGCCCAGGAGAATGTCTCCCATAGCACAGTACTGCCACAACTGGCCTGTGCCCATGATATGGTGTTTGATTTTAAAATCTGTTTGCATGGAACACGATGTATCTGGTCACTGCCACTGGCTGGTATTACAAGAAATGCTATTTATCTTACCAGATGATGTGTCTCCATTATTTCATGTTTCAATCTCACTGATCTCATTCTCACTGCAATTATAATTGATGATGTTATTGGCTCCTCATTAGAACACGTCATGCTGAACAATGTGTGCTGAATGGTAAGCTCAAAAACACTTGTGCAGGGCACTCTGTCTTCAGATCTACCACATATTTCCCTCTATCATTTGACCTCTGATCTCATTCTTCGTTGAGACATAAACATACACCACCTTGCAACAAATTCTTCTTGGGTGTCCATCCGGCTGGACACCCGAGAAGATTTTGTTGCATCAATACGCGGCGAAAGTCTCCACTCACAAATCCTCCACCTTGTTACCTTCTCGTGGTTGCACCACCATTCAACCACTTTTGATAGATATTCACAATGTTAGCTTGTTAACAGCAACTAGCCACGCCATTTCTGAGATACTGATTCACAGGCTTCGGGATATAACAATCTGCCATTTATAAAAGTAACTTATGAATTTTCCTACTTGCCAGATGCATCTCCACTGGAATCACTCTCCATGTGTCTTTGCTTATCTTACATAATTTCCTTGCCACATGACATAGCCACAATGTCACCAAATGTAATTAATTCTCACAATATGCATTGATCATAATATTTTGGCTCATCAGTCTTTTTTTTGTGGATAATGTACAGAGAAGCTTGGAGTTTTTTCTCATTGATCTACTGTTTATGCTTCTTAGATTTTAAATGGAATTTAATATATTTGACTTATAAAATGTTCTATAAATCAATTGCTCAAATCTTTTAACTGTGTGAACAGCTTATCAAAACTACAAGAGAGGTGGTTCAGATGATTTTTTTACTGTATAAAAACCTTTATTCTACATTGTGTTACTCTCCTCAAGCATCTGCACTATGCTGAAATTTAGCATTCATGGCTGCAGTAGGGCTAAATCCTGCTGCCAGAACCATAGGAATTCTGTGTTAATATTTTATTGTTGTGGTATAGTTTTATTTTTTTAAGAAATTAATGAAGAAATTGAGTGATTGCCTTGTTCTATACGTTACACAAGAAATCATATGGAGAGATTAGCAGAAAAATGGATAAACACACTTTCCTCTCAAGATTAGAAGTATGTTTGTGAATTTTTTGTTGCTAAGCTTTAAGGAACTGGAGTATTAAATGAGTTCCTTGGTACTTAGTATATCTAAATTAATTCTAAAATTCATTTCAAGCAGTTTTAATTGAATTTAGAATTCCATTCACCCCACCTTTTTTATTTACATTGAAGCAAATTTTAGCTAACATTGATTTGTTTCCACAGCAGTAAGCCAGGATCCAAAATCTTCGATGCACTATATCTTGTCACAAGCACTGAATAATATACCAGCCACAGTGAAGGCTACTAAAGGTAAAAGAAGTGCGAAGAAGCGTGCTCAGAGTAGTTCACCTGAAAGATCAACACCACAAAAGAAAAGGAAAGGTAAAAAATCAAAGAAAAAAATGATGCAAAAGAAGGATCAAAAGGATAATAAACCACCAGCAGAGGCTGGTATACCACAAAATGAAGTTATTTCAGATAAAAATGGAAATTTCGCCAATAATGTTAATCATGATCAACAGGTTAGTACTTCTTCCACCTCCAGATAATTTCTGTTTAATCATACATATATGTGCTGCTTGATTTCCTTTTAGTGGCGTGGATATGGTAACTAGAATTACAGTTAACAATAATTATTGAAATCAGCATCTTTCTTTGTTGCAAATTTCATGCCACTTCCTTGTTGTCTATTTTGAAAAACAGATTTCCTATAATATGGGTGTTTTAAATGTAGTCTTAGGGAATTTCAATCAGTCAAATAAATAAAAATTATGATAATGAAAAGAAAAGCTTCTGGGAAATTAAAATAATGAAGGATACGGAAAGAAGACCCAACATTCACCATAAAGGATGGCAGGGGGGCAGAAGAGTGGTAAAATTATTTGTCATAAGGATAGTTCATTAATAGCAACACAAATGTTTAAGTACAGACACATTTATATATATATATATATATATTGACAACAATATCTTTACAGATGATAGTTGTAGTTACTGTGAGGTAAATCATTTATCATCAGGGTTAAGTTCATCATATCTTCTTTTGTGGCTGAATTGTCTGATGGCAGTGCTACAAATCTTGCCACATCTATCAAGCATGAAATAGGTGTCCGGTGGATGTTCTTTCCCTATATAAAGCTTCTTCTGCTTTATTTTATCCAACCATGCTGTGTTATGTTTGGACATGCCGGTGGCACTATGATGACACGATAAGCGCCTCCTGCTGGTGCAAACCTCCTAGTCAGCAGTGCGCATGCTGAAGCTTTCCAGTTCACATTTGCATGACTTCTTAAACCTTACCATTGGGAACCCTACAGGTCTCTTAATATGAGCAGTCTTAATGAGCATGTGTTTACATGATAGTTTTTTAGTGTCAATTCTATGGAAATGGTCAAGCCAGTGGAGTTGCCTTTCTTTCATGATGGCAGTGATACTGTGGCACCTTGTAATAGACAGTGCAGTCTCATTGCTCATTTTGTCCTGCCAAGTGACTCCAAGTAGTGTCCACGGGCAGCACTTATGGAAAGCGTTCAGCTGTCTCTCCTGCTAGGCATAAGTGAACCATGTCTCCGATGCGTACAGTAAGATGCTTAGTACACATATCTAGTATACAAGAATTTTGTTGGAGAGTGTTAGCTTGCAATTTCTCAAGACATATGTGGACATCTTCCCAAAATTTGTCGCAGCTCTGTTGATTCGTGCATCAATCTCCTTCTGATTGGATGCAGTGATGGAGCCAAGATAGTGGAAGTGTTCTACCATTTGAAGAGGGGTGCCATCTAATATTATTTTTGGGAGATGGTCTGTACCCTGAACCATGACAACCATCTTCTTGTTATAAACACTCATCAAGAACAGATGATACGCACAACCAAATCTGGTGAGCAACTCTTGAAGCTTGTCGTCCGTATTAGCGACAAAAGCCACATCATCAGCATAGAGAAGTTCACTTACAATTAGGTCAAAATGATTTTTAGTAGACCTCAATAGACTTATATTAAATGGTCTACCGTCATTCCTTGTATGAAGGTGTACATACTCCAATGTCGCAGATTTTAAAAGCTACTAACAGCAGAGAAGAAAATCCCAAAGAGTGTGGGCGCTTGGACACAACCCTGTCGTACACAGAAGTTTACCTTGAAGCATGCAGAAGCTTCTCCATTAAATATCACAGTGCCCTGCATTTTGTTGTGAAAGACCTGATTAAAGACAGCAGCATAAGTGGGCAGCCGATTTTTTGCAGGATGTCGTAAAGGCCGGTACGGCTGACAGTATCAAAGGCTTTATTTAGATCGACAAAAGATATATAAAAGAATGTGATGTTCACAGCATTTTTCTTGAAGTTGGCAGACGGCAAAGATTATATCATTCATGGTACAGCTGGCATAAAATCCACTCTGGGATTCGGGGTAGACACGTGACGCAAGAGTTTCCAGTCTTATCAAGACCACTCGAGTGATAGCTTTGGCAGCAAGGCTGAAGAGAGATATTCCTCTATAATTGTTGCAATTGCCTCTATCACCTTTGCCCTGATATACGGCAATTATATCGTCAACTCACATGTCCTATGGAATTATGTCCTTATGCCAACATCGCTTTTGGTGTTCGTATACGACAGGAGAGAAACAGTCAAGTTTAATTATTTTGTCTGGTACTATCCTTTTTCCTAGCTTGAGTCTCTTCAGTGACAAATGATGTTTGTCCTGTGAAGGCAAATCATCAAGTCCTAATGCAATGGGATAAGTAGATAAACTATCTAGTGCTTCAGGCTTTATGCTAACTACCCCAGAGTAAAGGTTGTTGTAGTGATCTGACCTTCTTTCCAACTGCTTCTGCTTGTCAACTATAGGTTCCCCATTTAAGTCTTTTAGGGCAACAGGTCTCCTGATTGTGGGGATGACTGCGCACTTGATTCCTTGATACAGGGTATGTTAGTTCCCAATGTCATAGTACTGCTTTATGGTTTTGCAGAGGTTTGTCCAATACTCATTCACACAACGGGGAGTAATATATATTAGATCTGCTTTAGCGTTTTTGAATGCCAACTTGGCATGATCACTAGGACTGTTTATAAGTGTTATATGAGCTGCTTTTTTGTGCTCAATGTATGGAGGTAACTTGTCCTCATAATCAGCAAACCAATCATTCTGAAACATATATTTTGTTCCAAAGGTGCTAAAAGCAGTTTGTAAAAGCTTTTCTTTAACAAGAATGCACATGTCTTCAGAGCTAACTGTGTCTTGCAGTAAAGCATGACAGAGTTTCTCTTTATCTTCGGCCAAGAATTGTTTGTGTAATGCATCATCATCTTTAGCTGGTATGTTAAACTTTATTTTGTAGAAGTTGCTTTTCGCTGAATAGATCTTTTTTGGAATGTTATGCATTTTCGCCATTTCCAGAGATAGTTCAGTGTCACAGTCTGCACTATGATAGATTCTGGCATTGAGAACATCACGCAAATCTTGCATCTGACTGATGATAAAATCTAGCTGATGCCAGTCACCTGATCTTGGATGTTTCCATGACACTTTGTGTGCAGGCTTATATGGGAAATGGTGTTAGATATGCAGAGGGAATATGAGGTGCATAGTTCTGATAGATGCTGACCATTTTTATTTATGTTTCCCATTCTGTGGTAGCTGACACAATCTGGCCAGTTGTCAGACCTATTGAAAATTCGTGTGTTGAAATCACCAAGAATAAAAAGTTTGTCAGAGACACCTACTTTTGCTAGACATGCATGTAAGCTTACATAGAAAAAATCTTTAATTTCCATAGAGGCCTCAGTGTAAGCTGAGATTAGGGTGATGGGACCCAAAGCAGTTGTTATTCTCAAGGACATAATTCTCTCTGAAACACAGATGGGCGCCTCAATGTAGTTGGACAAGCTGTTGCGAACTGCGAAACCCACCCCATGCTCTCGCTTCACACCATTGTCTCTACCCCTCCAGAAGAAGGTATAATTTTCTTCATGAAAAATGCCCTCATCCAAAAGTGAGTCTCTTACAAGCAAATCAAGCAGTTCCCTGTCAATGATAGGTGTTTTCCTCAGTTCAGGGATGCCGTCAATTGGGGTGTCAGAACTTGGTAACATGGTTCTCATGTTCCATGAGGTGAATCTCGTTGTCGTTATCAGATTTTTATATGGTTTATAACTGTTTTTCATTTTGTCAGGTGATTAATTATCTTATTTTTGTTGCAAACACTTTGACATGCTAGCTGCTCCACACATCAATAGAAGTGCAAGATGAAGGGCAGATCAGTACCTAATTGGCTGGGGGCTGCCTAACTTGTGGTGGGCGGTAACTGATCAGTTAGCTGCAATGGACTATCCCACCAATGGAAATCACCCCTGGCACACATGCACATGGCCATCAGCACAGAGCTTATAACCAGTGACTGTGACACTCTGTGTTTTTTCCGTACCTTGCCAGGTACATGCGGAGTGTCCTCCCCATGTCACTATGTCACCTTGGATGGTAGTTAGAGGCCACGTACTTGATCATGAAGGAAGCTAGAGAATTGATAAAGCATTTGGAGCCTGGTGTAGATAGTATTACTACGAGATGTCTTAAAGTTAGAAGGATGTGACATTGTACCTTATCTTGAAATGTTATTTGAATTGAGTCTGGATGCTTGTTGCTTCCTAGGGGACTGGAAAAGTGCAATAGTAGTACTGGTGTGTAAATGAGGGGTAACGATTTGTTTGATTTGCAAGAATATATAACTAATATGGTAATAGAACTGAGATGCTTTATATAGTAACACCAATTTTTTAATATTTGGTACCATATTTGCCATTAAAAATCCTAAATTGTTACATTCCACTACTGGAAACTTTACTCCTGCAGTCATAATTCTGCTGTTTGTGGGTTTTAGAAAAGTACTATGACTCAATCTGGTGTGATCATGCAGAGGACATCATAAAGTCTGTTTGTGAAATATTTCAGCGCTTTGAGATACTGGCAAAATAACAGAATGGCGTCATTTATTTCAATACAGAATAAAATTGGAACCTTGTAGATTTGTCTAGGATCAAATATTTTGGCTGTACTCAAACACAGAAAAAGTTGCCTATGCTTTGATCAAATTCAAAACATCTCCTTGAAGAGGTAGAGTCATCTCCTTAAATTTATTTTATAAATCAGACAGATAAATACATATCTTTAATAAGTAAATCCACATAAGTTATCACTTTAATGTAACCTGTAGATACAGCACTGAAATTTTAGGTTAATCCATATTCTGAAGAAACAGTGACCTGTGGAGATTTGTTCATGGAAGAACAGTTGATTGAGCTGGAATATAAACAATCACGTTCAGGTGCTCCATTGGGTTTGCTGTGTGCTGTCACTCATTCATGTACTGGTCAAAATGAACAAAGCCATCAAATGCAAAGCTTGCTTCAAATTTGGACTGATCATGATTTAAAGGCATTTTAATAATTTGTTGAAACATGTGTTCAATGATTTTTTGTTTTAATCAAACATGTTTAGCACAATCTTGTGAGTATCAGTCAGGGGGTGGTGGCTGGTGCTCAATGCCCAATAAAAAAAAAATTGGGCCAGAATTGCCCACCATCATTGTTTCAACACCCACCAGTTAATATGTAACAAAGGAATAACATGGTTGATCTGGGATCACAGGTAAATGGCGTAATTCATACAAAACATCACAAATAAGTCTCCCCTTTTTATTATAAAAGTAGCTATTGCCTGCAACTTTGTTTCCATGTACAGACCTCTCTCATGCCAACACTGAAATAAATTCATAATTCGCAGCCCCTGTTGCTCGTTAAATGCAAATTTTCTTTGCATGAAGGATCTCTAGAACAAACTGTAGCATAGCTCCTCCAAACATATGATGCTGCTCTAACAATAAAATCACTACTGTAAAAATTAACTTACCTTAAAATTCATACTTATTTGTGGATGCTTTTTATTTTCTTACCTTTTCAATATCACTTCAAAATAAAGACACCTTAACTTATTCACAGGACTATGGTGTCTACATTAATTGAAACCACATCAAATTCTGACAAGTATGTTTTACTTGAATTGCTTCCAATGACAATAATTACCATAAATATCTTAGGTTTTCGACATCAAATCAAAAAGATACACCCTATTTTACCTGTGGGACCAAGTGCTGTACATCAATTGAAAAGTCTATAAAATTGAACCAGTAATTTTTTTTGTGAATCTCCTTCAAAGAAAAATTCATATTAATTTGCAAAATTTCTCAGCTTTCCAACATGATTTCAAATTGAAACATACTCTCCTTTCCTCACAGAACCATGATCTGTACAGTATCTAGAGCTGTATTAAAGTATGTGTAATAGTTTTTGCATAAATCATGTTCCACAAAAAACTGATATTAATTTGTGGACACTATTATTTTAAACTCTATGCTTTTTGACATCAAATCAAAATTCAAGATACACTATTATAACCATATGATCAAGGATTGTAGAGTACTTCAAAATTCAGCCAGCAGTTTTTGTGTGCATCACATTCATCACAACTTGCAGAAAAAGAAATCTGTAGACTCCTTCTCTGTATATCATCAATAAAACCTCAAGCTGATTTTTTTTAAATATCTTAAATATACAGACTATACACCCGTTATCATTTTTTTTATTATTAATATGTGTACAGACTAGCAAAGCCTGTGACTTCATCCTTGTGGACTAGAGAACCTCTCAGTCTTTTTTATTATTATTTTCTTTGTCTTATAACTACTGTGATTAAATTAATGTACACTCCCATTGAAATCCATTAGTTCTGTCCTCTCTGTCACTGAGAACTTTGTTATTGATCTAGATAAACTATATATTAATGTACAATAGAGTGACTTATTCGAGATAAAAAAAAGATCTAGATATTAACTTGTCAGGCACAAAGGGTTGATGGGGGATTAACACTTAAACCTGAACTGTGAACAGCTAAGTTTATGACCATGTGTAGCCTTCTGGTACCTTAAATATTTAAGAAATAGGCCACCACGCATTCGTATTAAGCCCCAAATGCAAAGGGTAATTGAAACAAAGTCACTTGATGCAGTTTCAGAGTAACACAATACTTATATGTAGTTCACTCGTACTTTGTCGATACCAGACACATAGATAAAGTATCAAACAACAGTTTCATTGAAGATTACAGGTTAAGCACAATCATACAAAAAGACAAACTCACTAAGTCCCCCAAGTTCAGTGAGCACTCTACTATGGGCTGTTGGAATTTGCCGAAACCACTACCACATGGAGCAATTCGCTCCGTTAACTAGCACGGAGTTGCACGATCTCTTTCCGGCGAAAGAATGAGACAAATCATGGTGGCTGCATGGCCTTTTATAAGCTTGCCATGGCCTATGACGTCAGTAACCTTTTACTTTAATTAATATCTTCTAAAGTACAAAATAGCTTAACTTGCAATTTATACAAGGGCTTCCTATAGTCAAGTTCTATCTGTTTTAAATTAATTTAGCATTCAAAAGGATTTCCATAAGCTTAAAATTGAAGTCTATCATGTGACAAACTTGGCGTAATTGTTACCTGGTTCAACAACAATCAACAACCAGTGGTGGCTCTAGATGTAGTGACACTGTGACATGGCACTACTTTCAAATCAAGAATAAACAAACTAAAAAATAAATGTAGTGAAAGAAAAATAAATATTTAAAAGTGCAACATTATCTACTCTACTCTACCTTAAATAAAGTATTGAATGCCATCTGTTGGCCACATGGGTGAACTGTTTCGCTGTCGTGGAGACAGTCGCTGCGTATCACAAATTGCGCATGAGCTCTAGAGTTTTCGTGGAAATTTTCGACGGAGGAGGTCCAATTTGTTAATGGCGAATGGAGACAACATTATTCTGTCACTTGCTGCCCCAGGCAGTCGGCAGACACGTGGGTTGTGGAGCACTGTGGAGCTCGAAAAAGTTAGCAACACTGTCGGTAGAGTGCAGCACAGCTGCCATTTTTTGTAACATTCGAATAATATCCTCTGGAAGAGTGGTTCTCAACCTGTGGTTCACGTACCAATGGTTGTCTGTGAAGATAGTTCAGATGGTGCACAAGCAGAATATCATAAATTTTGTTACCATATTCGTACTGTATGAGGCCATAAGCCCAACTTTTTAAAAGTCTTGAATATTTCAATTACTGTGCCAAAATTTGGCATTTCCAGGATGAGGATAGAACAGCATTGTTTCTACAATGGTCTTTTCATTTCCAGATGGCATCAGAAAGAGTGCCATTCTTCTAACGATTAGGTAAATGACGGTTTCCTTAGGGTTTTAAATAGTGCCGGTTTAAGAAAGTATGGGGCCCAAGGCACCGAAAAATATTTGGCCCCTTTGTTTTTGAAAATAATTATTTGTATTTTATAAGTACAAAGAAAAGGTTTTGTTGATGACTAATTGAATTTATCATATTTTTATTCAATTAAACAAATTAATTTTACAATTTATGATATTTTGAAAATTACTTTTATTTATCATACACTACAATTAAACCAAAAAATGTAATTTGCTTGTTTTGCATATTACTTTGATTGTTTTATGTTGAATTACTGTATTTTTTATTATTTTTATTTAATGGAGAAAAGTTAACTCTGGAACAACCTTCAAAAATTGGGGCTCCAGGCTACTGCATAGTCGTGCCTATTAGGTAACTTAGGACTGCCTGTAGGTGAACTCATCCAGCGTTTACCAACTGGTCAATTTTTAAACATTTATCATTGATTAATTTCAAAATCATTTCTTTAATGAGGCAGTACACTCAGGTAATGAGACTTTCACACATTACAAATCTTTATGTTGTGAGATTATTATTCAACTCTGAGCTGTTTTTCCAGTCACCTTTCACTTCAGTAACGAAGATCAGTAAACTGTTGAAAAATTTCAGTGTTGTCACTACCAGAGCAAGTCACTTCGGACACCACTATCAGCAACAATCTATCTCTTACAACTTAATTACCAGACAAATACTTATGATTTTTACCAAAACCATTATATCTTCATAATTGTTTCAATTTAGGCTATTTCCTGATGTAAATTTCAAATCTGTATTCCTTTTAGTTAAAAATTTCCTTTTTCCTCTTAATTAAAACCACTAATTAAACTTTGCCAAATTATTTAATGTTAGTATCAAAATATCCAGAACAGTGCTGACTATACCTGGTGATAGATGTTCAGCTGTAGCTTTACTCAACTCAAAGATATTTCAAATCTTAGAATTTTACTTTCCTGATCGCGTGTTTCAAAACATGAACAAACTGAATTATCTCTCAAGATAAATTTTTCCCGATATAATGAATACACTTTAAAAATGATTCTAATATTGAGTTTTCGCTATAGAGATGAATACAGGGAAATTCCTTCAAGTTGACAATTACTCTTCTTGAAATTTCTAAATCTAGCATAAGCTTCACAATTGATCTATAGAATATTTTACTACTGGGGATGGCTAGTGGGAGTGCTTTTGGTGAACTAAAGGGTGCCTTACAAACTATAGACATAAGCTGTCACTATACTCAGTTCATCTAAAATCTGTTTTTTAGTTCTCTTATTCTATACTATATAGATATATATATATACTATGTGTTTTGTAGAAATTGTTTTGTTTGTTTTTGTATGACATGAGAATAGACAGAAAAATTATTTGACAGTGTATCGTTAAAAATTTATTGCGATTAAAAGTATTCTATATACTAGGCAACAACAAATGGAATTGGTTTTTGTGTATTGCATATGCATACAGATAGATAGAGTTTATAGTTATTGCAACTACTCAACCTTGTATAGACATAACGTTTCTGTTCTAATATTATTGTAGCTTACATTTCATCAGCGAGGAAACTGCCAACAGACAATGTTAAATGGATTTTACTTATGGTCTTGCCCTCTGTATTATTGTTGAAATATGGCATTAACCAGGATAATAACTTTCCTACATGTTAACTGTTGCCATCACTACACTACATTACTGTGTATCATAACAAAAATTGTTCTTAATTAGCATAAAACATATCCTGTATCTCATCTAGGTTCATCAGCGATATGCAGTTGCATTAAAATCCATTCATTAATTTTTGCATAATGCAAGGACAGTCAGGGGAATAATTTAGAAATTGATGTTTATATCATCAGGAACATTGTAGATTATCAGAATAAAAAGTATCCAGGATTTTGAACTCTTATTTCTCACCCATCATTCTCCACTGTTGAGGGTAGGAGACAAACAGTGGGTACTGTGTAAGGAGGATTTTCAGGCTAAGCTCTTATGAATGAAATTAAAAATGTGATTGACCTCACACAGAAAGTTGTGGTGGTGCAAAAACATCATCAGTGGAAATGATACTGGCACAAAGGAATTCCTGCTCCATTGTTGCTGATATAGTTATAATGTTGCATTTAAAAGGTGTTTTAGAAGAAGGAAACATAATAAGACAATCTCAATATTAAACAGTAAATTCACTTTTCACTTACCAAATCCAAAGCGAGTATGGCAAAAAAAAAAAAAAAACACTCAGTAACTAACTCTGAGGAGATAGAAGATGTAACATGTTTGTCTTACTTGTTTCAGTTTATTATGGCCACACCAGTTGGTCATAACTTTGTTTTAATGCTTTTACATACAAAACTCTAAAATACAAGCATTTATTGTTTGTTTGAGAGAGCGTACATTTTGTTGCAGTTGATGAAAATAGTAGGGTACATGTGGTGTGAAAGATATTGATAAGGGGGAGAAGATAAACAATATTTTCAAAAAGCACTTGCAAAATTAGTTATGTAATATATTTATATTACTGATGTTGTGTTAATCAGAACTGCAAGGAGGATAATATATTCATTTAGAAATTAAATGCTTCTTACAAGATTAAACTTTTTGTTTTTGTTTCTTTCTACTGGTATCTTATATATTTATTTATTTTTAGATAATTGCTTCTAGCAATCAGACATCAGAAATTTCATGTAATAATAGTGTCTCTGCTGCACATGACTTGTGTAGTGGAAAACATGGCACTTCATATGATGACAAGAATGACAAAAACAATTCATCTTTAGACAAGTCAATTTCAGGACCACCAGCAGCTGCCGGATCTGCAACAGATGAAACGGTAATCAACTGGTATTAATTGAAAGATGAATTTAATCATAACATTACAGTCAAAGATAAGTTACAAAAAAGTTTAAGTAGAAAATAATAATAATTGGTTGGCTGGTATACATTTTTAAATATTTTCAAAAGGAATTTTGTAATTCCAGATTTTTCCCTAGAAACTGAAAGTGTCAAAATGACAGTCAATTTATTTTTACCATACTATTTCTTGCTGCGGCATAGCCTTGGCTATTACTAGGAACTTTGCATTCTACTTGTTACTGTGCTTCTAACTTACATTTCAAAAAATAAGCTTTTAATTTGTATTTGATGTTTTCTTATTCCTAAGATTTGCTCACAGTTTCTACAGAGAGAAATTGATACAAATTATGTATATAATGTTGAATTTGTGTAATTTTCCAGATTTTAACACCCATCACACCTACCAATCTGTTGAGCCAGCAAGATACAACTTCCAACAGTCAGATGCCTCAACTATATTCTACAACTGACACAAATAATCAGACAATAAATCAGCCAGTGTCTGATATAAATTGGAATGATGTTATTAATGAAATAAAGAGCACACCGGATCAAGATGCAAGTAGCACAAAACCAAGTAAGTTGTCACCATTGAAATGAAACAATCCCACTTGCTCCTGCATTGATCTCATGCAATTCTATAATTCTATTGTTTATTCGGACACAAGACGGTTTTAGCTGCCAACAAAGCCTTCTTGGTGTTACTTGATTCTTAATACTGCTGTAATTATGTGTTGCAGATTCACTTAATTATGACAATGTTGAGTTAGAAACTTTAGTAACATTACATTTGCTAAACTTGTTGAATCATGTTTATCATAACTTTGTATGCAACATGTTTAAAAAGCACACTTTAATCAGTATATTTATTTAAAATGTGTGAGTTGCAGTAGCTATATAATGGAAACTAGTAATGTCACGTAACCACATAGTTCAGCATCTAACAAGCAATAATCTGCAGGTAGCACTTGCCTGCATGCCATTAAGTGGAGTGACAGTGAGTAACTTTAGAAACTTGATAAATGCAAACATTCTTAATATATCGCACAAATGTTTATCAGTCAGAAATAATTAATGGAAATGTACCAGACTGATACAAAATGATTAAAAATTTGTTTAAGCCATTCAGATGAACTTCGAATGAAATAAACAACTTGAATACATCAAAATAAAGAGAAATACATTTCAATACTGCAGTCATGTTAAACTACTGTTAATTATGATGAAAACTTAATTGAGATAGGATAAAGTGACTGTTCTGTTACACAGTATCAATGGAGAAATCCAGTATCCTGTTTTACACTGCCAAATGATCTCTTATTTTCAACAGTGTTGGATTCAATGTTAGTGAAAGAGATATCTTTCCGGAGATAAAACTTGGTTAAATTACAGTTTTTAGAATGGTTGTAAAAGATGTTAGTGATGCAAATATAATTGAAATACGTGGACACAGATAAGTAAATTTGTGATAGCCTTGTATCAGCAGGTGCTGCAATGTTTGATTTATAAATATTTTCAACTAATTTCAGACCATATAGTTTTGATTTTTTTTAAGTTGCTAGTATGCAACAGTTGACTAAATTTTTGTCTGAATTGACAATAACTAAAGTTCATGAAGCACACTGATGTGTGATATCTAAGATACAAATACATGTTGGGTGTGCCTGTGATTTGTAAGGTGGGAGCACAGACAAGGATATTGTGCAGCTTGATGCCTTGAAATGTTGAACTGATTATTTATTTAATGTAGACAATGTGGACATCTATTAAAGCACACACACCAGTAATGCAAAAGTGAATAATATTCTAAGTAGTGTAGAGATGAAGAAATATGCAAGGTACACTGAGACACCTCTACTTTATTTTTCTTAGAGCGTAATTTAGGTGTTCCATTATCCATAATGAACAAGAAATAATGTTCAGGAAGTAATATGAATTCAGTTGTGCATTATACATGTCTCAATATATTTTCAGTACTCACAGAAACTGGAAGGACGAGAGAATTCATCACCATTTATTAACACCATAAACTCATGAAAACAGGAACACATCTGGCTTTGTAAACACTAAGAAATTAGGGACCTTATGGCAAAACTATCACTTAATTATGTATAATAGGAAGTAACATTTTAGTAATTTCTCTGAAATCTATAGAAATTTAAAGGAGTGATGCCGTGATAAGTATGAAAAATATATTTTGTGTCAATTACAGATTAGAAAATAATTTAATGTAAGACTTGCAAAACCCACCAATATGGCTATGTTCATTATAGGACTATATCATTAGATTGGGGTATCTTAAATTCTGTGCCTGCCTGTCCACTGTCCTGATTGCGTTTTTGGTGATGCCCCATAGACATGTAGGTGATTGCTGAAATGGTACCTAATCTGAAAAAAAAAAAAAAAAAAAAAAAAAAAAAAAAAAAAAAAACACTTATACACGAAACATGGAAAATTTTATAGACAGATACCAACACATCAAACTACAACAGGCAGGTGGTGAATGGGACAATCTAGAAGGACAATCTGCTGCAAAAGTGAAAATGTTTGAAAATGGTAATGCTAATAATGACACACAAGTAATAGTGCAGATGATATTTTGACAAAAGCTAAATTGTCCCATTAGTTATTTATTTATTTTCCATGTGATTATTATACAAAAGACACACATAAGGTGTGGAAAAATGTGCACATCACTAGCTGGTACAATATTAGATTTCTAAATATCAACCTATTTAAAAAAAATCATAACTATTATGTTATTTGAGATATGGATTGGACACGGCCACACTAGCATCAGGAAGTGCAGAAATTTTTAAATCAAAGGATTACTGAATGATGAATTGGTTGCACACAACCAAATGATTCAGTCTTACATTACAGGCATCCAAGGTAACCGGCTCTGACTGTATGTGATTATTTCCGGTGGGGGTTTACAAAAAACTCTGTTTATGTGCCTCCATTACCAACAGCAATGAATGAATTGGGACATCGCGTAACAGCAGCTGTGGATGCTGTAAGTCAAGACATGCTCACTGTAGTGTGAGAAGAATCTGAATACCTCATTGACATATGCCATGCATCTCAAGGGGGGAATATTGAACACCTTCGAAAAAAAAATAATTTAGTTTCCTGTTCATCAAAAACCAAAATTCATTGGTACATTTTAATTAGTTTCAGAAAGATAGATGTGCAAAATTGGATGATTCTTTTTAATACATCCTACATAATATTTTGATCCATTCAACTGCACTGATCAATGCTTTGTGCATGTCTGCTATTGTTCATTTGAAGTCTTGAAGAAGACAGTCAGAAATGATCTGGTGGAGTGATGGAAAGTTGGATCAACAATCACTATTTGCAGAACTGCCCCAGCCTCATTTGTGTAATAAGAAACCAAATCTTCCTTGTCCTGTTTGTATATGATTAATAATTCTCAATTGCCATATGGTGAGAAAGAAACCTTGTAAATGCACTGAAGATTCTTTAATTAGATGTTTATTGGCTACCAATGACTGCTCCCAATGTGTTATCCACATCTCATTGAGGTTGAGTGCATTGTGACATGGCAGTTTCTTTGATTTCAGGTTTTTATAAGGTCTCAATCTATGGGTGGTTGGGGTTCTTTTGGATGTTCAAGACATCTTTCAAACTTCTTAGTGCTGGAGATGAAATGTTATACAGAACTGCAAGCCATAGGGTGTTTGTACATCGAATGCATCCTGTAATTATCCACATTGCTTGTTTTAGTTACATGTCTGTTATCTACTTGTGGGCACTATTTAACCATGTCAGGCAACAATATTCAGCAACAGAGGATGACAGAGCTAAGGCTATGAATCTCAAAAAATGGCTCTCTATGAAGAACCGGCAAGCTTTATTTCTCATTTGTCTTTAGCAACCACATTTGAGAGATGCTGTTTGAAAGTCTGAGTTTTTTCCAGTGGTATATCCCTATATTTTGGTGTTCTGCAGTATGGGAAATATTTGGCTCTGAATTTGACTTCTGGTTTATAGTGCGATTGTCTGTTGCTTAAATGAAATGTCAAAATAGATGTTTTCTGATGATTTAAATGGACTGCTCCATTTCTTGAGATCTATATCTAAGATTTACAGATCAGTGGATCAAGTTCTTTCAGCATCAGAAAAGTTGGGATTTTTATTCACCAAGCAGTAGGTAGTACAGTTGAAGGAAAGAGAAGAGGAGGAAGGAAAAGTTTAACTGTGTGAAACACTACCGGTACATTTTATAGGGATTTGGGATGGTAGAGAGTTTAGGGTAGGAAATTGTCTAGGAGTTCATCAACCCATGAGCATTACATGACTGAACAATATACAGGAGACTTCATATGCTAATAAAAGCTGTTAGCTCTTATGATGTACAGATCCATGCTTTATTTGTATAAACAATGTTATTAGTGTGACTATGATATGGTGCTGTTACACTTAACATGAAGAGAAATGATCAGCAATATAACAAGTACAATCATTCTTTTCAAACTGGTTATCCCATTGGTGCTTCTTAAGCAAATGCTATCCATCTGCTTTTGGCAAGCACTGTTACATTTCTCTATAATCAGTAACAAAGCACACAATTTCATTATGATCATCCTTTGACTTTATTTTTAATAAGGTTTCTGTGACTTATCCTGATTATTAAAGCAGCTAGGGAATAAAAGGTCTGAATCTCAACATGAATTTATTTTGGTTGTCCGGATGGAACCGTGTCACTTTATCAAAACCTTACATTTCAGCCATCATTTTTTGGCTTTCTTCAGAGGACTGTCATGGCTGGAATCGCTGCCACCTATATATAACTCCTGAAGAGTGTGCATAGCATTTGGTGTGATGTCAGGGAAGTTCCCGCTGCCAGTGTGGCCAATCCAATGGGGGCTAGTGTCCCGTGTTTTCCTAAGCAAGCATGACCATGTTTGGTCAAGTTGTAGCCTCCTGCATGCGTTCATATTATCTTGTCTTTTTTTATTATTATTTCCAATGCTTCCCTTACTCACCTGGGCCACCATCTGCTTTGCTGAACCAGTAGACTCATGTCACTGAATAAAATAGTGTGCCCACTGTCAGCAGAATGTTGTGGAGAGGTTGAGTGAACACATAAGATATTTTAACAATTGCCAGCCTTGTGTATCTTGGGGAGAAGGTATAAGGTAGGTGTGCAGGGATTTTCCAAATTACATTTGCGGCATATGGTTCCCCCACTAAATAGATTTCAGCCTTGGTGGATCAACACCTCCAACCTTTTATGCAGAACATTCCTTCTTACATCAAAGACACACAAAATTTTTTGGAGCATCTGTTGAATGTTCCCATTCCTCTACCACCAGACTCCCTCCTTGTTTCCATTACCATAACCTCCTTGTACACCGATATTCCCCACGTTGAAGGCCTCAGTTCCCTTCTACACTTCCTGGATATGTGCCCTCCAAATATCCTTTCTCATATCCCTAGCCAGCTTTATCCTCTCCAAAAACTATTTCTCCTTCAACTCCCAGATTTATCACCAGATAAGTGGCACTGCCATGGGTACCTGCAGAGTCCTATGCCAACCTCATTCTGGGCCGTCTGGAATTTTTTTTTCTGAAGAACTGCCCCCTTAGTCCCTTCGTGTGGTTCAGATACATAGATGATATATTTATGATCTGGATGCACGGGGAGGACCACCTCCTAGACTTCCTCAACTCACTCAATGACAATCACTCCACCAATTTCATATGGTCATATTCCCACACCTATATCACCTTCTTAGACGTAGATATCACTCTATGACAGGGGGCCCTCCATACCTCAGCACACATCAAACCAACCAATTTAAAATAATGCCTACACTTTGACAGTTGTCACCCCTCCCATACAGCCTTGCAATCCTTGGCAAATGCATCTGTTGTGATCATGAATCAATCTCCAGTTACTCTCAGAAACTATCCCAAGCCCTTGTTTCCTACCGACACCCTCATGATCTCATGGAAAAACAAATTTCCCATGCCATCACCCACAACCCTTGTTCTGCACCTCCTAAAACTGACCATGGACCAATACTTGTCACCCAGTTCTTTCCTGGCCTGGAATCTGTCAAACAGATACTCGGCCGTGGGCATGATTTCATACAGTCCTTCCCTGATATGCATCTCCTCCTTCCCAAGATCCTACCCACTGCTCCCCGTACTTGCTTCAGCAGACCACCCAATCTGTATACCATCTTGGCCCACAAGCATTTACCTGCCGACTCTTCTAGACCACCACAGAGATCTTTCCCTTGTAACAGACCCCGCTGCAAAACTTGCAGCATGCACCCTGCCACCACTACTTATGCTAATCCTGTCACAGGCAAATCTTTCCCTACAATTGGACATGCTATGTGTGCTACCAATCATCTTATTTACCAACTCACCTGCCTCCATTGCACTGCCTCTTACATTGGTCTCACCACTCAACAACTATCCTACAGGATGAATGGCCACAGGCAAACAGTTTATACTTCCAACCCAGACCATCCAGTGGAAATTCATGCAAACTCACATAATTTGAACACCCTGAACACCTGTTTAACTGTTAGAGCTATTAGAGTTTTTCCAAATATCACCACTCCTTCAGAACTCCCCTGGCCTAAACCTACGTTAAACCTGTCACTTGCTATCTCTCATTTCATTTTACAGTCAGTTACTTATATATATACATTTCATCTATTCATTTTATATATTTTCATATATATATTTCTATCTCCCTTTTTTTTCATCTATAACCTATCTAAATAAAATTATAACTTTTGAATTATATTACACAAATATTATTTTGTTTCACTTTTATCACTGGTCAAGCTTATAACCCCCCCCCCTCCCTTCTGGCAATTCTACCACCACCGTTCGATTTCTGCTTCATTCATGTGGTGGGTTGGGATGTGACCACATCTATCCCCCTGCCATATGTCTCACCTCTCACATGATTAAGACTCATGTCAAAATATTGTGCAATTTGTTTTTGTGTTTTTACGTGTTTGTCTTGCCCTCCTGCTGTCATCTGTGGTATGTGATGGGTATCTATTTATTTTTCCCTATCTATCTCATTTTCAGAGCCTCACGGCAGTTTCCGTGTTTCCATTATCCTAAAGATTGAATCAGTTCTTTCTTATGGCTACCAAACTACTGTTACATCCCCAGTAGTTAAAGATAAATAAAATTAATCGTGATAAAAATTTATATTCTTCAAAAATTCATTATACAATTCGAAACCAGTGAGCTTGGTAAGGCATCAGTACTATCATATCTGTTAAGCAAGACTGCTGGTCGACGTTATTCTGGTCACTCACGCTTGGAAAACTTCCATAAACTAACCTGCAAGTATGAAAACAGTTCCAAGGCATCTGGGAAACAAAGTTCTCCCCCTTAACCAATTGAAAACAGAAAGCTTCAAAAAAAATCTAATTCCAGAGTATCACTTAACATCTCATAGTCGATAGCCTACATTGTGGAGCTCCTAGTAACACGCACATCCTCTCGTCTCAACTGTCAGTGGAAGAATGCTTGGAACAATGGGTCCCTGCACCTCTTTTTTAGGGATTTGTCAATCTGATGTAAAACGGACTTATGGACTTTTCTCTAATATCCTTAAACTTGCTCAGATCTCCCCAAAATTTTAGAATGTTGTTGCCTCTATTTTTCTCATCATTTCATCCCATGAGAACTTATGCCAAAATTTGTTGCATTTAGGAGATATTAACTTTTTAATTTACAAACCACAAAATTTCATATTACTTCGACAGTTTATCCTTACCTGTGGTGGTTCTAGTACTGAAACATTCCTTACAATTTCTCTAATCTTTTGACGTAAAACTTCTACAAATTATTTCTCTGAAACTATTGCACAGATAGCGCTGGAATCAACACTAATTTCTTTAGAAATATTTCCTGATTTCTTAGTATTTTTTCCTGATCTCTAAAGTGGTTCCTTTAATCATTTGTATCATTACACTTCCACTGACAATTTTCCAACCCCTTACATCATATATCACACAGCAGCATATTTTAACCCTTAAATCAATCTTGTAGTAATTGCAAAAGATATTATATATTCATAATCAGTTAATTTTTATCTTCAATGTTAACCTTATTTTAACCCTCTATATGTGTTATTTACAAAATGACTTAATCTATTTTTGCCTTAAAAACCTATTTATATTTTGTCAATGAGGGCTATTTGTAGATTTGTATTACATCTTTTTACTCTGAATCCACTGACGTATCAAACTTTCCGATATCTTGAAAACTATGGGCTGTATCTTTATGAGATGAAATTTTGGCCAGCTCTTGCCATATGGTGCAATACTCAGAAATGTTGCTAAAACTTTAAAAAAAAAAAAAAAAAAAAAAAAAAAAAAATCCCTACGATCCATATTGTACCTCTAATTGCTTGTAATTTTCTGTTTAATCTGTGGAAATGAATTTAGAATGGGAGGTGCTGAAAAATGGTTTTGACTTTGGATCTTTCATTATTTATGACAGTGTCTTGGTTTGACCTCCTAAAGTCCTTTGTAACCAAGAAAGCAACTCTAAAAGTGAGTTGCTATGTCTCTGACATATGATGAGCTTCTTTAAACAGTTTATTGATGATATATTGAAGATATTCTAGGTATATGACAAAGAGACGTACACTAATGAGACAAAACATTGTGACTTCCTGTTTAATAGCATATTGGTTCACCTTTTTAACACAATAAAGAATCAATTCAGCATGGCACTGATTTTACAAGTCCTTGGTAGGTTTCTGAATGTATCTGGCACCAAACTTTTATACACAACTAACATAATTCCCTTAGATTATGATCCAGTGGTTCGTGTGTGCGGAGCTGGTGTTCGATAAGGTTTTATAAGGTTTAGATGAGGTGAATTTGATGGCCAAGACCATGTTCCTCAATGCAAATTCTGTCCTTGCTTCATGGACAATTATCCCTCTGGAAGATGCCCTAAATGTCATAAAAGACATGAAGCATTCAAGGATGCAGGTATTTTTCAAATATTTTCATATACCAGTCCACAAATATCATGACACATTGTAACACTACCACAGGTCCCATGAAAGAGTCACGATTTGAAAAGTTGAAGGTGACATATCTAATCACTGTCATTAACTGATGTTACAAAAACATTATTCATCTTACCAGATGAAATGTCTCCATTGATTCACGGTTCAGTCTCAATGATCCATAGCTCATTGCAGTCATAATTGATGATGTTGTTGGGTCCATATAGGAACATGTCTGTTGTGTCATCATGTCAACAACGTGCACTGCATGGTGTGCTACAAAACACTTGTGCCTGTACGAACAGTGTGTTCTGTCTTCAGATCTACCACAGATTACCCACTATACCCCAACTTCTGATCTCATTCTGCAATGAGACATAAACATCTACCACCTTGTTGCCTACTCATGGTTTCACCATCATTCATTCGCTTTTATATGTGTTCACAACGGTATCTTTTGAACAGCAACCAGCCATTCCATTTTTGAGATACACATTCACAGGTATCAGGATATAACAATCTTCCATTTGTAAAAGTGACTTATGAATTTTCCTGCTTGCCAGATGTACCTTCACTAGAATCAATTCCCATGTGTCTGTGCTCATCTTAAATAATTTCATTGATGTACGACATACCCACAATGTCACCAAATGCCATTGAACCTTACAATAGACAGTGGTCATAATATTTTGACTCATCTGTGTATGTTTGGTGAATAATTAATGGAGAATCCTAAGCATTTTATTTTCTCCATGGCTCTACTGTTTTTGATTCTTAGTTTTTAAATGGAATTTAATATATTTGAATTATAATATGTTCTGTAAATCTACTTTTCGAATATTGTACAAATATTGTCCAAATGTGTTATCATTCTATAGTTCAAACCCTTTAATTGTGTGAACAGCATATGAAAACATTTTACAAAAAGAGGTGCTTCATATGATTTTTTACATTTATTCATCATTGTGTTCCACTCATCAAGTCCCCATACCATGCAGAAATTTAGCATTCATGGTTGGGGTAGGGCTAAATCCTGCTGCCAGAGCAACAAGCATTATGTGTTATGATTTTGTTTTGGTGGTGATTGTTTTCTTTTTTATTTCTTTAAGAAAGTAATGAACAAATTGCATGATTGCCTTGTCTTTTATGTTACACATGATGTCATATAGTGATATTTGCCGAAAAATGGATAAACACACTTTTCTGTCTAGAATAGAATCATGTTTTTGAACTGGAGTGTTATATGAATTCGTTGGTACTTAGCACATTCAAATTATAACAATGCTCTAATTGATTTCATGCAGTTTTAGAATTCCATACATCCCTCCTTTTTTTATATTGCTTAATTGACATTTTAGCTAACAGTGATTTGTCTTCACAGCAGTAAGCCAGGATCCTAAATCTTCGATGCACTATATCTTGTCACAAGCACTGAATAATATACCAGCCACAGTGAAGTCTACTAAAAGTAAAAGAAGTGCCAAGAAGCGTGCTCAGAGTAGTTCACCTGAAAGATCAGCACCACAAAAGAAAAGGAAAGGTAAAAAATCAAAGAAAAAAATGATGCAAAAGAAGGATAAAATTGGTAATAAGCCATCAGCAGAGGCTGGTATACCACAAAATGAAGTTATTTCAGATAAAAATGGAAATTTCTCAGATAATATTAATCATGATCAACAGGTTAGTACTACTTACATCTTCAGATAATTTCTGTTTAATCATACAAATGTGCTGCTTGATTTCTTTTTGTGGTGGGGATATGATAACTTGAATTATTGAAATCTGCATCTTTCTTTGTTCCAAATTTGCATGCCACTTCCTCAATATCTATTTAGGATTCCTAAATTTAGTATTCAGTCAGTCAAATAAATAAAAATTATGATAATGAAAAGGAAAAGCTTCGGGGCAATGAAAATAATGAAGGATAGGGAAAGAAGACCCAATACTCACCATAGAGGCAAGCAGGGGGGCAACAGAGTGATAAAATTATTTTTCAAAAGGACAGTTCCCTAGTAGTAATACAAATGTTAAAATAAACAAAAATAACACTAACAACAATGAAAGATAAATAAACCCTCTAAACATTGTAAATGTATTTATCAAGATTCTTCAAAGTAAGTAGTTTTATATATACGAGGCGTATTCCAAAAGTAAGGTCCGGGGTACAAGATGTCACAGATGATAGGCCTGAATGACGTTTCCCACCTGCAGCGCCATCTACCAACTCCTGGTAAATATGCAGTATTGTTGGCGTGCCGCAGTAGCCGTATATCTATTGTTGAGAGCAGTTCGAAATGGCCACGACAATCGTAGCTCCCGCCAGTTGTGAAGTGCGCGGTGTGATTAGATTTTTGTTGGCAAAAGGATCGTCAGCTGCGTACATCCATCGCGAATTGTGTGTAGTGTATGGACCAAACATAATGAGTGAGAAACAAGTTCGACACTGGTGTCGAGAATTTCAAAGTGGTCGCAAAGATGTGCACGATCAACAGCGGAGTGGCAGGCCCAGTATTCGGACCGACATCGTCGAGCAAGTTAACCAAAAACTGCGAAGTGATCGGCGTTTGACGATCAGTGGTCTGGCTATGGAATTCCCAAATGTTGCTAGAACCTCAATTTACAGGATTGTCACTGAAGAGCTTGGATATCGGAAGCTTTGTGCGCGGTGGGTGCCAAAACTGCTCACCGCTCAGCACAAAGAGCAACGAATGCATAGCGCGCGACAATTTTTGGAGCGCTATAGACAAGATGGAGACAGTTTGTTTTCCCAAATTGTTACGGGAGATGAGACGTGGATAGCGTACACCAACGCAAAATCAAAACAACAATCAATGCAGTGGCGCCATTCCGGTTCACCCAAACCAAAAAAGTGTAAGCAATCGCCGTACACGAATCGCAAAATGATGGCTTCCGTGTTTTTGGACGAAAAGGGCGTCCTTTTGATCGAATTCATGGACCGTGGGACAACCATTACAGCTGACGTGTACTGTGCAACGCTCACCAAACTGAGACGTGCCATCCAAAATCGACGCCGCGGGAAACTGTCGTCTGGCATCATCCTCCTGCACGACAACGCACGCCCGCATACCGCTTCCAAAACCAAAGAGAAGATTCAAGAGTTTCGTTGGGAAAACCTAGACCACCCTGCTTACAGTCCAGATCTTGCACCAAGCGACTATTTTCTCTTCCTGCATTTTAAACGGTGGCTTGGTGGACAACGATTTCAAACCGATGAAGAACTCAAGACGAGCGTTACCAATTGGTTCAGGTCCCAGGCGGCAGACTTTTATGCCGAGGGGTTAAAGAAACTGGTACAGCGTTACAGAAAGTGTATAGATATGAACGGCGATTATGTGGAAAAGTGAATTAGATATGTAGTTACATACTGACGTTAATAAAAACCTTGTATCCTGAACGATGTTTTTATTATGATCAAACGGACCTTACTTTTGGAATACGCCTCGTATAATGAGTCCACTTATTGAAGGCCTAAATACATGTAAACTCAAAATAATATTACCATTTTTGGTATAAAAAATGATGACTGCACATAATATAATGTTCCATATCAAAGAATTCCTTTATTTTATGTCTTCAGTTACTTGAGACAAACATTTCCATTATGTTCCTTAACATTCAAATTTATATGGAAAATTTTATGTCAGTATAATGAGATGTTTACAGAGTGGAACTATCTTTAAGATGGCTGCATAGTCTCACATCATTCCAGCCTAACTTGCTAACTATACTACTCATTCTGCCAAACCGGTTTTACACCAAGCATCACCTCTCTGTATGAGTGCATTTAAAAGACTGCCCCCACCATGATTTTCGAGAGTCTATTTATCAAATTGGTTGTCTTTGTGGGGTCAGCTTTTTACTTTGAAACTTAATATCTTCCTAAGTACTTAATATCTCAAACTCTAATTCACACATGGGCTTCCTGGTAGCTTATTTTACCTGTCTTAACATATCTTGGTCCACAAGGAAGCTTTTATTAAATTATTCTCAAATTCTCTTATGTCATCAACTTTGGCGCATTTTAAAAAAATCATGACAATACATTTCGAAGAACTCATTTATCTTCCAAACACCTTGACCTTTCTGTTAAAACCAATATATAATTTTAACCCTCTTGATTTAGTCTAATCTCTGAAATTAAATTCTTGATTTTACCTAGTTTATTTTACATTTTGGGTTTTTTCTCTTAATTAAAAACCCTATTTATTCTATTCCTCAGTAATTAATTATGTGTTTAAGACGTGCTAGAGGTTGCTGACTATACCTGGTGATAACAGCATTGTTGTGACTTTTCGCATTTACTAGTTATTTTAAATTCAGCACCCTCTGACCTCATGGGTTAACAACATCAACAAATCAAATTATCTTTTAAACTAAATTTTTCTGGGTATGGTAAATACACTTTAAAATGATCTCCATAGTGAGTTTAGCAGTGGAAATGAATGCAAGAAAAGACATTGGACTTGAAAAACTAGTCTAACTAAAATTTCTGTCTCTCACAAGGCAGCCTTGACATCTGACTCAGAAGTGTTTTATTACTAGAAATGACTGTTAGGAATGCTTTACTGTATTCCTTCAGCAAGTTAAACCTGTTCCTTAATGACTTTAACAAGCTTATAGATGTATTATATGCCCCTCCAAATTTAAACTTATTCTGCATCTCTGAACATGAATGTAGTGTTTTCCATTAGAAATTCAGGAAATCATCTCTATGTGGCCAATGTTTACAAATCGTAGTGATTGAATCTGACTCTTTACATCTGCTTATCACTTGTAAACTGTAAGAAAATGGTTTTAAATATCTTTTGCAACAGGATTGATACTATCTTACAACTTTTTTAAACTATTTTTGATAATTTATTAATAACATTTAGGTTATATTTCAAGGGGACCACAGAAACAGGCATCTATAAATTTCTGTGGCTATGTTATGAACTTTTGGGGAAGGAGGGTATTGAGACAATTATTGATAATGATGGAAAAGAAGTTACTCAGGATCTGTACCACAGAAGTAAGGGAATTGGGTTACAAAACTTTGGTCAGACCATTTCTTGAATATTGTGTAGTACTATGTGAGCCCCATTTCGGATATCAAATATAGAAGGAGGTGCAAAGAAGGGATGCTAGATTTGTCTCTGGAAATTACAGGAGGTCAGATTCTGTAACTGATATGATAGAGGAGCTGAAATGGGATTCATTGGAAGACAGGACGAGGGTGAAATGAGTCATGGGATTGTACAAGGTGTATATTGGTGGCGTGGTAAGTTATTGGAATAATAATTAGAAGTAGATGTTAGTAGTAGGGAAAAGATGATTGTGACCATAAACTGTAACTCAATTTCAGACACAAAGTAGTGGAAAGATTTTCTTTTGTAGGTAAGAGTGTCAATGATTGAAATAAGTTACCAAGCGATATGATCAATAAATTGCCAAAACCTCTAAAAGAATTTAATGTTTAAATTTGCAGAGGGCAAAAATAGGTACGTACAGGAAAGAAAAAGTGTGGGTGTATAGGAAAATTGCCACTGGAGCTTGCGCTTCATCACAATTAAATTAAATTACTACAATATGGTGTGCTCAAAACAATATCATAGTAATATTGTTTGAATATTGGAAGGGATTAACATACAAAAATTATTGTCAGTATTAGCAAAAAAAAAAAAAATTATTTACAGATAAGTAAAAAAGAAAGTTTGGTATATATCATTAACATAAATGATGAAAACAGTTGTATCCAAAGCGAACCTGCTGCCACTCTGTGATTAACAGTTAGCAAGTCTAATCAACAGTAATTTGACGATCCTTTTTGACGCATGCAGCTGTTAATGTCTGCATCTACACTTTTAAATTCACAAATATAGTGGTTAACAGAGGGTGCTTTGCACCAAAACTAATTCTGGGCATTCCATTCTCGAATAGCCCGAGGAAAGAAAGAATACATATAAGCATCAGTACAGCATCTTATATCTCTAATATTTTCTCTCCTGTCATTTATGACCTAAAGTTGATGAAGTATTGCACTTGTAAATGAAATAAGAACTTCCCAAATTTGCCAACAAAATCATACAAAACCAACATCATCTGTCTGCCATACAATCTCAGCTCATTCTATGTGACAATACTGTGAGCTTTTGTAAGGGCGGTTGCAAGTAGTCATGGTTTGAGTGACCCTCTTGTGTACTTTTTCTAACACAATCAATCCCTTGTCATAAGGATCCCAAACTCCATAACAGTAATCCAATTGTGGACACAAGAGAGTTTTATCAGCTATTTCCTAAGTCTGAGCATTTCAATTCCTCAAAATATGACCTATGAATTAGGTCTAACCACAATGGAAGTTATGTGCTGGTCCCATTTCATGTTGTTTTGTACTATTACCCCCAAATAATCCACAGAATCAACTGTCAATAACTGATCTGTTCACTGTGTACTTGTGACAAATGGATTCTTTTTGTGAGTTATGTGCATTGCTTTGCATTTTTTTTACAGTATAGTGTAAGATGCCATTTGTGACACCATTCCAAAATAAAATCCAGATCACCTTGTGTTAGGGGATAAGCGGCATCGGCTTGTACACCTAAACTTGAAGTCATACAAAAAGTTGTCAAAGTTCGGAAAAACTGTGTAAAACCTTGTAGAATGCTAACTGTAATAATTAATGTGGTCGCCACTTACAGATAAACCTCCTGTAAGAAAGGTACTAAAGTAGAAATGAAAGTCTGTATCCAGATAACTGAAGTATATATTCTTAAAAATTTTCACAGAAGTTACAAAAGTCACAGTTAGCAATGGCAATCGGAGAAAATCATTTACCAAAGATCACAAGTCATGAAACAGAACAGACCACACCACCCCGAATGAAATTGAAAGTTAAGATGAACACATGTCAGAAAGTGTTTAGATTCTTGAGTTGGCCATGCCTGGTTAGTAATGGCGTCGGTCTGCCATACTACTCTAATACGGTCTACCCATCAGCCACCGCGATCCTGTGCCGGTCCTGCTTGAACTCGTCTAACAGAGCACTACATCCTAACCCGACAAGATACTTCAGCAAAATGTGAAAAGAATGGTGCCCGGGTCCCTTTTATCAAAATGGCCTACTGACCGAGACAATAGTCTATCTGGAAAAAGAATCTGTTAACTGAGTGCTACCAGAAAATTACAAGATGTAGAGCGTAACGAGACAAGTGTAGTGATGTGATTGGTTTTGTTTTTAGAGCTTCCAGACTGGTGAAAATGAATTTTGAAAGTTGGTTAATTTAAAAGCACATTTGTTTAGAGTATTGTGATACATCATCATACGTCACATGCGAAATATGGACCTGCAAAACTTTAAAACCTCAAGTTAATATTATTTCCAAAGTGTTCCCCAGCCTTTGCTGAGTCCAGTGGTGTAAAAATCTTTTAAATCGGTTAAGGCTATCAGAAGTTATAGAATTTCTAAAATTTACTGTTTTCCTAGGATGTGCAACCGAAACTTCACTTTTTATTTAAAGTCTATTGTGGCCTAAAACTAATTTTAAATAGAACCTTTATTTAATTTAAGTACTTTAGGAAAGTTTTTAGTTCGTGAAATATGTTAGCCGGAAAGAAATTAAATTTTTCAAGTTCGTTGCTATGACGCCATCACAAAGTGGACTTTTATTTACTTGTAACTTCTTTTTAATAGTTGATGGTTATCGGAAACTTAAAGAATATTGACTGGCTGGTTATTTTACTTAGTTACATTTACTTTTAAAGCTCTGAAACTGTTTAGATGTGCTGAAATTAAATATTAAACTTCACTCCATGTGGAGATGCTTTAAAAATCATATTTACTGCTTTAAATTGGTCTGGAACTGCGAGTTATTAGTGAATTTAATATAAAACGGTGAAATTCTAATTATTAAAGTGCTTTACAGTGTTCAATTTAGTGGAATATTAGCGTTGTGGTTGTATAACCAGATCTGTTTACTTTACTTCAGGATTATTATGGATTATGCTCATTCAGGTAAGTTTATGGTTTATATTTTACTAGAAACTTCTTATTTATGGTTGTTCTGTGTTGTTTATTTACTTTTCTGAACTTAAAGTGTTGTTATTTCGATTTCAACTATGGTATCATGTACTGACTGTTAACCTCAAACTTCGTTGGATTTTGACTGAATATCAAAAATAGAGAGTAAGGTAGCTTACACTTGAATTTCTAAGCAATCATCAAAGCACCTTACTTTGCTATAGATAACCCCATCATCAGCATTTCAACAAGATCATTTATAAAAATTAAGATAAGATAATGGGTTGTCGTATTACACAGCCTTGAGGTACGCCCAAATTAACATCTCAGATTAGAAGAAGCTTGCTTCCCTATCAACAATGATACACTGTGACCAACGAGGTAGAGAATCTCGCAACTATTCACAAATCTGATCCTGTATACCATATGCTCGAATTTTCAAAAATCAAAACAATAATTTTCCTGAAAATCATAAAATCTAAAATTATTAAGGAAAGCCCAGTAAGACACAGTGTCAAAACTTTCTGATACACAATACAGTTTCGTTTTTAATCATTTTTTCTATAATCATTATTTGAGCAATTGCTTACTAATGAAATCACACTTCAAACAGAGTCTAACACTGAATTATAACCAAATTATGAGCTAATAACTTCAATTGTAGTGAGTGGCCAACCGCAACCAAATATTATTTTGTAAAATTATTTTTTAATATGAATTACTTTTAAAAATGTATATGTTTTAGATGATTCAATTTCTTTCTCTACATGAAACAATTTCTTAATGGTATTTTCATATTGAAGTTATTGCTTGTTATTATGTTAAAATTAACATTCATAGAGATCAAAAAATCTGTTTGATATTCCCATAGCCAGCATTTATTTTATCTACAATTGCGTCATTCTCCTCTTCTTGCAGCCAGCCTTAATTTTATGTTTCATGCATTGACTTAAGGAAATGAATCATCTAAAATATAGAAGGCCCTGAATAAAATATGCAACAACAGTTCATGGAAATACAATGTGTTTCTGTTTCTTTGGATCACATGCTGTGTACAACGTTGTCAGATTTTACAGTATTAGCATCCAGCACCTTTTATTTGCAAAGAGTATACCATCTACTTTAAAATTTATTTTTCTTGTGTATAGGCAAGGAGGATCTTAAGAGACTTAATACTATCACCCAGTCCCTTTAAGCTTTGTATAAACTTGGCTTATTTTTTTCTTTTAAGTAGTGTGTTCCTTTCTTTTGTTTAGATCACTGAGAGGAACAATCAAACTGATGAAGATTTACCAAACAATTTTGGTATAACTACTGGTCAAGAGGCCAGTAACAGAACCTCAGGAACATTATGTTCTAACAATGCTTCTATAAACAGTGTAGCTTCAACACCACCAGCTGCTACCAGTGTTATAACACATGCAGAGGTAATCAAAACTCAGTGGTTTTTGATGTATTAATGAAATAACAAAGAAAAAATGTAAAAGTTTAGAAGACTAAGAATCATATATTAATTTAGATAACATTGTAATCTTCTTCTAGAATTTTTCATTTCTTAGTAAGGAAGAAAATACCAAAGTTTGTAAAATGAAAATAATCTATTTACTGTGACAATGACAAGGAAAATGCTTTCAGGCAATACAAAACAAGGAAGCATAGGAAATACAAATATATAATTTATCAATGCTGATGGAAGGAGGCAGCATTGGAAAAAAGTCAACCAACTTCGCTATATTTCAGCATGAAACTTGTTCAAGCAAAGAGTAGAGACATGTGGTTTGAAGTTTAAATGCATAAACACTGAGTCCCCCGAACTTAGTGTTGGTGCATCTCTGACTTTCACCATGTGTCACATGCCTTTGTATGAATATGGTTTGTATTAGAAAGTAGTAAACAGTATGTTTAATCATATAATTTTCCTCCATGTAATTTCTGCTCATGTCTATCCTCCTTCATGGGAAGTTTTTACATCAATTTTCTATTATTTTTAACATATGAAACCAGTCAAGACTTGTTCTAACTTATGTCTCTTTTTTATCTATTTCTAGCATACATCTCAATCACAGATAAGAGTTCCTGATTGTGATCTTATAACAAATCAGTCGAATGATTCTGCAATGTCTGTTGCTCAAAATGGAGAAAAATCTGGTGATGTGATTATTAATCATGGACATAGAGTGCTATCAGGTAAGTTAACTTTTCTTTCTGCCTTTGCTGATGGGAAGATGTTCCCTCTCACTAAATACCCTAATTTGAACAATTACTATTCACTTTTTTTTTTTTACCATGATCCCTTGATATCAAACTGAAATCGATAAATGGGATAGGATTTTAAAGATTAAGATCATGTTTTGAGAAAGGAATTTTTTGTAATTCGACCCTTAAAGGGCAATAGTGTCAATATTTGTCAAAGGTGTCATGATCACTTTATCTTCTTTGATAACTTACCAAAACTGATAAATCAGACACAATTTAAAAATTAAGTTCTCCGCTTTGAGCAAATTATAATTTAAGAAAGGAATTTTTCGGAATTCAATGCAGAAAAGAAAACAGTATCACTATTTCTTACATGCGTTTTTTGCTCATGAGCTATTTATCTCCCTTCATACATAACCGAAATAGATAAATGAGGTATAATTTTAATGATTAATGTTCTTACTTTGGTAACATCATAAATTAAGAATGATTTTGACCCTTAAATGGCAAAAGTATTAACTATCAAGGTCATGCATATGAGACAGTTCAGAACCAAGCCATTAGGCTACTCTAGCATTCCTAAAGATTGGTCGCATAAGCGGTAGATGGCAGCACCACATATCACAGAGATATCAATAAAGGATTGATCACAAAACCACTAGATAGCAACAGCACATATTACATATGGAGTTGACAATGATTGATCACATTATTTCTAGATAGGAGCACCATATATCACAGAGCAATAAATAGTGCATTTTTTATACAGTACCGGAAAGTAGTTTTTTTGTATATTTTTTGTTCTGTTAATGAAACATTTGTGTTTTGCTATACTACTCCTATTTAAACATTTTACTCACAAAATTTTTGCTCAGGCTAAGCTCAAACTACCGTTAGATAGAACTATCACATATCACAGAGGTATCAATATACTGTATGTGTTTTGTTCAGCTTAGTTGTATTCAGGTCATGAATATGACAGTTCATTTTCTGGGAAGAGATAGCTCAGGGAATTTACGTTGAAATAGAGGGCTGCAGAATAGCATAAATAAATCAGAAAGATATTTCTACAAATCAGCCGGTCCTTCTTTCAGGTCTCTAAAAACAACCAACCTTGCTATTCATGGCATTTTATTTGTGAAATTTCCACATGGGTTATCGAGTTTCTGATTATTCTTACAACACTGGTTATATTTAACTGAATGAGATTATCTGTTGCAACTGGGAAATTTAATTTATTTTAGTGGTTTGAGTTCAACATAAGTGTTGGTTTATAGAGATGTTACCGATAAAAATCATTCAAAGAGCATTAAGAGATATATGTATAATGCTTTAAGAGTACCAGGTGCTACAATATTTTGGGGTTAGGATACTGACAAACAATTTCAAATATCATTTTCTTAAATCTTTTAATTTGCTAAAGTGTTTCTAACGTGAAATTTAAATCAAGATTCTGTTACAAAAACACACTAATTGTTGAGCCAGAAGACCACAAATCAGTTTGATGCTTTTGGTTTTATAGGTTGGAAACTAGTAATAATTGACTGGAAAGTTAATGATCATAGATAATAGATAATAGATCATAGATAATAATGACTGAAATTATTTATTTATGAGATTCTGCAAATTTGTTAAAAGCCATTAATGTCTAGTGAATAACATGCCGACAAGTATATTTCTTACCCTGAGGACTATGTAGTACTCATCTTCACTTAATTTTTCTGCATAATTCAGGTATTTCACTAAAGTCTTTTTTGTGTCAATAAGGGAGCAGAAATTTAATTACACTAAAGCAAAAACCCTGTACATGGTACATCTCTTAAATTTCTATAAAAACACATGTACACTGAATGTAGTTTATGGTTCATCACCCTTTAGCTGCAGTTTTAAGCCATTATAAAAGAAATATATCTTTCCAAGAAAATTGGAGACTGTTGGAGCAATTGTTTTTTATTAAATGCATTAAGGACTGGAAGGAACGAAATAAGTAGATTGTTTATACATCCATATATATGATAGGAATTATTCTAGGAAAAATCAAACTGATTATACCCTTGTGGAAGAATGTTATTAAAAATGGTAGTTGGCAATATTTTTACACTTATAGAAATGAATAACCTATCAGTAGAAAGAAGAATTCCCTCCTCTTTCTCTCTCTCTCTTGTTTCTTTATAGCTCATAGTACCGAAGTTATTAGAGCTCAGAGTTGGGTTCGATGGAACAGGAAAGAGTTAAGCCCTGCCCTATTTGCATAAATGAATTTGCCTGGAGTGATTTTGGTCAACATTACTTTTGAAAAGTTTTATGATGCAGAAAGTTCTTTCCAAACTTTGCTTACTACCCAGAAGACTGGGAATTAAAAACAGTTCTCAAAATAAATCCTAAAAAGATATTGAAATAACAAAACTCAAAAGGTTCACATCATTGTATATTCCTGAAACTTCACCTTGCAAATATCAAATGTCATACTGTGAGTAAACTAATGTTTAATCAGAAATTGGCTCTATTTGAAAGCAAGTTAGCTTCTGTGAATTCAAAACTAAAACATTAATTCTATTTAAAAGTATAGAAGTATATTCACCCATTTAAATTAATAGTGCAGATTAACTAAAAGACCTTTTTGCACATTTAAAATTAAGTCCATAAAGGAAATAACTGAGCTGGTTGAAAAATAATCTGTCACTGAAACTGTTTCATCTATAAAAATTTCAAAGCAACCAAAAAACCATACAAAAATATTCTATCACAGAGTGTGTTCCATCTGCAAAAATTTCAAAGTGATACAACATCTCACCATGAATGGCACATGGTCCCCCTGTAACAGTTTATTTTGTAGATTTTTACTGATATTTACTTAATTCCTGTTTTCTTTCAAAATACTAAATCTATGATACATCCTTTAATGTTAAAAAATTGCTTTAAAATTCTAGTTTATTTGTAAGTAAAAATTTACTCTGTTATTATTAGACCTTGATCAGAACTTGTGTTTACATATATGACATGGCTCTCTGTTATACTTCAAAATTCAATATATTAATATTTATTTTATATTTAAAATGAAACTTACATCATTATTTTTATGTTTTAAAATTCTCTCACTTTTGTAGAATAAACCATTTTCTGCCTTACTTTAATTTAGAATTCAACTTATTTCTCCTACCAATATCGTCCTTTACTTTGTAGTAGGTGCTTGGTTTGGAGGGACGAAAGGGTGAATAGTTTCCAGGCCCGCCGTAAGCGGGCGTACAAAGCGTGGACAGCACGCGGATGGTGCATCGAGGGGGGCAGCAAATTGAGTGATTGGCTGTCGCTCTCCCAATAGTTGCCACTCCATTGTTGATATAGGGGAGCGGCACATTTATGTAGCAGCGAACTTTCGCGATGACACTCGGTGTGTTGGCAACATGTGGAGGTGGCAATCTCGTGGTCCGGTTCATGGAATATTTGTAGGTACATCACTGCCTGTAGTTAAACAGGAGGCGCCACAAGGGCGTTCAAACAGCTAGCGGCTGTCCTGGAAGTTTCTAACTCCTTTTTTCATCATAAAATAAAACCCTATGCTGATTATTTATTTTGTACTTATACAGGTGTATACAGGTGTACAGACTGAGGCTCATTTACCTTTAATATTAATACAGAAAATTATACAAAGAAATAAAAGCAAAACCTTGCCTTACAATTTCTAAATTTGGAAATAAACAACAAAATCAAAGTACTAATAAGTAAACAAATTATTACAAAACAACTGCAACATCATTAAATGATCATTTGGATAACAAATGCTTTACATTTGGGTAAAATGAAATGTTCCCTTCAAAAAAATCAGGAACCAATCTCAAGAAAATCAAAAGCAATGTTAACAACAAGTACATCAGATTACAAGTTGTCAGGTGCCTGAATAATTTGAAATTATCCACCAAATGCGGTGATAGAAAAGCTCACAGAGTCTGTTTATCCTGCTGGAATATCATTAAAAATATCAATCTCACAAAGTTTCCTTTGAAAGGCTATTATAGGGAAGGTCTCAATGCCTGTCAGCTGTAATTTCCATGGTGCAATTACTGTTATGGCATGCAATGATCCACGGCAGCGGAAGCGCTGTAGCATATTAGCTACAACAGTCATATGCAGGGCACGCAGTCACTCTCAATCTGCACGTACTTCCAGATGATGTACAGAGCTACTGTGTAGCAACCACACTGCAGGTCCATCTGCAGTACTGCCTCAAACCCTTGATGTTTTGATGCCAAGACAGTATACTCTCCAACTCTGGAGGTTTGGCAAGTAGTCAGTAGTACCAACCTCGGAAGTTGGATGCCAAGTTTGTTGCAGAAATCTTTCAGAACAGTCTCTCTCCGTTGCTTGGCGGAAGCCATGCCTCTCCAAGGACATGTTTCCAACATGTGGGGAAATTCACAAGAATTAGAAATGCACTGAGAATTATCTGATCACTATTATTCTCCTCCTACTCAAGCTATAACAATTGGCCACTTTGCCTTTTAGCTATCCATGTGAATTCGGACGGAGTCGGGCATGTGTGTCACATATAACCTTCAGAATGTCTGGCTTGAGGGCAGGAGGTCACTGAACATCCATTCACCTTGGCAGGGTATCTTCCAGGAGCTATGGGATTATACACCTGATATGTTCTGTTAGGTCCACAAGAGAAGCTGCCCATTGTCTGGTGGCTGCCTGGGTGTTGTGCGTAAGAGGGGACTGCTGTTTGGGAAGTCCAGTATCAGACCGCCCTAGCATAGCAAAAGCACTTAGAATCACTTGATTTTAAAATTATTGTCAAATACAATAATTTTAACACATTATACCTACATCTTCAGTATTTACATCATTTTATGGTCTTACTGCCTTGTCCTTTGACTTATTGATATGATACATCTTAAATTTAAAGAATACATTTGAAACTTCGGATTTTACCCTATCCCTTTTATTCGTGATGTTTTAGAAAAAAATATTATTATACTGGAAACAGAAATCACACGAATCTAATAGGAATTATTTTGGCTATTTTCTTGCTAAGGATTTGCATGTAGCTTGAATCGGAGAACCTTGTCAAAAACCAATTGCTTAAATGTAAACACAAATAATTATGGAAAAAAATTATATAAAGACAAAACTATATAAATAAAAAAACAAAAACCTGACTGACATCACTTAAAAAAGTACATGGAATAACAGTTGTTATGTCTCAAACTAATCAAAGTTACATTATTGTAATTTGAGAGATAAAACTCATTTTCTAACAGAAAAATTGTGTTATACAAATGGACTCACTCATCTTGTTTCCCAAGAAAATTTCATCTATACACAACGCCAAAAAAAGCCTCCACTCTTACATAATGTTAATAATGTTGTTTATTAGTTTTTATTTTCTACCAATCAATGATGGAAAAATTGTTGCATTGTGATGATTGGAGAGAACAATCTGAAGCCAAGATCTAGGGAGATGCAAAGTTCGGCATCTATCCTTGATAGCAAAATCATGTTTAGAGGGGCGGCGAAATTATTTTTGAAGAGGTGGAGGGATTTTGGGTGGTCATCAGCTTTTATTTTTAACTGTATTACCCATGGCAGCAGAATCATGTATGAAGGGGCAGCAATCTCAAGCCTTTCTCCAGCTTTTTGAATTTGTAGATCCATTACAGCCAGAAGACAAGGAGCTTGGGGGACAGAAAAATGGTCAGGACAGCCAGGAGAGGAGAAGGCTTGTGGATTTGACATCTGAACATCAGAGAGAATAAAGTTCAGCAGCTCCTGCCAAGACTGAAAGCAAATGATTTGTGATCAGTTGCAGTAAGTGTGGACATTCTACCATTGTAAGCCAAATTGTTTGAGCTCATAGAAGTTCAGTGTGTAATGTTTGTTACAGTTAAATGATCAGGCTGTACCATGCTGAGTTGAAGAAGTAAATTTTTTTGAAGACAATGCAATGCAGAACAATTCATTTTCACTCGTAACCTGGAACCGCCCTGCCAATACTCTCATGCCCAAAAATGTAAACGTTTTGTTCTCTTGGTGAAATGATAATTTTGGTTTGCTGTGGTTATGATGTCTCATGATCAATCAATCAAATATCAACAGTTGTAAATTTTTTTTTTTTTTTTTTTTTTTTTTTTTTTTTTTTTTTTTTTTTTTTTTTTTTTACCAATTCAGACATCATATCTATCAATAAAGCAATGGTTTAATGTGGTGAAAATTCATTGTTATGCTGAAGGTAATCCCATTCCAATCCAATTTATAATTCACAATCAATTATTCAGAATTAATAATCAGAAAATATAAAGCATCAAAACTATTATTACAATAAGTAGCTAACAATATTTGATAAATAACAGTTCAATTGCTATGTATCCTCCCCCACCAACTGTGGTGGTTGAGCGGTAATGCTCTGGCCTTGCAATAGGCAGGATGCAGGTTCAATCCTCATCTGATTAACCGATTTCAAAAGAGGAGGTGGTTCTCAATTGGTCTGAATATTTTTTTAGGATATATGTTCAGCGATATCTTTGCCAATTTTGAACCGATTTAAATGAAATTTTTATAGTGGATAGAGTGTACCTCCAAAGTGGTTCCATATGAATTTCATTGAGAAACCACCCCTTCTATCCCTTTACACCCCTTAACTTTTATACAAACCCACACTTTTTATCCGATTTTGATGGAACTTTGGAAATGTATAATAAAAAATAAACAGAAAAATACTTTCAACTTTTGGTTTGAAAAAAATCAAACCCCTATCCACCCCTTAATTTTTGCTAATGTTCTTTATACAAAGCTAAAGTCAACACCATTTAACTGATCTCCATTAAAGTTGGCATAAACAAGTAATTTTTCAGGGAAAAGGTTTCTGAACCAAAAAAATAAAAAAAACACCATCTCTCCCTTTACACCCCTTAATTATTATACAAACCTACATTTTTTATTTGATTTCGATGGAACTTTGGACATGTATAGTCAAAAATAAAGACAAAAATGCTGTCAACATTTGGTTTGAAAAAACTGAACCCCTCACTTAATTTTTGCCAATGTTCTTTATACAAAACTATAGCCGACTTCATTTAACTGATCTCCATTGAAGTTGTCATATACATGTAATATTTAATGGAGAAGGTTTCTGACCAAAAAAAAAAAAAAAAGCCACCTCATCTCTCCCTTTACCCCCTTAATTTATTAGAAACCTATATTTCATATCTGATTTTGATTGAACTTTTCCAATGTATACTTTCAAACAAACAGAAAAATCTTTTCAACATTTGGTCTTCCAAAGCTCAACCCCTCTCCCTCCTACCAACCCCTTAATTTTTGTCAATTTTTTTTTTATATAAGAAGCTACAGTCGCCACCATTAGACCTATTACCATGGAGGTTGATGCTTATATGTATTTTTTCACAAGGAAGATCTCTGACCATAAAATAAAAAAACCACCCCCACTCCCCATTAAACCATTTAATTTTTATACAAAACCACAGCATTTATCCAGTTTATATAGAACTTTGCAAACTTTTACTGTAAAACAAAGAGAAAAATAATGTCAGCTTTTGGTTTGCAAATACTGAACCCCTTTCCCCATTTCCGCCCCTAACTTTTGTCAATTTTCTTTTTGAAAAGCTACAGTTGACACCATTTGACTGATCTGTATGAAAGTTGGCACATATATGTATTTTTTTTATGGAGAAGATTTCTGACCAAAAATAACTAATTAATGTAAAAATGTCAATAACAGTAATGTAAAATATTGTCCATTTAGATTTACTTTCTTCTAAGCAAGGTATAAAGTTATTTTAAAATTGTTAGTGCCCTTTTTTGAAGGCAGTTTTTATGTTTCTTAAATAAATATTTTTCATCCAAATTTTGGTTTTCCATTGTTTCCCCAAATAACTCCAGGCAAATGGTTCTTTCAAATGGCCAAAGCCAAATTGCTTCTCATTCCTTGCCTCAAGTCCTTTCTCATCTCTAATGAATTAGATGTCAAAGATGCATGAAGTCATAAGGGTAAAAAAGTTTTTTCTTCTAATCAACTCCCAGGTGAATGATAATTTCATGATGTACTAAAATGATTTTTCACTTAGTACCAAAGTTGGTGGAGGTGGCTGATAGTTACATTTTGTATGCACAAAAAGCATGAAATTTTGAGTCTATTTTCCAACACAATACTGGGTCCTCTGAAAGCTGGAACAAATTTTCTTTTAGTATATCCATTTAGTAATGATTTCCATATCATATTGTTCTCTATTATGTTATCTTCCCCATCACTGCTATTTGCTAGCATGTTTGCCACGCTGTAATAAATACCTTGCAATGGTGGATTGTCAATTGAATTAGGTTCTGTTTTTGATTTTCTATAGGCAGGAGCTCCCCTTTTGGCACTTCTTGTTTCATTTTCAAAACCCAGATCATAATGCAGCGTTAACAAGTGTAATAACTCAGTCTGAAAGTTATCTTTAATTATTTCGCTAAAAAATATCGGCTTGTACCACTGGTCCAAATAAATTGCAAGCATAAGGAACATTCGACAAAAGTCCAGAGTGAAAATAAAGATTTAAAGGTGATGAAAGAAAATTATTTGACAACTCTTAGCAACAATATCCAAGTGAGATGAGCATGCATTCTGTACTTCTAATAATATTTCTTTACTGTTTACTAATTCCGGAAATCCACACACCATAAGAAAAGAATTTATTCTACCCATTGTAAGTGAAGTGATACACACCATTTTTCCCCTCTTCTTCTTCTTTACTTATAGCTTTACATCCAGGGCCGGCATTAGGGGGGGTAAAATAGGAAGTAAAATAGCAATGGTGTAACAATAGGATGGCAGAACAACAAAATGACACAGGCAACCAGCCAAGATGGCCTGCCCGTTCAAACATATCAAACCCATTGGCCCATAGTTGGTTTCCAGGGCAGTAGTGGAGCTAAATAATAGGTCACCTATAATGATGTAGTTACACTACTGTGTAATATGACTATTTATTTTCTTAATGTTTATAAACAATCTCAGACAACATTCTTACCCATCTGAGACTGTTCACTGTTGTGGAGACATCCATTTGGCAATAATGAATTCTGAAGATAGCTTAGAAATTCAGTGCAATGTGGATGTTATTTCAGCAGTGTGCAATGAATGGCAAGATACACTAAATTGAAAAAAAGAAATGGAAAAGTGCATAACTCTTAAAAAAAGGAAAATCCGTTTGTTAGGACTAAAAAGTTTAGTTATTGATCTGGATGATTCTCTGAAATATTTTGGTGTAACAGTGCAAAGCAAAGAGAAATGGGATCTGCTCATAACTTCAGTCATAGGTTTCAAGATTGTGGTTCATGGGTACAATTCAGAAGAATTGTATCATGCATGCAATGGAGATAGCCTACAAAACTATCATACCTTGACATTTCGACTACTGTGGTGCCGTTTCTGATCCGTATCACAAGGGATTGATTGACAATGAAGAGAAAGTACAGAGAAGTACAACTCTATTTCTCACAGCTTGCAATAGTCATTATGAAAGCATTGTAAAATTGATGCATGGATTGGAATGGGATTGTCTAGCAGACAGACAATGTAGGTTTCATTTTAATTTATTGGTGAACATGTGAACACCCACATTCATTTACTAGTGTGATACAATACTTTGTCCAACAACCTTTTGGGGATCAATGGAAGACTGGAGAAGGGTGAAGGGAATGCATATATTTGTAAGAAAATTATGTAAAATTTTAAAATTAGTGTAAAATCAAAAGGATTTATATACAAATAAAAGAGGGACACATGGGATGCTGACAGGTTGTGATCTGATGCCAGAAGCAAACAAACTGAATGGCAGAAACCTATGCAGAAGCAAAGTGCTGTGAAAAAAGTTTGTGAAACATATAAAGAACTAGATGAAACAAGAATAATTTGGAAAGGAAAAGTAATAGAACAAACAGTTGAAACATGTGAGACAATCACAAAAGATATCTGTTAGACAACAGTAATGATAATAACGAAAAACAAAACAGGTTTTAGACTAAATAAATAATAAAGGATAGAGAAAATAACCCTCCATCAGTCAACTCTGAAGCCAGCAAACAGTGTACAATACACAAGATGAACACAAACATATAATATTTTTGCTTAAAACCTTATTGATGCAGAAGATATTGAGGAATTTGGTAGGGGATGTGTGCATATTCTGAAGTTTACCTAATGAGTCATGAATAAACGTCAATGTGTTCAAAACTCTCTTAACAAATTGCTCAATCCCTCCTGCATGAATGAGTATAAATATTATATGTTTGTATTTATCTTAGTCTTCAACTTTGATAAGTGATGAGTTATTTTCCATGTCCTATTTTAATTTATTTTGATTAAGGAGAAGGTGAAAAAGTTACTGACAGTATAGATTCAATAAGAAATTAGCTATGATATTTTAGTTCTGTTGGTGAGTAACCTGTTCTCAATAAATTTCCTAGTTTAAATATTTTGTTTATCCTGTGTGATACTAAAACCAATTCCTGATTTTTCTAAAGTTGTTGGGGAAATAATATTGAATGAGATGTTTAAATTCAACTATGGGTTTAATTTATACTGGTGAATTATGGAATTGAAACGATTTTAAGGATCAAAATGTGGCTGATAAGCAGGGAAGCTCACACTATGAAATACTAAAATGCTATCTACTGGATGCTTAGCACTGAAGAACAGGAAGGAATTATGAGTGTGTAGGTTTTTTTTTTTTTTTATACTGTATACACATACGTCATACCGTCAGTTATAAAAGTCTTATTTTAAGGGATGCAGTAAGATATAATAACCACACCTGAGCATTAATGAATTAGAAATTTTTGTGCTTCTTATTTTACTTCAGACAGAATTGATATTCATTGTACAGCATTTTGTTTTCACAGCTGTGAGGGAGGGAAATGAAAAAGCAATACAGCATAACATTACTGAAAGGACATCAAACCTTCCAGTGAAAGCTGCTTGTAATGTGGAAAGTTGCAAGGAATATACTGTTGTATATTCAGCTTCAAATTCCAGCACAGTAACAGAAAAAGAACATTCCAACTCCTCCAAGGAGAAGAATTCAGAGGAAACTCAAGTGTATAAAGAGCTGACAGAACAGTTTGGGACAACATCAAATACAACACCTCCATCTAAAAGTGATAAAGGTGATAAAACCAGACCTACTGCATTGACAGAATCCCTTAAATCGGTGAGTCTTTCTTGCTCCTTGAGGTAATTCCTTATTTTATCACTTGTTGATTATACTCGTACCATTTCATTTTTTAAAATTATTTTGAATGTGTCCAGTGCATGTATTGATAGTTATAATTTTAAAATACTCCTTTATTTTTTAAATTTGGATTCATAATGGGTGAAAGACTGTGGAGAAAAGTAAATACAGATACTATATTGAGTAGCACCTTTGTGATGCAATACAAATTTTGAAATTGGTTTTATGGATTTTTTGTGCACTTGTGACAGAACCTTCTATTTAAATATTACATGATAGTATGTATGGCATCTATCTCATATTGAAGCATTCAAAGTGGTAGTCATGTAACCTAAATTCTGTCAATAAATTGACAAAATTAGTTTAAAGTGTGTTGAGCATATTTCAATACAACAGCAAAGTAAGTTTAAAATCATTTTAGTGTAGTTTTCAAGTAATAAGTTGAATTAAACAGTGAAATTTGATCAAAACATTTGTAAACATTGAGCATATAAAGGAATCCACCTACTTTTGCATAGAAAACTCCACATTCATATTCAGAGGTAATGGAAATCATAAGGATCAGAATGAAGTATGAGACTTTGCAGGTAGAAAATAGTATGGATAAGATATTTGATCTTGAGGTTGAAATGAAAGCGTGGTCGATATGATCAGAATAAACAGTTAAATAATTTCTAAGCCCTCAGTTTTCAAGCTACCAAAAAGATTTATAACTTAAAAGATGCACTGAATCTTGTGACACACCATGACAAAAATTTCAAATCTGTAGGTGAAACTTAAGGAACATTCTTGTAGGATTTTATGAGAAACATGATTTTTGGGAAGATAAAATTTGTTTTCATGTAGTATAATATGGTTAGATATAGAGGGGGAGTGTATTTAAAAGTGTAATTCTTTCTGAGCATAATGCATAAGTTTTTGTAAAAATCCATGCAATACTTTGGACAGAATAGAAAACTGAAATTAACGATAATTTCATGAAATTGATGCTGGAAGTTACAAGACCCACTAAAGATAGATTTCGAAGGAATTAGAAGGAATTTTGAAACTTTTGAAGGAGATTAGTTAAGTTAGTGGCTATACAACTTCATATTATACAGGAAATTGCATTCTGAAGTGTTTAAAATATATTTTAATTATGTAGCTTCAGTACTTTCGAAGATAGAGAATTTTGTAATTTTTAGTCTGGAATTACACTAAGGTAGAGAATTGTAAACAAGCTGGTTTATTTGCCAAAAGATCAGGAAGAATGAGCAGCTTATTTTAAACTAAGATACAGCACCGTAGCTCAAATATTCTGAAGGTGAGAGTGAATTTAAGGTGTCATCACTTCAATAATTTTTTACAGCCGAACTACTAAAGATAGATAAATTTATATAAGTATTGATACTGATGTTTAGGCAATGGACTGCCTCTCACAAAATTTCAAGGCGATTAGAGGAAAAAGATATTTTCAGATATTTCGTAATATCCAGATAGATTGCGAAATCCACCTGACCCCTATATATAGGACCAGCCGAGCGGAGCGGACCACCTGCAGGAAACGGGAAGGATGAATGGATGGCAGCAGGTGTGGAACTTTAGCCTCGAGTAGTGGCCTTGCCACCTCCGCTCCACAGCGGAGCGAACTACTTCTACGACTTAATTAGTGGCTGTTGGGTTGTATCTGGCCCTGAAACATAACCTTGCGGTGATAACTAAGGACAGATAAACACACTCCCTAACCAGCTCAAGCAGTGACCTGTGGGTCACTGCCTAGTCCTTGGACTTTGTCCTAACCTCTCCAGCGGGAATCTCCTGTTCTTTATAGGGTAATTTGAGTACCAGCGGCCCCTTCACGTGGGATAACTGCACCTGCTCTAAGACCATTCTCTTCCTCCGCGCTCTCTTGCGCTGTTAGAAGCAAGGATCCCCCCTTCTTAGGGTAACTTCCTGCAACTGCCTGCTTTCAGGAAAAGCAAACGTCAGATCAAAAGCGAAGTCGTCAGATGCAGGCAGTAGTTTCCTCCACCAGGATGGCAGACCCAGCCATGCCTGGTGGCCCACAGACAAGGACCCCGAGGTGCGAGGACTCACAGCAGGTACCTCGGAGAGGAGAAAATCGAACACCACACTTTTAGGCTGGAAACTGAAAGGACACAGCTATATGTAGTCAGAGGAATACATCCTACCACCCCCCCCCCCCGCCCCTCCAACAGCGTTAAGGAAGCGCTTAATGGTGATGGCTGGGCTGCCAAGAAAGTCAGCCAAATGAGAGGAACCTACACGAAGGCTCCACAGCCTCTCTACCTAGTTGAGTTAGAAGACTCAGCCGGATCACTCATGTTTGAGAAGGCCACGCGCCTGCTGTACATGGCGATAAAAGTGAAGAGGTATGAGCCTCCAAACACACCCCTTGTCTGTCATAAATGTCAGCGTTATGGATATGCCACTGACCGATGCTTTGCAGCACCCCGCTTTCGCAAATGTGCCGGTAATCATACCACACACACATGCAAAGCTAGGATGCCCGACGAATGTAAATGCATTAATTGTGGAGGAGGTCATCCTAGCAATTACAGAAGCTGTCCCGAGTACAAACTCGTACTAGCCCAGCGAAATGCAAAGAATGCATAAGGGGCAACACAAACACAACAAGTGTCCACAAAAAACCAGCATAAAGTGATACACAGCCAGCCTACCTTAGGAGTAATGTGTCCTATGGGGCCACAGCCTCGATCGCGATCACAAACACGGCACAACCCACACAGAATGAAACATCAACCACACTCAAATGCTCACAAACATCATCTACCACAACAGAGGTTGCAGAGCCCCAAACAGCAGGCTCTTCATGCACTGTAGATCATACGACACAGCCTTTAACTGCCTCATCACAACCTAAATCCCAGCGTTCTAAAAATATCAGGAGTCGCACTAGGAACGCTGGGAGCCAGGCAACCCCTCCTCCTCCTGCCGAGGAAGCAACGGCCACTGTGGCTGCTCCCAATGGCGCGGTGGCCACGGCCGCTGATGGGGCGATTGGACGCGCGGCGGTGAACGCTGGTGTGGTTGCTCCCGACGGCCCGGCGGCTCCGGTCGCCGAGGAGTTGGTAGAGCGCGCACCGGCGGGATCTGACTCAGCCGCCCGAGCCAACCCGGCCGGTCCGGCAACTGCGGAGTCGGTAGAGCCCTCCTCGACCCGCATTGACTCGGAACCAAATGCAACACCTCTACAGGGTCCAGCTACCCCTGCGGAGCTGACACACATTCAGCCCGCACTAGATTTTTGCACAACAATTCGTAAAACAATAGAAGATCTCCTTCGCCCCATGTTCCCCTCCGTTGACCTATCTCTGGCAACACTCATCCCAAAGTTTGTAAGTGCCCTACTACAGTTCCTAACCACTCTCTCAGATGGGGGGAAATGGACTGTATTCCAGAACTGCTTCATGTCCGTCCTAGGCACCAGCAATGTCTCACACCCCTAATCCTAAGACCCCTACTTCAGTTCCTGGACACTCCCCTCAATAAGGGTAGATGGACTGTTATTCTTACTCTATACGCTACCTTGCTGCAGCGCCTGGACACTCCCACAGATGGGGGGAGATGGACTACAGATAGGGGCGTAGCTACTATGGGGATAGGCGGTACAGTGCACCGGCGCCCCTGCGCTTAGGGGGCCCCAAAGCGCACCTCTGGAGGTCACCAAGCGCAGTTCAGAGGCCCACGGTGCTCCGTGGCAAACTGGCGACATCTTTTTTTTATTTTTTTAGCTCTACAGTCATTTAAGGGGGCAAGGGGGCTCCTGAGACACAGGAAGCCCCTCACTAAGGGCCCTCTCACTGCTCAGGGGGGCCCTTAACCACTGCTCAGGGGACCCCTACCAGCAACACAAAGCATAAAAAAGGTCGCTCATCTGGCCTGAGGGCCCAAAATAAATTTTTTGCACCAGGGTCCTTGTTGACCTAGCTACGCCACTGATTACAGACCAATCCTTCTTCCTTGCCCCACAGCAGCGCCTGGACACTCCCTCAGATGGGGGAGATGGACTGCAAGGCAATCCTGCCTTACAACCCCACTGTAGATTCTGTACACTCCCCCAGATGAGGGGAGAGGGACTGCAATCCAGACATTCCTAAAGCTAGTAATCGAAGCTACATTACTACAGTTTAAGACCACTCCTCCAGATAGTGGGAGATGCTCTGTAATCCAGATTAGCCTCTTGTCCGTCCAAAAACCGAACAATGCCTGACAACTCCACTCCTCTGAATACGCGTATCCTCTTCTGGAACGCATGCGGACTGAAACGCAAAAAAGCAGAATTGGCAGCGCTTATGGAACACCATGTTCTCATGTTGCTCTTATAAACGAGACACATCTGGGGGCAAAAGATAACTTCCGCATGAGCCAATACCGTGTGCACCTTACTGACAGGCAGAATGGCGCACGGGGTGGAGTCACAGCCGTGATTATACTCACGGGCATAGAGCAATCAAACGTAGTGCTCCCCGAGCTAGAGAGGATCGAAGCCACAGCAGTAAAAATCCGGTTTAACGGAGCATACACTAATCTCATCGCAGTCTCTAATAGGCCCAATAATATTAGCACATGTGATATCAGTAGGTTGCTAAATACCGCATCTAGAGTAATAGTCGCTGGAGATCTAAATGCCATACATCCTAGTTGGAATCCATAGTGCCAAACTCCAATGGGAGGAAACTGTACAAACATTCACTAGAGCACAATTATCTTATACTTGGACCAAATGAACCGACGTTTGTCCCCCATGCTCAGAGACAAAATCCAGACATATTAGATATAGCCCTCCTCATGGGTATAACCCGCACACACGACCTACAGGTTGTAAACGATCTGGATTCAGACCATATGCCACTCATACTTAACACTGAAGGTACACCGCAGAACACTCACAAATTACAGATGCTAAACCATCGACGCGCCAACTGGACTCTGTTCAAGGAGGTGTTAGATAGTCGCATACCTGACAGACTCGAGATTAACCAACAAAGCATTAATGAGTCTGTTGAAATTTTAACCGTTGCCATACAGGAAGCTATGGCGAGTAGCATCTCCATTTCGACCCCACACCAGATACAAATGGCGCTACCTGAGGCAATCATGGGGTTAATCACAACTAGGAATATTCTCAGGAAACACTGGCAATGTACTAGGCATCCTATTGATAAAGTGCATATCAAGTCCAAGACATAATTAGTCGTAGAATTCAGGAGTACAAAAATCAACAATGGGGGCGTCTGCTCTTGGAGTTGAACACTGACACCTCTGACCACTCCGTGTGGTCTTTAGCTCGTCACTTCATTCGTGAAGCACATCATACACCCACCCTACAGGGGCCAGACGGACTTGTCTATTCTTCCGAGGGCAAGGCGGAACTGATGGCCACAATACTCACAGTGTCTTTTCGACCAAACGTAGATTCTTCCGGACCTGCGTTTACATTCAAAATGGACCAGATGGTGATACAGCTGTTAGCCCAATCAGTTCGCAAGTAACCGCATATGGCAACTTCCGACAAAATCTCATGGCTATGCACCACTTGGATGCTAAGAAAGCACCTGGTCTGGATGGTATTCAGAAGCATGTTCTTCAACAGCTCACGGGGAAAGCGATAGAGTACCTTACAGACATTGGGAATGCCATCTTACACAACCGATGGAAGGAGGCCAAAGTGCTAATGTTCAGAAAGCCAGGGAAAGATCCATCTTCACCCAACAACTACCGTTCGATTAGCTTACTCCCTTAGCAAAGTTGTTGAAAGAGTCATACTCAGATGCCTTACACAGTACATAAAGGGCAATAACATCCTTAAGCCGGAGCAATTCGGTTTCAGAAAGCACCACTCCACATCACAACAATTAATGCGTGTTGTTGAGCATGTAACAAGGGGATATAATTTGTCTGTGTCTACCGGGGCTGTGTTCCTGGACATCGAGAAGGCGTTTGATTGTCTTTGGCACAACAGCCTCATTCATAGATTAAGTGACGATGGATTCCCAGATGGACTGGTATGCCTAATACACTCGTACCTCACTAACCGAATGTTCCACATCTGCCTTGATAACAAAAACTCTACACCTCAGGAGATACAAGCAGGAGTGCCTCAAGGAAGTATAATAGGCCTTTTGCTCTTCACAGAATACGTCAATAAAGCTCCAACCACAGAAAAAACGATGCAAGCCATTTATGCTGATGATACCACCTATCTTGCACAGTCATAGCAACCATCTCACATAAACAGTAGATTACAACACGCACTTAACGTAGTTGAACCTAGCTCACACAATGGCGAATTAAAGTCAACATAGCTAAATGTGAGGCACTCCTATTTACACGAAGACCTAGGCAAAAGTGCATTCATGAACACTTTTGACCGCTAACACTACACAATCAACCTATACATTTATAGAATGAAGTTAAGTATCTTGGAGTCAAATTTGATGTGAAGCTAACATGGAATCTCCATATAGACCATATGGTTAATAAAGCAAACATGAGACTCACTCTATGCTAAACAGACAAAGCACACTACTCCAAGGTAATGCCCGAACAATGTACCTGAGCACTCATTCGGCTTATGATGTATGCAGCTCCGGTTTGGCAGAACGCCACTAAGTCTTACATTAAGAGACTGCAATTAATTCAAAACAAAGTACTCAGGATCATAGCAAATGCTCCTTGGGGAACATGAATAACAGAATTACACCGAGATTTCCAACTCGAGCCAATACAGCAAGTAATTAAGAAGCTTGCAATAAACATGTACGGGAAATCCCAAATGTCACAAAATCCTTTAATATGCACTAAAGGCAGTTACAATCACAACCACAGATTTAAACACCCACGGCCAAAAATATTGCTTGACAGATAGGAAAAAAAACTAATGCATAAACAAGTAAGAAATCTGTCGACTGCATCAAGAGTCACTGGGGTTAGGGTCCTATTCCCTAATCAACCTGCAAAGTTCACTGGTCTAAGGAAAGTGGCTATAGTGCAATCACAGGTGAAGAAAGCAGCCCCACACAACAAGAAAACAATCCAGAAACAACACTAGTACAGTATCCGGCGTGGTAAACAACACGGGAGAGCCAGCGAGCATGGCAGGCTAGTGCCATGCATCCAGCTCCAATATTACCTGGAATGAGCATGGTGGGGTTGTCTTACCCAGCAGCGATGACATGTGCTGGCGGGCGTGGTCATGGCAGTGGTGTCCATCACCGTCCTAAAGCGCAGGCAAGTCGGGGGTGGTCATCTAGCAGCACTGTGGCTGTTGCCGTCGGCGAAACGCTTACCATGTACTCCTGGGATGAGGACAGTCTCTGCCTGTTGCGGTGGTTGCACTCTGGCACCCTAGTGGTGTGAATCACGTTTCACCAACATGTACAACACCTGTTGCACACAGCTATTACTAATTATAATGATTTGGCATGTTCCAGGACCATCTCAATGGCAGCAACAGTGAGCAGCACCAGCTGACAACCTCAAAGGCAGCGACGGTGTGTGGACCAGCTGTAAGTTGTTGCATGATACCATATCCTAACAAAACTAACAAATCTCTCATACATCCAGAACTTGTAACATAGAATCTGTTGTGGTACTGGCAGTATCTTATCCAGCCGCTCTTATTCCCTCACCTAACTATCACAGAGGTTTTTTTCCCAGGGGTAAAACCTTGGCACTTTTTTCCCTCTGCCCTGTCTCTTCTTTCAAAAGTTTCTGTCAATCTTATCCAATGGACCCATGTACATGGGCGGACACCTGGATGCGTGGAATACATCACAATCCCATTCCTGTGATCACCTATTGAATTACTAATTTAATGCATGTGCAGAGGTGAGCAGTAGATAACAGGAAGACTGCCATGCTTGGAGGAGCAGGTTTTGGGTGCTCCCCCAATTAAAATAAAATTAAAAAAAAAAAAAAAACGTAGTGGAGACAGTCATTGGATGGCACTTGTGAGTCGAAGTCACGTGTGGCGTTCAGCCGATTTTGTGCAATATGTAGTGGATAGGAAACCGGTTAGACTGGAAATGCTGCAGGATAGGCATTTATCCTAGATTATCTTCAAGTGATAGTGCATGAGTGCACATACTCTCGATGTAACTGACTTTTATGCAGTTAGGGTTTCTTGGGAGTTGGTTGTAGCTTGACTCACAATTAGTACCTATAATCAAATTAATTGTTTTTGGAGAAGAAGTTTTAATGCTGTAGATTGGTCACTATCTTTTACAAAAATTTTGAAGAATACATTGTTTGATATTTACTTTATTGTCTACAGTGAACTTAATTTAAAACCTACCTACACACACTGAGGTTATCAGTAAGTTGGCGACCAATTGACAATCTACCCATAGGCCACTCTAATGGTCGAAGCTCAGTGTATGCTTTTATGCACAAGCCCTGGTAACAAGCATTATCGTCTGACATGGTCATACCTGTTAACCTTGAACGGTGAATCATTTTGTCTCTCACATAACCAAATTATAACTGAAAATATAAGATAAACAGTTCTGCATTTTTTCTAAGAAAATGAATATTGTATTAATCATATAATGGATAATATATTGTGATGCCCTCTCTGAAAATGATTTTTAGGGGAATGTTTTAAAGTTTTTCCATATGTATGAAATGCCAGTTGCAGGTATTCAATCAGTACCAGAATTCAATTTTGTCAAACAAGTTGAAAAATGAGTATAGAATTGTATTTTAATATTTGTTTTATGAAGTGAAAGAGAGTTTCTAGGAACATCATACAGTGATGAAGCAATTAAATACTTGCTATTAGTATGAATAATATTTTTCTAATCATCTGCTTTGTTCTTAATTATTTTAGTATTAAAATTTAATCCCATGCAACATTAACATCTTCATCAGATGACAGTAGTAATCATATCAGACAAAATTCCAAAGGAAGAAGGGGGGAAATAACATGTTCCTCCAGAAATTTTAAAAACAATTCATCTGTAACCACTCCTGTGTCAGAATTACCAGCATTGTTTGGATCTACAACACGTATGATGGTAATCAATTGTCAGTGAACGATGTATATACTTGAAAGTATTGGTGACAAAGTGGAAAGTTAAAAATGTGTGGCAAGACAATACTGCAGTCTTCTTCTGAAGAGTTTTCTTTGCCAACTAGAACAACAACTAGTGATATAATTTCTGTTATTTCTGCATATCCTTACAATATGTGTTCCTTTCATGTTAAGTTTGAATTATGCTTCTTCTATTATATGTATATGGACACCCAGAACCCAGATTTTGGGACATGTTTTTTGTCAATAGTTGTATCATACAGTTCCCACTATGGGATCTTAATTCAATATATTACATTTACAACATGATTGTATATAATGTTCCAGGCCTCAGTGTCATCTTCAGACAATGAGAATTCCAAAAGTTTTATTGATTTACAGAAGGAAATGCTACTAGATCTTGGAATTCTTGAGGAGTGTCTTAATCAATCTAAGTTCAATTCTGCTGGAATTGAAACAGATAATACTGATGAAGGAGAAGGTAACACACTTACTAATAAAGGGAATCAGACAAGACCACGCAAATTAGATATCATATTCTAGCTGTATTGAGGAGGAATCTGTTGTCAATAAATTCCTAGTTTAAATGTTTGGTGTATCATTATGATGTTGAAAACCAATTCTGATTTTTTAAAGTACTTTGCAAATGATTTTCAATGCAATAAATTTCTGCAGCTGTGGCTCTAATTTGTACTGGTGAATTATGGATTTATTTATTGAAATACTCGGCAAGTAATATGATATATACTAATATATGCAATATACACAAGGAACAAAATGTGTAGCATTCACAAATCGATGCCCAGTTGTTGCAGCCAGGCTAAGAAGAAAGTTTTAGCACTGATAACATCTTGGGATAGTCCATCATGTTAACTCAGAGAGCATTCCTTAATTATGTATTCCACAGTCTGGGAAGGAGCTCAAAATGAAGAATCCCAATGTCCCCACTTATAGGGCATGTACCAGAATTTGTAGTGATCTATTTTTAGCCAGTATAACTTAACCCATTGGTCTCTCTTCAGGTGGAATACTAGAAATCTGTTTGTAGGATCTTTCACTTTGTTACCATTTTTCCATGACATTGATGCAAGATAAATCATGCCATAATGGACTGCTAGATTTAAGATGAATGAGGGGGGGGGGGGGTGGAGGGTAGGTCATTAAGGACCTTGTGGATTGGGATATTATGTCGAAGATCAGGATGATACAACTTTCTCCACTTACATGAAGTGGATTCTTGATGTCTTACCTGTAGAAGTGATTTGTTACTGATGTTATGTAACCAGGGGACAGAGGTGGATTTTGGACTGCCAGCTATGCCTTTCATTCACTCTTATAGGCGAATGTTGATTTTTTAAGTATGACCACCACTTTCCCACTGCAACAACAAAATGTTGCTTGAAGATAGCAAGTTCAATCATTAGCTGTGACTGTGGATGCAATGCATAACCTAATAACTATCCAAGTCTATATATGGTTTTATCTAGAATGGCAACCAACCATCTTGTTCATTTTACACTGCAAGAGATAATGGCAGAAAGGTGAATCACATAAATAAAAGTCACTGTTGTAAGTCACTCAGTATATTATCAAAAGTATTGAACTTAAAAATGGTATCAGGATGTGTAACGCATTACCAAAGATTTAATTGGACCATGAAGATCCTATGTTCAAGATTGCAAATAATCACAACTAAGTCCACATTCACATACTTTCATTCCTGAATAATTCACAAATCATAGTAAAGCTGACTTGTGTGGAAAGTACTAAATTATTCAGTGTTGTTGGTTAACTGAAATAATTTATAAGTTCTTTCCTGACCTAAATATTAGTATCTCTGAACTGCTGCCAAGGAGAAATATTCTATATCCCAAAAGATACATATTGGTGAAAATTCATAAGTATTGCTACTTCCATGTCATCGAATCAACTGATGTTGACCGTGCCTTCTGATGAACTGCCATAATGAGGTAAACTGGCTAGGATTTGTATACCCTTACACCCAGGAAGTTTTTCTCTACGTTTCCCACAGTACCTTATTTTAGTCTGATTTCACTGAAACTTGGCTATCATATAGAATGGATTATTTTGGCTATGACAACTTTTCTCCTGAACCTTTTCACTAAGCAGTTATTTATTTCTGGAAGTTGATGGTTGATCATTTTATTTATCTCTCTTTTAACATACCCCCCAATGGTCTGACCATAAAAGTACCAGTCTCTGGTTGCCACCCACAATTCCACCAAGCCCTCCATGCCTTTCGTTTTACACAATCCCTTACTCTCACCCATACTGGCCTCCAGCAATATGGACTAAAAGCCCACAAACATTCTAGTCAACTTTCCTCTTTCCACAAGATTCTTTGTGTATTGCACCCCTCCCCAACTCAACATCTTAAACAAATTCTCACTGAGGGCAGGCAGTTGCAACAGAAATGTGCACAAAAACATCTGCACAAGTTATCTAATTTATTAAAGAGATATCTTGTTCTAGGTCTGTCTCTTCCCTACCAACACCCCTCACATATGCAGCACACACAATCTCCTCCCCTGGTTGCCAAAGCCCCATGTCTTGCCCACATCTTTAATATGCCACACACATCCTCATTACCAGCCACCCCTCGTGCCACTGCCCCAACTGTGGTCACACCACAATGGTAAGTTGTCGACCTCTAATCCATTTCTCTGTCTGAACCACAACTCTCTATCCTATTCAAGGGACTTTCCTTCTCACCTACTCCTTAGTTCGACCACATTGCTCTGGTCCGGGACTCTCTTGTGTTCTACCGCACATTCTGCTGGCATTATCATTTTGCTACCACAATGGAGAGTGACCACCGCCGAGGCGAGATTGAGTCCAGCTTAGATCAGTTCAAACCACCATTTCGACTAGATCTTTCTCCACATCCACAAAACCATCCCTTCTTCTTTTTCAAGACTTCCTCACATCCACCCTTTCCTCAAAATCTTTCCTCAACTCTATTCCCAACTCCAATAACCTCAGCCCTACCGAAATCCGGGCCATGAAAGAACTGTACAGGAAGAAAAACATCATCATCCTTCCAGCAGATAAGGGCTCCACTACCATGGTCATGGTCCACAGTGACTATGATGCAGAGGCCCTTAAATAGCATTCTGATACCAATATGTACCGTCCACATGTCTCAGATCCCACCTCTTCCATTTGCCTTGAAATCTGCTCCTTCCTGGACCTCCTGGGCCCCCTACAAGGCCTCTCTCCACAATCTTTATCCCTTCTCCCACCTCAGAATCCCCACACACCCACCTTATGCCTTGTCCCCAAGAGACACAAGGCTAGCACTCTGGGACAACCTATAGTTGCGGCATACGGTTCCCCCACTGAACATATTTCATCATTGGTGGATCAACACCTCCAACCTTTAGTGCAGTTCCTTCCTACATCAAAGATACCCCCTACCCCCAGACTCCCTCCTTGCCTCCATTATTGTCACTTCCTTGTATACCAATATTCCTCACCTTGAAGGCCTCAGTTCCCTTCAACACTTCCTGGATATGTGTTCTCCGAACACTCTTCCCAGAGCATCCTTTCTCATATCCCTTGCAAACTTTATCCTCTCCAAAAACAACTTCTCCTTCAACTCCCAGATTTATCACCATATACACGGCACTGCCATGGATTCCCACATGGCCCCATCCTATGCCAACCTTTTCCTGGGCTGTCTGGAGGAAAATTTTCTGAAGAACTGTCCCCTCAGTCCTCTCATGTAGTTCAGATATATAGATGATATATTTATGATATAGGCTCATGAGGAAAACCACCTCCTGGATTTCCTTAACTCACTCAATATCAGTCATTCCATCAATTTCACCTGGTCATATTCCCATATCTGTGTCACCTTCCTTGTGGTGGATATCACCCTACTACAGTGTGACCTCAACACCTCTGTACACATCATACCTTCTAATGTACAACAGTATCTACACTTTGACAGTTGTTACCCTTTCCACACCAAACGTTCCTTCCCATACAGCCTTGCAATCCAATCATGAATCAAATTTCCAAATACTCCCTAAAACTATTCCAAGCCATCGTTTTCCACTGATACCCCCACAACCCTCGTTCAGCACCTCCTAAAACTGACTGTGGACCAACACTCGTCACCCAGTTCTTTCCTGGCTTGGAATCCATCAACCTGATCCTCTGCTAGAGGCATGACTTCCTATGTTCCTTCCCTGATTTGCATCTCCTTCTTCCCAAAATCCTACCCACTGCACCCTTCACTTGCTTCAGCAGACCACCCAATCTGAAAAACATCCTGGTCCACAAGTATTTACCCTCTGACTCTCTTAGACCTCCACTGTAACATTACATCCATTATAACATACCCCACTGTAAAACATGCAGTATGCACCCTGCCACCACCACTTACTCTAAACCTGTCACAGGAGAATCCTTCCCTATAATTGGACATGCCATGTGTGCTACCACTCACCTTATTCACCAACTCACCTGTCTTCATTGCATTGCTTCATACATTGGCCTCACCATTCAACAACTATCCTGCAGGATGAATGGCCACAGGCAAAAAGTTTATACTTACAACCAGATCATCCAGTGGCAATTCATGCCAACTCACATGATTTGAACAACCTCAACACATGTTTCACAGTTAGAGCTCATAAGAGTTTTTCCAAACACCACCACCCCTTCAGAACTTCGCAGATGGGAACTATCAAACCAACATATCCTTGACACCAGACATCCCCCTGGCCTTAACCTATGTTAAACCTGTCACTTACTATCTTTCTATTTAGTCAGTTATATATATTATATTTTTTAAATTTCATATATATACATATATGTATATATTTCTACCTTCATTTATTTACCCCTACCACTGATCAAAATCAAAATAAAATTGCAATTTTTTAATAATGTTTTCAATAATAATTTTCAAACAGGTGCTGCAGAGATTTTCTTGTTCCACTTCTATCGCTGTTCTACCTTATCCCCCACCCCTGGCACTTCCACCCCCACCCCGTGCTTCCACCTTTGTTTCAGTTATATGGCTGGTCGGGTTGTGATCACATCTTTTCCCATGCCATATGTCTCGCTTCTTACATGAATAAGGTTTCACGGCGAAATATTGTGGAATTTGTTTGTTTTTGTGTTTTTTATGTGTTCTTCTCGACCTCCTGCGGGCATCTGTGGTAAGTGATGGGTATTTTTCCCTATCATATCTAATTTTTAGTGTCCAATAGCAAGTTCTTTGTTTCCATTATCCAAACTTCTTAATTCCACATCTAAATGAATAAATTATAAACCCCATGCTTTGGCTGGTGACCAATTTGAGAAAAGGTTGTTTTAATCATTAGACATTCTAAGTAACATGGTATCAGATCATAGGCAATGATAATTTAGCTAAATTATACAACTCACCAAATATTTCCCTGTGACATGGCAATCATGACCAGGCTTTTAAGAATCTGCTATTTTTTGCAATCTTCAAATGCAAGCACTTAATTTTGAGCTATTTTTATAAATGAACACTATTATAATTGTAACTAAATGGGAACTTCTCAGTGTTTGATAATTTTTATGTTTCTTTTTTATGCTAGTGAAAGTGTACTTGATTTAAACAATTGAAGAACATGGTTACATATTTTCATGCACAATATTTTTATGTTGCTCATTTTAATAATTTTGTGGATAAGTTTGTAACTAGTGGTTATGATATTTTGAAGAGATTAAAAATCATTTTTGGTTTTTTAATAAGTAAGATAAGTAGATAATTTTGAAACTTTTAAATATTTTACATTTGTATTGTATACAGTAGACAAGTAAAGTATTATGATTTTGAAATAACATGATATTTTTGATATACTGAGAAGTGTCGTAAAATTTTGAACTGATATCAGAGGAATAGGGATTTTTAGATAGGATTTTGAATTTGTAAATACTCTTCAAGCATATTTTTCAGGATTTTATTTGTATATATTAAGTAAAGTTATTTCAGGAGAATTTTTTGAATTTTGGAATCTTAAATTTGTTCATTATTTTTGCTCATGTTATTATTTAGAAAAAAATAAAAATAAATAAAGAACAAATTCTGAAGGGCATATAATGGAACAATGCCTTTAGCTGTTTATTTAAACGTATAAAAGTTTGATTAGTATCAGGCAACGCATGTGTTAAAACTATACCTGTATTGAGTAATACAGTAATGCTGAAAGTTTGAATCCTCAGCCTGAAAAACATGTAAATGGTTTCTAAACATAAATACATTTGATGTATTGTTATATATTGAGATGTTTTGTTATGAGAAGTTAATTGGCACAAATTAAACTATAGTGCTATGATCTCATGAAGGAAACCAGATGACAAAATTTGATGTAAACAATTCAGATAAATAAAGTGAAATAACTATGACTCAATGTTCTCAGCACCTAAAGAAACGTAAATAAATAGGCTTCAGCACTAAAATAAACTATTAGGAGAGATATAAGTATCTAAAATAAGTTGAATTTAAAATTAAAGGAAATTTAGAAGTGGTTCATATGCCAAAAGGGAGAGGATTTTTAAAGGGGTGGATGTATAAGTGGTTGCTTATATGAACTTTGAGAAATTCTTACATGTGAAGAGAACTTCTACTTCATCTGCATTAGTAAACTAAAAGGGTGGTTACTTTTTGGAAATTCACTGAATTTCTGTAGTAGTTGAGGATGTATCAAATCAGAGAAGCTAACCTGTATCTTCATATAACAATTGGGTCCGATTAAATATTTGTCTATTCTAGATATAACTACTGATATCAGCAACCTGAAGTTTTGAAGAATATATTTGAAGTGAACATTTTGTCTGCTTCTGTTATTCTGATATTCCTTTTATTCAATATTTAAATGAACTATTTATAAATCCCATGCTTTTGGTGGTGATCAATTTGAGGAAAGAACTTTTGTAGTAATTAGACATTTCAGAAGTTTCCTTCAGTCAAACAGTCATAGATTACAGATGATGAACAGTTTAGCTTGCAATATAGCTAAATTAAGCCACCTACTAAAGACTTTTCTGTGACAGGTAGATGATGATAGGAAGGATTTGAATTCATGTTTTGCAATATTGTGCACTCCAGACTTTTATTTCTGTGTACATTTGCAAGCAGTTGCAGATATCGTATAACAGAAAGGGCTTCCTTGGCTTATTTTGCAGCTCATTTGCCCTTTAACTAATGAGACCTTAATGTCATAGCCAATAAGATCATCAATAGCATATCCAGTTTAAGAATTATAACATTTGCACTTCTTAAAATTGGTTATAAACCCTTTCATACAATTAGGGGTGCTGTACAATCATTAGGACATGTGACTGAATTCATGGTTCCTATTAATTTAATTCACTTACATAGGAAATATGATTTTAAAAGTTTAGACAATTATTGATAGAAGGTATTGTCTAATCTTTAAAGTGTAATTTAAAAGTGTGTTTAAAGTGAGTGTTTTACAGAGTAAACCATGTTTTAGTATTATACAGGGCGTTCGCCGGGAAACGCAACCCACTGTTAGCGCTACAAGGAAGAAACTGCTCCCGGCGAGCGAGCGATCAGCTTCCGGCATTGTTCGACCGTCGGCCGCGGACTATTTCACAATAATTACGCTTCATAAACTTGTATGTGCTAAGCATTTAAATGTGTCGTAATTCATTAGCTTACCTTATAAAAGATGCTGGAAGTGTTGACCCTCTTGTGTAATGCACATTTCACATCTTCTGAACATATTTCGAGACACACGCTGGATTTCACCTTTGTCAATGGACATTATTACTTGATAGATTTTTTCCTCAAGTTCTTCCAATGTGTGAGGATTTCCTTCGTACACCTTACCCTTAAGTTTACCCCAAAGGTAGAAGTCACAAGGGTTTAAATCCGGTGATCTGGCGGGCCACAACCCACGGCTGATTACACGATCATAAAACACTTCGTCAAGTGCAGCAAGCGAATTTCTAGCGGTGTGAGCTGTCGCCCCATCCTGTTGAAAATAGCCGTACAATTTTTCTTCTTCAGTAAGTTTCTCGAAAAACGGTTTCACAATATTTTCGATATATCTTGCGGAAGTAAGAGTTTCACGGAAGAAAATTGGACCTATGATTCTCGAAGCACTAATCGCACACCAAACACCCACTTTTAAGTCATGCAATGGCAGTTGGAGTAGAGTATTTGGTTTTTCTGAACTCCAGTGTCGACTGTTTTGAGCGTTAACATAACCACTCAGATGAAACCAGGCCTCATCAGAGAAAAACGTCAGTTGCGGATCAACAGTGCCATCGTGGACACCCTGCAGGTACCAGTTGCAAAATCTAATCCTAGGCCCCTGGTCTATTTCTGTAATTTTATGCACCACAATTGTTTTGTACGGCTTTAAGTGAACTAGCTTTGTTACTTTCCAAGCTGACGTCTTAGATACGCCTGCCTGCTGCCCTAACTGACTTAATGATTTTTTGGGTGACTGTTCTAGTCGAAAAGCGATATCGTCAATTTTCTCCTCTGTGAGAATACGGTTGACCGACAGTCTCTTTTTGTTAAAAAATGAACCCGTTTCTCTTACTTTTTTAACCAGATGCAGAATTGTTGATTTAGCTGGCAGTAAAGCGCCAGGATATTCGCGACGAAATTTACTGCAACACTTTTTAAACGACTTCTTCTTCACACATGTATCGTAGAGAAATATTCTTTGTTGCAAACTGTAACGTACCATAATTTTACTCACACTCAAACACGGTACATATTAGTAAGAGTATGAAGCCCTAAACCAGCCAAACCGCAAAGAAACGTTTATTCACAACACTGATTAATAAGAGACTGAAGTCACAAACTAGCTACAATGCAAAGAAACCGTTCTTAACCATGTAAGGGTCCCATTATACTGTGCCACTGCACTGTTGGGGCAGCGGAGGTGTTAAACAGTGCGGTGATTCACGGTGCCGGGTGGCGGGAACCGCTGGCCCCGCTGACCGAGCAAGTTGCCGACGGCAACAGACTGGGAGGGTTGCGTTTCCCGGCGAACGCCCTGTAGTAGCCAACTTGTTTTCTTGTTAATTAATGTAGTCTTAGTGGAAACTCCTTGATATTAATGGTTAACGGTGGTATGGTGGGTGGTTATAAAATGTCTTCATTGGTTAAATATAACTGAATGAAGTGATTTTTGTATGGAGTCTGTAAGTGTATATACTTTATGAGTGGTATTGAATGTTATTAGATGTCACTCCAGTAACTAGTCTACAGAGGAAAATTATAACAGATCATAAATATCATTATGAATTTGGAATTATGTATAACAGTTTATTAAGTAAAGATGAAATTTAAGTTTATGTGTCAATGTTCTGTTACGAGCTACATTTTTATGTGTGTTCTATATTTATTTATATGCTGTATAAATATCCAGTGACCTTTTCTAATCTGTTGGAAAGTGTGCATTATTTTGAAATCAAATCATGCTTTGGAACAATTCAACTATGCACCATTAGGTTGCAGTGATTTTCAGATGTAGATTCCTCCCCCCCCCCCCCATTTATTTTTGTAGAATATCTTTGTGTTGATTTAACTCAAAATATTATAAACTTAGTAATATATAATTAGGCCTGGCAAAATTGCATCTTTTCATTGTTTGGGCATAATTTAAGGGAGTTTAGAGTCTCTAACTTAATGATTGATTTCGTACAACCTACAAATCAGTAAATACACAAAAGGTAGCAAAATCACTTGAAAAACATTCTCATTACAATCAAAATCTCATACAAAAGTTGTCAGTATGATTGTTTAATATTTTGATATTGCTGTCCTTTTATGTACATTCTCTAATATAACATATTACCTGATTATAAATTGATATTTTCTCAGTGAATGCATCACAAAAAACAAGTCGACAAGCAGCATTCTTGTGGAGAGATTTGCCAGATATTCCTTATGTGTCACCCTGGACCTGCGAGGATGTGTTGTTTCTAAAAAATTTAGGAATTCCTTTAAGGCCTCCTCAGGTATCTCTTTAGCATCTAGTATTTGAGCTTTATTTATAATCAACAAGATTTCAGACCTATATCCAAAATGAATGAACACTCAATAATTTTAGTAATACATATCACCACCTACCAGTCATTCTAAAACTACAAGGGCAGTCTTATTTAAACAATTTTATTTTATTTATAATTAGAGCTTTATGGCTAATTAAAGCCAAGTTGTAGATGTCACTGCCTCATGCATAATATGTAAAAGAGCTAAAGCACATGTTTATGCTGTGTCAAATAGTGATTTCAAAGATGGTGAAAAAATAATAATAAATAAAACAAGATAAGATGAAGAAATTTTCAGATAATAGAAGGCTGAAATAATAATTATTTTTTAAATTAATTCCACATGGTCATAATGATCTGGTGACAGGGTTTTATTGGCTGTGCATTCTGCCCCTGTCATGGCCAACTTAACCTAAACTTGTAGTCCTGTGGGTACAGGGGATCTACAGTTTAACATGTAACCTGAACCATAGAAGCAGTCTTTCATACTTCACATTACACACAAAGCTATGTCAGAGGTGAAGGTTGGGTTAAGGGACTATGAAATTCTCAGCAGAGGCAGGGATTTGAACCAGTGGTGTTTCGATCCCCAGTCAGACATCTTAACCACTGAGCCACCAGACTACTCTACAAGAATTATTTAATGAGCAAGTAAAAAATCACTAGTTTATACAGGGTGATCAGAAATTCACTCATCGGTGGGTAAGGGCAGTGTTCAGGACGTTGCACTAATGAAATAAATACAAAAAAATTATAGTAAAAGTCGTACCGTTTTTGAGTTATACGCAGCTAAAGTTGGCCAATAAGAGTGCTGCGCGGGCGAATTCAAACAGCCTTCCACAGGCAGTGTTGCCAAGCATACTCGAGGCATGGGACCGCCAAAGAAAACGAAAAGAAAAACTCTCTTTGGAAGTAGGGATCGTACCCGCAACCTTTAGATTGAGAGTTTGCTGTCTTACCGACTACGCTGCCAAGGCACTAGAATTTCCTTGTTTTTAGAAGCAACTAGGGCAGAATGTTTGTTCGTAATCGGAATTGATTGGTAATCTGCGACATTTTTCAGGAATTCGGTGGTGGGGCTAAAGGACCATGCCAGAAGAAGTCTCGCAGTTGAACGCAACTTACCGATAAAGACACTGTCATCATGCAACGTCATCAATTTTCGTTTAAAGAGTACGCCGATATGCATTTGGCGTATGGCGCTGCTGGACAAAACAGGGCCAAAGCAGTTAAGATTTACACGACTCGATTTCCTAACTGTGTGATGGCTGACAGAAGGTTGAGGGAGACGGGAAGTATTTTTGTCCACAGGCCCGACGCCAGACGAAATCGGTTCAGGCGGAGTCTAGGATTTCAAGACAATGTCCTGGAAATGATTGCTGATAATCCGAGTACTAGCTCTAGGGCCATTGCCAACGCATTGCAGGTATGTCCAGTCTAAGTGATCCCTCAAATTCTCCGTTTAAATGCAGTCTTTCAATAGGGTCATTTTTGTTGTTTTTTAATTACTAGGGCTCACATGCCACTGTTTTGGATGTCCTTCATGATGAAGGGTTACATCCCTTTCACTTTCAAAAGGTCCAAGATTTGGAGGAAGACGATTTTCCACTTCGAGTTCAGTTTTCACAGTGGTACCTGCAGCAATGTAACGATTATCCAAACTTTGAAAGGAAGGTGCTGTTGACGGATGAGGCATGCTTCACCAGGGAGGAGTGTTTTAATAGCCGAAACAGCCACATCTGGGATGTCGCATACAATTTTTGTCAAGTCATAGCAACACAAATTTAGTGTTAACATTTGGGCGGGTATTTTGGGCAAGTTTATACTAGGCCCTGTTCTACTTCCACAACGTTTAAATGGCGCTTCTTATTTAGAATTTCATGAAAACGTCCTTCTGTTGTACTTAGAAGACGTTCCTTTGGCAATTCGTAATGACATGTGATTTCAGCATGATGGCGCGCCGCCGCATTTTGCAGTACCGGTATGTCAACACTTAGATGCATTGTATCCTAACAGGTGGATTGGACGAGGAGGCCCAATTCATTGGCCAGCTCGGTCACAAGACTACAACCCATTGGATTTTTATCTCTGGGGAGCTGTCAAGGCCATTGTTTATGAGACTGAAGTAGAAACAGAGGAAGAACTTTTGGCTAGGATAATTCTAGCTTTTGATGAAATTAGAGAATTACAATTTTGGAAGACTCGCAAATTCAGTACCTCAGCATTGTCGTGCCGGTATTGCAGTTGAGGGAGGACATTTTGAGCAGTTACTGTAAAATGTAAGGGACCATATTTTTTTGTTATTGTTGTTCATTGGGATACTTTTTTACTAAAAACAAGATTTTTCAGAGATTATTTATTTTACGGTTACTGTCGCGGGTTGATGCTAATTGTAAGTAAATCCATGTTGGGTTTCAATGTTGCGACTGATAACGTCAAGTTGGAAATGAAACTACTGTACAGTAATTTTGTTTTGTATCAGTGACAAAAGGGCTTTCAATGAGCGTTAGTGAGTTGATACACATTACCAAAATGTTTACAACTTGTTTGAATATGAACAGACTTTTTGCAGCAGAGAAAGTTATGTTACAAACGATAGAATGGATTTTTTGTTCTTTTTTGCAAAAGTTTATTGTTTTTTGTTTTATTGTTGCAAAATAGTAGCAAGGATATTCACGTTAATCAATAAAAATATTGTGTTTGAAATCTAGTGAAATTACATGGAATAAAAGAAGCTTCTTTGCAACGAATAAATTAAGTTTGCAGATTTTTTTTTTTTTATTTATTTTTTTTTTATTTTTATTTTTTATTTTTTTATTTTTTTTTTTTTTTTTTTTTTTTTTTTTGTGTGTGCCAGTAACTAAACGATTTTTGTACAAAAATTAAAGATTAATCTAGCAAGCAGATCAACTAATTAAAAAACAATTCCCATAAAAAAAAATCCTTTAGCCCCACCACCGACTTCCTGAAAAATGTCGCAGATTACCGATCAATTCCGATTACGAACAAACAGTCCACCCTAGTGGCTTCTAAAAACAAGGAAATTCTAGTGCCTTGGCAGCGTGGTCGGTAAGATGGCAAACTCTCAAACTGAAGGTTGCAAGTTCGATCCCCACTTCCAAAGAGAGTTTTTCTTTTCGTTTTCTTTGGCGGTCCCATGCCTCGAGTACGCTTGGCAACACCGCCTGTGGAAGGCTGATTGAATTCGCCCGCGCTGCACTCTTATTGACCAACTTTAGCTGCGTATAACTCAAAAACGGTACGACTTTTACTAGAATTTTTTTGTATTTATTTTGTTAGTGCAACGTCCCGAGCACTGCCCTTACCCACCGATGAGTGAATTTCTGACCACCCTGTATAGGAAAGTAAACACTAAAACTTATGTGACAATGTACCTATCAATATGAACAGTCTTAAGTGATATATATATAAAGTGTAGGAAGATATCTGTACAACTATAAGAAGATAGACATTGGAAACTGGCATACAAGTTTTTGTTTATGAAATGATGAGAGATAATTAAGCAAGTAGACATGTAATTTAGTTAAAATTTTACATGAATTCAATACAGGAAATCATTATTTGGAAGAATTGATTTTAAGTTGCTGAAGAAAACATTAATATCTTGCTAGGAATAAAATGACTCTTCAGCTATGAAGAGATTGTAGAAGCAAAGAAGGATAGGGAATATATATGTATAACTTACCAGTAATGAAGGCAGGAGGGCTATGATAAACACAAAAAGACCAACACATTTTACCATATTTCTGTATACAACTTCAGCTATCTGGTAGCTCAGTTGGGTCGCAGGTTGTTTCGAGTTGCCATACCAAGCCTGTGCTCAATACTTCCTCAAGCGAACTTAAATGATTCTATCATTGTAAATTTATCTTTATTTTATACAAAACTGAAAATGGAATTGATGATGCTTAAAAATACACCAAAATTTTCCTTTGATACAAAAGATATGAGACCAAGCATATGTGACTTCCATAAATGGCTATACAAATAATTCAACTTGACAGATAAGAATGTATGTGAGATACCATTGGACCTCTTGGCCCAGGCAGTTTTTGTTAAATATAATATAAACTGTAAAAGTAAAAAAATCTTGTAAACAAAGATTATAAAACTCCTTGGTATAAAAAATGATGAAAAAATTAGTTGGCAAGAACCAATCACATTGCTTCTGAAGAAGAAAACTGTCTCTAACAGCACATCTAGAATTAACAATACAGGTGTACCACTCTTAATTTCATTCAGTCATGTCATATGGCAATATTTTTGGGAAAACTCTTTGTACAGTATAAAAGTCTTCATAGCATAGAAAAGCGCTATTAGGATGCTTTGTAGGGTGAAACCAAGATCTTCTTGCAGACAGCTCTTTAAGGGGCCCAATATTCTTACAATGAATTTTCAATATATATATTCCCTCATGTGTTTTGTCATAGAACATTTCAACTAGTTTACGTTAAATTTGCAGGGTGTAAGAATACACAGACTCTTAGTTTTTTAAAAAAAATAATTAATAATTAATATGTGTGTGTTGCTAAAAGTGTTTTATATCGTGTTATTATTATGTCTTAAGTATTGCATCAAAGAATTTCAAGCATCGTTATTACCAGATGAAAAGTACATTAAAATCTCTGGACAGTACAGGAGGAGGAAGATCTTTGTCGTAAATAGCAGAGAGAGAAGCAGAGATCGTGTGGAGTACGGAAGTTTGGATGTAATTGAGAATTGTGTTGTTAATGTAAAATAACAATAAAAGAAATGAAAGTTTAAAATAATAGTAATAATTTTACACGTGGCGACCGTGACAGGACACAGAGCTAATTATTTAGCTCGTAATAAAAGAAGTCTGCAATCTTCGGAAAGGTAGGAGAAGAAAAAACCAGTTTTAGATATTGTGAATGGAAGACAAAGTTATTAATTTTGAGTAAAGACTTGAAAGATAAATTTAAAAGAGAGAAATTGATTAAAAGTATAATGTTAAAATATTAGATTTAATTACGCATACAGGTTCTTAAAGATAGTTTTAAAGATTTATGTACAGATAATGTGTGTGCTGTTGGTGTTTGGTTGATAATACGGCGTTGTAAGTCAGAAAAATCTGCGTTAATTGATATTTCTCGTTTTTCGAAATCCACACTGGATTTTTTTTTCTCTCTCTGTGTATGATTTTTGTGAAGTGATGAAAATTTTGTAAATAACAATGGATGGAAAAGATTCGGAATTAGTTGAGGAGCGGGCAGTTACCGAATTGGATGGTGATGATGATTCAACAACTGACATCGCAGGGAAAAACCCGTGGAACGACGACAGTAATTCTATAAAGGAAATGTTAGCAATGATTATGAGAGAACAAATAGAAACAAAACGCGAAATGCAGAAAATGAATCATAATCACCAACAAACGATAATAGAATGGAGAAAGGAAAGAGCTAATATTTCTCATGAAATTAACTCTCAGATAGACAAAGTACATGAGCATATTTCTCAACGTGAAGATTTAATGGTTAAGAAGGTACAAAAGTTAATACAGATAGAACAGCAGAACCGCGAGGAGTCGGTGAAGATAGCACTGGACGAGCAGAGAGGGATAAACAGTGAATTGGTGAGTGACATTCAAGAAGCCAAACATGAAATATCACTGGTACAAACTAATATGAAAGAATGGGAAAACAGTGACCAGAAAATAAACCAAGAAACCAGGAGGAAGAGTGAAATGCTTTCTACTTTCACGGATAAAGATGAGGGAAATTATGAGTCGGAAACAGAAGAAATGGACGAAATCATTGAAGCTGGGGAAGATTATGAAGATGCAGAGGAAGAGGCAGAGGATAGCGAAGGAGAAGATGATGAAGTTAATGGAAATGATGATGAAGAAGGCCTTGATGAAGATGATGTAGAAGAAGAAGAAGAAGAAGAGGAGTACTGTACACGTGTAGATGACAAGGAGGCAAGAGAAGATGAATACCAGGTGAGATGTTTCTTAATAAGGAAGAAGTGTGAAGATGAAGAAGAAAAATCAACGAGAGGCAAAGTGAAGAAAAAGAGAGGGCTTGATATATATAATGAAGGCCGCAACATTATAAAATACGAAAAGAAGAAGGATGGCGGAGAGGACAAGGAAAAAGAAGCAACGAAGGGAAAAGTCAAAATGAAAGGGAAATGATAGTTTCACCAAGAAGTGGAAGAGGATCTTTCAGCAAAAGACATACGATCGGCGTGCACGAAAATCATAAAGTAAGTGAACTAGTATTGGTGAAGACTCATGGAAGATCCGGCAGCATTAATGCAGAAATTAAAAAGTTCTTTGACGTGTATGAAGGACCTTATATAGTTGTAGGGAGACCACATCAGCACGCATATTACCTCCAGTATCCTAAATCAGGAAAGATGTTAGGATTAAGAAATATATGTGATCTAAAGTTATACCGGGAGAGTAGGTAAAGGAAATGAATGAATGTAACTATATATTGAAAATATATTGTGGTGAATGAAATTATATCACACAAAAATTTGACAAATTTTGGTGACAAATTGGCCGAGGGGATGTGTAAGAATACACAGACTCTTAGTTTTTTTAAAAAAAATAATTAATAATTAATATGTGTGTGTTGCTAAAAGTGTTTTATATCGTGTTATTATTATGTCTTAAGTATTGCATCAAAGAATTTCAAGCATCGTTATTACCAGATGAAAAGTACATTAAAATCTCTGGACAGTACAGGAGGAGGAAGATCTTTGTCGTAAATAGCAGAGAGAGAAGCAGAGATCGTGTGGAGTACGGAAGTTTGGATGTAATTGAGAATTGTGTTGTTAATGTAAAATAACAATAAAAGAAATGAAAGTTTAAAATAATAGTAATAATTTTACAAGGTACACAATTCCAATACAAGAAACAAAAATAACATGTGCAAAACACAAACATCATTGTCACTAGTACAAAGAGGAGTTAATTATTCTGGCACACATCTGTTTAATGAACTTCCTAGAAGTATAAACCAGTCAGTAGATAATAAAGAAGTATGTAAAGAAAAATTGAGAGATTATCTTATTGGCAACTGCTTCCAAGAATTTTTACCCATGAATTAATTGTATCTAACATGACTTTTACAAAATTCAGTTTTAATATTAATGTTTATTTAATTATTCTTTTTTTTTGTAACATATGTGATATGACTTTTGGAAAATTCAGTTGCAAAAATTAATGTGTAATTTTACTTTTTATGTTTTTTTAATATGAAATAATTTTTTTCACTATGATTATTATTTATATTGTATGTATATATATTAACCTTGACATGTTTCACATTCTATAGGTTCTTCTTCAGCACGTACCTATGGAAGTAGAGTAATAAATAGAAAATACTATTATTTCACAAAAATCCACTCATCACTGGTTGAAATTTCATAAATTTTAAAAAAATTGAATTGATTAAAAGATTTGCAGTCCAATACATACAAAGGATTTCCAAAAGTTCAATGTATTGTTTCTACAAAATTGATACATCTAGTCTTTATGTCCCAAGACGGCAACTATTCATGTTCTCAGCCCATGCGACTCCATCTGACTACTACAGAATATGTCACTAAACAGTTTTACGCAGACCTTGCACTATGAGATATCATTAGAAACTAAATTATATCCACATGTCTAGCAGTTTTGATGGCTGGCTGTCTCCCCCCCCCCCCTCCAGTGGACAAAATTACTAATTTTCTAATTGATTCAAATACTGATTGACCAGTTATTGTCTCCTTGGCATACTCTGTTTCCTTAAATTTATCAAAACGCAACTACTAAGTCATTTTTACTTATTTTTTCCAAGATTTGGAGTTGCTCCCATATTTTTGCTTGTATGCTCCCCTTAAATAATGAATACTTCCAAATTGTCTGGTCTTATTACTTTTCCTTATAGGTCCTGAATTCTGAACATTTATATTGGCTTCTTGCTTCTTTCAACTGGTAAAGCCCACATTTTAAAAGATACCGTATCCCAAAGTTTAAACCCCATTTCTAATCATTAATCTAATAGCATATTGCAGCTTTCTGTAACTTCTGATTTTCTAATACAACTTTTATTTCCCAATACTGAACCCTTAAATTACTAAAATCATGTCTTACTATCATGATCTCCTGCTTTAGTTTTCAAAATATTTCAAACCTTATACCACAATTCAATCAGTGGATCTTAAAACATATTAACTCCCCCTATGATTTCTAATTTGTTAATTGTACAGCCATTGTCTCCTTCTGCACTCTTAAATCGCTAAAATCTTTTTTTCATTTTTAAATAATTAACTACATCTCAATTTTCCAGCCAATAATTTCTAAATTTTACTATTTTTTGATGCAGCAAATAACATTACGTTGTTAAAATTTTCCTTCTTACTATTATTTCAATTGAAGAGGTAGAGAATTATATGGATGAGAATAAAGTATGCATGTATAAAATTCCCACTTAGATTGGAATTCCATCATAGAGACATCGGGAGGACATAATTAAAATTAGCTGGAGAAATGCATTCTGGGCAGCTGGGCAGTGCAGGTGACTTTCATTTTGCAGGATGTGGGTTCATCTATCCATCCATCGAGATTTTGTTCTACCATGGTTTCCTAAATCACTCCAGACATACACCAGGATGGTTACAGCTTTATTACAAGCGCCTTGATTACAAATGGCCTATTTTTAATCTCAGTCTTTGAAATACAGTGTGAATTATTTCCTGACACATCCCCACCTACCTTGGTAGTGCCAAATTTTATTGGAAAAATAGTAGCTCGGTATAATGAGACATAAAGTTGAGAATTTATAAATCAATCAATAAACCAAACAAACTTAAATTTTTTCCTTTTTCTGTGTTTGATATTGTCCTACTGCCTTTATTGCTTACAACATGTTAACTTTATTTAAATACGATATGTTTATATGTTCATAATTTGTCACAAAATATTAGATTTGTGTTTAGTATTCAGAGAAAAAAAGAGACAAGGATGAGAACTAAAACCAGATGTGACATTTAACACTAATAATTCTTTTGAATATTTTCCAGAACAATCTCCGTCACACATATATGACAGATTAGAATAATAATCAGAATGAAAACACTTTCAGGCAATACAAAAAAAAAAAGGTTGGTGAATGCAAAACCTCTCTTTTAAAAAGATAATGACCGGAGGGAAGTGATGAAGATAATATTTTTTTATGAACCTTATTCACTCAAAGACAGGACACACACACACATATTACTAGATACATAAAATGTGTTATGGTTATGCTAGTAGGATTTTATTCTAAGAAGTATCAAAATGTGCCTCCTTCTCTCCAGAATCCTCCCCATTGATCTCTCTTCCCCCCTCCCCCACACGCATATATTTCAGAACATCTTGGTCCACCAATATTTAGCTGCTGACTAAGTTTTTATTTTAGCCATGTGTTCAGGTGCAGTGTGTGTGTGTGTGTGTGTGTTTGTGTGTGTGTGTAGCACTTCACCCCTCCATCACATTTATTGGTTCTTTGCATTGATCAAGTTTGTACTTGAATTAATTTTGCTAGCCCTTTTTTTGTATTTGTCACTCTCCTCCTGCCATTATCTTTGCTAAGTATGGTGTTACTTTCCCTGCCCAACCTTGTTTTCAAATTTCTGATAAATATCGGCACTATCATTTTGTGACCTTTTTTTACCAGCAGATATAAATGTGGCAAAAACGTGATTTAAGACCTATGGTTTCTTGTTTGGAAGTAATAATTTAAAAAAGTTATGAGGAATCTAGAAACTCTGTACTGTTAAGTCAGAATCATATTTATTTGTGGTAATTTTTTTACGTACAACTTTTTGCCCAGATCAGTAGTGACTAGAACAAGAAATTGATAATACTATTTGATTTCCTAGAAACCAAGCTTTGGAAGTTTGAAGTTTTCTATATGTCTATCAGTGAAAAAAAAAGTTTTAGTGCACTGTAAATATTTTGTATGTAGAGTTCTTTGTGCATAGCTTTGTTAAACTTTTGTATCTGAACACTTCAAAGGGGAAGGTGGAGGATATTTTCCTCTTTTGAAACAAAGTTTTAGCATCAAAATTACATAACTTGTAAATCTACATCATTATGCTGCCATTAATGTACATATTCAATATATATTTCAATAGATATAAATGTGTCTGAAATGTTATCATGGTTTTAAGAAGATTGTCCACATTGATTGTTTGACATTTTATTTTTCAGCACAATCCAGGAACCAAAAGAGAAAAACGTTACTATCCTCAAGAACTAAGAAAACCTCCACCACAACCTCTCCTTAGAATATCAAACCGACATGATCCGGGTAAATAACTGTTTTTGTTATTTAAAATGAGTAAATTTGTTTATGAATTCTAAATACAAAATTTTCATAATATTAATGAAAATTCTTAAATCCACTTTCAGGTATCGTACTTGCGTGGTTAGTGCCTGTCACATATGAATATGAAAAAATTAAATTCTATGAATTACTAGTCTATGAAGAATGTGATTCTCAGCCTTCATCTTCCTGGTGTGTACTTGCAGAAATTGCAGCAGCGGAATTGCCGATGTACTATATACTTTTTAAGGTATAGAAAAAAAATTTTTTTTTCTCCAACAAAACAATATCTATCTAATTTAATTTAATTTTAATTGAATTATGATGGAGGACATGATTTGGTGGTAACTTCCCTTCACACATGCTTTCCCAGATATTTATCTGTTTATTTTTTGTATTTTACGGAATTAAATTTTTAACTATTTCAGGGTTTTAGGTAATTTATTTCATGACTTGCTTCACTTACCTACAAAAGAAAAGTTTCTCATACCCTTACCCATGAAATCAAGTGGTAGCTTATGGTCGTAGTCATCCCTTTCTTTCTAATTCCCTCCTAATTCTTCTACCAGTTTACATCCAAGCATGATCATCATTATAAATTGTACACTCCAAGTAGTCGCTTCACCCACCTTCTTTCTTCCAATGACTCTCAACCCAGCTCCCATACTACATCATCAAATTCACCAATGTTATGCATCCCAATTCCCTAACTTCCCTAGTTCATACTGTCATCCTGTTACCTGATAAATGGAGGGTTTACAAACCACTCCCTACCACCTGCTAAACTGAGTTTGCTATGCCAAGAGATTTCCAATTAAGGTCTTCAATAAGTGGTTCCGATTCAACCTTATAATCAGAGATGAAATTCACTTCTTTATCTGTTTACATGGTAAGCTGACTCTTCTTGGCATTTATCTTCATTCCATATTGACCTATCAAGCTATTTATCCTGTCCAAATCCCATTATACCTTTCCTCAGTCCTCTCGGGGTTTAATCCTTTTATATATTTATTACGTAATCTAAAAAAATAATTGTTAAAAAAAACATAAAAACCGCCTTCAAAAAAGGGCACTAAAATTTTTTAAATAACTTTATACCTTGCTTAGAAGAAAGTAAATCTAAATGGACAATATTTTACATTACTATTATTGAAATTTTTACATTAATTAGTTATTTTTGGAGTCGGTGCCAGCTGTCAGATCACGCAGATCGAATTACTAAACTTTATTTTGTGTTCGAGGCGAACAGAGAGTACGAACAAAAATTCCAAATGTTTTATAGCATGTCTTGAGGAAGATAGTTTTACTGTGGGAGATGGCTTAGGGAAACAAATTAACGGTATGTTAACTGTTGCTCAGCCTCGTTGGTCATCCAGGCATATCTCTGGCGCTATGGTGTCAGTTGGTAGGCTGTATCATGCAGTAAACACTTTATAGTTTTAGTATTGGTGTATCTTCTATATGTTTCAGTTTTGTTGAAAAATGTTTCTAGAATTAATTGTAGGTAAGTAGTAACATGATTTTTTATGTATTATTGTTATTTATTCTTGTTTTTATCTTTTTGTTTTTCTTGTTTTGGCTGGCACTGACTCCAAAAATAACTAATTAATGTAAAAAGTTCAATAACAGTAATGTAAAATATTGTCCATTTAGATTTACTTTCTTCTAAGCAAGGTATAAAGTTATTTTAAAAATTTTAGTGCCCTTTTTTTAAGGCGGTTTTTATGTTTTTTAAACAATTATTTTATTTTTAAATTTATATTGGTATTATAGTTAATTTTTATTTAAATATGCCGCAGCTGTTCTCATTTTGTGAACTTCCTGGTAGCTCAGTGGTTAAAGCGAATGCTTTTTTTTTTTTTTTTAAATCTGTCTTTACAACAACTTTCAGAATGGGGTGTATTGGATGCTGTGTTAAGGAATGTTAGTTTTGGCCCAGGCTGTGTTTCAATCTAATCATAACATCTGTTAAAGCTGCTGCTCGACAATCGAAACATGTAACATCTGGACATTAATACATACTACATACACAAATCTGTCTCTGGAATATATCTGTTCGTTAAGGCATCACACAGAAAATATATGTATTTAATTGGTTTTCAAAACGTAAAAGCTTGGGGTCCAAGTAGATATCTGAAGTACATTTTGAGACATTAGGACACATAAATTTCATAAATATTCTGCAATGACTTAAAAATAGCTTAATTGATTTTGATGGTACTTAAAACTGTGGATTTTGTAAAGAACATTGGAAATTAAACACGATGGAGGTAAAGGAGAAGTGGGATTGGGCTTTTGTATACCAAATGTAGACTGTCTTTTCTGATTGATTCAAGGTATACGTTTGCAAATTTCTATTGATATCATATAAAAATTTTAGGTGTGTATAAAAATAATAATTAAGGGGTGTGGAGGTGAAGACTAGTTTGGTTTTTGTTAAGGTAGTTTGGACAGCATTTTTCTTTTTGTTTTAAAGTATACATGGGAAAAGTTCCATCGAAACCAGATAAAAACTGTAGCTTTGTGTTAAGAACATTTACAAAAATTAAATGGGGTAAGGGAGTGAGTGGTTGGGTTTTGTTAACAGAATGTTTCTCTTTGTTCTTAAGTATACATTTGCAGTGTTCCATCGAAATCTGATAAAAACAGTAGGTATCTATAAAGAACATTGGAAATTAGGAGGGGTGGGCGTAGAAGGGAAGAGGGGTTGGGCTTCTGCAACCTAATTTAAACACAATTGTTATATTTTTTTAAAGTATACGTGTGAAAATTTTCATCAGAATCAGATAGGAACTGTGCTTTGTGTAGATTAAATGGGTGGAAAGGGGAAGAGAGGTTTGGCTTCTCTGAACCAAATGCAGACAGTATTTTTCTGTTTGTTTTGAAGTATACATGTGCATACTTCCTTCAAAATCAGATAGAAACGGTAGCTTTATATAATGAACATTGACAGTAATTAAAGGGGTAGAAAGGGGAATAGGGTTTGTGTTTTTGTCAAAGTAATGTTTGTAGTATGTTTATTTTTCTATTTGCTTTAAAGTATACACATGCGAAGTTCCACCGAAATCGGATTAAAATGTGGGTTTGTACAAACATTAAGGGATGTGAAAGGGGAGCGAGGGTAGTTTTTTAATTTTTTTGTTAGAAATCTTCTCCATAAAAAAATACATATATGTGCCAACTTTCATAAAGATCAGTCAAATGGTGTCAACTGTAGCTTTTCAAAAAGAAAATTAACAAAAGTCAGGGGGCGGAAATGGGGAAAGGGTTTCAGTTTTTGCAAACCAAAAGCTGACATTATTTTTCTCTTTGTTTTACAGTAAAAGTTTGCTAAGTTCTATCTAAACTGGATAAAAAGTGTGGGTTTGTACAAAAATTAAACGGTTTAATGGGTAGGGGGGTGGTTTTTTTATTTTTTGGTCCGAAACCTTCGATGTGAAAAAATTCATATAAGCGCCAACTTTCATGGTGGCGACTGTAGCTTTTTATTAAAAAAAAAAAAAAAAAAAAAAAAAAAAAAAAAAAAAAAAAAAAAAAAAAAAACACACACACACACACACTGACAAATATTAAGGGGTTGGTAGGAGGGAGAGGGATTGATCTTTGGCAGGCCAAATGTTGACAAGATTTTTCTGTTTGTTTGAAAGTATACACTGGAAAAGTTCAATCAAAATCATCAGATATGAAATATAGGTTTCTATAAAATTAAGGGGTGTAAAGGGGGAGATGGGGTGGCTTTTTTTTATTTTTTGGTCAGAAAGCTTCTCCATGAAATATTACATGTATATGACAACTTTAATGGAGATTAGTTAAATGGTGTCGACATAAGCTTTGTATAAAGAACTTTGGAAAAAAATTAAGGGGTGGATAGGGGGAGAGGGGTTCAGTTTTTTTCAAACCAAAAGTTGACAGTATTTTTTTGTTTATTCTTTACTATACATTTCCAAAGTTCCATCAAAATCGGATAAAAAGTGTCAGTTTGTATAAAAGTTAAAGGTTGTAAAGGGGTAGAAGGGGTGGTTTCTCAATTAAATTCATATGGGACCACTTTGGAGGTATACTCTATCCACTATAAAAATTTCTTTTAAATCGGTTCAAAATTGGCGAAGATATCGCTGAACATACATCCAAAAAAAATTCAGACGAATTGAGAACCTCCTCCTTTTTTGAAGTTGGTTAAAAATACTTCACATCTGAATATTGACCATCAACACAATCATTTGTTGTAGTAATTAATAGCAATAGTCCCAATACACTTTCCTGTCACACTCATATTTTTACTTCCACCTGACCTGATGGCTCAGTGGTTAATGTGTCTGACTGGAGACTAGTAGATCTCCAGTTCAAATCCCTGTCTCAGTGTGGAATTTTACAGGCTCTTAACCTAACCTTTACCTCTGGCACAGCTTGCTGCATAATGTGAAGTACACTGGAAAGCTTCTGTGGTTCAGATTCCATTTTAAACTGTAGATCTACTTTACACAACAGGACTACCAGATCAGATTTGTAAGGAAGAAATTATCTGGCCACACTACTGCCAATACCAGGCTATGTGTACCTCCTTCCAGAGGTACCAACCAACCTTCCAGTAGAATACCATGCTTATCTTAGCTCTCTTGATACGACATTTCCTACCTCAACATTTGCTTTCTATCTTTTAAAAATCCCTCCACCTAGCAAACAACCTTTTCATCCACTCCTATAGATCTAATACCACTCTATCAACTTGTTCCCTCCCACCCCCCCCCCCCCCCCACACACACCCTTTTTGTCCATTCCATTTGGAACATCCTGCAAACATCCCAGTAACTGAGGGTCACATGAAATTACTTACCTAAGTAAATGTTGGTGTTTTCCATTGGAGAAGTCTGGTAGCTCAGTGGTTAAGGCGCTTGCTTTCAAAACATTCGCTTCTCTGGTCCCGGGTTCGAATCCCAGCAGGCGCAGGTATTTTGAGAGCTATGTTTGATCATGTGAGCTATGCCAGGATACTCCGTGGTTTGGATTCCATGTTAAGCTGTAGGTCCCAGAGGAAAGAAACTTGCCGTCCTACCTCTGTCACAATGGCTTACTAAACCTCCTTCGGAAGGATCCAAATAACCTTCGGGTTGTGGACTAAGTTAAGTTTAAGTATTACATTCCAGTTCCTTCCCTCAAAGACTTTTCTAATGTGGTTGCATATCAATCTTTCCATTAATTCACCTACCACTGTTGCGAAACTAATTTGCCTGTGATTTTCAACCCTATTTGTAAAACCTCCTTTGTGGACTGGTACTACTATCACACTTTTCCAGTCCTCTGGTAAACAGCAAGTCTTCAGGTATATCTATAGATATAAAGATAAATGTATGTATATTTTTTTGTTTGTTTGTTAGTTTGTTCTTCATACAAATCCACAGTTTTCATCCTATCTCGATGAAACTTTGCACACTTATCCTTTGAAACAAGGAGAAAAATACTGTCTACATTTCATTGAAATATTATCTGTATAAATAATACATGTTGTCTCATAATTTCGAAATACTACTGGTTGGCGTTAGACAGACGCTTTGGATATGGACGTCTGTATACTGCTTTTCTGTGTATTGGTCAGACAGCTCAGTGGTTAAAGCACTTGCTTACAAATGTTTGGGTCGTGGTCTCCCATTCAAATCTACATGGAGGCTAAGATTTTTAAAAATTGTTTTTGATCGTAAGAGTCACGCCTTAGCCGTAGGTTATTCGGATTGAATGTTAAACTGTAGATATCACAAAGTTAGGGGCGCAATGTGAGGCAAATCGTAGGTAGTCTTGCAATGTTGTAGGTGTACACTTTTTTATGTTATATTGATCCCTCAGGGGTGATTCGCTGTCATTGTGTTTGTGGCATGCAGTAATCTATATAAATAAAGATGAATGTATGTATGTATGTTTGTTTGTTTGTTAGTTTGTTTGTTCTTCATACAAACCCACAGTTTACATCCTATCTCAATGAAACTTTGCACACTTATCCTTTGAAACAAGGAGAAAAATACTGTCTACATTTCGTTGAAAAATTATCTGTATAAATAATACACATTGTCTCAAAATTTCGAAATACTACTGAATGGCGATAGACAGACGCATTGGATATGGACGTTTGTATACTGCTTTTCTGTGTATCGGTCAGACAGCTCAGTGGTTAAAGCGCTTGCTTACAAATGTTTGGGTCATGGTCTCCAGTTCAAATCTCCATGGAGGCTATGATTTTTTAAATTTTTTTTTTTTGATTGTAAGAGTCACGCCTGGGCCGTAGGTTATTCGTATTGAATGTTAAACTATAGATATCACAAAGTTTTGGGTGCAATGCGAGGCAAACCGTAGGTAGTCTTGCAATGCTGTAGGTGTACACTTTTTTAAGTTATAATGATTCCTCAGGGGTTGTTCGCAGTCAGAGAGAGAGAGAGAGAGAGAGAGAGAGATAGAGAGAGAGAGTGTGTTTGTGTGTGTATGAACCTCAGTAATAATACTATAAATACTGAAATAAGTCTCTGTCTTTTTGTTACGTTTTGACGACCAAATGGCTATATCAGTGTTGATGGAATTTGACAAGAAAATCTGTATGAAGGGCACAGGACATTTTCTCTGGTATGTTTAATAGTTGTAGTCACGAAATTTTGAGACCTTATCGAATGGTGACAGAAATATGTTGGAAACTGAACTGGTTCGATTGTAGAATGATATAGGATAGCTTTCCTGTGATATTATGCTGACTCAGGGTTGTTTGGGTCCTATCATTCGTTACCAACACCTTTCTATATTCAATTCTGGCAAAAAATTCTTAATCCACGCATACGAAGTCGCGGGTACGAGCTAGTTCTAAATAATATTACAAGGTTTGGTACAATGTAATGTGCTACTATCTTTAATATACCTGCAGTAATCAGCCACTTAATGCTTTTTTTAATAGCTTTCTTAGTTCTCTGTTATATTTTCAGAATATATTTCAAGTGTTTTAGTCTGTTTATGACTACTTACATGGAGAAACTACTTCTCTGAATTTTCCCCTTTACATCCCTGAAAATATTACCTAATGGACTCTAAACTAGTTACTTAGTATCTGTACCTTTTTTAAACCCTCAGTAATTTCCTCCGCATCCCTAACCACAATTTTCTGGACACCTTCCCTTCCCCTCAGTTTTCTAAAATAGCAATAGTTATTTCTAGATATATCATTCAGTGGTTTCCCTGCACCAATAATATTTTCCATAAACCCATTCTTAGCGTGTGTCTTTTCTGTTATTAGTTGTTTAAAATGTACCCACTGTCTTACTGACTTTTAACTCCGTTCTTCTCTTACTAACCTCTGTAGCCTCATCAATACCTCGTTATAAAAGGTATTATCTGTTCTTTTCTTAATATTCTGTTTTGGAATAAAAGTTTTTAATGCCATTTTTACTATCTCCTTGAACTTTTCTCCTTTTCACAGTACTGGTACACTCCTTACACATGAAATTATCACTGAAATATCTTTTCAGTTCTGAGACATGATCTTTTAAACTGAACCTTCTAATATCTATCAGAACTGCATCATGATGATTTAAGCCTTCTGTAACCTGAAACCTGACATACTTATCATCAGATTTTATTAGAAAGATATCCAACATGTTTGGCCCTCTTGTGTGCTACCACTTGTGTTGTTTACATCAAATATATGTGAAACGTGGTAGTCACTAGATAATGGTTTTTGATTGTGACAAAAATAAATATTCAGTAATAAATAAAATGTTAATCAGGGAACTGGAAATGTTTAAATAAACAAACACACCACATTAGAACAAAAGATCAAATTATTGGGTAGGCCATTAGTCTTGTCAAGAACAATATTTTTACTACTGGTTCCACATTTTTTATGTTATTATTATTAATTTTAATTGTGATGCTGCTAACGCTCTGGTGGAAATTCCCCTGGTCATCTAATCATCCCCTTTCATGTATATAATTTTCTTTTTTAATAGGAATGTTAAATTCACCTCCCATTTACTTTTCCTATTTAAAAATTTAAATTTTAAAGTCCTTATGCATTTTTGGTAAATTATTCACTATTTTACTTTTGCTTTTGGTAAATTATTCATCACTTCGCTTGGATATGTGTAACAGTAAGGGAATACATTGTCAGGTTACCAGCTGGTTGGGGGTTATAGATACACAGCTGATTGAAAGAAGCTTTGACCATTAATAATACAGTTTATGCTACTTGAATTGGATTCTTTTCTATTTCATTTAGCCTACTTTTATCTTCCTAGCTCTTTTCATTCAAATTCTTTACCTTACTAAAAAACATATTTTGAAATTACTTATCTATACCAATTTCATTCCGGGTGCACCTAGCTATACTGACAACAAATCTTGATATTGCAATTTGTAATTTATTTTCTCATTAATTGATGATTTTAGTTTATTTCCTTTTTCTTTTTTTCAATCCCGTGCACATAGTGAAATGCTACTTGAAACTAAAATATTTCTATATAAAAAATTCTTGTCCTATAAATGTTACCCACCAAATTTCCCATAAAGTCGTGCTTTATTAGTGAACATGCAAGCAATAAATGGGGTCAACATAAAATTTTTGTGTTTAGCTTTTTCTGTTTCCTTCTGGAAATTGTTGGAATTCAATATGAAAAGTGGTTTATTATTAAGAAAATTATTATAAAAGCAATTTTCTATATGAATAATAAATAAAAGTCTCCCTAGCAAAAGAATTTAGGCAAGATAATAAATATATAATGTACCTTCCTAGCAAATTAAACTTATTGTGCGGATTACAAGAGCTGAAATGAGTTGAAATAATGTTAAAGACTATCTGCTGCAAAAAGCTTCACTCATTTATATCTCATTTATACTAAAAAACATTTTTAAAAAGTACAGCCTCTTCCAATTAAATGATGCCATCAAAATGCTTTACAAACTCAAGTTGCCTAATTTATGATACCTTACAAGTTATATATTGAAAAAAAATAAAAAAAATACATAGAATTTATGCTGTGTTTGATCTAAACTACTGAGTGAACATTTGTTTACTGATTGTAGGAAAAATGTTCCTCAGATTACTAAATTATTTGAAAAAAGTGTCCACTTTTGTTTGATTTCTTAAATTCTATTTCACTATAAAAGAAATTGTTAATTTAATTACATAAGCAAAGAGGATTTTCTCCTAAAACATGGTAAGCACCTCAGAATTTGCTAAATTCTACATTTCTTGGCTACAGGGCATAGGAGATGGTGTAAGCTCCTCAGAACTTGTATAATTTTAAAACTCGTCGCTACAGGATATGGGTGACGGGAATGCTATAGACGCCGATACTGCAGCTCATTTCCGAATATAGGGCGATTTAAAATCAGAAAAGTAACTCAACATGTAATACCAGCTCTAAACAGACAATTAATAATAGAAAACAACTGTTAAACTCACCTAAATCATTGCAATCCTTAATAGTTCAGCTGGTAAACTCTCGATTTTTGTTACGTGGCAACATTGTCATTTTACAACAGTTTTTGACACGGTAAAAAGCATTAATAATAATAATTAAATAGTAGAAACAGAATTTTGCAATATTTAACTCATAAAACATAGTTTATAGCCATTTAAAGTAAGAAAATATAATTTTTTAATCAACCAGCACTTTCAAAAATTAAATACAACACATTTAAGGAATTTACCATATTAAATGATTTGATTCTGACAACTTAAATTCTTTCTGAACATTGTGTTAAACTTTTTGAGAAGTTCTGTATAGTAAATAAAGTTTGATACGAATTTTTAAAAGATGCTGCATCTAAATTCACGCGTTGCTGGCCTATATCAAAAGATGTATTCGATACCGAGGAATACCATACTAAAATTCAATTTTTGATGTAGGCTTTACTTACAGAGTAATTCACGATTAAACCTTTTTTTATTTGAATTCCAATATAAAGGCCGAAACAGGTAATCGTTACCTCTAAATAATACTTAAATTTGAAAGCCCTACTACAAGTATCTCAGGTGCACTATATCCTAGGTGTCACGTGGTTTGGGCAATCTTGATGCCCTATATAGAGCTTTTCCAAGCAAAGTTGGTCAGTTTGTCCTGGAAATCCATGTGAGTAAGATCTTCATCATTTAGGTGCTTGAACCAGAGATTGGCATGCTTGCCGGGTGCCTGTCTCATGGGTTGTGGGCCGCCATCATGGAAGTTTGAAATTACGCTGTGAGGGTGGAACAATGACAATGTAACTTAAAGTCTTTGCTGTCTGTCTTCGATGATTCACAACTTGCAAACTTTAGAAAAGAACATCTGATTGCCTAAATCAACTGTATTTGTGAACTTTTGTGTTATTTTCAAACAGAATATACAAATGGTGAAACTTTTATTGAAAGTTTATTTATGTAGTTTGAACTAAACCCTTTTCTCTCAGGAGGATACATCTTTGAGAGTGGCAACCATTGTATTTAGCAGTTAATTTATTTTTCTAATGTATATTCACAGTCTACAACGTTTTTGGAAGATTAGGAACATTGTTTGAAATTTTGAAGAAACGGGTTTGAAAGTGCAAGTTACTAGTTAAGGTGTACTAGGTTGATATGTACCCCGATATGCAGCTTTGTCCCTTATAACACCATATTTTAGGCATCTGAAAATTGCCTTGTGACTTATTCCAAAAACTCAAAGTCCTGTCACTGTCACCATGTCAGAGTACCAGGTGGTTGGGGTGTTATGGATGCACAGCTGGTTGCATGAAGCTCTGACTGTTACTGATATAGTTTATGCTACTTGAATCAGATTTGTAAGTTGCAGGGTGAAAATTGGTAGCGAAGCTATAAATTTAACCAGTAACAGCTCACAGATGGTAGGCTGCATAGCCAAATTAAAAAACACTTAATTGAAAACTGTACATTCTGAAAACTTTTGTAGCATAACTGGTATCATTGTTTAGACCAAGGAAAGGCATCTAGCATACACATCTGTTAATGAAGAAAGCAGATAAATTCAACTAACTCACTCAAGACCACATAGTTGGTGAAATCCTAAGAAATTCCCTTCAGTTCAAGATAATATTTGATGTAGTTCACTATTGACTGCCAAATGTTGAACAACATTGTTAACTGTTATGAAAATTTGATAAGTCCCACATGTTGACTATAGATGTGTTCCTATGGAGACATGACATGCCCATTTTATACTGATGAAATACTACTGGAAACTGATTTGCTATTTATAATCTTAGCTAATCCTGACCTGGCATGTTCCATAATAAAGGGGTATTCCAGAGGGGGAAGTAAAATTTTCTAGTACATTACAAAATTCTCTTCTTCTCTTACTACATTATTTTTATTCGGATTTTCCCGAAACTTTTATTATTGTGATTTATTCCCAGTCTTTTAAGCAATTACAAATTTTCTCATAATTATCCTCATTTATGAGTTATTAATTCTAAAATATCACACATGGTAAATTAATCAAGTTACAACATTAAAATTAGGTTTTCTTCCTTTAAATATAAATTACTGATAAACTGTTACATTATTATTATTAACTGATTATTTCTCTTTCATTTAAGTTTACTTTTATCTTCCTAGCTGTTTTATTTATAAAGATCAAATTATTTACCTTACTAACAAAACATTTTTGGAAACTACTTATCTACTCCAATTTTATTCAGGATGCACCTAGCTATGCTGACAACAAACTGGGATATTGCAGTTTGTCATAACTTTTCCCAGTAATTGATAATTATAAATTATTTCCTTTTTCTTTGGTTACCCATTAAATTGACCATAATTTTAAGCTTTATTAGTGAACATGGAGGCAACAAATGTGGTTTAAATAAAATTTTCACTCTTAGCTTTTTCTGTTTATTTTTTCTGAAATGGATGTAATTTGAGTTGTACAGTGTTTTATTATTAACAGAATAATTATAAAAATTATTTTCTATATGATTTATATATAATAGACCTCCTTTTAAGTGGTTTAGGTAATATCTTTATATATAAAGATGAATGTTTATTTGTTTGTTTGTTTGTTTGTTTGTTTGTTTCTTTGTAAGTTTGTTTGTTCTTCATACAAATCCACAGTTTTCATCCACTCTCGATGAAACTTTGCACACTTATACTTTGAAACAAGGAGAAAAATACTGTCTACATTTGGTTGAAAAATTATCTGTATAAATAACACATTTTGTCTCATAACTTCGAAATACGGCAATAGACAGACACGTTGAATATCGACGTCTCCGTACCGTGTTTCCATGTAGTGGACTGCCAGCTCAGTGGCTAAAGCACTTGCTTATGAACGTTGTGGTCTCCAGTTCAAATCTCTGTGGACACTAAGATTTTTAAAAATCGTTTTTGATCGTAAGAGTCACGGTTGGGCCGTCAGTTATTCGGATTGAATTTTAATCTGTAGATATCACAAAGGTAGGGGTGCAACCTGAGGCAATTCGTAGGTAGTCTTGCACACAGTCGATGTACACTTTTTTACGTTATATTGATACATCAGGGGTGATTCGTAGTCACTGTGTGTGTAATCTGCAGTAGGAATACTATAAATGTGGAAGTAAGTTTCTGTCTTATGTTACGTTTTGACAATTAAATGCCTATACCGATATTGACGGAATTTGATGAGAAAATCTGAGGGAGGGCACTGGACTTTGTTTGTTCTTCATACAAATCAACAGTTTTCATCCTATCTCGATGAAACTTTGCACACTTATCCTTTGAAACAAGGTGATAAATAATGTCTACATTTGGTTGAAAAATTATCTGTATAAATAATAATGTTGTCTCGTAATTGAAAAATTTCCCGTCGAATCGAAGTTGTCCGGTTCAAATAGTGCAATTAGGAGCAGAGATATTCGTAATTAAAATGAAAGAAATGATGCCAAAATATTCGTAACTTGAATTGTGGCAATACTCTGCAGTATGCCACGATAATCGGCAATACTCCGAGCACCCCAGCGGACACGTCTCTACTCTGGCCGAGCAGAGCTCAGCCCATGTAGCTCTCTAGCCGCTTCGCCATGCAGTTGGTGCTTTGGCTCAGCGGTACCGCTCTTGCCTGTCAAGCGTGCAGCTCAAGTTCAAATCTTCGTCCCCGCAACTACGATTATTTAACTCACGTATCTTCAACTTTCCAGTGTGTTCTGGATCATCTATCTATTCTTTGGTAAAACAAGAATAATCTTTATTTATAAAGATGAATGTTTGTTTGTTAGTTTGTTTGATCTTCATACAAATCCACACTTTTCATCCAATCTCGATGAAACTTTGAACACTTATCCTTTGAAACAAGGAGAAAAATACTGTCTACATTTGGTTGAAAAAATATCTGTATATATAACACATGTTGTCTCATAACTTCGAAATACGGTGATAGACAGATATGTTGGATATGGTCGTCTCCGTACCGTTTTTCCGTATAGTGGTCTGGCAGCTTAGTGGTTAAAGCGCTTGCTTACGAACGTCTTGGTCTCCGGTTTAAATCTCCGTGGAGGCTAAGATTTTCAAAAATTGTTTTTCATCATATGAGTCAGGCCTGGGCAGTAGTTTATTCAGATTGAATGTTAAACTATAGATATTAGAAAGTTAGTGGTGCAATGCGAGGCAAATAGTAGGTAGTCTTGCAATGTTGTAGGTGTACACTTTTTTACGTTATAATGATCCCTCAGGTGTTGTTCGCAGTCAGTAAGTAATTCTTCATACAAATCCACAGTTTTCATTCGATCTCGATGAAACTTTGCACACTTATCCTTTGAAGCAAGGAGAAAAATACTGTCTACATTTGGTTGAAAAATTATCTGTATAAATATCACATGTTGTCTCATAACTTCGAAATACGGTGATAGACAGACACGTCGGATATGGTTGTCTCCGTACCATGTTTCTGTATAGTGGTCTGGCAGCTTAGTGGTTAAAGCGCTTGCTTACGAATGTCTTGGTCTCCGGTTCAAATGTCCGTGGAGGCTAAGATTTTTAAAAATTGATTTTCATCGTAACAGTCAGGCCTGGGCAGTAGGTTATTCGGATTGAATGTTAAACTGTAGATATTAGAAAGTTAGGGGTATATGCGAGGCAAATCATAGCTGGTCTTGCAATGTTGTAGGTGTACACTTTTTTACGTTATAATGATCCCTCAGGTGTTGTTCGCAGTCAGTGTGTGAGTGTGAACCACAGTAATATTATTATAAATACGGAAGTTAGTCTCTGTCTTTTGTTACGTTTTGACGACTAAATGGCTAAAGCGTTGTGATGGAATTTTATAAGGAATTCTGTATGAAGGGCACAGGATATTTTTTCCAGTATGATTAATAGTTTTAGTCACAAAATTTTGAGACCTTATCGAATGGTGACAGAAATATGTTGGAAATTGATTCTCTTCAAGAGACAGGTTCGACGGTACAATGATATAGTGATAGCTTTCCTGTCATATTATTCCTACTCGATATTGTTTGGGAACAATCCTTCGTTAGCAACTTTCTATATTTAATTCTGGCAAAAAAAAATTCTTAATCCACGCGTACGAAGTCGCGGGTACGGGCTAGTAATAGATATATAAGAACATAAATCACATACATTTCTAGAAACACAATGCGCTTCTTCCATTTTGAAAATTCATCACATCACACTGTTACTGAATATTATGTTCTAGGTTGTAGAAGTTATGAATACGTTAAAGTGAAAACTATGAAATGGGTAACTATTCCTGTCTTGAGAGCATTTCTCATCTGCACAATATCGCCAGTCACTTTTTAGATATGTTTTCTATACAAAACACAGTGTCAAATTGTAAGAGTGAAACAATGCCCAATTATTTTCCTTAGTATATATGGTAAAATTTAAATAGCTGAAACTTGATATAATTTATAGAACATAAAATAAATTAGTCGATTATTAAAATTCTTAGCTTTATAGAGATTTGATGATTATTCAAGTTGTTAATGTTTTGACAAAGTTAAATTTTTGTACAAATGTTTCCTTTTGATTATTAATCACTGGAGTGTAAGGGTTTGGGAGAGACTATATGAGCCTCTTCCACCCAAATATCAACCTCTCCTTCACGTGATGTACCCAGCTTGTACAGACGAGGCTATAGTGACTGAAAGATTCCTGGTATAAGTAGTCGCCCACTGCTTGCCAACAGCCTCCAAAATAAGGGCGGAAGAGCAGGAAGTGTTCCTGGGCACCCTCTTACCCTTGGGGTTGGAAATGGCCCCTAAAGGCAGATCAATAAAAAATGATCTATGGCATGGGAATTCAGAAGAAATGGGAAACCACTGCATTAAATACCGTAAGGGTATCCCGAAGCCTTGTAATCATCTCAAATTTCATATATCATGATGGCTTCTTCCTGGGTAAAATATTCTGAAGGTAAAATAGTCTCCCAATCGGATCTAGGGGCTAGCTGCATACCGGGGTTGTAATATACAGTTTATCACCTCTGCTCCAACCATGTAATCAGTTAGCCATTGGATTATCGATTGTTTGAATTTTTATTGGCTGCCACTTGGCTTGATTTAAACCCTAAGAAAGCAAGGGTGAGGTACTTATCATAATGAAAGTCACTGCTATGGTTTCAGATTCAAAGTTTAATATATTCTTGAAAAAATTTAAAAATCCACAATAATCGATGGCTATCGGAAATTCTTCACCAAGTTCTTAGATTGCAAGTAGTGAAAACGGATCAGACCAGACCAAACCCCATTATAAAAATTTAAAAGTGACAAGGAAGTTTCAAAGATTCAATCATGCTGCCAAAATTCTGTCATGGTGGACCCACGCCCATGTGCCTACACACACTCTACCTGCCTTGAGCACAATGTGTTCCACAGATCTACCACCTTATTACTCTGAGTGTCAAATGGCAAAAGACAATGTGGAAATGCATTGATCATATATATAGTTTCCTAATAACCCTGCACGGGGCAAAGTTCAACTAGGGTAGGCACCCTTCATCTTCTTCCGTCTTTGCAAAATAGTTCTTCATTTTTGGCTCACACTGATTTGATAGTTCTAAAACTTTAACAGTAGCTACACCTTATGGTATTTAGCAGTTTTGATCTTTATAAATTTTTCTGTATCTATAGCGGATTTGCCGTAAAATGTCATTTTGTGATTTTACAAAATCTGTTAATAACTTTAACAGTTTCAAAGTTACAAGGTTCAAACACTATTTTTACAGCTTCTAATTGAATTATCTTTCTTTTGGCACCAAATATGACCTGTTTATTGATCTGTAGAAAAAAGTCTATTAAAATACTATTTAAAACGCAATATAAAAAATTTCAACTGTGCTAATAATTTCATGATAACTGTAAGACATATTTTACAAGATTCGTTAAGTTCTCAAATACCTATAGTTTTCCTGGTCTCTAATTTATAATTAAATTTTGAAATAGGCGTCCTTCTCACCTTTGTAATCTGAAGTCAGACATATTGAAAATATAGCTATATTGAGTCATTCTTAATACAATGCTACATGTTTCTCAAAAAGACTTACAAAATATTGTTCCAAATTTACTATTGTATATTCTGAAGGTATTTTTTGGCTCTGAATTTACATATATGGCACATGTTTGGCTTTATCATATTATATTTAAAAACAATCTTTAAACTGTATAGAACTTTCCAAAATTTTAGTATGTTGTACAGGAGAAAATTACGTTTTGCTCGTGCTATAACATGACTTCCTACATCACTTCTAACAGCTCATATCTTGAATATTAGTTTCTATATTTTCGTAATAAAATTCTATACCAGCATTTTGGCTTTTAAAGTCATTAAACTCTTTATTATAGTTTCCTTTTATCCAAATTTATTATCTTTTAACTGTTTACTATTATGAAGAACTTGCCGAGTGAAGCGAAATGTTGGATTGTAGTGAAATTATATTGTTAAAAAATACTGCTTCTACTATGATGGCTTATATCTTGCTACAGCTGTTTAGGTAGGTTTAGACTGTAAATCTTAGATTTTAAAGTTTGATTTGTTATCTCCATTAACTGTTTAGTTTATTTTCTTGCTTTAGTTAGCTGCATAAATTGTTCTAACTAAGTAAGACTGTGGTATCAGGTGGTTCACCTATGCCTGTTCTACTGTAAACAAATTTCATTATAAGAATTTGCTAAATTCTAATGTAGCTTACAATCTCCAGGATGGGACTGATCAGGGAGGAGTCATCAGAATTGATAGACACATTCTCTGAGTCAGAGCGTGGAAGGTTAGAAGTCTGAATAGGGTATGTAGATTAGAAAACTTAAAAAGGTAGATGGAACAACTTAAGTTAGATGTTGTTGGGATTACTAAGATGAAATGGAAGTATGCACAGATTTTCTGTTCTGGCAGACACAGAATAATTAGCACACAAGCTGTCAGTGGAGTCACTGGTGTAGGATTTATAATGAATAAGAGAGTAGGGAAATGGGTGAGTTATTGTGAGCAGTTTAGTGACAGGATTATTTTGATGAGGTTAGAAACTAAGCCTACCCATGGAGGAAGGAAAAAAGTGGATGTGAAATACCGCTAAATCTTTGAAGCTTCCTGTAAGCACTTCACTCCTACTGCGCTTGCGCGATGGCCATAGCATTTCCCAAAACATTGCGCTGTATGCACTATGTTTGCTGCTGTGAATATTTAATTTTCTAATATTTCGATGTTTTTTTTTTTTATAATGCCAGCTTGTGCTGCATAAGATTGAACTAACAGACCAGATAGGAAACAATCTGGAATATCATTTCATAATTTAATCACATTGTAATTATAGTTCTTGAAGCATTTAATAGTTATCTTCAAGAGCAGGACCCATCATTATAGATTTATTCATTGCTCTCAATAGTATGACATTGTTCACAAATATTTGTTGGTATAGTGTAGATAATCAGCATATCTTACTACTTTGTACATAATAGGCTAGACTTATTGTAAACGAGTTTTGAAAGTCTGCAGTTCACAATAAAATTTATGTGTTGAGGTGGTCAGCACTATCATAATCACAGCAATGCAATTTTATGATTGATTCTTATGTAAATTGATGAGACTAATTGGAAATAAGGAGTAATTTTTTTTATATCTTCCTTAGTTCTCGATATATCAACTATCAAAAAATAATTATAGGTGTAGTTCCTTATGGCTTTGGTGACGATTTTATTCTGGTTCAGGTCACATTTCAACCTAACCACAATAGGTAGTAAAAACATAAAACACCCACTCTGCATTCCAGCATGTAGTTCGTTGTGGCTTTGGAAAAATTATTTTTTGTCTAGGCCGCATCCCAGCCTAAAAAATTGTTTACTTTAGATTTGTCTCATCATGTTACAAAAGAATCTGTCATCAAATTTGACTTTGTGGAAATTTTTCTCCTGGATTTCAACTGAAAACTTCTCACTTTTGAGACAGTATATCTCAAGAACTAAGCAGAATTTCAAAAAAAATAGTCTTAATTTTTGATGTGTCTCGTCGAGTTACCTAATGAACCATCATCAACTTTTGGTGCCAAGGTTCTAATAGAATCCTCTTGAGATGTTTGAGCATATTCCACGGGTTTCTAGGGAAAACTAGTATGGCAACCTCCCCACACCACTTCTCTCTTCCCAACTTCAGTCCAAGGCATGGTGAAGGTACCTTGTGTTGCTTCCACTCTTTTCCTTCCTCCATGAGCCTGCCCCGACCAAGTTAGTACAAGTATACATGCCAACGTCACAGGAAGATGATGAAGAAATACAGAAAATATATGCTGAAATTGAAGAATTAATCCAACATGTGAAGGGGGAGGAAAATCTAATAATTATGGGTGATTGGAATGTGGTAATGGGAGAGGAAAATGAGGAGAATACTGTAGGAAGTTTTGGTTTAGGAGAAAGAAATTAGTGAGGAAGCAGGTTGTTAGAATTTAAATATAAACTAGTCATGGTGAAGACTATTTAAGAATCATGCTAGAAGCATGTGTACTTGGAAATGTCTGGAGGATACAGACAGATATCAACTAGATTATATCACGGTCAAACAGATTCAGGAAGCACATTCTAGACTGTAAAGCATACCCAGAAGCAGATATAGACTCTGCCCATAATCTGATGGTTATGAAGGGCAGGCTGGAATTCAAGAGAATAAACAAGCAGTACAAACATAACAGACTGGAAGTGAATCACTAGATAAAAGTTTTCAGAAAGGTAGATGTGGGTCTCAGAAGGAACTCTGTAAGGAGCTCAACTGAGAATGAATGGAATGCATTAAAGAAGGAAATAATGAAAGCTGGTAAAGAAACATTAGGCTTTAGGGAACAAGCCACCCTAAAACCTTGTATCACAGAAGAAATTTTGTAGTTGATGGATAAGAGAAAAAGGTACAAAAATACTCAGGATAGAGCAAGAAGAAAGCAATACAGACAATTTAGAAATAAACAAGAAATGCAAAGAAGGAAAAGAAAGATGGCTGCAAGAAAAGTGTGAGGAAGTAGAAAAGGAAATGGTGATATGTAAAGCAGAGATGGCATATAGGAAGATCAAACAGAAGTTTGGAGAAATGAAGATAAGTGGTATAAACATCAAATCTATTGATGGGAAACCTCTTCTAATCTCAGAAGCTAGTGCTAACTGATGGAAGGAATACATAGAGAAACTGTTTGATGGAGATGATTTGAACAACAGTCTATGGGAAAAAGAAGCTGATGTCGACATTGATGACTTAGGTGATTTGATAAAGCTTTGAATAATTTGAATCAAATAAGGCATTTGGAATTGGTGAGATTTCTGTAGAACTTCTGAAATCTCTAGGAGAAGAAGGAATCCAAAGATCATTCAAACTTATATCCAAAAGTTATGAAATAGGAGATATACCCACTGTTTTTAATAAAAGTGTCATCTTCATACTTCCAAACAAAGTAAAAGCTGATAGTTGTGAGAATTATCACACTATAAGTCTAACATCACATGCTTCAAAATTATTGACCAGAATAATGTACAGAAGACTGGAATGTCTAGTAGAAGGGATAGTAGGTGAAGATTAGTTTGGTTTTAGGAAAAACTGCAGTAAAAGAGAAGCGATTCTAGTGTTAAGATTAATACTTGAAGGGCAGATCATGAAAAACAAGGATACATTTAGGGCATTTGATGATTTAGAAAAAGCTTTTGATAATGTTAGGTGGCACAAAATGTTCAAAATTTTAAAGAAGTCAGGTCTAAAATATTGAGAAAGAAGAATACTTTATAATCTTTATAAGACTTAAGTAGCTATAGTAAAAGTATAAAATCATGAGAGACATACATCAGTTATAAAGTGTGTGAGACAAGGTTGTAATCTATTTACATTAATATTCAACTTCTATGTTGAAGAAACAATAAAGGAAGTGAAAGAAAGATTTGAATGTGGCATAAGTGTTACAGGAGAAAAAAAAAAAAAAAAACAGTATTCTACAATTTCCTGATGACTTTGTCTCTTTAGCAGCACAGGTTGAGGATATTGAGAAGTTACTGAATATCATGAACAAAATAGTGAAGGATGATTTTGGATTAAATATAAATCAAATCATGAGAAAAGTGTTGAAATGTATCAGAAATTATAACAATTATAGTAGATTAAATATAAAAACAGGGTTGGATGCAATAGGAGAGGTAAGTGAATTTTGCATACTTAGGAAGTAAAATTACTACTGATGGCCGCAGGAGGAATGATGTTAAAAGCAGTATAGCACTAGTAAAAAGATCCTTCATAAAGAAGAAAAAAACTTTTAGGTTCAGATAATGATCTTGGACTCAGAAAGAACTTCTTAAAATTCTATGAGTGGATCATTGCACTTTCTGGCAGCATGAAGCATTTGAAATGTGGTGCTATAGAAGGATGCTGAAAATTAAGTGGACAGATAAAGTATGAAATGAACGAGTTTTCCAAATGATGGATGCGGAAAGAAGTTTTTGGAAGAAGCTTACAGAAAGAAGAGACAGGATGGTAGGTCATGTTGTGAGACATGCAGGATTGGTTAACTTGTTAGTGGAGGGAACAGTCGAAGGTAAGAACTGCAGAGAAAGACAGAGATTAGAATGTATGAAGAGGATAATCGAGGATGTGGATTGTAAGGTGTATGTTGAGTGTTGAGATGAAAAGGTTAAAAACTAATCATTTGCCATGTTTTAAATTTATTTTTCTTTTATAAATGTTCCTAGTTTAGAATTTAATAAAATTATTCAAATGTGTGTTTTATTTCTTTTTTTCAGTATGAGAGTGGACACAGGTACAATTTTGTAATAAGGGCAATAGATACTCAGTCTCGTTCAGGACCATATAGTGAACTCTGCAATGTGGTTATTGGACAAATGTGAATTCTGTAGTGCCATACCACCACTGCTGAAACATTTTTGAGAAAATGTGATGTCATTCAGCACTATTTGCTGGACTTGATTTACAGTACAAATGAAGATTTATCATCTACTACCAGCTTGCTAGGCCCATCATGGTTTTAATTGTTTAAATTGTGATCTATGCAGTAAGTGAATTTTTGTTTGTGAAATATTTGGTTTATCATGTGAAAATTGCAGAACTTCCAAGCATTTGCCTAAGTCACCATTGCTCATCCTTTTTTTGGTGCAAGGAGCAGTAAAATGTCAAAAGCAATCCTATGGGCAGTTAATTTACTTGTTCCTAGTTTTTTTTTAACTTATTTGTATTTTATTAACCAAACATAATAATAGTTTTTGGCATATACTGAATGTCCACAAAACCTATACCTACAATAAGGCCCTTGTAAAATAATCACTTACTTAACCCTCAAAGGAGTGCCAATCTCTTTGACACTAATTGAAAATGTATGTAGTGAATATACTATTATAGTAACAATGCAGTCTGGTACTTATATTATGGAAATAGTGTGGTATGTGGAAAATATGGATTATAGCTTATACTTGCTGGTGGTATTATACAGTAGAGTATGGTAACTATTTCATGTAAACAACTTTTACTAATTTATTTTTGTTATCTTTAATTAAAGTAGGGCTAAATTTTTAATATTCTGCATATAGTCCATCTGTCTCTCCTTTTGGAACAAAGGTTTTAGAAACACTTTCCTAGGTGATTGTGAAAAAATGTAAAAACCTGAATTAGGATGCCCACTAAAGGGCCACCACAGACCTTGAACCCATTCCTTTTATATCATTTATGGCTGGCATAGTAGTTACGTAATTCTCGATTTGAATAATGTTAGGAACATTCGATGTGCCAACATATCCTTCATGCAACCGTATCACATTGTCATCATTTATCCAATTACTTCCCTGTCACATCTTCCTGCAATTCTTTTAGAACAAACCTTCATGATGGGCAAAACCCCTAGTTGGCTCTTATTTTATTGCTTGTTTTGGTTAGTAGCTTTGTATGATGAAAGTTATAGACCACAGAGGCCACACGATCTTTTAAATAAGTATGCAGATGTTATATTTTGTTAAAGCTTCAAAGGTGGTATTGGCCTTTCAATGTATGTCAAAGGTGGCATGAACCCACTCAGACATGATGTGCCAAAAAGTGATACAAGTTACACATGTGACATCACAAAACTTATGATTCATCCTCCCCTCTTTTCACATTTTGTTGACTCCCTCCCTCCACCTCAATGTGTGACGTAATTTATGGTTGTACTTTCCTGACCCAGCATGGTTATGTTTAAACATAAACGGCCACACTGGCAGGTTACATCCAAGAGTAAATATAGCTATAAATTTATGCAAGCAAATACATCTGATAGACTTGTAGTTAGGTACTGAACATAGTAGATGTGTGAAGTGGCAGATCAATCACCAAATTCAGTGAGATAAAATATTATTGCTTGATTTCAAAGTTAACAGCCAATAAAATTGATACTTGGCTCTGACAAGATAAGTTATTACAATGTGATGCATGTAATTTACCTGAGATGTACCAGCTTCCTAATGGTTGTATATGTCTTTACTGTTAGACTATTTACAGCTAATCCAGAGCAGCTACATGAATACATTTAGAAGTATTTATAATTGTGCCTTCTTTTTATATTAGGGAATTGCAGTTATTGTGATCTTAATATATGCCTTTAATTTTATGAAACTTAACTGGCACTTAATTTTCAAGATCCTGATGTCACAATAAATTGGAAAAGTTTTGTACCAATTGTATTACCTACTTTAATATTTTGTGTAATTAATGATTCTTAATAACATACATTCTTGTGTGCCATTTAGCAATGGTAGCAAATATTGAAAAGAATGTTTTTGACTTATGGTTGCACTGGTCTTGAACCATCCTATAACCATAACTGCAGTCTTCCTTAAATTTAAAGTTACTTAACAATAAGCATTCCACACCATTGTTATACCTTTGCTGGCCAGCCATTATGTGCCTTTAGACCACTGACCAGCAATGCTATCACCAGGTACCAACTATTCTCATGCTGTAACTAACTGCACTGTCCCCACCCCTCCTCCCCACCACTTGGATTTTAATGACTTCCTTAACAAAGTTGTCCCAGAATCTGTACATATAGGCTATAATTCTCATAGCTTCAAACCTTACATTCACTGTGTTGTCAGACTGTGTTCTGGTATACTCACTTTTTCTAGATATCAGAGCCAAAGTCATCTCACATGTTGAAGAAGAGTAAATAGGATATAAGAGAGGCCTTAAATGTTAATTTCTAAAATGATCAGGCTGTCATTGTGGCCTAAGGTATGTTTTGAGATTTGGTATGTGATGGCTTATGCAAGCAGTTTCTGGGTGACCTTATTAAAAAAGTAATTGAAATTCAGCTAGTGATAAATAATTTTAACCTCTATTGCAGATTAGAGCTTATTAATTGTTGGGCTCTAGTGATGTCTTACAACATTTGACTAGTAACCAGTGAACATATAAGAAGGATTTATAATGTGCATGTATTTAGTTCCTCATCATTTGAGGAAGAGCACACTAAAGTTAAGGTCAAAATTTCATGTGTATCAAATGGCTAAGGCTAATAGCCTGAGAACTTCGTATCGCGAATTGTCATTAAGAAACTTGTTTCAAATGAAACAATGCCTATTGCTATATTGAATATTAAATTATCAGTTCACTTTCCTTTGAATTTAAATTCAAATTTACACTAACATCTACTGGGTAATCCGAACCCAGTTTTTGTTGACAATGTGAACTGTATTAAGAAAAACCGTGTTGGAATAACTTCCTGTAACTCAGAAGTTTTGAATATTTATTCATTTGAGTTTTGGGTAAATCACACATTAGTTAAATAAGTGTACTAGCAACTTTCCACATTTCCAAGAATGATATATTCCAACACATGACAATTAATGTAACTTGTAAAGTTAAAATTTAAGTCAATATAGGCTGTTTGTGCATGTATTTAGTTCCTCATCATTTGAGGAAGAGCACACTAAAGTTAAGGTCAAAATTTCATGTGTATCAAATGGCTAAGGCTAATAGCCTGAGAACTTCGTATCGAGAATTGTCATTAAGAAACTTGTTTCAAATGAAACAATGCCTTTTGCTATATTGAATATTAAATTATCAGTTCACTTTCCTTTGAATTTAAATTCAAATTTACACTAACATCTACTGGGTAATCCGAACCCAGTTTTTGTTGACAATGTGAACTGTATTAATGAAAACTGTGTTTTAATAACTTCCTGTAACTCAGAAGTTTTGAATATTTATTCATTTGAGTTTTGGGTAAACCACACATTAGTTAAATAAGTGTACTAGAAACTTTCCACATTTCCAAGAATAATATATTCCAACACATGACAATTAATGTAACTTGTAAAGTTAAAATTTAAGTCATTATAGGCTGTTTGTGCATGTATTTAGTTCCTCATCATTTGAGGAAGAGCACACTAAAGTTAAGGTCAAAATTTCATGTGTATCAAATGGCTAAGGCTAATAGCCTGAGAACTTCATATCGAGAATTGTCATTAAGAAACTTGTTTCAAATGAAACAATGCCTATTGCTATATTGAATATTAAATTATCAGTTCACTTTCCTTTGAATTTAAATTCAAATTTACACTAACATCTACTGGGTAATCCGAACCCAGTTTTTGTTGACAATGTGAACTGTATTAAGAAAAAACGTGTTGGAATAACTTCCTGTAACTCAGAAGTTTTGAATATTTATTCATTTGAGTTTTGGGTAAACCACACATTAGTTAAATAAGTGTACTAGCAACTTTCCACATTTCCAAGAATGATATATTCCAACACATGACAATTAACATAACTTGTAAAGTTAAAATTTAAGTCAATATAGGCTGTTTTGATTGAACAATTTGTAATTAAAAGTATAGAACATATTCATCCAACCTTTTGTACCAATCCTTCATTCATTTGTTAAAGAATTTGTTTTTGATTGTACTTTTCAAAATGCTTGAATAAAAAATATTTGAAGCTGATGCCAAACATACTAATTTTTTTTCTGCCACTGAGAACAAATAAACAGAAGCAAAAAATATTTTTAAAAAATTCAACGAATTTACTCTATATGACAGCAAACATCACAGACAAATCACTTTTAACACCACAATAGTATAAGTTGAAGTGTTTTTATATGTTAATTACGAGAAACTCAATCAGCTACCAGAAGAATTACGTAAACCATTAAGTAAGAAGCATCTTAGCATTCAACAAAATATATTTCAAATTCAATGAAACATTGAAAATAGGAAATTTGTTATATATTTTAAAACCAAGTGAAAATATTTCTCCAGTAATACAATGATGATGTCAGTTATAACTATGCAGATCACAATTCATCCTGTCACAATGAGACATGAAGCATAACTAGTTAATTGCAAGGTCCAATCACTGCTGAAATTAAGTGATATATGGTGTAAGCTGCAGAGATAAGAAACATAGAGTAATGCTCATGTGTAATAAAAAAAAATTATTGATACCTACAATTTTTTCAGCCAACAGATTGGTTATACATCCGCCAAAGTTTAGCATTTTAATTAATCTTTTAAACATAGATCTGTTTAGAAAGAAGTAAGCTTTCAATTAAACTCAATTTTTATTTGTTAACAAAGAAATTCCTTCTAAAAGTTTACCAAGGCACAGATAATAAACAGACTGTTGCAGACTCACTGGCTGAGTAATAATACATCCACAGCATGCATTTAATGCATACTGCTTCAAACATTCAAAGACAACCAAATATGGTGGAAGAATAAAATTAACTGTAGGTTATTTCTTAAATTAATCCACAAAAATATAATAATAAACAGTTTAAAGGGCTGAAAACAAGTCAAAATATTCCAGCCACTGCAGGAGCATTAAATAATACTAATAATGCAACATTTAATGATAAAATCAGAAACCATAACTGGTTTACATAACATTTAAATCACATTAAGACATTTTGAATAAATAATATCTTGTAAACTTAAATAATCAAATTCAAACTGTAAATCTTCATTAAAAAAAACTAAAAAAGGTATTAATTAATGGTTAACAAACACAGTTATATTACACAATTTATCCTCCATGAACATAAACTGCACTATCTCAGCTCATCTACATACAGTTTTGGTTTAACAGTGATATGAAAATGGCTGAGAAACTTAGAAACTCATTTGTGTGAGTCTTTTATAGATTTTCATGTAGAGACAGATGGAGAACTAACTGAGGAGAATCATTTGCATGTTGGTGAGAATGATCATAGTTGGAAATTAGAAATAAAATCACAGGATATAATGAGAGAACTAAACAGCTTAGGAACCATAAAGCACATGGTGTAGATAATATTACCACTGATGTTTTAAAAGTAAGTGACAAAGACACTGTACCATACCTGGAAATATTATTTGTTTAAAGTCTGGGGACTTGCAGTATTCCAGAGGACTGGAAATGTGCAGTACTATAGTAGTATCATTCTGTTAGGGAGGGAGACAATTAGGATTGAAAACTATTGAACTATTAGTTTGATTTAAATGGTGGGTAAGTTAATTGAGAGTTGTATAGCCAGATTCATTAGGAAAAACTGTGAGGAAAATTATTGCTTTGTATGTCAGCACCATAGGTTTATAAGATGTTATTCTTATGAATCTCGGTATGTATAAAATATTTTAAATTACATGGAGGAGCAGATGGTGTGGTACTTGATCTTTTTAAGGCAGCTGACAGATTTATCGATAGATCAGTTGTGAATAAGGTAAAGACCATTGGGATAAACCAAGATATATCTTGCCGTGTGGAGAAATTCTACAAGTAAACAGATAAGATGCAAAGATATGAAGTGTGTAATGCAATATCAAGTGAGATGGATGTGAGTTCAGGTGTATCACAGATTGGCATATTGGGACCACTACAGTTCACTATTCTATTGAAAGATTGTGTTGTTGATCTACAGTCAGAGGTTGCACTGTTTGTAGATTACATATTGCTGAATAATAGGATTACATCAAGACAGAATTGTCAGTAAATGTAAAAGGATATAGACAGGATATCTAGTTGGGCAGATAAGCATGGAATGAAGATAAATGCCAAGAGGAGTCAACTTACTAGATATAAAAATATGGAAATATAAGTTTTACAAGATTATTTAGTGGAAGGAGAATTGCTTGTTGAAGGAATAAAATATAAATTTACATACAGTATGCTAAATTTGGGAGAGCACATTGGATATGTTGTAGGTAAATGATTCTGAGTGTTGAATTTATTGGAGAGGATAGTGAGAATATGTAGCAGGAATGTAAGAGAAATGGGTTAAAAAAACTGAAGTCCAGCTCTTGCTAGAGTACTATGGGTTGATATGGGACTCACATTATGAGTATGAAATAGAGGAGCTGGAGAGGATTCGGAGGAGTGCTGTGAGATTTGTCAGTAGAAATTATCAAAAGATATACACAATAACTGATGTGATAAAATAATTGGGTTGAGATTCATTGTAGGTTAGAATGCAAGTGAAGTGAATTGTGGGCATGTTGAAGGCATATGCTAGTGATGCAGCCTGAATAAATATTGCTAGAAGATTTAGAAACAGCATGCAAAGGGGGAAATAGGACCATGTGTAAACTGCTCCCATTTGGAATGTGGCTCTTCTTCATAATTTAGTTAATAGCTGAACCCTTCTATTAGCTCTGTTGAACCTGTGTACATGTAGTAAGCTAACGGCTTTACTATCAAAATTTCATTTCACATCTAAACTAAGGTAGGGCATGTTCTGGGTGGCTGGCCCTATGACCAACTCTAACACTGCATGCTGGCAGTTCTTGATTAATTAATTATAATTCGACGGCCAACACTGCTGTTCCTGGTGTGTCCACTGTGCTGTGCGTTTGATCATTGCTTGTACAGCCCTCTCGTAGTGTCCGGAGCAAGTATGGTGGGTTTTACACACCGGCGTCAATGTGTTCTTATTTCAATTTCCAGGAGTGTAGAATGGATCTCTTAATGAATCATATAAAGAAAAATATACAACTCAAATCACAATTATATAAATTTAATATTTTTCAAAGCAACCATGGCTTAACACAATTTCAATTATTCGCCACAACATTAACAATCACTAGTGGCATCCAACTCGTGGGAACACTCCAGCATGACTCCTCTCAACCAAAGATTCTTTTCAGAAGAAACTATTTTACCCCATTTGCTATACACACTATTATCTGTGGAAATCCTGTTACTTTTAATTACAAATATTTAAATTAGTTATAATCAAAACAATGATAAACACATAGTATTAGCTACAAAATAATTATTCAATAGCAAAAAATAATGTACAGGGGTTAGGCATAAATGTCACACATGGCAATAAATTAGCTTTTGATTTCAGTCCTATGGTAGCAGAAAAGTCTTCATTTTTAGGTAGGGTAGTGAAGTACTGGGACAAATTATCTAAGGTGGTAATGATCATTATACATCAGACTGTGAAGGACTTTAAGGTAGAAAAAAAAGTATGAATTATAATTAGGTAAGTAAGGAAATTGCCTTTGGGGCATTAGCTGCATCACAATTAAGTAGTCAATAATAATAATAATAATAATTTCTTAACATCATGGATACACTATGTCATTTTAGGCAGTGATGCTTCAAGTATTCTAGATGTTGCATCATTCATTCAATAAGGAAATGTTGGAGGAGCAATGATTTTCTTAATATTTTAAGAATGATCTTTGAGAAAGCATTAATAGCAGTGTAAAATTGTTCATTAATAATTCAGTTTACTGTGGGGATGAAAAGCTTGGCTTTATTTTGACATGGCATGATACACTGAATATTAAATCAAATCGGAAGAAGTGAAAGGTGAACAATGAACAAAATGTAGCTACTAGCCCATGAGTACAAAGTAAGCTGTTTAATTGCTCAAAAGTTTGCTTCTCTAAGGCATTGTAACAGTACAAGGCAACAATAAGTAAGAAGAGCTCATAATGTTGGTTTTAGGTAATTATAATTCATAATGAATTTGTACACATACAAAAAGAAGATAACTTTTATACAGCATCATTTAATACTGTTGTGTTGTATGATCATCAATAGACAGTTTATTCTAGTATCTAGTAGAAAGTGCAAGGTGTTTTATTGACCATCCACTGAAGCACTTGTGAAAATGATGATAAGCTTATTTCAAAATCTGACATTTTTTTGTGACTGTTCAGTGGACAGGGATGTGATTATTGAAATCATAAAATGTAAATATCTGGAACTTAAATATATGGAGATATGATATGACAATAAGTTGGCAGGCTCTTGGGGAGGATATATGTAAAAGGTTCAAAGTGTTGCAGCCATTGGAAAGAATAATGCAGGGAAGTATGGTCAGAAGGTGTGGCACCCATACTCTGTGTGTAAAATATTAGAGATTGGGAGGGTGCAATGGTAAGGAACTAGATTTATCGGTGTAAATTACTTTAGGATGCACCCATCAATTTAAATGATAAACAAACTACTCTGGGAGTTAAAGGACAATACAAGGCAGGTTAAGGAAATGGTGGTCATGTATAAGGCATGTATTCCTAATTAGGCCTGGGTAAAATTATCATAATATTTAGGAGAGGCAAAGGGAGAGGAGACCGTAATTATAGATCAGTAATTGAAGTGAGATATAAGGGAATGGCATGGTTTTGTTTTGTTGGTAGAGAGACTAGGGGATTGACATAAGTTATCTAGAATGCTGATGAGCAACATTTCTCAAACTATTAAAGATTCTTTCACCCAGGCCTCATTACTAACATATACCAGACACATGCACACCATTATCATCATCCACCTCAAGTCTTCAAAAAATGATTTCCAACTTCCTAATCTCTATTACCATATTAGTTACTGAGTGTTTTCAACAGCAATTTTGTTAGACAAGTTTAGCTGCCCTCCTTTTCTCTACTAACTCCTGCATTTGTTATCAATTATTTGGCTTCATTATAATCCCACCATAGTCAAGCAACAGTATGACCAACATTTCACAGACCTGTTCCCTTACCCCCATATTATCTCTGATGAATACCCCAGATTTGACATGCTTATTAAACCCTTGTTATAGTGTAATCAGGGAGGAACAATGTCACAGATTCAAACCTTGAACTTGACATAAGGTTCATCCTGATTGCATCTTTTAGCCAGTGTTCTGTAATCACATAGGGAAATTCTGTACAGTCCCCAATTTCTGTCTCGTATGATCACACATTTCACTATAGAACATGCATTACACATTCCACAGAGATGTCAACACTTCAGTATCCCAAAAATATATTATTCATTGTAGAAGTGGAAGACACAGAAAATCAAAACCCTGTGAAAGAATATCTCACTTTTCTTTGCCATCTCTCAAATATTCCCACCCAACTGAGCTTATTACTGTACAATACATCAAAGGATTTATATTTTTTATGTCTTCAAAGAGAAATTCAGTATATACTGTACAATTTTATGAAATTTCTAATTATCTGTATATGTCCCTTATAAACCAACTCTGTTTGGTATTTATTTGCATTTCATACAAAACTACCCAGTTAAGACTTTCCTTAAGCAGTACCAATCTCACTTTCACATGTCTTGAAACTGAATTTCGTGCACTGACTTTTTGCTTCCTACCTGTTGGGAATTCAATATCTAATTTTGTCAGATTCCTTGGAGAGGTCAAGTACCACACTCTCAACTTTGCCTCCTCTGCTCATTTGATTAGAAATATTTCACATATAACCTGCTAATCAGATAATGATGATAATGAAACAGCCATAGGCAATGAAAATGGGATACGATAGGGAAAATAAACCATCACTTGCTACAGATGAAGGCAGCAGGGTCAGATTATAAGACAACAAGCTTATACTGGGGTTGGGCATAAAGGCTTTGTCTCAACTTTAACCAAGTGTAGCCTAGGATGTCCAGCTATTGCTTTATAATAATGATAAGGTCACCACTTAGCTTCATTTTTATACCTCCAGCTAAGGAAATGTATAGACAAATAATGTTCACCAGTCAGTTGTTGTTCAAAATCACTGTATTCTTAAAAGATTTTTTAAAGGCATTAGCTGGATAGGCATCAGACAAAGTCATATAAGAAAAGTTTGCAAGTTCGATTAACTGACTCGAGCCAAACTACACTATAAAGTTCACAGTACAACTTTCTAGTTGGAGAAATCATATAAAAGTGAGTCACATGCTTCCATTGATACACTAGGTTAGAAACCGACCAACACTTAAGTAATCCCGAGGCCCCACATGGCATAATACTGTCTTACTGCAACATTATGATAAAATTTAATGAGCGAAGCTGCATGTTGACAAGCCTACGGTCTCTCAAAGACTAACGGACTGCTACTGTGCGAGTCTACATTGCTGCATGCTAACTGAAATTAGCTGGCCGACTGAGATAGAGGAAAAATCTGTGCAGCTCTATGAAGAAACAACCCTGGGAGTGGCAGTACTTCCTGTTTCCCACGAGAATCATCTGGAAAACTTATCAGACATCAGATCTCACCCTCAAAAGCTAGTACCAGGTATATGACCTTGACAAATAAAATAATCCTATCTATCTGAAATTTTGTAAATTGCTAGATCTTATAGCAAACGTCAACTTTAGTTATAATAAAAAATTTCATAACTTTAATAGTTTAGCCGAAAATAAATAATTTTGATATGAATTTTCGAAATATTACTCCAGGCGAATGCTTAAAACAGATGCAATGCAAAATACTATCTCAACAACAATAAAAATCTGCTTTCTAGCTTAAATTATCATAGAAACTAACTACAGAAATAAAATACAATTCTATTCAATCTAACTCACAGTTACAAAATTTACAAGATACGTGACAAGATGAATATTTTTTTTTTTTTAAAAAAAAAGTACAAACACACTTTACTATACTCTGGTTAATTATTCATTCATGTAGGAGGCAAAACATGATGGGGGAAAAATGCACACATCCAGACCTATGACATGAATTGCATTTGCCTTCATCTATTTTCATATAACCTGCTAACATTTTCTATATCTTTTCTTCAGATTTACAGTTCATTACCTTTACTCATAGATTTTTCTCATTTGCTTTGCTATTAAGCACTTCCTTAAACTAGCCTACCATCTAGGTCAAATGACTTAGTTATAGTTCTCATCCATAACTCTCTCTTCTCCTTCATAAGCTGGTACTACGGTGGCATATTTCCAGTCCTTCAATTAACAGCAAGTTTCCTAATTTAGTCCGAATAATGTTTTTTTTAAGTTTGGCACTATATCACTTCCTCTTCATGCCTGAAGTATTATTTGGGGTTCAAGGGTTAGGTATCCTACCCAAATGCCAATCTCACATGCATATGGCACACCTTGCTTTCGAAAAATAAGATACTGGTGATGGAGTAACTTCTGGGATAATAAATCTCCGACTATTATGCAAACGATTATCTAGGGAGGTAGGTGAGTTAGTGATTTGTCCTTGAGTTGCAAAACTGCCCAAAAGACAGATGCACCATCTGTGGCAAATGGCATAAAATATCCTTAATAGTGGGTGTCATATATCCATAATACCTTCAAAACTGTTTAGAAAGAAGATTTTTATGTACCAGTCATACAGTAAATCATTTCTATAACCATTTTCTTAACTACAAGTCATGTGGTATAGACATGCTTGGCAGGGATTAAAATATTACTACCAAACTTGATCATGTTGGTACCTTTAAAAGATGCTTGTAAGGATTCATTATTCAGCTGCCAAACCGTTGTTATTACCCCCAATAGTTAAAGGGTTATGGAATAAAACAGTTTATATTTTTGAACTCTGAGTAGTACAAGTTGAGGTACCAGAAAGATAAGGCATCAATAGTATCATATTCTACTATGGCATCCTGGAATATAACCAGAGTCCACTGTCCTGCTTGTTAGTAGAAAATTTATAACACCATGAACTTCTCTAACTTCCCCATAGATGGTAAAGTTTGGGATGCTTGTTACATGTAGTTGTGTTGTATTGAGCCAGTGTTCTGTGAAACATGCAACTGCTACATCTTTAAGATGTGTTGAGACAAGTAATTCAATTTTCTTATTTTGCAGAGATTGCATATTGACAAATTATAAAGTTTGAACTTGCTTTTGTGGTATGTACATTTACTCAACTACTTACCTCTTTATTGGTGCCCTCTACCTTACAGGCTTTACTTGTCTTGACACTTTTTTCACTGTGGCATAGTCTCACTTTAAGTACAGCTAAGGGGATCATCACTTGCTTATTGGTATTTATCTGGGTGTCAGTTTATCTACATGGTGAGCCCATAAAAAAAAATCAGCATCTTTACTTGGTTGCTTCTTTGGGCAGGTTGATGGTCTTACCACTAGTCTTGTGAAGTTTCCTACTTCTGCAGCTGATGTAGTTGAGGTTTCTGCTCCTACTGTTTCTACATTTGTTTTTTGAGGCAATTTCCAGTCAATATATAAAATTTCCTGACTCTCTAATTCCTTTGATATGACTTGCAGTAATATTCTTGTAATTTCAGATTTCCCATTGCATTAAGATGCTCTCTGTGATTTGTGTAGTATCCTCTATCACTTGGTGTGCTGATAAACTGAGTGTTTGGGAAATATTTCACAACTTTGCCTAGTTTTCTGTTTGATTTCACTTTATCTTTATTCACACAGGACCAATCAGGTAAGTCATGCCTGTGTGGTATACCTACTATCAGTACATTTGTATGCCTAATTAACAGCAGATTGTTTTTTACTGTTCTAATTGCAATATCTGATTCATTTTTTGCAATGTCACTTGCTCCTGGCCATGTAACTAAATGGTATTTTTCCATTAGTTTTACAATATCATTAGTATTTTCCAGTACTTTGGTCACTGGGACACCTGGCATAATTTTCCCTCGTATATATAGTTTTTGAAATCTCTGTTTCACATATTTTTCAAATCCTCTACCATGGCTGTCTGATGGTATTAGCACTTTTAGGTTTAATTTTGTCAGACCTTTTCTTGTTGTTTGTTTAGATGGGTTTTTCATAACATACTGTTGCTGCACTTCATTAATGCTCACAGGGAGAGTTTCTATTTCTAACACCTTAAATCTGTTCAAGGTAATCACTGCTGTCTGCTGACCTGAATATTTTGCATCTGATGTCACACATCTGCTCCGTGTTTTAGTAACAACTATGGATTGAAATCCCGCAGTATTTTCAATCCCACGGGATTTTGGCAGGATTTGTGCCAATCCTGTGGGATCCTGCAGGATTGGCGCTAATAGTTTTTGTACGTATATTTTCAAAACAAAGTAATTTAAAGTGTTAGCAAATTAAATATTAAACATGTGTTAATTAAATTGATAAATCAATTTGTAAGACCCTAGGCTGATACCGGGGCTGTAGTATAGCCTTAGTGCCTCAACTAAACTCTTGATGATGACTCACAGTTCTATGGAAAACTTAAGAAATAATTTAGACTTGACCATGTAGCCAGGATAACTCAACTTAAATGCTTGAGGTCGCCATAATATTTGTTAACCCACAAATAGAGAAAAGGTTTTATGCTATCTACTAAAGCACACAAGTTCACTGTTAGAAAAATCCAAAGTTTTATTTTCAGAATCACAAGTTCAAAATAGCATTTAACAGTTTAGCTGGCAAATCGAACACACTTTTCCAAAGGTTGCAAGTTGTGGAGAGAAATTTTAACCAACCGAACCCCTTTAGAAAATTTAAAAGTTCATATTAAGAATTAGAGTTGCTATATAACCCGACAACATCCAACATGGTCGAAAACAGTTCACTGACCAGCATAGCAAGTTACGACCCACGACAAAACAGACGTAATGTTCCTTCACATACTTTTCCCGAAGCACAGGCCAGACGAAACCGAAAGTAAGAAAAGACGGACTACATTTTGCTAAGTTCCTATTTTACACATCACTGATAAATACATGTGCGGAGTTGCTCGATCACTTCCCAGCGTAAGAATGAGACAACGTGTGCTTACCGCATGAACTATTATAGCCCTGCGTGCGCCTATGACCTTGGCAAATCTTTCTTTAATTAATATCTTCAAAAGGATATGATAGTTTAATTTGATGTTGTTGTTGTTGTTGTTGTTGTTGTGGTTTAAGGGCGCGTCGACGGCGAGGTCATTAGCGCCCTAGTTTAATTTGAGATTTTTTACAGTGACTTTCTATCATCCTGTTCTATCTATTTTAATTTAATTTAATGTTCCAAAAGGTTTCTATTGTCTTAAAACTGAACTCATCACGTGACCAATCTTGGCGGACTTTGTGGACTTTCCCGAAACTCTCGCCCGACAATCAATGACAATCAATTTTCAAAAACTTGATTACCAGACAAATACTAAAACTTTTTATGGAAACCCATATATGTATAAAATTGTCTTAATTAGGGCTATCCACTGATGTAATTTTTAATGTAATATCTCTTTTAATAAAAAAGCCTATTTTTTTTCTCTTAATTAAAATCACTACTTAACTTTACCAAATTACTTAATTTTATTACCAAAATATCGGGGACAGTGCTGACTACAGCAGGTGATAAACGTTCGGTTGTAGCTTTACGCGATTTAAAGATATTACAAATCTTAGAATTTCTACTTTTCAGATCGCGTGTTTCAAAACTTGAACAAACGGGAATATCTCTTAAACTAAACGTTTCCCGATATGATAATTACACTTTAAAATGATTTTTACGGTGAATTGTAGCTATGGGGAAGATTACGGGGAAATTCCTTAAAGTTGAAAAGTACACTCCTCGAAATTTCGAAGTCCCACCTAAGCAAAAATAGAATTTGCCAAAATTCTAAGGTGCTTACAAATTTTTATGTTAAATGATAAAAATTAACAGTTAACAATATTTTAATTTTCAAAATAACATTAAAATTTTTTAGTCTGTCTTAATAATATTTAGAGATTTACTTTTTTAAAAATCTCAACCAATTTCTAAATAAATAATAAAAAATTCAAAATATTCAGTCTTAGGTCTTGTTATGATCCTTGCAATAAGCCATATCAGGTTGAAAACATGGTATGCATAGTAGCCAAGTCTACAGAGTTTTTTTTTATTATTATTTTAAATAAACAATCTATAATACTGAGAGAAAGCATTATATTTCACAAAGTGAAGTCAATATACTCTGTAATGTGTAGACTTGACTCAGAACAAGATCTCATGACTTTTTGTCACTGCACGAGCATGAAACTTAGTCTATTTTTACAAGAATTGTTTTTGTGGGATTCATTACTATGTCTTCTGATTTCTTGATTGATCTTAGAGTTGATTCATTGTTATTCAAAGAAATTACTCACAAAGACATAAACTGTCAAGTATTTCAGATTTACTTTAAGTGGCGTAATGACTTTTTTAGAGTGGAAATTAATGTTTTATATAAGAAAGGAGACTTTCTCGGCGTATAATTGCAGTTAAGTCCTCTATGTGTGGTACACTATACAGACGTCAAACAGATAAGGAACGTCTTCACCCTTGGTTGTGACAGCACTGCCACCACTAGGTTCCTCATGGGCACCGGCCAACATTCCTGGTGGCCAAAGGAAAGTTCGACCCCCCTTAAAGATTAGGATGGGGGTGGGGGGAGGAGGTGATTTTTCCAACCCAATCCCGAGTTGGGGGTGTAGCGAAGTAGTATGATAGAATGGTGTGGTCGGGGTGGCAGTTCGAGGGCTTCATCTCAGTTGCTGCACAATGCCTCAACCCAGTCGGTGGACCAAACATCTGTACTCATGTATCGCCAGAGTGCGCTGTAAACACAAGAAATTTCATAGGTGAGGAAGACGGAAGAGACATGGTGTTTTTACAACACAATTCAGCGATACACCCATGAATACTTCGTTATAACTTCTGTTGCCTTTAGTTGAAATAATAAGGAGTTGAAAGGACGCATGCTGTTCACTCAAAAATAATGTATTGTATCGATTTACCAAATCATCCCAAGAGGGATTAATCGAAAACCACAGTGGCACACGTAAGCAGGCGGCTTTTGTCAAAGTTCATGTTTTTCAAATGCATTGAGGTGGTGGTAGAGACAACAAAATGAATATACAATTGTGAATCTATTCACTTACAAATGACGAAGGTTGGCAAAAACAAACGTTTGTTCACACAAGTCAAATACCAACTGCAAGGGTACAGGCAAACAGCGAAATACATCCCATAGAGCCTGAGTGCAGCAGCAAGTCATGCAGACTGATACACATTTCTGCATAATTTTGCAGATTGCGTATCCGCTTAATTTTGTGCAGAATCCGCCAGACTGTCTAATAATGCGGGATCCCACTTTGCTGGATTGCAGTCCCTAGTAACACCCCACCTGTTGTTTACGTGTGAATGTCAGTGTTTAACCTCACTTTCCACATGGCCTCTTGTCTTATCGTTCATGCAAAAGTCACTTCCTGGGTCATTTTCAACAATTGTTTTTAAATTATTCATTTGATGAATAAATACTGTAGTGGCATGTATATTCTACAATGCTTCAACTACTGACTCTTCTTTACCTGTGAAATAGTTCCCTACCACTTCCATACTTCCTTGGCAGGACAGAATGTTGCACTCACCTATATCGTTCACTGATTTAAGCATTCTTATGCAGTCAATATGTATCAATTTTTTGATGATAGAACACAGTTTAACTCCAATTTTTACTACACAGTATACTTTATGCATGATATACAATTTATTTTCCATGATCAGCTAGTCACAGCATCTATATGTGCCACCATCTTGATACACTTGTTTTTAATATATAGAAATGATATATATTGTATTAAATCTAAAAACTGAAAATTTGTCCTAATTACAAATGACACAAGCATAGGAATTAAAAATACCACAGATTTATCCATGAAACACATTTCAAATTTCTTCTTTGACCTCATTAATAAATGGTTTAAAGCTAATGACTTGTCCTTAAATTTTCATAAATCTCAATATATGCAATTCAGTACATCACACAAATTACCACCAAACATAGACGTAAAATTTGCTGGGAAGTCCATTCAAAGAGTAGACATTGTGAAATTTGTAGGTTTGCATGTTGATCTTGATTCAAATTTGAGGTTGCATCTCTCTGACTTGCTGAAGCGATTGGGCGCAGTCACATGTGTAGTTCTAATATTTTCAGCAATAATTGCCAGTAATTTGTGTAAATGTAGTTGATATAATTCATGTATGTGTTATGCTGTGACTGAACGTCTTTTGGGGCATATTTATCTATTTTGTTGTGCAATAATTCACCTGTAAATTGACAACTTTCCACATCCTACAGAGCCAGTCTCTTATATTGGGATCCTTGGAAAATCAATGTTTTTTTATTACTTAAAAAATAATTAAAATTAACTCAAGGCTTTATGCCTTATTGACATCTACGTCTGGGACTGGGGACAAGGAGCGGGTTGGAATATGGCGATGGCCTTTTCAAGGAAGCATCCTGGCATTCACCTGGAATGATTTGGGGAAACCATGGAAAACCGAAATATGGATGCCCGGACGGTGATTTGATCTGCTGTCCTCCTGAATGCGAGGCCAGAGCATTAACCACTCCCCCACCATGCTAGATAAAAAATCAATGTATTGTATAGTATTGAAGAACTAGATAGCATTCTTTCATCATCCAAAAATAAAAATTCACTTCATAATATAACATTCTCTCTGTTGGTTGGAAATTTATTTCATGCAAGTCATTAATATTAATCAAATAATCCTTTTTATCTGAAAGGATAATTGTTCCGGGAAGATCTCAAGAAAAAGTTCATTTAATGTCATTCATGAACAATAGCTCAAGGGATTTATTTACTTTATATCAGAAAACTTGAATAACCAATGATTGGAATTACAAATAATTATGTTATTATTTGTACCTTATGAGTTATAGAAACAATTTTGCAGAGCAAGAAAGTTTTTTTAACTATGGCACAAAGACAAAATCACGGAGATGTTATAATTGGTAATTGTTTTGTAAGGAGTAAGTGCTAACTGGTGTTGGAGTAAACACTACTCCTCACCTCTGATACTTTCTTGTAGGTTATGAAAATTACTGTACCATGTGTATTTGCCTTTGGAAATCAATTGTAAGAGTTTAGAACGGCCGCCATTATACTTGACATAAACCTCAAGAGAGTAAAGGTTAGGTAAAAGTTATTAAATGAAAATCAATACTACAGTTTTCAAAGTCAACACTGGATATATTCTGAAAATATTTAGTAGAGTCATCACAACTGAAGGCTATCGGACATTTACTTTCCAGAATAATTGCTGGTTATGAAGTATCAGAAGACAGACCAAAACCCCTCTAGATGATTTTCAAAGTCACATGTTAATTATCCAAAAAAAATTGCGTCACTTTAAAATTTAAACATGGCCCCTGCTACACATGTCTGTGTGCATGACAACTTCTGGCAATCGCCTGCCCAAGGGCTTCTCACGCTGAGCACAGCAGCATGTTTTTACACTCCGCATAACCAACTGAGACTGACCCAAAATGCCGCGCCCATTGCCTATATCTTCATCATCTTCCTACCAGGGTGGCCTTCCACTACACAACATAGTTCTCCAAACTTGGGAAATATGAGCTGTAGAGTTCTGAAGCTGAAATAGTAAATAAAGTGATGTGCAACAAGAAATTAGGTCCTTATAAATTTTTCTCTAAAGTTAGCAGATTCGCCATAAAAAGTCAATCTGGGTACTCAGCCCAATTAGTATGCAGAAGCAAATAACTTGATTTATTTAAGTGGTAGAAGGTTTAAGTGAATTTTGTAGAGCTTCTATTTAAAATATCTTTTATTCAATACCAAAATTGGCTAGTTTATTAGTCGAGTTTAAAAGTCTTCTCAAAGTCATGTATATGTTATTCTTACGTGATACTTCCAATGTGGAAATATTATATTTTGAACTTTAAAATTTATTCCATATGATTCTTCAGTCTTTCATCTGTCCAAAAAGCTCTCAATCTCTGCTCTAGCTGCAGTAGTTGTTTTACAATTGAATTTTCAAAAATATTCATTTCCTGGTTACTGGCGCCATACCAGAAAAATTACTAATTTATCAGGTTATTATGAAGGCACTGTCTATTATCCAAAAAGGTTTATAATATTGATTTCAACCATTCTTATTACATGCCCCGAAAGTCTTTTCTTTTACCGACTTTAGTTGGTGGGTTTGTAATAATTAAAACTATATATGCCACAGCGGGTTTTCCGTATTTAATTTGGAAACAATCTTTAACTCGTTTGACTGTATAAAATGATTTAAGATTTTAGTATGTTGAATCTGAAGAAATTACGTTTATGTCACACTAACAGCCGATTTCAGATATGGCTTTAAACATATGATTTTATGAAGTTTAAGGTGCAAGTTTATATGGTTGATTTTCTTATCAGTGTTTTCCTGTGTTAAGTGGCTATTAACTCTTTATTGTGAGAATGAAGGCTTTCATGTCATATCAATGATATGAAGTCTTCACGGGTACTCTGTCGTATGGTGTTGAAGAAAAACAACAATGAGCTTCTGGCAGCTGGTGCTCCCTGCATAACATCAGACCTAAAGATGGCGGCAGAGCCAGCTGCCGAAAGCTCATTGTTATTTTTCTTCAACACCATACGGCGGAGAACCCATGAAGACTTCATATCTTTATTGTGGTTTGTTTATAACAGACTTGGGTGATTTAAAGTTATTTCTTATTATGAGGAACTTTTAAAATATCAAAAAGTGTTGTTTTATTGTGATATTACCTCATAAGAAAGTGTTGAATTTACCAATATGGATAATACACTATTATGGCTATTTGGGTAAGTTTATGGTTTGATTTTTATTCCATAAGGTTAATTTATAATCTGTAGCAACTGTTTAGTTGGTTTTATGGCTTTATTTCATTGTGTATATGGGTCTATGCTGTGGTATTGGATCCTGCACAATGCCCATTCTCCACTAACCAGTGTTAAATTATAATTTGAAGAATTCTAAGGCAGCTTACAGTTTGTAACAAACAGAGTCCATATCAGTGTTATCAAGAGCTTGGTTTGGAGGTTGTCAGTTGTCTTAAATGGTGAATATCTGAGTGGCTCTCCATTGACTGTCATGTAATGGTAGCACACCAGTCTATACTGTTTCCTGGCTAGTCAGTTTCATGTCCTTTCATCCATAAAGAACAGTTGTTGTGAAAACAGGTGACCAGCAAGAATATCATTCTTTCCTGAGATTGCACAATCTTACCTCACCATCATAAGGAGGCCATGTAAGCGATTTATACAGCCAATCATGAACTCACAGAAAAATCTGTCATGTAAAATATAGAAAATATTCCTAGAATTTGTTGCAGTACAACCATGTGCCACTATTGGCATGCTAGGTTTTGCAGATTTGGCTTGCTGCCTTAGTGGATTTCTTGCAATGTTGCTGAACTGTCCTTAGTATTTGTGTTTGACCTGGCATTTATCCTGTTTCACTGCCCTGTCCTGCAAAAGTTGGTATTGGCAATTAGCAACTATGAGTCTTGCTACAAAAAACTAGTCCCCTTGGCACATCAGGTGCATGATCAGTTACTTGACCTGCCCCTCTGTCCATTTTAGCAATGTCTTCGTATGCATCACTTAAAGTTTTGAATCACTTGTCCCTATAAGCTATATTGTTCTTGTCCATATTATTACAGGGCTTTATGACATCACAAGCTGTATTACACCACAGTAGAGATGGTATGAAAATGGAGCTATCTTTGTCTACCTCTAAATAAGTCAAGATTCTTATATAACATTACAAATGCTGGAAAGAAAGAACTATATCAGAGGAATAGAGAAATGACTCATATACAACATTTTCAGGAGAGGAAATAGGCAGGACTTCAAAAGTTATGGAGGTATCAGGCTACTAAAAATAGTTATAAACTGTATGTGAACATATAAACTCTGCAATTAAGTTTAATCAGCAAAAAAATATAAACAAAAAATCAATAAGTCATTTATAAAGGAAAATATGCCCCAGACTGCATTGTCTTCAACTCAGAGATTAGTTTTGTCCTTGTCTTCATGCCTTGGAAGCACACTAGGTCTTAAATGAAATCCTCTCGGGTAACTACCCGAGTGAGTCAATCAATAAAACAGGACTTTTGTTGGTTATAGTCTCTGCTACGATCATAGGGCGCCGGCAGGATTACTTTAAGGGGGGTGCATCTGGTTGTTTTTTTTATACATTATATACAAAACTTGTTACTTATTAATTAAGTATACTGAATTTCTTGACAAGGTGTTGAAGAAATGTGGACAACAACCCAGCCGTCTTAAGTTATTATTAAAACAGTGAATTTAATAATAAAAATTTAGTTTCTTGATCTTTTTCTGTGTGTTTTCTTTCATAGCAGGGGGGTGCAAGTATCCCAGGTTTTTAAATGTTATTTTATGTGTATGTCAACAGTGTTTACTGCTGTTAAGAGTACTGTAGATTGTTGCTTGTGTTATGTATAAGAAGATATGGAAAGTGTAAAACCAGGTACTTGTATATACAGGCATAATCGCCAGAATGATATCAATGGAGTTGCCAAATTTAACATTACTATTTGATGGGTAAATCAGGATCAAGAGTGTCATATGCCCCTACTCCATACACACTGTACATAAATTTGGTATTTAGCACAATAATCATGTATAGAGCCTGGTTACCAGGAATAATGCTCCAACCACCTTTTCTGCCCTTCTGGCCAATTCCCAAATGGCAAAAAAAGTTTCTGCCAAAGAGGCCCATGCCTGCTAACCCTGGATACCACCAAGATGGTACAGCAAAATTAACCAGCAGAACAGAGTGTATTTTTGCTGTGTAATATACAATTTAGAAGAAACAAGAGTTTAATTAATCAAAGAACATATTAGTTTCCATGCTCCATGGATGGTGCTGTATACTAATATTAAATGCTGATTTTTTGGCAATCTGCTGTGGCTTTCTTCTAAAGTATAACTGCTCTGAGATGTGTTTCACATACCCTACTAAACACAACTAATATTTGGTATTCTGGAATATTTCAACTGTCTGGCTAATTAGAAGAGCACAGAATTCACATAATTGTAAGTGAAAACACTGTCTATTAGCAACTGGTTTTATTCATATAGGCTCAGGTGCATTTTGTCCTTGTGGAATGGGGCACCATAAGTGACAATGGATGTATATACATGTTGGTGTTAACAAAATTACAATATTCATGTACATAACTATCTAATAATAAACTACATTCTACTTACAACTTATGGTTGAGGCAGTTACGTAACTATGAGAATAACTATGAGGATAGCTATTGTTACACTTTTTTTGGAGGTAACCATACCACTGTTTCAAAATCTATTGAAATTTACACTTTTTTGTCTGACGAACGAAAGAAAAATTACAACACTTGATACCACTGCACAAACAGAGACATATTTTAATAATACATAGACACAGACATTACATAGCAAGCAAAAAAGCATTAGGTTGGCATCACTGTAAACGAATGTAAACAACAAGGTTTTGCTGTTTGTCAGACAAAAAAGTGTAAATTTCAATAGATTTTGAAACAGTGGTATGGTTACCTCCAAAACAAAGGGTAACAATAGCTATTCTCATAGTTATGTGGAACCATAACTACAGTTCAGGTCACACAAAAAGTGCAAATGGAGCTATTCCTGACCACCATGTAACTGCCTCAACCATAAGTCATAAGTAGAATGTAGTTTATTATTAGTTAGTTATGTATATTAATATTAATATTGTAATTTTGTTAACACCAACATGTATATACGTCCATTGACAATGCCCCATTCTACGAGGGTGAAACACGTCTGAGCCTATATGAATAAAACCAGTTGCTAATAGACGGTGTTTTCATTTACAATTGTGTAACAAGCAACTGTGGAAGGATGGCCAATTTACCATATATACAGTATTCACATGGTTGAGTGACTTGATACAGAGTTCACAACAAGGCATGCCAAGCAGCATGATTTTAAGGTTTCTGTCCTCATTGATGTTATTATGGCATTTAGCAATCACTATAGCCTCCTTTACCCTTCTCAGCAACTACTGATCATTTTTCAGTGTCTTGCAATGGCTGACTTGTCCATGATGTTTAATTTGTAGTGGTGGAATTGTTCTCACAGCCTGTCATCTGCTGTATGGGCAGTCTCTTCAATGTAGATTAACCGTCAGCTGAAAGGAATCTCATAAAAAACAAACAGTTTGTGGCAAGGGTTGTCTATCTTTTACTCTGGTCAAAGAAGTATTCCTTGTAGACAGGTTTGACAATGACTTAACTCAACAGCTTCCAAATGTGATACATGAACATACAAGAGTCCTATAAAGATCAGCACCTGTTTGATGAAAGTAAAAGGCATGAATCCCACACTACAAACTGTAGGAGTTTATGAGATTCCATGTAGCTGTGGCTTAGTTTACATTGGAGAGGACTGACTGTATAGTAGATGACAGGCTACAAGAGCATATCTGCCACTACAAATTAAACAACATGGACAAGTCAGTAATTGTGTGGAATCATCTACAGCCAGTCAATCATCAACTCTGAAAATACTAGACTTGTTTCAAAAGAACATCAGTGAAAGCCCAAGTGCATAAAAGAGACAGTAGAGATTGGTAAATACCTGAACAACATCAGCAAGCACAGTGGCATAAAACATCATGATGTGTGTCATGTCTTGTTACAAAGAGAACAAATCACACAGCGAATCACCAAACTGTGTGACAGTTGTGCTCTCCTGAGTGGGCAGTCTGTTCAAACCTTCCAGATTACTGGACATTAATTGTAATAAGTATACTATGTGAAACACATAATAGTGCAGATATACCCTAAAAAAAGGCCATAACATATCAGCTGAAACATCAGCATTAATACTATGAAGCAGTAACATCTGAGGAGCAAGGAAGCTATTAATTCCAGCCACAGAAGCTTTTGATTTTATTGTGCATATTATTCATTGTCAGTGTATTTTGGGGAAAGCGAAAAAGAAATGAAGTTAAAAAAGCATTTTCTAGAACACATAGTAAAATCTGTACAGAGTTTGTAATACTGAATTGATATGTGTGTAGACAAAGGCCGAGAGATGAAAATTAAACAACATGTGAAGTGTCAATTGCCTAGTTACCACGTCCTGATCATGGGTGCAAAATTGTGAGCTGTCAGTTTAGACTTATGCTATGGATGGTAATCCAAATTTTGAGGTGTTAATTGGTAGCTCTGTATCTGCCTATAATAATTTATACTGAAAATAGTTGATCACACTTCGTAGAGACAAAGGATGTCAAATTGCTTCCTGTAAAACTTGATTCAGCTTGCCATGAAGAGAGATTTTACAGACATTCTGTTTCTGTTGATTGCTGAAACCCCATGTCATACAGTTGAAATTTGAGAACTTACTACTACAAGGAAACAGGTTTATTAACTTCACTGTTCATTCAATAAAACAGTTAGTCTATTTGACACTGTTTATTTATTTATATGAAACATTTAAATTCACTGTATCACAATACAGACATCCAATAAACTTGGTCACTATTTTACTGAGGCTTCTGAATGTTCCTCCATAACCAGAACAATTGTTAATTCATTCTCACAGCCAATTTCTGTCCAAACTAGTCTGTACACTGTCACAGCACATGTCAAACTTGACTCTCTCACGCCACAGCAATAACAGAGAGAACAAGAGGCCATCAATACAAATCAACTCCTTAAATCTTATTACAATATATACTAAACATGCTACTCAGCAAGTGGATCATTTACAACTAAAAATACAAGTAAACAGAATAAATAAAATACTAACATAAACACATAATACCATTACATACTGCAACAAAATTAATGTGTTAAAAAAAGTCCTATGTGTCCAGTTCTTCCTGAGATATGTACTGAGAGTGTCACTAAAAAAAAAAAAAAAAAAAATACAACTCGTGGCTCTGTATTAAGCATGATTTTATTTACAGCTGACTAGGAAACTTGTAGTGAACCACAGACAGATTTTTAAATGTCTGTCAAAGCTGAATAAAATTACAAAGTGGTAGTGTATGAAAAATTCAGAAACATATGTAAGGAAATGGAAATTTAGGAAATTAATCACATTTATGAAATAAATGTTTATTTATAAAAGTGTTAAATGCTCTCATTCAATACATACTACACAGAGGTTTTGAATTTAACACAGAATATAAGTGAAAAGTTTGGTGATAAATAATCATGCAACTCTCCTACCCTTCTGTCCCAAATGGAGAAAATTCCCACAATTGAGAAACAATGCCTCGTGGTAGAAGGGTATATATTCCATGCCAGGAATAACAAGGTCAGTTCATGATGAGTTAACATGAGAGCAACCCCATACTCATCAGCATGATAATTTTGGGTCAGTTTGGGCTACAAGATGACTTAGAAGTGTTAAAATCACTGTCAGGAAGTGGTGACAAAAATTATCAATCAGTTTAACTTACATGCATTCTGTATTTAATGTTTTGGGAATTTTGAGCGCGATTCTTGGGTTGCGATGTATGGCATTGAATGGTGTACAAGTGTTGTACAAATCTGATTGTATTAAACTTATTGGCTTGTGCCAGAACTTCCATTTTTAGTAAAACATCTGATATCAGATGTTTTGATGGTCGTATTTTGGTGGTGTTTGGAGCAATTTGCAGATGAATAGTGCATTATATTCAGACAGTGAACTGGAACTATTTCTTTCATTCAGTAGCTGCCTAATATCATTCTGGGTTAATTATTTAATTCAGTTAAATATTTTTCTTATAATATGGGAATGTTACCATCTATTCATCGGTGCATTGTGTGTAGAAATAGGAAGAATGTGAATGAAGCATAGAATAAAGACCATCTTCAGACTATTGGCAAAGATAAAAAAATCCAACAGATCCTGTGTTAAATTGTTCAGCAGTAGGTTAAGCATGTAAGAAACATATGCATTGTTCAGGAGTAAAATCGGCAGTGTCTCGATGCAATATGAGGGGGGCACTTTTAAATCAGAAAAAATGATGGTTTTAGTCTGGACCAAATGTTTTTGGGACAGAGTCATTTCTGAAGCTATTGAAATCAGAACAGCTGATCACTTGGTGGATACAGGATACCAACTCAGCATTGCCTGGAACCCAGTGACCAAATATTAAAGGATCAGCGTGCAGCAAGCTGCAAGATCAGGATTGCTGTCACTAGCTAAGGTTCAGCATTGAATGTTGGTCAAATATGGGTATTTGAATTGAAGTGGAAGGGCAACAGTTCCCACCAAATGTTTAATTCCCTCAGTCAAAAATTAGTATATAGAACTGGACCTTTGAAATATCCCAGAAGTATGACATTTAGATGCAGCTGGAAGCTGAAGAATTTTTTATTGATATACAGTGCTAGGAAAAACCCTTCAATCTTACATTAATCAATTATGTTACAGTTTAGTATAGAATATCACTGAATTATATTACCCCTCTTTTCCAGCCACAAGATTTATACATGAACGAATGTAAGCTTTCTCGGTGTGTCAGTTGTGTAAAATCCTCTAAGGCTTTCCATCGAGGTAGCGCGTCAATGTAGGGCTACGTTTCAAAGTCTGCCTCCGGCTCCATCTTTGGGCAAAGTGTCGGATTCCTGGAAGCATCCACCCTTAAAAGGCCTTTGTTTGCCAGGTGATGTAAGTCATGTGTGATGGGGCCAATCAGTTCACAGGTGGTGGGGCAGGTAAGGACATAGTGGGGTGGCCGGGTAGTGGGGCAGGCAGCGTGGTAGGGGTACGCACAGCGGAGGGGAGTGGCTGGCAGCGATAATCTTGCAGCCTTGATCTCTACCTCCTAAGATGATTTATTGCTGGATTCCATGCCATGCTAAGTTGGTATCCTCAATCCCTATTCACAATGGCATCCGCCAGGCGAATCTCCATGGATTCCTTTATCACACTGTCCCAAAAGCCAATATGCCATGGCAGTTTCAGCCAAGAGGTGGACCTGTTACGCAACATTAAGGAGGGGTTGGGGCTTAGGCATCCCGGGATATACTTGATTCCCTGTGAATGTGGGCAACGATATATCGGGCAGACCACACAGTCTGTATTCCAGCGTTGTTTAGAAGAGGTGTACAGTTGGTACAGGTCACTAAGTTGGCCATGGCCTTGCACAGTGTTGAAGAAGGACATACCTTCGACTTGGAGGAAATGAAAATATTATCTTTCACCAAGGGCTTTTGGGACAGTGTGACAAAGGAATCCCTGGAGATTCACCTGGCGGAGGCATTGTGAATAGGGATTCAGGATACCACCTTACCACGACATGGAATCCAGCAATAAATCATCTTAGGAGGTAGAGATCAAGGCTGCAAGATTATCGCTACCAGCCGCTCCCCTCCACCGTGCGTACCCCTACCACGCCTCCTGCCCCACTACCCGGCCGCTCCACTATGTCCTTCCCTGCCCCACCACCTGTGAACTGATTGGCGCTGACGAACGTGACTTACGTCACCTGTCACACAAAAGCCTTTTGAGCATGGACGCTTCCAGGAATCCGACACTTCGCCCGAAGATGGAGCCAGAGGCAGGCTTCGAAATGTCGCCCTACATTGACGCGCTACCTCAGTGGAAAGCCTTAGAAGATTTTACACAAGATTTATACATTTTCGCTTGGGTGTAGCCACCTTCACATCTGGTTCTGAATATACAGCATTTGTATACAATAATTATGTTTGCAGAAATGAAATTAATGGAATTTCTCAGTTTTTATAATAAATTTTTAGTGACAAATGAATTTACATTTTCACTGTATATAAAAGTTTCAAGTCACAATAATTGAGAGAAATGCTGTATATAAAAAAAGCAGGATAACAAAATAAAAATAAGAATAGGAAATACAAATCAGCACTAAACACATATGACAATAGAATGACATTGACACACACACAAACACAGCATGCTGTTGTGTTGAGGAAGGGTGTACACTAAAAAATTTCAATGTATGTTGATAAATTTTTAGTGTCTTGACACCATCCTGCCATCATCTGTGGTAAGTGGTAATTTATTTTCCAATTCTTATACATATATAAACAAAGGATGGGGAAAGCAGATCCATGGCCTAATATAGATAAAAGTGAATTTTACAATATTTTAGTTTAAAATCATATTCATGCAGAGAGAGATGGGCCATTTGGCAAGGGGTGCATGCAAACACCAAGATTTACTGCAGGACTGCCTTACCTTTTTAGAAAATGATGGGTGTGTTAGTGGTGGAGGGGTAAAAGTAGGTTATCAATAACTCTAGAAAAAAAATGTCCCTGGTTGTGGCAAAAAACATCCCCACCCGGTTCTTCAAGGTCAAGCCAGTCATGCGTTAAGCTTTAGTGTGTACACCTATCTTGCCAAATGGATCTATGCATGAATTAGGATTTATATGCAAATATTGTAAAATTGTGACCATATAAATTTCGTGTGTGTTTACCATGGACTCCAGCCTTCACCTTGGTTAGTACTGCTTCATCTTCCCATCTTTTGTAATTTTCATTGTTAAAAAGTTTTTCCCATTCATTATTATCTGTATATAAGTCCACAAAGAGTTTAGATTGTTATTCCACTACAACAGTAGAGAATTCACCTCTATGCAAACACTATGATGCAAGGTGTGCTAAATGGTCCAAAACGCCACTGAATGTCTATTGCCCTCACAGCGAAGTGGTATCTGTGTCCCTTGTGATGCTGAAAAAGTACAATCATTAAAGAAACTTTTATTAAATAAATAATAAATTTTATACTAAAAAATAAAATACAACAAATTATAAACACTCAAATACCAGTAATTGCAAGCAAATAAAACAATGTTGAAACATAAAAAACTTGAATAAACAAAAGGTTTTTATATAGCCACAACATTTTAAAATGGAGTTATGTAATTTATGCCCATATCTATTTTATATTTGAATGTATTGTAATAATATGTTCAATACAACTGCACAGATTCTCACTTTTTATTTGTTATAACATCCAGAAAATCATTTTCACAGAGGCATGCAGCTAGAACAATGGTAAAAAAAACAAGAACAGGAGGAAGAACAGGGAAACCTCTCTACTTCACAACTAGCCCATTATCCATAACTTACACATCACTATAGACAGCATACAGTAACAGTATCATCTGAATAATGTGTAATGTGCAAGAAGGTTGTGTTTCTGAAGGCATATGTGAATTATACAAACTCCTGCTCCACACCAACAGAATATTTAATTGTGGTGGAGAGCACACTCAAATGATAGTTTTCCTACACACCCATATAGAATGTTAATTTTAAATTTCTTCACCATTTTTGGTAAATTATTCATCATTTCCCTTGGAAATTTATTCCAATCCCATTGCCCTCATCTACGAAAAATTTTACCACACTCTCGTGCCTGAAATTGAGTGCAGCTTGTGGTCATTGTCATCTTTTCCATTCCATGTATCTCTCTTAATTCTTTAACCAATATCTTTCCATGCCCTATTTCCAATATATGACTTGTACACTCCCACCACTCTTTTCATCCTCTTCCTATTTTCCAATGAATCTCATTCGAGCTCTTTTATCATCTCAGCTACTGATTGTGTAATTTCCAGAGACAACTCTAGCAGCCCTCCTTTGCCTCCTGTATTTGATACCCAAAATTTGGGTCCCTTGTTTCACCACCATATTCAAACAATGATCTGACAACTGCTTTGTAACTCAATTCCCTCACTTCTCTGGTACATCCCCTCATTGATCTCTCCAATAAGTGAAGGATTTTGAAACCTTTTCCTACCACCTGCCCAAAAGAGTTTATTATCAAATGTTATGCCAAGGTATTTACATATAAAGTCTTCAACAAGCAATTTCTTTCCCACCTTATAATCATAATCAACCTTTAGTTTTTTTTATCTGTGTACATAATAAGCTAAACCATCTTTACACTTATTTTCTTCCTATGTTGACCCACCCAGCCACAAATCTTGTCCATATCACCTTGCAGCTATTCACAGTCTTCTCTTGTTTTGATCCCATTATATAACATTATGTAATTAGCAAACAACTTCTGACAGTAAACCATCAACACAATCATTCATTTTAATAACGAATTGCAATGATCCTAATACATTATTCTGTGCCACTCCCTATTTTCACTTCCACTTCTTTTGATTCTGCAGTTCCTACCCTAAAATTTTGTTTTTTACCCATTAAGAAAACTTCTGCCCGACAAATCATTTTTCCAATCACTTTAATGATTTCTACCTTATTTACCACAATTTCATGGATCACTCTACCTAATGCCTCAGAAGGTTCTAGGGCTATATTTTCAATTTGGCTTCCCTTGTCCATTTCATTGTAAATAGCTTGTGTATACATAGCCAATGAACTGAGATACACATAAACATCCTTGCCTAAATGCCAATTTAAAATTCAGTTTCATTTCTCATAGATATATCTGATGTGGTTGCATATCAATCTCCCCATTAATTTACTTACCACTGATGTCAAATTGATCAGCCTGTAATTTTTATCCCAATTTGTCACCCCATCTTTCTGGACAGGTACTATTATTGCACTTCTCCAGTCTTCTGGTAAGCAGCAAGTATCCAGAATAAATAATATGTCAAGATAAGGTACAATATTGTATCCTATCATTTTTAAGACTTTATAATGTTATTGTCTACACCAGCCCCATTATGCTTTCTTAGTTCCTTCATATCATCCTCAGGACAAATTTCAATATTTAATTTGCTCATTTCTAATTGTGCCAACAAGCTTGTACACTGATTTACACCCTCCCATTCCTAAGTCATAATTCCTAATGGCCCCTCAAACCTGTCACTTAATATCTCTGTCTTTTTCAAATCTTCCATACCTTCTTCTCCATTATTATCTATAATTGTTTGAATACCTTCCCTTTAGTTTCCTTACACGGCCATAGAAATTTCTAAATGAATCATACTGCAGTACCCCTGCACCAATAATATTCTTCATAAACCTGTCTTTAGCTTCCTGCTTTGCTGTTATTAATTCCTTGTTTAGTATTTTCTCTACTGAATTGTTGTCTCACAGTCGATATTGAATTGTATCATGTTCAAATCTATGCAACTACGATGATTTAGAAAACCATGCATTAAACCTGTAACACTGTCAGGTTGCAAGTCAATTCAAAGAAGTCCAAGTGTTCAGTGATGGTATCATCTGTCATTGATACCTCACGTACCTTGAGAGTGAAATCGTAACATCAGTAAGTACTTAAACTCTTGGATCATTTAGCTTTGCTTTGCTTTCTCCTAAATGAGAATATGCAAATGTGATTACAATGAAAAAAATATAAACTTATGATTCCATAGTTTAGATGAGAATGATATTTCTGTTATGGCTAACTTCTCCGTTGACTATAGGTACGTAAATTCCTAAATATCGCTTAAATCAACAGTGATGACTTACATCTCTTCGTCAAAAAAAAAAGAGCTTTAATTATAAACTGAATGAACCTTTGAGCTGTTTACCACTAGGAACCTAAAATTTACATGTGGTGATGGATCTTCGGTACATACGATGTCATATTTGTGAGCCTGTTGTTAAATACATTATGTCATAGGCAGGTAGTGGCATTCATCACTTGCTAAGTACCGGTACTTAATGTGGTAGATACACCAAAGACATAATTTTATATTATCTGACACATTGTTTATTATTTTTTTTAGTTATGTTATTTTTATATGTCATTTAGCGTTTTTTTTTTTTTTTTTAAATAAAGGAACTTAATGTAGAGTTGCTTCCCTGATCGTACAGTGTCTCCCAGGGTCACACAACTTGTGGGATCTTTGTCCTGTGTATGCACATATACGACCCCATCAGATTCTGGAATTGCTTTTACTTGTACCAGGACACCTCTACTAACTTTCCTCTCAATGTCCTTTTTCCAACTCTTGTTCTTTTCTGACCCTTATGGTAATTTACGGTTACAGAAAGACTGTCAGCTATAGGTGCAAAATATGTCAAGTTTGGGAGCCTTTCCAATTAAGTGTTGACTGTAAGAGCATGTGCTGAGGTTCATAAAATACATATGTATGAAATTTATATATTTAGAAAGCAGAAAATGACTTTGAAATGCTTAGTTATTAAATAGTATGTTGAGAGACTTGAAAAATGGACAAAAATTCTTAATACATCAACAACTGGAGCACCTACTTCATTAGTCAAATTATTAACAAAAATAAAAGAAAATACTTCTAGGTGCACATGAATATGATTTTTAAAGCTAATTCTTGACTACTGAAACAATATAACTCAAAAGGGAGTACCCATAAACTATGTGGCTTTGTTTAGGGGGGGGGGGGGAGGAATTGGCTGGAAAGCTATGCTGGGCTATATGGGAGAGGGGGGGGAGGTGCTTTCCAAGCCAGGCCAAGTAGCTTTTCACTCGTATTATTTGTCAAAGTTAAAATGTGGTACATAACACACAACACATGTTGTCATTTAATTATCTCTGTATATAATTTGCAATAGTCCCGCAAGAGAAAATAGTACATAATGTCTTCTGAAATCAATATGGAAAAAAGATACATGCTATGTGGGGGGAGGGGAGGAGGAGGAGTACAGACAAAAGCCATGTGAGGCTACACGGGAAGGACAGGGATTCACAGGAGGCCAAAATGAAGCTACATGATTTATGTATGCTCCCAAACCTGTGACAATTTTGAATTTTCATGTCACACATAAAACATTTAATCTTTAAGAAACTTAAATAACAGCACCATTAATTATTTCATTAAAATTACTTAATTTATCACAAATCATAAGAGTTTTTTTGTACTTTCTACTAAGACCATATGTACAATTAAATATATTACTATATACATGATACTGATGGATAACCCGTTTTTACAAAAAAGTGAAATATGATTTGAGGAACTCATATATAAAGATAAAATATAGATTTTAGCAGAGGAAAGCAAGAAAAGCTAACATTGAGGCAGTTTACAGAATATCTGGATCCATCTTCAAATATGTTACAAAACAGATAATAGCCAAAGCTAATCGAAAGAAATTGATACACACCTTGTTGCAAAGAATAAGTTAGATGAAGTCATCTCATATTCATGAAGCAAACAAGATGCTAAAGATACAGTCTATAGGACTTAAGAGCAGCACCGGCAGATAATGTTTGTATGGTGGGTAGCAGTATCCACCCAGGAAATTCCAGGTAAGTATTTGACCCAGCCAGAATTTGAGAGCAACTGAGCATGCATAGAGGAAAGAAATGAGAGAAAGAAAGAAAGAGCAGACCAGCTGAGCATATTAGTTTCATAATACGAATTGTGTGTACAATTGACTGTGTACCCACAACAACGCAATGAGCAAAGTGCAAAATTTCTTTGAAGTTTCGACAGAGATTGCCACCCCTGCTATCGCCTACTGAGCTCGATCAATGACAAACAATTAATGTGTATGAAAGCAAGAATGCTACGGTAAAATATTGTACGCCCAAAACCGTCATGTGTGAAAGCCACTATTTTCTAGGCACTTCTGCTAATTGTCGTCAAAAATGTTCAGATAGATAAATTCGTAGTCAAGCTGTAAAGGAGAAATGAAGTGAGAATAGAAAGACAGGAGAACATGGAGGATAAATTTGCATCATCATTAGACATAGGTCCATAGGAACTTTAAACATAGACTTGTTCAGTCAGGTGACAGTCAAAATCATAAGAGTAAGAAAAAGTAAATTCTTATTTTTGTTCTTCATTATATACACAAGTATATAGGTAATGAAAATCCAAGCATATGTTCTAGAGGTGAAACGAAAGTTATATTATGAAAATGAAAATGTTGTATAAAAATGTCATTTGGTGTAACAAATCTTCATTTGCTTTATAATTACTTCTATGCAATAAAAATGTCAACTGAAATAATATTTATTGTAAAAATGAAATCAATCAGTCACTAACTGACTTTTAAGTAAATAATAATAGTTTACTAATTACTGTAACAAATATCTGAAAGTTAAAAACAGTAAATTAAATTAAAAAAAAAAAACTCAGCAGCCTTTTCTTGTTCTAATTTGCTTCTTTTTTCATCATAAATTGAGGCTGCTCCACTGAACAATTTTTCGGTAGCAACACTTGTAGATGGAGCTGACAAGAACCTGCGGACTAATGATAATGACATGAATTATTTGTGAGCATTCATTTGCCACCACTTAGAAGGCTCGTCATTTGATGGCAGTCTTATTTGCTTCAACTATTGGACTAGACTAACATTGATATTTTTCTTTTTCCCAGGGCTGCATTTAGGATCTGTGGTCCTCTAGGCTATACCTGTGGGCTGGGCCCTTTAGAATCTGTAGGTCCCTAGGCTATATTGTGGCGTGGGCCCTTTAAATATATATATTGTAATATTGGTTACATATTATTAAATTAATAAACCTTTTAATGCAAGATATTGGGTAGTGTAATGACAGTAAAAATATACGAAGATAACTTACTGCAGAAACAAAAGTTTGATACATGCTTTCTGAATAGTTTTTGAGACTGAAGTAAACGAGGTTAGCTAATGTTAATCAATCGTTCGATATTTAGACTAATGATCGATAAAAATAAGGTGCTGTCTATTGTTGTGTTGTTGCAACCAAACACCCTTAGCAAAACCCTGTGAAATCACAAACTCTAAAGTTTTAATAACAATATGAAAGAGTAGGTCTCCATATTAAGATAAAGCAAATGATAAAAGATGATTAAGATTACCAAAATATCCAATAGAGAATGATTAAAAACACAACATTGTTTATTCACACATGCATATGAAGAGGAAGACAGTGACTAAACTGTATTTAGATAAAGCTCCACCAATCCGAGTTTTCCCACACCTCACCGAGCAATAGATATTCTTGAGTGCTGATATTAAGTTTTTGAAGAAGTAAAAAGTGTCCTAAAACAACAAATTAAAAATACATTTTATATTGATTTCTAAATATAACTATTTCAATTATAAAATAATGTAATTTTTTATAAATATTTACTTTCTAACAAAACATTAAAATTTGGACATCCCACTACAACTCTCCATTTACATTATGCAAAAAATGAATTTATCTTACCTAACCTTCCAGACATGAAGGCTAGGGAATTTTAGTTCATACTGCAGGTGTACGACAGTGAATTCAATTTACATTCATATGCTCCGACCATAGTATGCTACAACCTTCTGTAACAAGTGTTATAAGCCCTCATCGTTGAGCTGCAAAGTTTTTATTTTTCGATATATGTGCACTGAAATTTTATTTTACAGTACACCTGTACTTCAATGGAATGAACTGTGCATATGTGAATATTGTTTTCACAAGGATTTTAGGACTTTCGATGCTAAAACTGTTTCGGAAATATGTTACTTTCTTTCCACATGTTTGATTATTATTATCATTATTATTATTGCCTTGTGATGCAGGCCCCTAGTCTACAGCCTATGTAGCCTATGCTTAAATGTGGCTCTGCTTCTTCCTGAAACTTAAGACCTGCATTTTGTTTTTCAAACTTTTTAAATGCTTCTGGATGCATATATTTCAAATGACTTTTTAACGCAATGGTGGTATGGTAGAAATTCAAAATCGGACTTCATTTTGGTTTCATTTTAAGACACATTGCTGGTTTATAAAACAAAATACATACTTAGTGGATAAACTCTCATGGCAATAGTTCTTTAATACCAGCTGCACTGAAGCATTAAAAAACTTTGATAATTTCAGCATGGTACAATCGATATCAGCAGATCATTCAAAACAGATGTTTGATAACCATACTGAGTTACTGAAAATATTTACCACCTTGAAGGCCATGGCGAGACATGGTCTTTCTGTGAGAGGAGTCAACACTGATGAAAATTCAAATTTCATGGCATTTTTAAAAGCTTGAGCTGTAGATGTGACTGAACTAAAATAATGGCTGCAAAGAGATGGTTACAAATGGCTTCATTATGACTGTCAGAATGAAATTCTTGATTTGATATTTACGATACTTTGGTCTGGAATCATGGAAGAAATAGGACCATCTTGCCCAAAAATCATTACAGAAAATTTCATTGCAAATGAACATTTTATGGGATTGTTTTTAACTACAAACACCAAGGCAGAAACCTAATTTGATCTCGTCATTGACATTTTTGCCAAGCACAAGTTGGTGCTCTCAAAACTAAGAGGCCAGTGTTTCGATGGAGCTTCTAATGTTACTGGAGAAATTACAGGATTTCAGTCACAAATACACAAAGAGCCTAGAGCTTTATTTGTGCATTTTAATGCTCATAATCTCAATATTTATTATGAGATGGAGTTGAGAGAGTTACAACAGCAAGAAAATTCATTGGAACTGTTAAAGATTTGATAAACTTCATGCAAGACTCACTGATACGGCTTGGACAATTTAAGAAATGGCAAACTGGAATAGAGAAAGGATTTGCCTTCTCTTGTAGCCTATTGTCTGACAACATATTTATAAAGATTACAAGCTTGATCCATTATTTTTAAATTATAGTTTTGTATTTGTAAACATATTTACTAATTACTTACAAATGGTTAGTGAGAATCAAATCTCTTAAAACAGTAAGAGGTAATTTATCTGTAGCTAATGCAATTTTTATAGATCATTCAGTAGTCAGAGAAATAGATAGTGCTCTCACTGCCAAGGCTTCTTGATTTTACTCCTACATGGAATCGTTTGAGAGTATTTTCTTTTTAACAATTATGATACAATTTTTTTTTTTGCCTCAAGGTTTTGACTGCAGATCTACAGAAATCGAATCTATGAGTTAATTGAAACATATAAGAAGACAGAAGCAATCACAGATATTTTTTACTGTGGTGGAGATTGAAAATTTTAAGAAATTTGGTGGACAAGTGTGCTGTCAGGTGCTAAATTTGGAATCAATGAACCACAAATCCCAATCAGCATAAAATACCCATCTCTTCAACCAATCTCTGATTCAAACCACCTTCATATTTTTCCATAAATTTTATATTGAAGTTAATGATCAGGCAATCATGTCATTAAAGAGTCTGGGGTTAGGCATAAAGGCTTTGTCTTAACTCTGACCGTGTGTAAGCCTTGGATATGTCCAGTTATGACTTTATAATACCAGGTCGCCACTTAGCTTTATTTTAACCAAAAGCTAAGGAAAGGTAATAGGTAAATGATATTTAAAAGTCTGTTGTTGTTGAAATCACTATATTTTTGAAATCTTACAAATTCAATAACTGAACAGGCAATCAGACAAAGTCACAGAAGAAAGTTTGCAAGTTCGATTAACCGATTTGATTCAAACCACACCCCATAGTTCACAGTACAACTTTCTAGTTGGAGAAACCAGATAAAAGTGAGTCACACACTTCCATTGTTCAATAGTTTAGTAAATTTAAACAATGCCGAGGCCCCAGATGGAGAAATGCTATTTCAAAATTGCATTGTAATAAACTTAAATACGCGAACCTACATTGTGCCAAAAATAAAACTTTTGAACAGTAGTGCTTGGTCTACTAAGCCTACATCTTGTTGCGTGCACGGTTCCTGAACGACTGAGCTTACATCTTGACGAGTTCACAGTTTCTGCACGACTGAGGCTGACTGAGCAAATGGATAAGTGTACATCACATCATGCTCACAGCTTCTCAAAGACTGAGGCTGAGGGAAGGTTCTAGGCAGCTACCTGCTCTCTCACGAACTGTGGGAAATGGCAAAGCTGTCACTTCACATGGGTAGTTTCTGGAAGGCTGATCAGATACCATATCACATTTCTGAAATTTCGTCATCCAATTTTGACCTTGACAATAAAAATAATTCTGTCTCTCTGAAATTTTACAAATCGCTAGATCTGGTAGCAAATGTCAACTTTAGTTATTATAAGAAATTTTGTAACTTTAATAGTTTTCCCAGAAAATAAATAACTTAAATACGAACTTTCAAAATATTATTCCAGGCAAATGCTGAAGGCTGATGAAATGCAAAATACTCTCTCAGCAACTGTAAAAATCTACTTTCTAGCTTGAATTATCATAGAAACTGAGAATAGAAATGAAATGCAATATTATTTAATCCAACTCACAGCTCTGAATAAATTCTGTCACACAGTTACAAAATTTAATAGATACCTGACAAGTTGATTCCATAATGATTCCAACCACTTCTTCTAATCATTAGAATGATTCGCTTTGGGACAGCCCACAAATGATGAAAGAATTATAAATTTGTATAAACATGATTTTGATCAAGAAATATTGCTGAGTGAGAGAGGCATGTTTTTGCAACTTTTGAAAAGCCAAGATGAGCAGGCAAAAAATTTGAGAGGGGTTGTAGATTTTTTACAAAAGTAAAACTGGACTAGAGGACTCATACCAGAATTTGTGTGCTTCATTCAATTACTTGTCATGATTCCTTGGTTGTCCTGTTCAAATGGACAAAGTTTTTTGGTCTTACACACAATCAAGACTTACCCAAGATTGACAATGTTGCAAGATACACTCGATAACATTGTAGTATTACATGTACGTATATGGTAATCTCACTGACGATTTGGAAAAATTGTTGAATCGGATCATTTCCAAACAAGCAAAATGCAGTACGGTTTTTGTATTGTGCAATTAATACTGAATAGTAAATGGTTTACTCCCACATCACTAACAATTTGTATTGCTTAATACCACATCTATACTTGTAATGGTATATCCAGAAAATATATGACACTGTAGATTTCTTAACAGTTTAAAAGTTTATATATTTTAGAAATGTTTCCGGTACCAGTAATTTTGAATAAGGCATTGAACTTCAGATCGGACAATTAAATGATTGCAGATTATGCACGCTCCTGGTAAGCAAATTTCCTTCATAACCCCATTATTGCTGAAATTTCAAAATACATCCTGAAGAAAGCTTCAGTTAGTACCAGCATGACACAACTATTTAGAAATTTCCCACACTACATCACACCACCCGAAACACACATCCGTTCCATTCAACTTTCAGCTAAAATCTGCACCTCTTTTCTTTGTTTCCTGCCCTCCTGGTATACAGTTTGCTTGTGATGATGTGAAAACCATCTTTGATCAGACAAAGAATATCCTTAGTTTTTCTCAAATTACTCCATAATTTAAACGTTATTTTCTCTTATTAGAACATTTCTCCTAAGTTCAATAGTTTTTGAAATATAAATTTCCAAAGTTTAAAATTTATGATTACTCATAGAATTCTTAATCCCTTGAGCTAATTTTTCTGTCAAAAAACCCTATCAAAATTTCTCCAGCTCCAATCTATGTTACATTACTTGTGTATTGTATTTAATAGTGGAAATCATATTTTCCTGATATGAAGCAATCTTTTCCAAACTTGAGTATTAAAAATCTCAGGATCTACTTCTCCTATTGAGCTGAAATGACTATCATTTTCCTTAATCAAAATTATACTATCTACTTGTAACTCTTTCCCCAACTTTGCTTAATCTTATTCTATTCTATTTTTCCAGTATTGTTTTGTTGTGTGATGTCAACCTTGGGGCTAGATGCAATCTTGAAATAAACTTTTAATTTAACTTTTAATGTCTAAATATGGCTGGAATCAACAAACAAAGTTGATATTATTAACCAGAGAAATTTTATCTTTAATATAAATGTACTTAACATACTGTCAGGAGCTTCCTTCCACTAATTTTCAAAATTGTGAAACTGGCCAGCCTCGGATGCGCAGGGCTAGTGAGTTGGCTCCATGTTGCAGAGTCCACCAAAGGCATGGGTGGTTTTAATTAAGTATTGTGTTTGTCCTGTGTTGTCCTTTCAATTCAGATTATCCACAATGTTAGAAGAGTCTAACAAAATTGAGGAAACTGAAACACATATGATGCTGGCTGAATGGCTAAAAAGCCGAATGCCATTAAAAAAAAAATATGAGACCAGTAAATATCTATTTTTTTGTCTAGAAAACCTTTTTCTCGTTTAGCTATTGATTCCAATTTTTTATCTAATTTCTATCTATTTATGCTGTACATTTTGATGTATAAATCATAACTGTAGTTTTAAAATTAAGGCTGTTATCTAAAAAAAACTGATTCTGATGCAACTTCTTACAGTGCGAAATTTATGCTTAAATTTGTCGTAACTTTTTATCTATACTTAAATTTGTCATAACTTTGATCATGATTTTATTTTACATCTCTGAGCAGCCAAATTGCTTATAAAAATGATAAATACCTTTGTAAATTTTGTTTCCTATCTAGTTCGACTGAAAGCTTCTTCTTAATATGCTTTTTGACTCTAAAAATTCTGTTAAATACTTCTAAAAGTGTTTTGCAATAGGTTTTATGTGCACTAAGGACCCTTTGAACTATTTTTGAAGATATATCTGAAAAATAAGGTTATATGACAATTTCAGAAGTGGTTGAAATTTCTTTTAGTAGAACTGGCATATTGTTGTCACTACAACTAACTTTCTTTTTACAAATTACCAAAATTTCTTTGGTTTTCCAGCGAAGTTCTTGGAAATTGAATTGCAATCTGTAAATGATCCTTTAGTTTTTCTTTTTGCGTGCAGCTGTTCATTTTACTATAGCAATTACAGCTCTATGTGGTGGTAGAAATGTCTGTGAATAATTCAGGCCTATTTGTAACGAGACTATCTAAAATGTTTTCATTACCATTGTGGCACCACGTTGTGTCAGTGACAAGCTGCTCAAGATGAAGGTCTAAGAAAAGGTCAATAATAATTTCACAGGCTATTTTATCCCTGCCTCCAGTAATGTGAACGTAATTGTCCAGTCAATATATTGGAAGTTGAAGTTACCTAATAGTATCATTGCATGGTCCGGAATTAAAATTAACAAAATAATGAGTACCAATAACGCAGTAATTATTGATGCAGAAAATAAAGAGGATGTCAAAAAATTGATGGAACACGAAGAATTAAACGAGAAGATAAAATGCAATATTCCAAGTAAGAGGAGACCATTGGTAATCCTACATGATGTACCAAAAAATTTGGAAGTAAATGATTTAGTAGACATAGTATATGAGCAAAATTTTGAAGTAAAATTATAAAAGGAGGAGTTCACTAACAGTTTCTATCATAATTTAAGACAGGACCTCGTGAAAAGCTAACTGTTCATCATGTTATAGAAGTAACCCCAGCTAGGCACAAATTATTATTAGAGCAACATAAAATATATGTGGAATTCAGTGCAATCAATTGCAAAGATTACACCGTGGTACCAACTTGTGTCAAGTGCAGAGACCTAGGACATGTGAATAAACACTGCCAAATAGACATAGAGACATATAGTCATTGTGGTCAGAACGATCACAAGCGTGATCAATGTGATAAGAAGTTGATGCCTCAAATGTGAATCCCACGCCAGAAAAAAAGGAAAGAATAGTCCCACGTATCAACTGCTACTGCAACACCTAGTCAACACAATACATTATGGCTATTCTACAATCCAACTGCAGGATAGATCAAGAAAAGATGGCGAATGTAGCAGACCTGATATACAGAGCAGTTGAAATAGCAGTTGGAAAAGTGGGAATGAAAAATCAAAAGAAGAGAGGCAATCCCCCATCTCGTAGATGAAGAAATGCTGCAATAGCTGAAACATTTATGAAGAAGAAGGCAATGGAAATGTAGAAAATGATGGTAAGTGCCAGCGTGCAAACAGATTGGCAGCAGTTAATAGACGAGCAATTGGAGGAAATTTCCTCTACTTCTGAATCAGCTTACTGCCAACATTTTGTTAGAGGCAGTGGGCTTGGATATTCCAAAGAAAATGAATATCATCTTCACAAACCAAGTATGCATACAAGCCAAATAAAACACCCAAACTTTGTGATAAGTAAACTGAATCCCAGTACAGCAGATCCAGCAGTATTGTACGCCAATTTTGAAGATATACTTCGAATAACTAGACTCGCAGAACTGCATACACTTACACTTGCCCTCCGACATTTGACAAGAGTCCTCCATCTTGGCAGTAAAAACATAATATTCCCACAATCTTCAGCAATTGACAGGATACAACTGAGATCGCTAAATCTTCCAACAGATCTGTCTCAGCTCCTGACTCTAGTTCATAAGATTGTTGAGAGAAGAGGAGAAATATTTGATCCTGAGGAAATATACAAGCAGTTTGTCATGACCCATGGACGCATTCTGTTAGACACAAGACTACCTTGGCCCCAGTGCAATGCGTATACAATACACCCATAAACTCCATGTTAAAAGTTACTCAATTGAATACTAAAGGAAGCACCATGGTTCTACATTAAATCAGAATGGTGGTTGAGGAATTGAGATTAGATATTATTTGTCTACAAGAACTGCACTCCTGTCAAGGCAAAATCCCACACATGCCTGTAACATCATGAATAATCAGAGAGGGCAATAACCTAATGGCAGCAATAAATGTTTTAAATAAACAAATAACAGTTACAAAAATTACGCAGTTATATGATGAACACACGGTATGTGCTGAGATAAGAGCAGCATGGGGAAGCTTCATAATAGTAAACATGTATTTCCAGTACAGTGATGATATCTTCCCATACCTAGATAGAATACAACAGATAGATGCAGCTGTGGGAAATTATCCACTAGTTATAGCAACAGACGTCAATGCAAATTCCGCTCTTTGTCACAGCAAGAAGACAGCAGAGGGCAATTTCTAGAAGAGCTATAAAGTGAATAGGGTCTAGAGGTTAGAAACCAAGCACATAACCCTCCTACTTTCTGCAACAGTGTGGGACATTCATGCAAGAAATCTGCTTTGGAGTTGGAGAGTGCTTGACAACATGACAACAAGTGATCACAATTTGATTCTCTATGAACTGGACAGAATGCAGACAGAAGAAAGCAATGGCAATGGAAGCATTAAAACAGCATATAACATCAAGAAAGCTGTATGGGAAAAATTAAGGAATGTGTTCACTCAACCAGATTTGCCAGGAAACCACTTTGATGTAGACAAAGCCACAAGAGAACTAACATCTGCAATACAAAGTGCCATGAAAAGGGCAATACCACTAAAAAAAGATAGTAGACCACACTGACAAAATATGGACAGAAAAACTTTAAAAAAAACTACAACTGAACATGAGAAGAGTGAGATGAACATATCAACAAAGCATGGTGGCAGCAGACAGAAGTATCCTCCTCGAATGCTACAAGCAGAAGAGGCAGATTTTCAAAGATGCAATGAGAGAGACAAAACAAAAATGCTGAGATGCCTTCATGAGGGAAAACCTTATGAACAATCCATGGGGTATTCCTTACAAAATAGCTGCAGGTAAAATCAGCCTTCACACAATACTCTCCACAGTAAAGAGAACAGATAAATGACTAAACATTAATTGGAGAGACTCAGCGGAGGAGTTATTAAAAGTTCTGCTTCCTGATGACAACTCAGAAGAAGAAACAGAAGAACAAGCTACACTATGAAGAAATATGTGGAAGCCCTGCTGGAGTGAAGAGAAAGGAAATAACATTACAAAAGAAGAAGTAATTACCATGATAAACGAAATGAAAAAAGGAAAGGCTCCTGGTCCGGATGGAATTTCAGCCGAGGTCCTTCAGAAGCTAATCATAAAATCAACCCCCATCCTATGCAGACTCCTGAACAAATACCTATATCAGAGTAGAATTCCGGGAATATGGAAAAACAGTGAGGTGGTAATTCTGAAGAAAGGAGATGATAATGATCCTATTCTACCAAAATCTTAGTGGCCAATTTGTTTGTTGAATGTGCTTGGCAAAGATCAAGAGAAGATTGTATACAAAAACTTACAAAACCACTAGGAACTTCAGGGAATGAATGGCACCACATGAAACAACATTTATGTTGCTCAAGGGCAAGCTGAATAAAATCTACAATAAAAATCGATGGTAAATCGATTCATAGAAACCCAGTGTGCAGGTACTTAGGTACTCAATTTAAATTTCAAAGCCTGCTTAGAGAAGACAATAGCATGAGCAGTGGCGGTCATGAATAAAATCATTAATATCAGCCAGCAAAAATTCACTGTTCCAGTTTGAACAATAAGACTATACCATGATGCAATTTTATCCTCTTTAGTGGGCTACTCAGCAAGTGTGTGGGCAAAGCATCTGAGAAAAATAAAACCAAAACAGCGAGTCAGACGTGTCCAACGAGGAATACTTTTAAGATTGACAGGAGCAAACAAAACCGTGGCAACAAGTCCATTAACCATTGCCACTGGTGCATGGCCACTGGACTTTGAAGTAAGGAAACAGGGTACCATATACTGGCCCAGAAAAGGGAAACAAGATAAGGTAGCAAAATTTGTAGGCAGCGAAGCAACATCGGAGATGCACATTGGGAAGCTCCTATTGGGGGAATGGTAACAATAATGGAACAACAGTGAAATAGGTCGAAGAACATATGATATGTTTCCATCCATAGAGGAGAGGTTAAAGTTGAAGTACCTTCAACCCTCTCATGGATTGGTACACTAGACTACTGGTCACAGGCTATACAATAGCTGGCTACTAAATCGAAACATTGTGGATTGAAGCAGGTCCGAAAGTGGTGAACAAAGTACGCAGGAGCACGTGGTATGGGCATGTGAAATGACAGCCAGTTTGAGAGAACACCAACAAGCTCAGCTGCAAGGGAGGAGAATATTCGATATAGTATGCAACAAAAGTTTGTGGCAATTGCTGGTCGAGGCAGTTGACCTAGCCTCAAAATTTTGGAAGGAGTAATTTATAGAAAGTAAAAATGCTGAGCAAAATCAAAGGCCACAGATAGCAGAAGAGGAGAACAGAATTACAACTCGTGGAATAGTGGAAGTTAATTTCAGATACAACTGCAGAGGGAACAATGATGCTGGAAGTCTAGCTTTCACAACACCGGACTGATGGAAAATATCCTACAGCAATAAGCAACATCAATCATCGGAGTAACTTCAGTGTGCTCCAGAGTGGCCATCTTCTGAAAGACAGCTGGGGTCATCTTGATATTCCAGGAGGTCAACTTTTGATGGCTTGGGTGGCTGAATTTGTTGCCAGTTCTAGGAGATGCTACCTTTTGAGCGCAATCAAGAACACCGAGAAAAAAAATTAACATTAGTGGAACCAAAGTGCGGCTGTGACAATTGGTGGTGGTAATAGAAGTATTAGTAGTAATAGTGGTATTAGTAGTAGCTTAATATTAATGTTAGTAGCATTGTTAGGAACAATAGCAGTAGTAGTAGATGTAGTAGTGGTGGTGGTACCCACTCTGTTTAATAACAGTAGAAGTAATAGAGATAATGGAACTTGAATCAAAATTTTCTTACCTTCGTTGTTTATAAAGTGAATATGTTAGATATATAAGATATAAATATATATACATGTAAAATAATGGAAATAAGGGCCCTGATTAGATACTAGGTGCTGGGCTATGTTGTACATGGGAAAATAAATAAATAAATGAATGGTCCGGAAATTGACAAGCTATATTACTTACATTATTCCTTAAGGCCTCAGCAATAGTTACGTCTGTATTTAGTGGATGATAGAAAGACCCTATTACAAGTTTTGTTCTAGCTACCTTGAGCCTAATCCATAGGATTTCACAGACCATACTGATATCTATTTTGTTACACGACAGGTGCTTTTAACAGCTATAAAGACACCACCTGCATTGGAATGCAACCTGTCCTTACAGAAAACATTCATGCTATTGTTAAAAATTTCTGCTATTAGTATATACAATTTTCACCAGCTTTAAGTACCTAATACAATTTCTGCGTGCTATTAATATGCTTTCAAGCTCAGGCTGCTTGTTACAAACAAAATGATGTGAAATGATAACGTGTACTTTTAATGGTTGGGAATGATTTAAGCTACTCCTAATGTATAGTGTCGAATTTAATTGGGCTGCCTGTAACTGTATTCCGAGTTTTGGGTCTTCCTCCCGCAGCCTAAAAATCCCCAAATGCACTCCACACAGCCCCTGCCACCTTTTTAGCTGATTAACATGTTTAATGCTCACCTGATCTATCCGAGGAAACCCTAACACGACTTGACCTCAGGGCAAAGATCTAGAAATCTGCAGCCATGATTATCACAGAGATGCCACAGTCTCTGGTTCATACCTTCTACTTTGAACCAGAGGTTCACAGTCAGTTCTATTGATGATGCTGCATACAGTTAATTCAGCTGAAATCTTGTGGTCATTAGTTACAGAGTTCACCCTATCAACAAGCCACCGTAATGAAGAGAGGATACCCTCTGACCCAATGCAGCAACTGTCATTGATGCCGGCATGATCTACAGTTTGCAGCTGGCTACATCCTGTTCGTTCGATAGCATCCAGGATGGCCTGTTCCACATCTTGGATCAGACCTCCCACAATACACAATAAATGAATATTGGATTTGATCTTTGACCTATTCGCCAAAAGACTCAATAAACCACCTAATGTTGGAGCTTCCTACCACCAGAACCTTCTGTAGTTACTCAGACCTAGCGGGCTAGGAGGCTGGCAACTCACAGGATGATGATTGTGAAACTAAATGAGTCCTGGACAATATGTCAGACCAATTGCACCGAGGTACAAGCGTGCCCTCCTGGGAATCAAACTTGTACGACTGCCCCCGTATGTGGCGTTGACATCTAGAAACCACATGCCAGTCATGGTCAGGCGACTGCCGCACAGATTCCAACATTTCAACCAACACTGCAGGTAGGGGAGAACCTGTGGGAGCACTAATTTCAACAGGGTCACCAATATCACATCTGCTGCAGTCACCTTTCGTTAACAAAGCTGCAAGCTGAGCATGAAGATCAGCCACGTCATCCTGCATCTGCACACAGCAATCACAGTTCCTACACAAATTAAGTTTCAGAACAAAAACTGAGAAGAATATGAGAGAACAAACTAACTGAATAATCTAAATAACACACTGTTCACTACTTACTAACAACCACTAATCATGACTTAAATGAAACCTAACTATGGAGATAGTTAAATTTAGACCAGACGGCAGATACTGTACTGAGTAGTTAACAGGACCTACCAGTAAACTGTGTTAATTAATCACAGTAATAACTTAAAGCTCAAATAAGTTATATATAGCTTCCTACAGAAAAATTTAAAGGTGATCATAATTACTGTATGCTTCTTCTACTCAAATAACACAAATAAAAGAAAAGCTATCAACATCACTTTAAATTAAGTATACAGAAATGGTGGAACTTGTCACAATAGTTACTGGAGATCAACTAGCAGCTGCTCTGCATAGACAGTGAATATTCAGAGATAAAAGCTAACTAAAACACTTTCAATTAAATAAACAGAAATGATGGCACTTGTCACAACTAGCTGCTGCTCTACAAATAACGCCAATTTCGTACAACTGTCCAACTTTAAAATACGATTTAGTGCTGAAAGTGCACATCTTAGAATATAATTAATAAATATCTACCACCAGATACACAAAATGAATTAATTAGTATTCTATCACACCAAATAAAATCAAAATCTGTTAATAAAATTTAATCAGTAAATTATGTTTGATAGCATACCCGACATTTCACACATTGATCAAATGTCTGAAGGGATTCATTTTTTGAAAACTGATAAGAGAAAATAGAAGTCACAGAAGTATTCCTCAGATTTTTTTTTCACCCTTAAAGGGAAGGAATGCTGTTAATCCAAGCTTTATAGTGATGGTTTAGATTATGTAATGTCTCATTCTCTATGTTATGACAATGCAGCTAATATCAGCAGCATATGGTGGAAGAGTACAAGCCATTATTAAAGCAAAAAACATAAAGCCATTTTCATCTGATCGTTTAACTAATTTATGTGGCCTACATTTATTTGCACAAAATGCATCATGTGTAATGTTGTTTTGGAACCACAGAAATGATTTTTACACTTTTCTCCATGTCCGCCAGCTGCTGGTAAGTGCTTACTGAACACAATAAATCATCTTCCTCACAACAACATATTGGAGTGCTCATTATGCTGCGTTAAAAGCACTAACCGAAAGTTTTTGTGAGGTTTTAGCTGCCATTAAGGAATTATGTAAACAACAATAAAATATAGACACCCAATATACTGCTCATAACCTTATCACTACAATATGTAATTTTGCTTTTCTTTGTTATCTTTTCTTTTGGAATGTTGTAGGAAGGGAAGTAAATTGTCAAAAACCTAGTGCCTTGATCAATAAATAATAAAAATTAAGGCATTTTGTATTTATATTCCATAAAAGCAGTGTCATATTGTACAACAGATCTTGCTAGAAACAATTACAGGACTATGACATTCCCACAGAACTAACAGTTTCTCATAAAAACTGAATGGCCAGTGAAGTAGCCACTGATTCAGGACTCAAAATAAGAGCTGCCAATCAAAAGAATATGTTGAATCATCTTGACCAAATCAACACCAAACTCCAAACTAGATCAAAATCCACTCAAGGTATAACATCATTGTTTGAAATTGTACAGAAAAATAATTTACTTTTGGCAAACATGGAGGAATTGAAAATAGCTATGTCCAGATTTAGTGGCTTTTATAATGAATTATGAGAGTCACAATTTCTCCTGCAAATATCAACATTTAGAAGGCATTTAAAAACAATATATGTTGCCATTTCCGTAACAAATGATACAATTTGTGTATCAGTTGCTACATGTGAGAGGAGCTTTAGGAAGTTAAATTAATGAAAAACTATTTTTGGTCACCAATGAGCAATATGAGGCTAAACAATCTTGCCATGTCAATGACTGAACACGAATCAAATGAAAATGTTAATTTTGAAGTTGTAATTTCTGAGATTGCAGCTATTAATCCTTTTACTATGGATGATGTCTAGAGATGTCATTCTGATATTCTACCTCAGTGTGATGACATCTTTAGACATCCACTGCAAATCTTGATTCATTAAGTTCAAAGTGGAAGTAGACTAGCTGTTCTTATCACTTTAATATAGTGTAAATAAGCCTATCTATAATGCGAGTGTTTCATAAGGTGACTGAATCTCTGTGCCAGAGCCAACAATATGGATGGTAGCATATTGTCATCAGATGTGTTCCACAATACCAACTTTATGTCCTACAGGACTTCATTTCCCAGTGTTTCATAAAAGATTGTGAATCTCAAACTTTTGTCTTACTGAAATCATTACTTCACAGTTTACAGGAGAATCAAATAGAACATTGTGTCAAAATCAGTTTATAGTACTGATGTGCGTGATAGTGTTGAAGATGTGCAATGCTGAATAAAATTTTTGTTCCTTTTGACTAGGAATATATTTTATTTTACTTTTAACTTTTGTGTGTGTGTTAAGGTATACATTTGTATTTACAATTGCATACATTTCTGTAGTAAAAAACTTATCCTACTTGCCTTTAAATGCTCTCATATTGATTATTTAATACATGACATTGATAGGCATCATCAGCATTGGATGAGAAATTAGTATGCCAGGGGCTGTGTGAAGTCTTTAGAAGTCATTCACATTTTTTTGCTTATAATAATGTTATTACAAAAAAAATGGTTACTGCTAACAATATAGAGATGTGACTGCATACATGTAAATCCTTTGGCAGTGGGGTTGAATACCTTACTTCCACAGTAAAAGGGTTAAAACTAGAAAGAAGAGATTGTGAAAGCAATTGGTTTTAGTTTATTTACCTATCTTTAAATGTTTTTAATATTTTAATTTTATTAATAAATGATTATTTTTAATAACAATAAATGTTAATTAAAATTTTTATTAAAATCAGCCCTTACAATTGTAAGATGATATATTTTACTTAATGCTGAATTTAAATTTTCATGTGGTGACACCTTCGATATTCACCTCGGGTGTCACATGCTACTGGGAACCTGGATAATAATTTATTTGTTTTTTGTGTGTGTCTACTCACTGTCTCATTCTATTGGCATAGAATAAAATCAGTTTGAGTTCTCAGTTAACTGAATACTTATTTACATCTTAACTCAGAACCTTTATTCTTCATCTATAGTAGCCTCTTTATGTTTGATGTAAAAAAAAATAAAAAAAGAATACTGTTTGTAATAACCAGAAACAAGATTACTTCTATACCTGTAAAAGAGCACAACGTACTGGCACTGGTAGGAAAGCAAATGTTCCAATATTCCTCCAAAAGCTGATGTTAGGAACAGTATCACTCTCTTCATAAACATACAATTCATAGGAAGAAATTTGTTCATGTTGAGGAGTAAGTTCCAAGTGCCATGTAAGTACAACTTCTGAAAGTGGATTTAAGAAGTTCATTAGTTTTATCAATAGTTTAAATTAAAGAATAATTAACAAATTTAGAAAATCAGAGTAAAAAATAATAATAACTGGAAATTACCTGTTTCCATATATCGCTCTGATAGTTTAACGATAGGAGCAGGTGGAGGTTCCTTACTTTCTGCATACTGGTCATATTTTATGGCTGAGGTTCCAGCAAAAAAAGCTGAGATCTGAAGAAAAAAAGCAAGCAATAAATATGGACAAGGCTATTTGTAAAAGTCGATTGATATATTTTTTTAATGATTTCATGTACACGGTAACAGAGATGTACTCTGAACTATGAAGCTTTAAGGGTGTAAACTCTTTTTCATTTAAGTACACTATAGACATTTAAACAGAAGAAACTTATCATTGTAGTCACAGGCTGATGAGAGTGTTTAATTATTTCACACTGATAAGCTGTTAGTGCTAATGGAGCTTGTAGCATTTCAGAGAGAAGTAATACTACTCGGTTTTGACATGTGGTATCTCTTCAAACATACTGAGCTGCTATTCAACCTAGTTGTACAGTTTGTTTTAAGCACATGGTTTCTTAGTTTTCCGCATAGCGTTTTCCTTCAACTGTTTCATTTGCAAAGTTGCTTTGTCCGCAAATTAATTTTAAGTTAAATTTACTGAGATCTGTGTAATCTGATTTATGATTTTATCTTACAAATGTTTAGTCACATGCATATTTTGAAGTTATAATTTACTCAAAATATCTACAATATAGTCATTTTGAAGATTTACTATAGTTTTAAGTAGAACTACTAATACAAGAATAAATATATATACTGTGGGTCTGACCACAAATATTTACAATGAGGGCTCAGATCTTTGACAAATTGGAACAATCTGGCATCTTTAAGAACAATTATAGGCTTCATATCATCTGAAATGTAACTAGCAAGACTCTGGTCAAACTTGTCCTTTTCTGTACTAATTTTATGGTAAAGGATGTACTGCCACCTGTTGGAGCTCCCAACTCTCCAATGAGTCTCACAATTCCGGAGGATGAATGTGCTTGAGATGGTCCAACAAATTTGAGTTTTTTCCCCCAGTTGAGTAAACCTGACTGCAAATTTTACACATAGATGATTTGCTATTGTTTGGCATAATTTCAAAAAAAATTGCACAAATCAGAAGCTCACTTAGGTGACGTTTTTACAGATAAGAAAGTAAGTAAGTAATTAGTAATCAAATGATAACAAAAATACAAATTTACTTAACTAATGCTCTAATTTATTTAAATCATCTAAATTGCATGCCAAAATGCACTCAATTCAGACTAGCTCAGACTGGGCCGATAGGCTGCATGGGTCTATTATTTGCAGTGGTGCCTGCAGAATTCAGACTATAAATGATACAACCAAACGGTGACCCACCCTCCATCCTCTGAACCTATGTGTTGCCTCTGCTTTACCCCACATTACCACACAATCTCCAACAGTAGTACTGGAGATCACAGGTTGTGGTCTTTCTCCATTTCCCACGATTCCTCAGCTGATTGTACTTATTCCATTTTCCATCTCTAATTCAACAAAGATAAAGTGGTATTAAGATACTAATTTTGGTAAGACAGAAGTATTTTTAGGGAAATTGATTTCAGAAAGGAAAAGATGGCACTGAAAAAGACATTGTCAGAATAAGCTGGCACATGATTTAGAAAGGAAGACCAATGATTGACTAATTAACTTCATGTAGTGTGGTGAGAAAAAAAAAGAGTACAAATACCAGGTGTAAAAGACTAATGGCATTTCCCCATTCCTTTGCATGATGATTTAAGAATGGTTGAGAGAAGTTTGCAGGCAATACAGTGTTTTAAACATTGTGTGCATGATTGTGGAAGAAGAATTTATTTGATTTGGGGAAGCATGGCTGGTAAAAGTTTTAAATAGTGGTGGTTGACGTGGTCAGTTAGTGCTGTAAGCATCCGAGGAGTCGGTGGGCTCTGAGAGATACAGCCCAGTTTGGAAGCATGAATGCACAGTTTGAAATACTGGTGGTTGACTAGGGAGGTCAGTATCCGCCAGGTCTGTAGCCTCGGGGCTGTAAACTCCAGTTTCGGGAGCATGGTACACTTTTTGGATGGCATGGTTGCACGTGTTTCACTTTTGCAGCTTGTTAGTGTTTAATGTTGCACATGTTTTCACACATTTTTAGGTATTTGAGTAAATTTGTTATGGTTTAATGTTTCACATGTTACACACATTGCAGTTTTCCTGTGTTTATAATCTCATATGTTTCACACATTGAAGTAAGATTAAATTTATTATTTACAAAGTGACTCATGTAGAGTAGTTTGGATAGTGAATACTTTGACTGGAATATGTTGTACAAATAAATGTAGCTCTAACCTCAACCAAGAAATGGAACTTGAATTCACTCTGGGCTTTGAGATTTTATGTAATTTTGCTGAATCTTGAATGTTTTCTTTGGAGTGAGTGGAGCCTGTGTTTCAAGGGAAAAGGTTAGTGTTATCTGATTTTATCCACTGCAACTTGGTATTGAAATTTAAATATCAAGAATAAACAGGCCGGGGCTTGCAACATTTCCCCATTACCTACCAAGATAATTTAAGAATGATTCACCGAAGTTTGTAGGTGGTACAGTGTTTTAATATTGTCGTATGGTTGTGGATGAAGAAGTTATTTGATTTGGGGAAGCATGACTGGTAAAAGTTTTAAATAGTGGCGGTTGACATGGTCGGTTATTGCTGTAAACACCTGCAGAGTCTGTGGGCTCCGGGAGACACAGCCCAATTTGGTAGCATGGCTTGAATAGTTTGAAATACTGGTGGTTGACTAGTGAGGTTAGCATCTGCCAGGTCTGGGGGCTCAGGGCTGTAAACTCCAGTTTCAGGAGCATGGTGCACTTGTAAGAAAAGCATACGTGGCTTTCAAGAAAGTCAGTCTGCTACAGAACATTGAGTAGGTCAGTTTGTCATGATAGTGAACAGTCAGTAGTTGAGTCGATGAGACCACATGTTTCCATTCATCACTCTGATGAAGAATTAATCTTAGGGAATATGACTTTTTTTGTCAAGGAAAAGATACTTGGAGGATTTTAAGAAACTGTTTTTCTTTGGTTGGCCATACTTACGACATTACGACTTGTAAATCTGTTGAGAATGAATGAGATAGGTGTGTGCTTCAAGTTTAAATTGATTTCAAATATAACCTGTTATTTTAAAGGATCAACGTCCCGATAACATAATTTTATAAAGGTTAGGAAGTCAGAGTGAGAATTTTCTACAAACAATCAAATGCATACTTGAAATGTGAAAGTGCATTTTAATTTTATGTATCAACTTAACACTGGTTGCCCACTGTCAGTGAAATAATCAAAAAAAGAGTGAGCAGAATCTATAAAGGTTCACTGTTGGTGAGGTGGTACTGCATCCAGTATAACTGTGACACAGAGATATGGTGGAGTGGCAGATTTTAGCCAGGTGCAATAAAAAAAGACCATGTCTGTTGTTTGAAAGATTCCATTAAATATTGTAATATGAAGCATGGTTTTGGTAACCATGAGGAAGTGATAATATGTGGACACATAACTGTTTAAATATTGAAATTTCTTTAAGTCTGGGGAGCAGTAGTTGGCTTAACAGGTTGGGAATCCTTATTACATCAAGAGAGTCGTAAATATTTTGTGTGAACAGAGAGTGTGTGTGATTATCTCAGTTCAGATAATCTTTTAATTAATTCCCAACATAAATGTTGCAGGGTCCATTCACAAAAATCTCCCTCATTTTCTACATGAGATTACATGTGGAAATAGAGGAAGAAAGAACAAATTGGCTGGAACTAAAAAATGGGATACTACTTATCATATGGTCATGAATGATTTAATGGAGTAAGTGGCAGCAAGGATTGGAGAGGAAAACATGAAGATGATGTTTTTTGCAGATAACCTGGTGATCTGGGGGAGTGGTGAAGAGGAAGTTCAGTGACAGTTGGGTTTGAATATGATATGAAATTTAATGTGAAGGAATATGAGTATATGATCACATTCAGAAGAAATAACAGGATAACCTGAGGAATTATGATACTAGAAGAAATGGTGAAGAAGGTGAATAGCTTCAAATATCTGAAAAGTGTTGTAGAGGAAAGTGGAAGAAATGATGGTGAATTGAGTGAATGAGAGAGACAGGAAGAAACATTTTTAAGAATCATCAGAAGCATGATATGGAATAAGGATGTGCCTCAGAGAAGTAAAGGAGCAATTTATTGTACATTTGTATATATCATGTTCCTATTCTCAAATATGGTGCAAAATAATGAAGAAATTGACAATGAAGAAGTGGGATACCAGTAAGATTCAAGAGAGTGAAATGAAATTTTAAGAAGCAGATTAGGGGTTGTAAGAATGGACAGAATAATGAATGAAACAATTAGTGGCACAGTATAAGTGGAACCCCAGCAGGAATTAAAATAGAAGGCTAGACTAAAATGGCATTGGCATGGTAAAAGAATGGAGGAACAGATAATACCATAGAAAATACACAATATGAAGATACAAGGTAAATATCCCAGATGATGACCAAGGGATAGATGGCTGACAGAAATGGAGGAAGGTGTATTTAAGAGAGAAAGGGCTTGTCCAAGGTGGCGATGGAGAGTTGGTAGGAAGAGAGAAGAAAATGGAAAGATTTACATGCAAAGCAGACTCGGCTAGTAGATGGAAACTGTTGTTGATGATAATCATACACATAAGGTGTGCCACCCTCATAAACAAACCAGACTTGACTATTCCATCACTAACCCTGTACCTAGGAAAAAATTTCTAGAAGTTCTACAAGGACATTTTTTTCCTATTTTTTCCTTCTGCTCCCTCTCTCTCTGTCTTTTGCTTAATTTTGGAGTCATTGGGAAGTGTCAAGAAAGCTTAATTTATCTTCGGTATTAATAGTGATTCATCCAGCTATACTACTTCATCTGCAGTTCTTTGCCTAGCTACTATGGTGACATCCTCATGACTATTGCCATAATAGAATGTATTACCTGCACTTTGACAGTCTTAAAGTTAAGAAAAGTCTGGCTCTTATACAGTCTATGATCTTAACTTTATTTTAATGCTCAACTTTACTATTTAAATGAGTGGGGATCAGTATACCTTTGTGTTCACACAGGCACAATATATTCTCAATCCATTTTTCCTCTATGCCTCCTCCAAGAATTCATATTCATTTTAAAGCCAAGTGAATATCAAATAATTGGTCCCCGTTTCAACCCCTGTGAATCTGGATACAAAAAAGGGATCCTGAAGGTACTTTTCAGGCACCACTAGCTCATAGAATTGGACCATCTCTAAGCATTTATAAACTTAATATTGAAGGAATAAATAACCTATTAATATTTGAGTTTTTACTACACCACACTTTGTTTCATCATTTACAACTCTAGCTTTCATATTCCACACACCATAACCATATGGTTCAATTCTTAGACAAATAATTCTTATTCAAGTATCATACACAAAACAAAGATCTACAGAATATGAAGTTATGGGGATGAAGTAAGGAGTGTTAATGAAGATTATAAAGGTTAGCTTCATGTTAGATAAAGAACTGTAATGCCTAAGCGGTACAGATTAATCTGAAATAGTAAAATAGAGAGATGTACCTGTGGAGGAATAGAAGGTACTATCTCATCCAACAGCGACCATATATATGAAAAAGGATAGTGTGGTTGAACTGGCTGCTGTAAATTATACTGCAAATACATTGCTTGTGGGTTTGACTGCAAATATATTGCTTGTGGGTTTGACTGCAAATACACTGCTTGTGGGTTTGATTGCAAATACACTGCTTGTGGGTTTGACTGCCAATACATTGGTTGTGGGTTTGACTGCCAATACATTGGTTGTGGGTTTGACTGCAAATACACTGCTTGTGGGTTTGTATTTTGTGAAGAAGCTGCTTCTTTTTCCACATCTGCAAAGAAATAATATGCATTAAGAAACCCATCATTTTAAGTAACGTAAAAAGATTGAATGTAACAGTTATATTGACAACTAACTGGTGTGATTATGGATGATGAAGAAATAAGTAAATATTACAGGAAATTTTTCTAGAGTTTTTTTTGTTTGCAGGATTATACAAACCACAAAAAAAATTGAGTGGTTGGGGAACTTGAAGTAAAACAAATTACATTTCATCTAAAAAAAAGAAGTTAACAATGTCCTGAATAATATCAAAACAAAGTTTTCGAAGGCAGTGTATTGTAAGACACAAAACTGCTACCGGGGTTGGAGTAGAGTTTAGTATCTTCCTAGAAGTTCACTTGAAATGAAAGTTCTCTGATGTTAATAATTTTGAATAACCATGTAGCCTTTCTGGATTCTCAACTGCGATGCATACAGGTTGCCACTAAATTTGTTTAAACCACAAATTTAGAAAAAAATTTCAGTTTACTATGAGATCACAAAAGTTCACTTTGATAGAAATCGAAAGTTTATATTCAAAAAAGTCATATTTAAAAATTGCATTCTACAGTTGAGTAGGCTATCAAACAATCATTTCCAGAAAATTGTAGGTTGTGGAGAGAAAAAATACCGACAGCAAAACCCCTTTTGAAATTTAAAAGTTCATAGTAGTCATTGAAATCATGATCTGGTACAAAAGCACCTAACATGGCCTACCTGCATTTCCAGACTAGAGCAGCAAAACCGTCCCGCGACAAAACGACTAACGTGGAGTTACCATACATATTCTTCCTGGAGTAAAGACACCCCTTCCACTGGGCTCCAGCTTTTATTGACTCCAGCTGTACCGCACATGTATACTGCCGCTTAGCAAACATGTGTAAACGATCTAGATTATAAAAAGTGTTCAAACTTTGACAGTGTATATTCTTATCTGCAAGATGCTCAAAGGATGTTTAGTGAGAAATTTTGAGTGGTTAGTTTTAATTTTTGTTTAATTTGCATAGTGATACCAAGTCTTCTGAAGCCAGTGGGGATTTACCCAAACGTTTGAATTTATGCAATTTTTTTAGAAATACTGATGAATTTCAAATTACTTGAATAAAATTAGTGTCAAAATGTTCTACAAAAATTCCCGAGTTCAATGGTGTAAATTTTATGAAAATAGATGGCGAGATGGCCAAGATATGTATTTAGCAAAATTTGGCTTTAAAACTGTTTAGAAGTCTGAGTGGAGACTTTCCTGGCGTAGTGATGAAATATAATCTTCACGGGTGTTCAGCCGGATGGTGTCAAAGTAACACAACGTTTCGACAGCAAGCTCAGCTGTCTTCATCAGGTATCGGTGTCTGCTGGCTGTCGTAAGCTGGCTGTCATCGCGTCGACTGACCGGCCCCACCAGGGAGTGCCCTGGTGGGGCCGGTGTGTTCTGATTGGTCGGACACCCTAAGCGGGCAGGTAGATAAGGAGGTGCGTCGAGGAGCTAAGTCAGTCGCCGCGGTGACAGCCAGCTTATGACAGCCAGCAGACACCGATACCTGATGAAGACAGCCGAGCTTGCTGTCGAAACGTCGTGTTACTTTGACACCATCCGGCTGAACACCCATGAAGATTATATTTGTTTAGAAGTCACTCGGTTTATCATTAATAATTCTGCTTCTATTGTTTTTATCGAAAAAGTGAAGTTATCAGAATTTTCTTTGAATTTAATTATGTGTTTTAAAAGTTATTTTATCTGTGGAAATGGCTTGGTTTATTCGCAAATAATTCTTCAGTGAAACCACGTGTGTTCCGTGATGAAATAATCTTTAAAATGTTTATAAAATCCGTTCTACTGCATGAAACATTCTTAAATTTAAATATGTGATACTAGATTTTTGGTTCTTTTAGAAAATTTACTTTTTACTCTGGGAAATTACTAGGAACATATGATAAAAAATGTTTAAAGTGAATTGCATTTATCGAAGTGTTTAAAAATATATTTAAGTTATTTACACAGTCAGAAACTACGGAATTTTAGTGAATTTAGCTTTCCTTTGAATTATTATTATTTTAAAATTACTTTACTTCATTTAAAAGTGTTCAGAAATAGTGAAATGGTCACGTTGCAAAAATCTATTGTTTGCGAGTTGGCCCATAATGGATTATCCTATTTCAGGTTAATTAAAAGTTTCTTTACCTTTATAAAAAGTTTATTTAGTGCTTTTATTAAATGTTGTGGGTCTTTACTGCTTTTAAAATGGTTTATGTAATAAATTGGGTTGTGGTATCAGCTTCTACATGAAAAGTTTCTATCATAACCTGTACTTGTAATGAAATCTATATATTTAAATGAAAGCTTACTTCCTCGCTTATACTTGAAGCTAAGAAACTAGAATTTGCCAAAATTTTAAGGTGCTTACAGTATGAAGAACAAAAAGTGGGGTATCCCAGTCTGGGCATCTAGATTTGGATTTCCATGGTTTTCCAGAATCACTGGCTTGGTTCAACATTCCAAAAAAAGTCAAATCATAAAAAAAGAATTAATGTTAGGAATGAATGGCCACACAAACTCTTTAACCTCTCAGATTTGATTAGACATTTGGTCCTAAGTGAAACACACCACCTCATAAATTATTTACAACTAGCAGAGGACATAAACATATGTTTAGCCTGAACACATCTCATAGAGATCACTCACTTCTGTAACTAAAATACTAGAATACAATTATACTATAACTATTCATTTCTAATAAACTACAATTCATTTGTACATTTGTTAAAATGATTAAAGTCATTCAGGATTTGTTTTGAACTCTCAAAGAACACATATCTATATATGGCGGCAGAGTGACATCTACCATTTCTCTGTCCATAATATATATTTAAAAGCTTTGAGTAAAGGCAAATCACTGGATGTATGAATCATCGATTAGTTAGGAAGTGTAACAAACATTTACTAAGGTTTATTAGCTTTGTTTTAAGAACATTTAAGTCTTGGAGGAGAAGTCAAATTTGGAAAAGGCAACCATTTAGGTCAGACTGCACCTTCCATCAAAAACTGACATCAAGGCTTTTTTTATTTGTTTAACTTAATTGTGATTGAGCACATGCCCCAGTGACTACATCCCTACACATATGTTTTGCCATTCAATCACTTTCTCCATTTTTTATTGATTGCAATGACCATACAACTACTTTTTCCCTTTACAAATTTTAATTTAAAATTCTTTCAGTGTAGTAACTCGTTCCTTCCCTTCCTTACATGGGAAATAAATCATCCCACTTATTTATGATCAAAATCAAGTATCAGCTTATGGTCAAGTCTATGTACAATTCCTAATTCTTCTATCAATGTACACAAAAATACATTTTCCCATTACAAAATTTAATTTCAATTTTTTTTATTATTAATATTTTTTTTTTTTTTTTTTTGTGTTTCTGGCAAAATTTTCATCATTTCTGCTGGTAATTTTGATAAATATTCATCATTTCTACAGACAATTTGCTCCAGTCCCTGACTCCTTTACTAATAAAAGAAAAATTTTGAACTCCTTTATGCCTGAAATTAAGTGCCAGCTTATGGTCTCGGTTATGTTTTTCCTTCCATGTACTATTCCTAATTTTTTTACCACTATCCACACTCAGCCTCATAACAATGTGTGCATTATACATTACCAGCATTCTCTTCATGAATCCCATTCCAGCTCCAGTACAATTTCAATTACTGAATATATTTTGCTGTAATTCCCACAGAAAATCCAGCTACCATTCTTGGTACCACCTCCAATTACCTCAGCTCCTGTACTTTTTCTCTTAGTTCACACGTGAAGTCAGATGTGAAACTGAGTAATAAATATAGAACTCAGGCAGTGGATATGCAGAGAATGGTCTCAACACCACTATTCCATGTTAACTTTCTCAGAAGGCAGTTACCATCTAAAAGTCATTAAACTTAATCAATTGTGGTGCTTTTTCAAGTTAATTGTTTGTGTAATCTGTTTGTGTATCTGCTTGTTTAAATTCATATTTTTGAGGTGGCCTTATTGAAAAAAAACAAAAAACCTGAATATTTTCCTAGGAAAATACCTAAAAATAAGTACTGTGATGGCAAATACACTTATGACCACAAGTTAATAGGGCTTTGAGATCCATGAGAAATCAGTGAATCATGGTGATGATATGTGAACTAAACTGTCGCTGCTCAACACACAAACACATGATAAACCTGGCAGCTCAGAATGAGACTGCTTAGTGTGCTGTAAACAATTTCATATAGGAAGAGATCTTTGATGCAATGATTCTGACTGTGTGTTGTACAAATTTAGAACATAGTATTCAAGTGACAAGGATGAAGGATGACATTATGTGTGGTCCCATCATCAGCAGGTTAGGGCTAGCCAAGTTCTATACCAGGTGGGCCAGGAGTTACATGTGACCTGTAGCATTATTTCACAACTGTGTAGAAGATTCCAGGAAGAAAGACAAGTCGAAGAGCAGTACACGTAAGGTCATCATCATGATAGAATCCATTTTCTTGACTTGCGTGCCTGAAGGCATCCAAACAGCATATCACCTACACTGGCTAGAGAGTTTGCAACAGCCTCTAGGACACAAATCTCCATCAGTGTATCGTCGGCTTTCGAGAGGTTGCTCTAAGTGCTTGGCAACTGAACAGATACATTACCCTCACACTAAGACAGCAAGTGGCTCATCTAATAGTGTTGTCTTGCTCGCCATAATTCGACCCAGAAATAGGTCGGGTAGTGTCCTGTTCATAGATGAGTCAGAGTTTAGCCTTGAGAGTTACTCTCACTATCTGTTCACTTGGCCCAGTCATGGGGCACAATTGAGTCCTGCCACAATATTGTCAGAAGGGCCTGATATGGTGGTGCTAATATGCTCATCTCTTATGTCAGGTGAATGTACCCCACTGCTTGTGTTTCTCAGGGGTACTGTGTATCAGCTGCCGATGATTGGGGTGAAATCCAACAATAGCATGTGCTGCTTTTTTCAAGGTGTATATACACCTAGTTTGCATCTGATATATGTACCATAATACAGTCTTCCAAATAACTTTGTTTTCTTTCAGTAATATAATGTTTTTTCACTTTGAGACTAGTCTTGAAGACTTCATTACAGTAAAAGTACATTTTTTGTTGTTTCATCACTTCTTTCTACCATAAGTGAATTCTGTTCTTCTCTATATACCAACTACAATCTTCATTAAAAATTATGTATTTCACTTCCTCTAGTCTTGGCCTTCATTTACAGTTATTCACTTAAACTGCAGTTTCTATCGACTAAAAGAAAAATTTGGCAAATAAGATTCTCATAGAAACTGATTTTTTATTCCTTCATTTCCACATAACATTCATTTTATAGTAATCAACAAACTGCCACATAAGTATTCTTCCAGTCTTTTGAGCATTTTATGTCCATCTGCTGCCTACAAATAAGATAAAGTCTTCTTGGATTCCTCTATTTACTCGGAATTTTAAAACCACTCTCCCGAAGCCTTTCTGTTGTAACCAATTTAATTACAGAAGAAGGGTAATAAATTGTGTCCTGCTTCTAGTGTCTATGACTATTTTAAGACATTTGAGACCCAGTTTTCTTTCGTATAAGTCATCATTTGGTTCTATATATCCAAAGTAAATGCAGAAATGTAAATTATATCCCTAGATTAAAAATTGGTAGGGTGTAGAAGATTTCTCAAAACTGGTACACTTCATTAGTTATGCACTCTTTGCCATGTCATTCACTCTGATTGGCTGATGTTTCCAGCATCCTCATTATTACAAGTCAAGATCTCAAATCTCTACGAAAGCAACATTTCTTTCGAAGACATTCGTTAACCACCAAACTCAAATGTGGCACTTCGAGGTAAAAATCATGAAATTTCTTTATGCGTGCAGCTTAACATCTTGACAGTGAGATCATTAAAGTAAGAAGATGACTAGGGACAGGTAACAATGAGGAATTCCGGCATGGCCTTTTGACGGAACCCTCCCTGCAGTGTTTTTGTGAATCCGTGAAATCTAGATGGCCAGACAGGGATGCAGACCTACAATCTCCTGAATGCTAGTGCTCACTCATTAGGGTTGGTAAGACCCTGAAAGGCCTCTTAAAAGAACCTGGGTGTAATGTATATTGAGGTTATGCATTCAGACGATTTTCAGATGGAAGATTGTTAAACTGCCTAAGAATATGCTGTTTGAAATTAGTTATGAACAATCTCAAATCAATATTTGTAACATCTTTCCATTACATTTACTTAATAAAATTAATCTACAGAAGATGTAACTACTTAGCTCAACCCCTTCCTTGCAACACTAATTTGATTTCTCCCATGTTTCTTAAGGCCCTCCTCACACTGCACAATTCTGAGGCGATACAACTGATATTTGAGTATTGTCAATTTGAGTTGCCTGCAAGTATGATAACCTAGTACCTCACACTGAGAATACTGTGATGTGATACAATCTCTTCAGTCTGCATCTAGCAGTGATGAGTGTCGTTTTAATAAACCTCCCTGCCATAGCTTCTAACCAAGTTTTTTGTCATGTCAAGTGATGATGATGTCACTATTCCTACAACTGTTACAGAAAAACAAAACTCTGAAGACAGTGGTGCCATTATTAAATCATATGTGCAAGAGAAAAACATGATGTAATATATGTAAAAAAAAAAAAAAAAAAAAAAAAAAAAAGAAAGAAGGAAAACATAATGACCAGTTATGGAATTTTGAAGTTAAGACTAGTGATAAGAATATTAAATTAATGAAAAATAAATAAATGTGAAAGGTTTGTAACATGGTATTAATTACCATAGTTAAATTCTCTGCCACACATGACCAACAAGAGTTGATATTTAATGTGGGAGAAAGCCACAATAAATAATTATAACTTCCCGAATTTCTTGGTCAAATGACAGCTACTGTACTAATTTAACTCCTTCTTTCATTAAACTGTTCATCAATTCTTGCACATATACATCTCATTGATTACTACAAAAATGCTTGCTGCTGAATAATATTGCTTATTAACTATTTAAACTAACTATCTGATGAAGACTGATTGTTCCCTCCACAATTTGAACTGAATAATATTGCACTACTCCGACAGTGAGTACAAGGTAACTATCTAGGATTGTCAAAATTTTACACAAAAATCCATTAAACCCAAATATTAATTAAAACCCACTTGAAATAGTTTTAAATGAGAAAGAAAATTACTGAAAACTGATTACATGCACTCCTTCTCTTAACTTCACCCACAAATTTAATGTTGAACATCTGTTCATCCACCATGTTTTATACTTGTGACAAGACTCGGTAGAGATGCGACTGACATTCGACATTATTGCAGGTGATGTGAGGCTGGTAGGCCCGCATAGGATACACATCTCTTGGGAGTGGCGTCGTTTCGGCCTCCCCACTACACAACACTGGAAGTGATTTCCTTGTTAGTCTCAAAATACTCAAGTATCTGTTGCGTCACCTGGGAATTGCTCCATTTTAAGAGGGCCTAAAGTTACTTAACCCCTCAGTACAGATTAACTTTACCAATTACAGAAGGTGCTCTCTCTCAGTAACTGTATAACCAGAATCGTTAGAAGAGTTAGTGAACCTTTTTCACCATATCACAGGACATGCCATTATACTAGAAAATTCAGCAGATGAAAAATATGAAAGAAAACTTACCTGAGCTTACCCTGTCTCCTTCCTTATTTATAGTACCACCAGAGTTTAAACTCACATGTGTCGTAAAATATGTGTTATAATATTCCACTTCCACACTTTCTCTGTTTGGCTTCTGTGCCATAGCCATGCTAAAATTATTTAGTGAAACTGTTTTCTGAATGGCAACTCAGTCACCTAGAAAATAAAAATCAAACACCCTATAAATGACAACAAACGATTTATCCAAACTTATAAAAAATGCAATATTTGCAGAGGAGAATTTTTTATTGCAGTCGGAGGCAGAGCAGTTATAATGAAACACTTGAACACCAACAAACATAAGCAATCATTAGATGAATCAGCTTCCAATAGCAAACTGACATTTTTTTTAAAAAAAACTTCTAACTTTTTTGAAGATGAAAAACAGTTAGTTGTAATGGCGGAAACATTTGTATTTCATACCATAATTCATAATCAAAGTTTTCGTAGTATGGATTGTACAACTGAATTATTGGAAAAGTTTTACAATGTTTAATTTTTATGTGCCAGGATAAGATGTGAGGCTATTATTGAATCAGATATGAAATTACTGTGATGAATACAGAACACTTGAAAAATTCAGCATTTGTAACAGTTTTATCTGATGCTTCAAATCATAATGAAACCAAATTTTACCCAATACTATTAAGGTATCATAATGTTCCCAAGAGCATTCAAGTAAACATTTTGAATTTAGAATCCACTGAGAGCGAAACTGCTAAAATTTTGACAAACCACCTAGGCTACATAGAGTAATAAATGAAAACTTTGAAATCTAAAGTTATTGTATTAACATCTGATAATACAAACACAACTTTTGGTGGATGAAGACTCAAAAAAGTCAATACCGTAATGTATATGTAAAATTAGAAGATTTACTCCAAAAGAAAATACTTGGAAAAGGTTGTAATGCACATATTCTGTTAAATGCAATAAATACATCGGCATGTGTCATGCCAATTGATATAGAAGTAATAACAACAACAACTTATTTGTATTTTAGTCATTTTACTGTTCGCGTAACTACTTTAAAACAATTTTGTGCAGGCATAATTGCTAAATACAAAAAACTTTTAGGATATTCAAAAGTTAGATGGCTTGCTCTAACACCTGCTATATAGTGTGTTTTACAATTATTTGAACCTCTCCATTCATATTTTTTGAAAATTAGACAAATGTCCAAAAATTCTGGAATCATTCTTCAATTATGAATTATTGGAGTTATTAATGTATTTTGTACATAATTAGGCATCTATTTTCCACAAAACGATTCAAAAAAAAATGAAGGTGAACATATTTCAGCTACAGAAGTTAACTTAGTTTTATTTTGAAAGATTTTGTTCTTCAATACAAATAACGATTTTAAGAAAAATTTATTCCTTTAAAAATAAAATTAAAATTGTCAAACTTAGAGGAATCAAATACAGGCATAACGGAAAAGTTTACCAAAGAATTGCAGAATTTTTACCAATCATGTTTCCAATATGTCAAAGAAAGGCCTAAAACAAATATCACAGCAAATAGTTGTCAATGGTGTTTTTTTTTTTTTTTTTTTACTTCATTGCAAGTAAATTGGGCAGATATTGAATACTGTGTTGAGTTTTTATCGAAAGAAGTGCCTCATATTAAAATCGATGGCAATTTTCTGTTTGAAGAATTTAAATTCTGATAAATTAGAACAATTTGAAATTGATGAAAGATGGGTAGAAGTGTTTAACGATTTCAAAAATGAACACATTCCATATGAAAATTCAGTTATTCTTGTTGTATTTACATTGTGTTGCCCTGGAACTAATGCAGCAGTTGAAAGAGTTTTTTCAATTGGTAATGATTTTTGGGCAAGTGAAAAATTAAGACTGAATGCTGATACTTTAGCTGAAGCACTTCCTTAAAATTCAATATGAAGTATACTGCTTGCACCGAAATTTCCAATATATTACTAGAAAATGATATATTCACAAAAATATTCATTCAATATAAAAAAAATTGTTTAGTTAAATAATTAATAGTAATTTAAGCATAATTAGAATATTTCTGTTTGAATTAATAAAATGTTTCATTTATTTACGTTGTAGGGGAGAGCGGGGAAAATACACGCATGCGGGTAATCACACGTAGGCTGAATTACGCATTTTGAATTGCGCGGGCTTTGCCCAGTTGGTGCTAAACCCTTCTGGCAGGCGAAACAACTACAGTGCCTCACACTTCAGACATTTTCTGATTGCGTTGTGGCGGTAGTAAAGTGAGGTTTATTTTCAATGTGTTTGATGTAACTTTTGTCAGCTATATTTTGCAAGGTAAGTGCTACCATAAGTTGCTTTAATGCAATATTTTGCATATCAACTACTAGCCCTACATGTAACCTTTCATTTAGTTGTAGATCTGTCTAGGTATTTGAACTAAGACCCGAGTTCTGCTTAGGTTAGTCCTCGAACTCACTTTGGGGTATTGGCACGTGGCTATTCAAGTGCGTGGTATTCCCCCTTCATAATAAAACTAGTTGGTTATTGTTGGTTGGGGTAATTCCAGACGGTTTTGACAGTTTCGATGATTTTTTCAGTGTTTAATTGGTTTTAGTCCTCATAAATTTGTTAAATTCACAATCAATGAGTATGATCAGATTCCTTATTTGGTAATGAATCCAATCATGTCAATTTAATGGCTAAAAAAAATTATTTTACTGCTGGTAAGTTAGGTTCCGGAATTACCCCATCTTGTCCGGAATTACCCACTATCAGTGGGGTTATTTCGGACACAGATCATAGGTCAAAGCAATGTCCATCCAATAATATTTAGGAAGTATATTTGTTAAACCTTCATTCGAATGAAGGTAAAGTGTTAGCCTCCAGACAATCTATCGAAAATTGTAGATTTTGGAAAATTATAAAAGTTGCAGCTCCTTTGACTGTCATATTTTTATTTTCTACATCCCTAACAGCATTAGCCAAGTCATCAGAGGGGCCAACCTTTTTTTTTAACGTAAGTTCTTGGCATTTTATACCTAAAAAAGACCAAAATGTGAATTAATAATGAAACCTGGATAGGAAACCTTATAGTCCGGAATTACCCCGCTACTCTTTTGTGGTGGGGTAATTCCGGACTAACCTCAAAATGGACGCAGGTACACCTGTCATTTTCCAAAACACATAAAATCGATCATTCATAATCTTGAAAAGTTGATAAAACACTATATGGTTCAATAAAATATTGTTTTCACTTACCTGCAGGGCTCTAAAGAGGAGTAGTTGGTTTGAAAAACGGATGTTTATGAATGTTCTCCTGAGTCCGCCCTTATCACAACAATGACGTACATAAAAATGGCGCCAAGAACTATCAGTGTGACCAACTGATCTCGATGTACAACATACTAGTATGGGAATTCCCTAACCTTAAAATTAAGTCTGCCATTAAACTTTTTAGTAATTACCCCGTTCCGGAATTACCCCAACCAGCCCTATATTTTCAATTCCAACGAGTTTTTTTTTTCTTCAAATTACTAGATATTATAAAAGAAAAACCCAGAAAGTAAAATGGACCCAAGAGGAGCTTCATAAGGGTCCTGATGCCACAAAATCAGGAAGAAAAGTAAGAGAAGTATGGGATTATCGAAGCTACTCTGCGTACAAGAATGAAAACGAAAAATACCAAGGGAAAGATGGAGAACTAGGGTACCGATGTGTTTTGGATATTAGGTAGAGCCATGAAGAATTTAATGGCTGGAACATTTCAAAACATTACAAGTGTGATGTTTGCTATACAAGAAAATGCACTCTTTTCACGCCTATATAAAAAAAAAGTTTACAAAACATCATTATTTTCTTCAATAATGTACTGTTTAGTACATGTAATTAATAAAATAAACTAACAGAAAATAAAAATAGCATGTATTGTCCATCTTTATGCATTGTTTGTATTGCGTGTTATTACCCCATATCATGCGTGTCATTACCCTACGGGGTGGGGAATACCACGCATTTGCACTTTTTTTTATTTTAATCATAAATATTAAGGTAATGTTCATAATTATATACCATCATTTGGAATATGTCGACAAATGTTCATAGTAAGGTATACATTTTTTTTGGTAGATATATAATGAACAATTTAAATCGATTTTTCCTTAGGTGCGTGTATTTCCCCCACTCTCCCCTACTTTTTTCTTAAATTTTTTTGTCCTCCTTTTCATTGTAAAAAAATTTGTCACCTTAGTATAATAAATGTTTTATCAAACATCGATCCTACATCATGAAACCGGTTAGCTTCTACGAATTGGTGCAATCACAAACACAGCAGTCATTCTATACAAAAGTTCAGATTTCTTACCACCCTTTTAGTTCAACAATGCAGATTAATTAAAAGTTCTAGTCATAAGTTGAAAACTTCCCTTAGTCCAGATAGGAAATCACTAAAATATTTATTCCAAGTCCAAGGTAATGGCAAAATATTTTATCATCGACATTGTTTCATCTGTACCGAGCGTGGTGGGTGAACGGTTAACGCTCTGGCCTCTTATTCGGGAGGATGGCGGTTCGAATCTCCGTCCGGGCATTCCAGATTTGGGTATTCCATGGTTTCCCCATATCACTCTAGACAAACGCCAGGATACTTCCTTCAAAAATGCCATGGCCGAATTCCTTCCCGTTCCTCGTCCTCATTCCCATCCCGCCACTAATGAGCTCGATGTCGACCGGGTAAGGTTAGGATAGCCAACTCAATCGATTACCACGGCTAATCGAAAGTGTTATTCAGCGACCAATGTCATGCCCATTTATTTTATCTACGTCCAGTCATCTAGGGTACAATGCATGTGTTCGATAGTCAGAGTGATACGCTGACGCCGATGTTGCACAGAGAGTGAAGGCAGCCGAGCCGTTCTTCTGCTGCCATACCCACAACGTCATATGTAACTGCAAGGACCACACACGCACATCTCTAGTGCGTTCCACATTGACTACAACAGTCTGTTCATGCATTGTCATACTTCCGTTGGCAAGGACTCATCCGTAGCATTTCTCTATCAATTGCAGACATCGCTCTCTGTACACACTTGATTCTGTGGAGCGTGGACTCCCAAATTTTGCAATCACTTCAGAAACGCTATGCCCCAAGAAGGATCCATCAATGATTTCATTATGAAATCCCGTTAAGTCTCGTCGGGTATTCATTATCACGTTAGTACATGTTTCACAGCACACGAATTCAACTGACAACCATCTGTCTATACTCTTTCAACGCGATGCGTGTTCCACTTTTACAGTACATTTGCATCCTGATATTCCATAGTTTTTCGCATTACAGTGTATATCAAAAAAATTCTTCATCGAGTTGGTTTTATGTAGACAAATTATTTTGTGGAAGGAATTATCTCACAGAGAATCAGATATACGTAAAATATGATAGGACAGACTTTATGAGAAAAAACTAGACGATGCTATGCAGGGGCGGATCCAGGATTTTGTTTTGGGGGGGGCTTGAGCGGACTTTGGTTTGGGGGGGGCTTGGCTTGAGTGGTTCAGAGGGCTTGCGTTCAGTGGATTTTGGTTTTGGAGGGGGCTTGAGTCGGGAAAAAGGTAGTATTTATAGCCTCCTCGGGCCTCAAATCCGTAGAGCTAAAAAAAAAAAAAAAAAAAAAAGGTCTCCAAACTACAGTGTCAAGGGCGGACCTCGATACGTTTGGGGGGGGGCTTGAGCCCCCTAGCCCCCCCCCTGGATCCGCCCCTGATGCTATGTAATGTTGAGACGTGAATCTATGATCAGTTAAGAAATGTTCACTTGTATTCTACGTGACAGCAGTCTAGGGCAGCGGTTCCCAAACTTTATTGGCACAGGACCCACTTGTAAGTAAAAAATTTTTTGGGACCCACTTAATATGAGAAATATCTGAATGGGAAATGTTGTATCACTCCGTTACACTATCGACTATCCTATCTTACGAAACGGCAAATTTTCGTACAAAGGATACATTATCAACAAAAGCAAGAATTGATAATACATAAAACAACAAACATATTAGGAGGCGTCCATTAATTACGTGAGGTGAAATGGGGGGGGGGGGTCCGGAGAAATCTCACGAAACCTCACCAAGAAGGAGCATGAGACCTAAAAAAAAAGTCTCAAGAAGTTGCGTGGTCCTTCATGGAGGGGTGGGTGGGGGAGACCGACCAAATCTCACCAGAGAGGGGGGGGGGGGTCCGACCAGATCTCACGAAGTCTCACCAGAGGGGGGGGGGGGGGCGTCCGGAATTCCGGAAAAACACCCTTATAGACCGGGAGGCAGCTACACAGACATCACCTCATCCACGGCATGTAGAATTTGAGATGGATCCAGTACAAATTGATAGTGTATGTATCATAAAGCAATTAAAGCTCCTGAAGTGGGGGAAAGCGCCGGGTCTCGATGGTATACCAGTAAGAGTATTTTCGGAATATGCGGAAGAAATAGAACCATTTCTGTTAGATATATTTCGTAAATCTTTAGAAGAAAGAAAAGTACCTTCTGACTGGAAAATAGCACAGGTGATTCCCGTTTTCAAGAAAGGAGATCGGAGAGATCCTAGAAATTATCGACCCATTACTCTAACATCTGTTTGCAATAGAATTCTGGAGCATGTCATATACTCTAACGTTATGAATTTTCTAGATGAAAACGAGTTACTTACAGCAAACCAACACGGATTTCGGAAGAACGGATCGTGTGAAACGCAACTGGCTCTATTTTCGCATGATGTAATGAAAGCTATCGATGCAGGCTCACAAGTTGATGCCATTTTCTTTGATTTTCAGAAATCTTTTGACTCTGTACCACACAACCGACTTTTAGCGAAGATTCGAGCGTATGGTATATCTGATCAGATTTGCGAATGAATACGCGATTTTCTAACTGGTCGGTCACAATATGTCGTTGTTGACGGGGAAGCCTCTTCTAAGCTAGATGTTACTTCGGGCGTTCCTCAAGGAAGTGTAATAGGACCAATTCTTTTCTTAATTTTTATAAACGATCTCGGTGACAACGTTAATTGCAGGATGCGATTTTTTGCTGATGATGCACTTATTTATAGGGAACTGAGGTGCTACGACGATTGCTTAGAAATTCAGCGCAATCTGGAGGTTATTTCGGAATGGTGCCGTAAATGGCAGCTTACACTTAACTGCAAAAAGTGCAAGGCAATGCACATAACTAATAAAAAGACCCCGTTTGCTCACGAGTACAAAGTTAACAATTCAGTTGTTGACACTGTGGATTCCCTGAAGTATCTAGGCGTAACAATACAAAGCAACATGAAATGGGACTTGCATATAACTTCCGTCGTAGGCAAAGCTAATTCTAAACTACGATTCATAGGTCGTATTTTAAGAAGTTATAATTCTCATACAAAGGAAATAGCGTACAAAACACTAGTGCGTCCGCATTTGGAATACTGTTGCGGAATTTGGAATCCGTATCGCAAGGGATTGATTGACACATTAGAGAAAGTACAGAGGAGAGCCGCTCGATTCGCGACTGCTAGTTACAGTCCTTACGTAAGTGTCACAGAACTGATACGTGGGTTGGGCTGGGATTGTTTGGCGGACAGACGACGTCGTTTTCGTTTGAATTTGTTGGAGAATATGTGGAAATCTTTAATTTACGAGAGCAACGAAATACTTCTTCCGCCAACCTATTTAGGTCGCAATGACAGGAGGGATAAGATTTGAGAAATAAGATGTCGTACTGATTCATTTATTTATTCCTTCTTTCCTCCTTCTGTTCGGGATTGGAATGCACAGAATTAGGATTTGTGCTTAGCACCCTCTGCCACCCACAGTATTTGTGATTTGCAGAGTATAGATGTAGATGTAGATCTAGTTGACTGCTGAAATTCCACGATTAGAAGTAACTCGATTAGCATATTAAAATGAAATTGGTCTGCCAAGTCGCTTTTTGGTGGAAACCACGTGCAGACCCGATTTTAGTGGTTGATTGGTCGGTTTATCATTGTGTTTTACTGCACCCAAATGTATGAAAATGTGGAAGACTGGGAGCAGTAAAACACAATGGTAAACTTACCAGTCAACCACACAAATGCATTCTGTAGGCGTTTGTCACCAAGATATGACTTGGCACATCATTGGCATTTTAATTTGCAAATCGAGTTTTAACTATTCCTAGAATTACAGGAGTCTACTCGATGAGATGATTCTTTGTTCAACCGCCTCCCGATTTGTTGCAAAGGTAATGAAAAATACGTTTAGTTATTATATAAACAAAACTTTACAATCAGTGAGATTTCTAGCAATGGTGTTTACTGATGAGGGCATCGACATAGGGTTAACAATGATTAATTTTAACCTTAAGTAACTGTCTACAGATATTTTATTTCTGTATTTGTTTTTCAAAAACAATAAGATATATTTCTATGTCAAAAACCTCGATTTTTCCGCGACCCACCAAAACACACGCCGCCACCCACCAGTGGTTCGCGACCCATAGGCTGGGAACCGCTGGTCTAGGGGATATGGAACAGTAGGCCTTACATATTATTCTTAAAACCTATAATACTATCAACTACTGCATACACGCAAACCACAATTTTCAATGTTAGCTAGAAACGTCTAACCAGGGCCGCATTTAAGCATAGGCTATCTAGACTGTAGCCTAGAGGCCCGCACCACAAAGGGGGGCCCACACCACAAAGGGGGGCCTGCACCACAACCCCGGGCCCCCGCCTGGGCCAGTAGTAGCGCTAAAAAGAAAAAAGAAAAGTCGCCCATAAATTTTCTGGGCCGAATTTCAAATGTAAAAAATAAGCATCGACAGATGGAGGCAGCAGTCTCTCGGACAAGGGGGCCCGCACCACGTCTATAGCCTAAATGCGGCCCTGCGTCTAACGTGAATTACTAAAAAGATGAATACCGTCGGCAAGTGATAACTGATATATTTGTTCATAGTTTGTGGAAAAAATTATACTTCAAAACAGAAATTTTGAATGACTTTGTCACCTTTCCCTTCTTTCCGGTAAAACATAGACTCTTCCCAGTTGCAAAAAGAAAATTACATCGCTGAGTGAAATGGGTTCTGAACCAAAAAATGCATTGTTTCGATTTAAAGAAGTTAGATTTCTGTTGATAGCGTTTCATTTCTCGCTGCTGAACACGAACCCGCCTGGCATTTGGGATCACCGTCCGGAAATCCAAATCTCGTTTTTGCATTGTTTCTCTAAATCACTTTAGCAAATGACGAGATGGTTACTTCAAAAGGCCCTAGCAGAATTCCTTCCCAGTCCTTTACTACCTCTAATTACCTGGATTAAGAAGCCCTACCTCGATTTATAAGCAGATTTCTTATTTCTCAAATAATTATTAGTCGAAGTTTCTGTGTCTTATATACCTTCTACGCTTGGAAAGATTTTTCGCCAGAATAAAATGCCATTAGTGAGTATGGAGTGTAAATTCGTTAGATATGCCTTATCTCTTGCTTACATATCAGTTATAATAGATAGCAGAATATAATTATTTATTGGAAAAGTTCATCTATAACGAATAGAGCTCCCTCATTTTCGGCAAGTGTAAGCAGAAACGCTGAGTCAAGAGAACAAATCATTCAGAACCTTCCGTTATTATGACTAGGTTAGGATAAGTCTTTGTTTTTATTGTGGTATTTGAGATGTCCCCTTGTCACATCGCCGGTTAAAGGCTACCGCAAAAACCGCAGTCGCGGGTGGCCCCAAGCTTCAAGGGGCCCCGCCACTATACCCTTCAATATTTGTCCTTACTTAACGAACAAGTTTCCTGCTAAAATAAATAATCTACCAATTTAGAATGATAACAAGCTGCGTTCACAATAGTCCTAGTGCCGAGAGCGTCTTCATTGTTGATCCTACTTTCCCCTAAACAGGACAGATTTGATTAATACCGACGACGACATAGCTTTCCATTTCTGTTCCAGTCGGTTGCCGGCTTCTTGTTAGTTAATATCAGAAACGTTTGATGTCGCCGACAGGCCCAATGCGCCTATATGCTCACAATGCCGTCTGGCTGTTGGGGATTTCCGCTGTTGATGGAGACAAGCGCGTTCGAAAAACGGGCCCCAAACGTACCTTGGTTTTGCAAACCACTTAGGGGTCATCCACAAATTACGTCACACGAATTTAATGATTTTTGGACCCCTCCCTTCCTCCATGTCACAGGTTGTCACATTTGTGGGACCCCCCCACCCCTCCCATGGTGTGACACCACATATTTTGCAATTTCAAATTTCTAAATTAAAACAGCACTTCCAAAATGATTTATGTATTCCTGGTTAAAAAATCATATATCAACAATATATCAAACATTTAAGAAAATTAAAAAAAAATCAAATTAATAATACAAAATTGAGTCATCATGTGTCCATGGATTTTGAACCCATTCCTTGATACTGTTTATTATTGGCATAATGGTCACTTCATTCTTGATTTCGATAGTGCTGGGAACATTCGACGTGTCAACATCATCATCATCTTCCTCCACGAGCCAAAAAGTGATACAAATTATCTCCTTGTCACACGATGTCACACTTCGTTGACCCCTCCCCCCCCCCCTCAAGGTGTGACGTAATTTATTGATGGCCCCTTAGGTGTGAGGTACGAACGCAGTTTGTGTGTATATCTCTGGTGGTATCAGAACCTGTGATTTGTTTCACACAAGAGTGTAGAATGGATCGTAAGTACATGCCAGGTGTTAAAAAAAGGAAACATTGGTGTGATGTCCTAAAAGAGCAGTTGCGGCAAAAGGGTTCATTAAACAAATTTTAATTTAATTTAATTGCAATGGAGCATAGGCTCCGGTGGCAATTTCCCTAAACCCCAATCTTCCCCCTATCCTGCAGCTACCTACATTTGCCCTCTACAAATTTTTCTTTAACTTCTTTCAGCGTTTTCGGTAAATTATTCATCATTTTTCTTGGTAACTCATTCCAATCCCTGACACCCTTACCTAAAAAGAGAATCTTCCCACCAGTGGCGTAGCTAGGTCAACAAGGGCACCGGTGCAAAAAATTTATTTTGGGCTCTCAGGCCAGATGGGCGACCTTTTTTTTTGCTTTGTGTTGCTGGTAGGGGCCCCCCCGAGCTGAGGCTGGGGGCCCCTGACTTGTGCTTGGGGGCCCCCTGAGCAGTGAGGGCCTCTTAGTGAGGGGGCTCCCTGTGTCTCAGAAGCTCCCTTAGACGACGGTAGAGCTAAAAAAAAAAGAAGAAAAAAATAAATAAAAAAAATTAGCCAGTTTGCCGTGAAGGCCCGTGGGCCCTCTGAACTGTGGTTGGGGGGCCCCAGAGGTGCGCTTGGGGGCCCCCTGAGGTACGCTTGGGGGCCCCGGTGCACTGCACCGCCTAGCCCCATAGTAGCTACGCCCCTGCTTCCCACACCCTTGTGCCTGAAATCGAGTGCCAGCTTGTGGTCATGGTCATCTTTTCCCTTCCATGCACTACTTTTCATACCTACTCCAATATCTTTCCATGTTTTAAATCGAATTAACAGTGTTTCTACGAATGTACATTGTGATTTAAAATAATGTAGTGTTATTAAAACGTCATCTGTCGATATTGCTGAACAATTGTATGGCCCGTGCAAGAAAGAATTAGTGGCTGACGAAAGTCTCACTAGTGGAAACATCTACTAGTGGTGAAAGTGTTCCTGCAGAAGAAACCGTAGCTGGACACCTCCAAGAAGAAAAAAAACCGTCTAAAGAAGGTAGCGGCCTTCAAGTTGTCGATGATCTTACCGATCCGGGAACCTGGCCGGATATTATAAATGATAATTTTAGGATAAGAGCGATTAAGGAAGGCCCGAAATACATTAGTCAAAGAAATGTAAAATTTCCTATGGTTAGCAAAACAAGAAGGCGATTCTCTATTTTTCATTGCTTCCGTCTTCTTTCAAATGATCAAAAAGTTAAACGAACGTGGCTTGTTTATTCTCGAAAAAGATTCTGTGTATTGCTTTTGTTACAAGTTATTAAATTTGAATGGAGACTCTACCACAAGAAATGGTTTAAGAGACCGGCAAAGCTTGTCAAAAATTCTCTATAGCCATGAACTGTCATGCAACCATAGTATACAAATGTGTAAGTGGGAAGAGTTATCACAGAGAATTAAAAATTAATTGATCAGGCAACTCAAGATCAAATTGATCAGGAAGAAAGAAGATGGAGGTCGGTTCTGCTAAGATTGTTTTCAATAGTATGTTTCCTTGCCGAAAGAAATTTTCCATTAAGAGCCGACCATGAAGTGTTAGGAAATTCAGGTAATGAAAACTTTTTAGGACAAGTAGAATTAAGGGCAAAGTTCGATCCTGAATCAAATGAGCACAGTATCTGATGAAATTAGAATAGGCCTATATATTTAAAGTCGTGCATTGCTCTAAACCTGTTTCAGCAATTTATGTAATTTCGTTCGAATAAACACATTCATCTTTTGACGTTTCATATAAAAAGTTATTGAATTAAAAAGTGTATGCCTGCTCCCGTGTCTGCAGCCACAAAAACCTATATGTACTAGCAAAGAAAGGCAAGAAAAGAAATGTAGTCTACAAAAAGTGTATTATAAATATAGTAGCTATTAAACTGAATAATAATAATAATTAAAAAAAAAAAACCATTGGACACAATGGGCAGCAGGGCTTATCCAGAAATGAAAGTGACAGTAGTTGGGAGATCCATATGAGATGCATTGATAAAACACCAAAGACTCGGCGAAGTTGGTCCCGTTCAGCTAATACTCAATAAACTGCTGACTCATTTGTACACAGATTTAGAGAAACCTCAGTCCGTCTCTTTAATCGTTGTTTAAGCTCTACACACAGATTATATATATTTGTGTGTGTGTGTATAAAGTCACGAAAATTATCAAAAGTGTAGGCAAAAGTACATCTAGAAAAGAAGTAAGGGGCCCCGAAATCAAACTTCGCCGGGGGCCCCGAAATTCCTTAAGCCGGCCCTGCCTTGCCACACGGTGTTGCTGAACAAGCCATCAAGGTAAGTGCACACAATGGAGCGCCCATAAACTACGTGGCTCGGTCTAAGAGAGGGGGGGGGGGGGAGAGGTTGGGTAGAAAGCTACGTGGGTGGGTGGGAAGGGGGTGTCGGAGCCAAGCCACGTAGCTTTTCATTCATATTATTTTTCACAGTTAAAATAAGGCACAGAACACCACCACACAACAGCATGTAGATATTTATTTCCGTCATTTAATTATCTCCGTATGCAATTTTGATATCCTATATGCTAACAGTGCTGGCACATTTGAACTAACCGACACGTGATGGCGCACTACGATTTGAAGACATGCCGTACCTTGACTCTTACAGATGTCATCCGAAATTTTCCAAGGCAGTGACAATTCTTATTGTTTTGATGGCTTTAAATAAAGCTGTTTTTATAAGGATCGGCCACGTGTGACCATACCTCTTGTTGATGTATGGTCAAGTGTGGTGTGAAGTGGCGCTGTAAAATAAACTTAGGAAGCTTATCGAAAATATTTTTAAAACGAATTTTCACTACCCAATTAGCTATATGTAAATAAATCAAAGAATCATTACCTAGTAAAGTAGAAAGAAAGATGACAGAGCTGCAGCAAAAGGAAATTAAAAAATGCAGCTCTTCTTTGTTTTTCGCGCGGCATGTATAATTTGTTCTATTTTATCAATTAATGAACAGTGATAAATGAGATAAGGAGTTTTTTGGTAATACCTCAAAAAAGATCCCTAACTGTACCTGGGAAAAAGGTTTTTCACAATAATTCATCATTTGCAGGAGTGGCAAGTGTCAATATTTCATTCAGTATATTTACGATTAAAGAAAAGTACATTACGCATATATCAGTTGTGTTCAACATACACGCAATATTTTTAACTATAGTCTGTCAAGAGGAAACAGTACAAAAGGTCTTCCGGAATTAATAAGGAAAAATCTACGTGCCACACAGAGAAAAGTGGGACATGTTGCTCGTTGTTGCCTCAGTGTAACCCGCGTTAATGCCAAGATATTTACATTTCAAGTATTCAGCAAGCAATTCATTCCCCACCTTATAGTCATAATCACCCTTTAGTTTTTATTTGTGTATGTAATAAGCTGAATCTTCTTTGCATTTATCTTAATCCCATATTTACCAACCCAACTAGCTACCCTGTCCAGATCACCCTGCAACTGTTTACAGTCTTCTACATTTTTGATTCTTTTATAAAGCATTATGTCATCTGCAAACAATCTAATTTCTGATAGTAAACAGTCAACACATTTATTCATTAGAATAATGACTAGCAATTGTCCCAATACGCTACCCTGTGGCACTCCCATTTTTACTTACACTTCTTTTGATACCGCGTTTCCTACCCTTACTACCTTTTAAAAACTCTTCTTCCGAGCAAATCATTTTCTCATCCACTCAAATAGTTTTTTTACCTTTTTACTACCATTTTATGGCTTACTCTGCCAAAAGACTTTGTAAAATCTAGTGATACATTACCCTTTGCCCGACTCAACCCCCCCCCCCCCAAAAACCAAAATTCACTCAAGCCAAGCCCCCCCCCCCAAACCATAGTCCGCTCAAGCCCCTCCCAAACCAAAATCCTGGATCCACCCCTGGCTCTTCACATATATTAGTGATGTGGTTGCATATCAATCTCTCCATTAATTTACCTACCACTGATATCAAAATGATTGGCCTATAATTTTCGACTCTTATTTCTCACCCCTCCTTTATGTACCGGCACTACTATCGCACTTTTCCAGTCTTCTGGTAAGCAGCAAGTATCCAGAATCAATTTAAATAATATTTCAACGTAAGGTACAGTACATACAATGTCAAATCCGTCTATCAGTAGTAATATTATCTACACCAGCCCCTTTATGTTTTCTGAGCTCATTTCTAATTGTGTTGTTAAGCTTGTTCTCCGATTTAGACCCTCCCGTTTCTGATTCATTGTCCCTCATGCTCTCACTATACCAGTATTTAAAATCTCTGGCTTTTTCAAATTCTCAGTAACATCTTCTCCATCCTTACCTATAAGAGTCTCAAAACCCTCCCTGCCCCTCAGTTTCTAACATAGACATAGAAATTTCTTGATGCATCATTCAATGGTTCCCCTGCACTAACAATACTCTTCATAAACCTATCTTTAGCAACCTTCTTAGCAATTATTAAGTCCTTGTTTAGTTGTATTAAATATTCCCTACTACCCTCTTTAATCTACTCACATCTCTATCATAGTACACAGGTTCTCTACTTTTCTTTTGGAATAAATTTTCCTTCCCCCTTTCTTATTATCTCCTTGAAGCTCTTCCCACATTGACTCTACTGTACTTGTGCCTTCCTTCCATTTGGTGAAACATTTTGAAATCGTTGCAGGTGGGACGCAAATGAAGTGATGGAAAGTTATATTTAACTTGTAAAATAAACAAAAGATAAAAAATGAATATTTGAGATTATGCTTGGTTATTTCAATAACTTTGCTATTTCGTCCAACTTAAAATTTCCCGTTTCGTTATCATGATATTTAGGTTATTGTAAATCATACAGTTCTTTATAAGTAATTACTGATAAGGTGCTCTTCATCCATTAAGTTTGCATGCAATTAAAAAATGAGGGTGAGCGAAAAATGTTATAATTTTTTATTCATTTTCAGTATAAAATTATTTTTGAAAAAACAACTTGAGATTCAAATTTATTTCACGTGTGTAACAAATTTTGTTGGAGTGAAACTATTTTATAATAATTATTAGCTAACTTACAAAAATCGGCGAGTGCTATTGGAACCCATATTGCACACTATTTCGGGGCAGATAACATCGACGGAAAAAAACGCCGACGAACCGATCCAACGATGCGGCCCTACCTCCTCCCATGCCGATTGTTAACGCATTTTTACGATGACTGGCCAGGCCAAGTGCGCGCTTACCTTCAAATGCCAACTGCGTTTCATACCAGCGTGTTTCGTTAGTACTTTTCATAAATTATATTCATCCTCTCAGTAGTATGACTGATACATATTATTAGGATGGATATTAGAAAACAAAATATTCAAAAAGATCAAGCTCATGGAAGAGAATGCGAGACAAAAATATTTTAACGCAATACAAAAACCGACTGTAGACGTTACTGTAAAACACTGAAAACAATATTCTAACAAAAAAGTTAACCACGGCAAGGGTGCAGCCCAGAGATACCTTTTTCCTATCCTGAAACGTACCTGCTGGAAATAAATAAAGATGTGTTAAAGATTAATATATTAAACTTACTTTGAATCGTAAGGCACCACACTCAAAACCACCCCATACGACCCTTCGCTTCTGTTGTTGACGGGCAACTGAATTTTTTCCCGACAGTGAACGGTTGAACAGGGCTTCTCGAAGTCAACAGCTGCGGAGAACTGGCGCTGCAGTTAATCTCAAACGAAAAGACTTGTTAACTATTAATACGATCGAGTTACAAATGAGGTTAGTTATCCTATTCTTTTTGTAGATGTTGTATTTGTTTCATATATAAAAATTTTCGGGTTGATGTGTGAATGAACCACGAATACACGTATGTATGAAAATAGATACAGATCCCCTATAATACAGCAGTAGCATTCAACATGACCGGTGTATGGAAACTCTTCACCTTTTGGTAGGTGAGTGCAGCAAGGAACACATACTTGCACCACATTTTGACATGAACTACTGGCAGCAGCAGATTATTGAATGAAATCACAGAATCGTGCTCAATTATCATGCTGTATCCTATCGTAAACAGGGATTTTACCATTAGTAATCAATGACGATATCATTTCGCTTCATTATTAGTAAACCTCGTTTCATAAACTTAATTTTGATTGCTCTGTTCCTTGAAAGCAAAAAGAGAATCTTGTGATATAGGTAACGTGATTAAGATCCTAATAGCAGTTTGAAGCTAAAATGATTGTTAGGTATTTCTAGACTACGTTAATAAATCTGTGTGTACTGCGAACCTATTGTTCTATTTAGAGCTCAATTTTATCGGATTAGCAACACTTACATAAAGTTAATTATTCTGAAGGAAAATTTCTTCGAAACAAGAACGAAGTTATATCGAGAAAAGTACTGTAAATGGGATTATTCTGCACATTACTGCATCAACATCAGCCACTTCAGTCATGGAATAATGTGAATTCTTAGAGTCATGAACCTTGCTAGAAATTAAACAGTCTTCCACAGGTGAAAGGTGTAGGCCGATTCTATGCCAGCTAAGTCCAGCAATCCTGCGTATGTATTTAGTCCAATGGTTTAGTGGTCTTCCTCTCGGTCTGAGATGATCTGTTGGACTCCACTCCAACACTATCTCTCAATATTTCATTATTTATTTCCATATACAGTTACTTATCCATCAGCGATGTGTATTAACTGGAAATACGACAATGGGATGTCTTAATTCTGAGCTGGATGGATAAGCGGTAACTCTCTGGCCTCGCATTTCAAATCCCCGTCCAGCCATCCAGATTTCGGTTTTCCATGCTTTTCCGAAATCACTCCAGGCGAACATGGTTGAATTCCTTCCCGCTTTTTCCCTCAATCCTTTCTCGCCTTTAATGACCTAGGCGTCAACAATGCGTTAAACAATAAGAAAATAAAATAACTCTTATGCCGCATTTACACTCTCGCCTTGCATCTCGCCTCGCGCCTCGTGCACGAGCGCTGACACGAACTGCCGTTTACACTCTCGCAAGAAATCATTCATGGATGACTAGCGGGCGTGCCAACTTTCTTGGTGGGCTGTGGGGTTTGGTCCAATAGTAAAACGCTTTCGTTTATTTTTTTAAAAAATGACTTTTTAAGATTTTTTAAAAAGATTTAATGATGTTGATTTGCACCTTCAAGGAGCTAATAAAACTCTTATAGGTTACCAAAATGTTCTGTGTGTCATTATTTATTGAAAAATTTTAACTACTGCGTTACAATCTATTGAGAAGAAAATTTCAACAGTTTCCTGAATTATTATCTATAAACGATAATAACTCCGGAGATTCAGTAGCCTCCTCAACAAACTTTAGACATGGAAAAACGATTTGAAGATATTTTGAAATTCGAGGTGTATGACTGGATGAAAAATCCTTCTACCGCAAATATCGAAGAAGCTGATACAACTTGACAAGAAGAACGTTTAGAAATCGTATATTACGCAGAAAGTAAACATAAATTCGATAGTGATGGATATGAAAACCTGTGGCAAAATAATAATAATAAAAAAAACCTGTCATATCAAAATGTATGACAACTGATATTCAGTTTAACGAAACCCTTTCCTTCATATCTCATGTAATCAGGCATTTGTGCTGTTAATCATATTATAGCCAAAGAAAGAAACCGAAAGAGGATTCGCATTCGGGAGGACGGTGGTTCGAATCCCCGTCCGGGAATCCAGATTTGGGTTTTCCATGGTTTCCCCAAATCGCTCCAGGTGAATGCCGGGATGCTTCCTTCATAAAGGCCATGGCCGAATTCCTTCCCATTCCTTGCCCCCCATCCTTTCCCGTCTCTAAAGACCTCGCTGTTAAGAGATGTTAAGCAGTTAAAAAAAAAAGAGGAGACCTTGGTTTGTTCCTTGAAAAATTGACCAAGATATCTAGTTTTTATTTTAGCAGCATCTGCCTTAGGAATCTCATAATTAAATAAAATAATAAAATCTAATTTCACCAAACTTCGTACTTTTATATACGCAAAGTATAAATAAAAAGACAGATTTAACTACAGTGAGTGGTTTTATAAAGACTTATTCTGCCAAACGTAGCGAAAGTCAGACAAAGTATTTGGAAAATTATTATTATGGGCTTTAACTCGCTGTACGTCTGCTTCATAAGTTATACATTGAAACGAAATTGGGCGGTAGGTATAAAGGTTGACTACCTCTGCTGTAAACAATGTGCTCGCTCCTTTGACTCACGCCAAAAAACCGCCACTGAGGCGAGCGGCATTCGCGAGCTTAGACGAGGTGAGGCGAGACTACGCGAGTGCACCGTTTACACTCTCGCGTTCGCGCTGTCTCGCCTCGCCTCGCCTCGTCTAAGCTCGCGCGAGAGTGTAAACGCGGCATTACATATTTCACGATACAGAGCCAGTGATACCGTGATAACTAGAGACCAGATTATATGCATTTGCATGTTTGCATATGTATTTGCATATTAAGCCCATTTTCACTGTTTATTGCATATTTTACCTAAAACCTAGTAAGGATGCATATTTTCACTATATTTATAATATTTTTGTGTAGTGTACCTAGTTAATAAATATAATCTTACGTTGTAGCCGGCGAAACTTCCTAGCAACGACGACTCACTGAAGAACTACGACCCACGTTCAGGAATGAAAACAAACTGATTTAATCAACAAAGAAAGCGTTTCTTAAGGCACGTTCTCGGAATAATGCCTATAAAAAAATTGCCAAATGGGCCATTACCTCCGGAACAAGTGGTAACTCGATGGGCGACGTGGGTTGAAGCTGTACTGTTTTACAGTGAACATTTCGGGCCATTAAAGGTATAGTAAACGACTTTGATAATGGAGAGGCTACGACAGTTTGTTAGTACAAGGATGCATTTAACAATTCTAGTATTAAAACCATAGCTGTGATTAGCATCCGTTTTTTCCACATAGCTGCCAGTATTAAAAAGTTTGAAACTCAAGGTTTGATGTCGACTGAATCTATTCATTTAATGAATAAAATCCGTATTGTCACAGGTATTCCTGGGTAAACTTAAGGTGAAGTTTAAAAATATTTTGAACAATAACCCAAGTTTTGAACCAGGGCCGGATTAAGACAGCGTGGGGCCCGTACCAAATGTGAAGAAGAGGCCCTAGATTTTCCAGATTTTTGCCCTCCGGGGCAAAAATAATTGAGCTAAAAAAAAAAAAGATCGCCCATCTAGCCTAAACGCGGCCCCCCCCCCCTAGAAGGCGCGAGGCTCCCCCCCCCCCCCAGAAGGCGCGAGGCCCGTAGCATTTGCTACCTCCTGCTACCTGGTTAATCCGGTACTGTTTTGAACGTATGTGTCAAATTGATAGTTTTAATAATGGGACGGCTGAACTTTTTCCAGAAACAATGACTTTCTAACACAGCAGCCAATTTCAAATAATGCCCAGTTACATCAGTAAATGTGAAACGGTCCATATACCCTTATAAAAATATTTTGGGGGGTCGAAGAAACAATGTTACTATTAAATATTTTCAACAGTACCCCATTGTTTACGTTTACGAAAGTAAAAAAAAAAAAAGTTAAATAATTGTTAATTATCGAATTTATAAATATGTTATTCTACTACTTACTAATTGCATGATGATTTTGAAATAAAAGATCTGAAAATTACTATTTTTATATTATGTTGCATATTTTGACACTTTTCATACATATTTGCACTCATATTTCTAGCCTTTTGTGTTGCATATAATCCGGTCTCTAGTGATAACTGTCCACAAGCTACCCCAGTTTTCTCACAATTGGTGACTGACGGTAAGATAGATGGGAAACATTGTTCTGGTACGAAGTTTGGTAGTCTTTTTAGCTCGTAGCTAATTTTGCAGAAATTTCAGCAGTCAGCGTAGCTGGTGTTCGTTTCGATTAGACGTCACTGTTAATTAATCGACGCAGTTATGCAGTTTAAGTACTGTTAGTATGTTCAATTAATGTCCAACTTTTCTCATAACCGTAAAAAGGTAAACGTTTTAAATGATTATAGAGTCGCAATGTAATTAATTGCTTGTTGAGGACATTAAGTGAAAATAACTTGGCATTTGATAGTAAATTCAGTTGGACAGATGATAGGAAGAGGTTTCAAAATCCTACATTTATTGGAGAGACTTATGAATGGATGCCCTAGGAAGTGAGGGAAACGGGTTAGAAAACCTTGGCCGGACCATTGACTGAATATGGTGGTGTATTACGGCACCCATACTTTGGGTGCAAAGGAGAGCAGCTAGATTTGTTTGCGGAAATTACTGTAGAACACAATCAATAACTGAGATGACAAAGAAGCTGGATTAAGATTCATTGGAAGACAGGAGGAGAAGGAAGAGAGTACTAGGGGTATACAAGGTGTGTATTGGCTATCAGGCATGGATGGAAATTGGTCGAAGAATTAAGTAGGGCCTACATGGAAGGGAACAGATGACCATAACCACAAGCTGGCATTTGATTACAGGAACTGGAATCATTATCCAGGGAAGTAGTGAACGATTTACCAAAAACACTAAAGCAATTTAAAATTAAAATTGCGAAAGGCAATATAATGTGGGTGGTGAAATTCCACTCAAAGAATTTAAGATTAAAAAAGAATCATGAAATGGGGAGGTTGGTATGTAGGGAAACTGTCATCGGGCCTATGCTCCATCGCAATTAAACTGAGATGAAAAATATTGAAGGGCCAGTACACAAGCAATATTTTTACGACAGTGTGTAACGCAAATATTCTGTGCAAGTGCTCGTATGTTGTTGCAATGTGGTCGCACTGGGGGCAGCCATAAACTATATGGCTCGGTCTATAGTGATGTTCCGATACCAACAAAGTATCGATACCTACTTAAATGAGTAGTACTCAAATTGTCTTACGATACTTACTCATATGAGTACTGCAGAAGTATCGATACTTAGTCATATCGATACTTTTCTTAAATTAATGTCGAAATATAAAACGATATGTGACTTGTTGCTAAATTATTTATTTTATTTGCCTAGTGTAATAAAATCAAATAACACTCAGTAAACATTTTTATTTATTTCTTAAAATTATATAAAAAAGCTCACATTGTAAGCAAACTTTGAAGGTTTTGTCTAATCTTTAAATATTTATTTATTATAGTTTTAACACTTTTAATCAATAAAAGTCCGCTTTCGGAGGGTTTCCCAAAAAAGCAATTGTTCCATATATTTCGGGGACAGCTTGTTTCTTCTCTTTGTCATTGTTTCACCCGCATTAGAAAACAAACGTTCACTCAATGCTGACGTCGCTACAACGATAAGATACTGTTGTGCGTATTTATACAGACAAGGAAATATAAGTTTCATTTCTTCCCATTCTGTAAATGGATTGCTTTTTAGACACATTACAGTGTTTGACAAGTAGAGAGGGAGAGACTTTGTCACTACGGTGCGTTTTCTTTTTCTTTGTGATGTTTCCAGAAGTGATATTCCAGTGAAAAGCTAGCTGAAGCAGCTTCTTCTTCCGATTCACATGGGCTACTTAGTTGCTTATGAACCATATCTTTTAGTTTTAATGTGGGGCTGCGCTAACGACCATTGGACAGGCATAGCGAAATGCGCACCTAGTACAACTTTATTACTATGAAATAGGGACCTGAAACAAACTATTTGAGATTAGATTGCCTATTCTAAGACCGATTTTGTTTGATTTTCGATGATGTCAACGTAAGCGGGGAATTAATTTCGCAGACGCGACTGAGTGGCGCAGCAGGGATGATGCATTTAGAATTTAACACTGGCTGCGTTTCGATACTTTCGATTCGATACAAGTACTTTTCTTCCGATACCGAGTAAGTATCGAATGAATTAATTCGAATACGAAAATTACTCGGTATCGAAACAAAGTATCGAGTACTTACTCGTATTTACTCATATCGGATCATCACTATCGGTCTATGGAGACGGGGGGGGGGGGGGGGGGCTACCTGGGGGAGGGGGTTTCTGAGCCAAGTTACGTAGATTTTCATGCATATTATTTGTCACAGTTAAAATAAGGTACAGACCACCAAACAGCACGTGAATATTTATTCCGTCAGTTACTATCTTCTTATATAATTTACGATAGTCTGTCAAGAGAAAACAGCACAAAATGCCTTCTGGAATCAAGAAGGAAAATAGCTATGCGTGGGAAGGGGTGGGGTTGAGGCAAAAGCCTCGTCGGGCTACGTGGGGGGAGGGAGGATTCACAGGAGCTCAAATGGAGATACGTAGATTATAGAAGCTCCCTAATGCCGAGTTGCGCAACTATATTTCCGCACTGTTGCCGGTATTACTGCGTCGCGGGCATGTTGACCATACTCTTCAACTTTTGTTCTTGTGTGCCTCGGAGAAAGTATGGTGCGTTTTGATCTTCATTAATTGTTGAGTGCGCACATTGCATTAGGATTTATTTATTTTATATTTTTTTACTTAAAACAAAAATAGTTACGTTTTCAAAATGTCGAAATGAATAGCTGGTCAAATTGAAAGACAATAAATTACATTTACGAAATACTTACACCCAGATTTCTGGGCTATAGTAGAGTATATTTCATTGCCACAAAATTTGATACATCTAGTGACGACGCATACAAAAAAGTTAAAAGTCTGAAAACATAAACCAAAACAAGATAAAGAAAAAGGGCTGGAACCTGCTACCCTATGTCTGGCGCCGAACACCAGGGGCGGATACGGGGGGGGGAGGGGGCTACGGGCTCAAGCCCCCTCAAAAGTAGGTCCACTCCACCCCAGACATCGTAAATTCGGTTTTTTTTTTTGGTTTTTTTTAAAGCGCACAGCAATCCGAGGTGACTATAACCCTTTCCCAATTCAAGTTCCCCCCCCCCAAACCAAATTCCACTTAAGCTCCGCCAAACCAGAATCTACTCAAGCCCCTCCCAAACCAAAATCCTGGAACCACCCCTGTCTAACACCAATCACGATGCAACCACTGGAACCAACCAGACGGGCTGATACTCTGAATAAATGCTGTATCAGAAGCGGAGGAAGTAAAAATGGGAGTGACAAAGGGTAGTTTTTTGGGATCATTGGTGTTCATTATTGTAATGAATGATTGTGTTAATGGTTTACAGTCAAAGGTTAGGTTGTTTGCAGATATCATAATGGTATATAATAGGATCATATTAACATGAAAAGGCTGCGAACAGCTGCAGGGTGAACTGGATAGGGAATCTATCTGGGTGGGTCAATATGGATTGGAAATAAATATTCAGGAGAATCAGTCTTTTAAGTACACAGATAAAAAAAAACTAATGGTTGTTAGTGATTATAGGAATTTTAGTTGAAGGTCGGAAGTATAAATTCTTGGCATTACATTTGATAATAAACTCAATGGGGCCGTTGGTAGGAACAGGTTTCAAAATTCTTCATTTACTGGAGATGACGAGCGGATGTACCAGACAGGTGAGGGAGATGGAGGATGAAGAGAGTGCTGTAAATGTATAAACTGGAAAAATTAGAAGTATTACTTGGAAGAAAAGAGATGAACATGACCAAACACTTCTACTTCCAGCAAAAAGAAATGGGAAAATTGTCTTTTGTACGTAATGGAGTCAGGGATTGCAACAAATTAAGAAGGGTAGTCCTGAATAGTTTATCGAAAACACTGAAATAATTTAAAATTAAAATTTGTAGAGAGCAAAAGAAGGTGGGAGGGGAAATTCCATTGTAGGAATTTAAAGTAAAAAATCTGTAAGAAAATTGAAAATTGGTAAGTAGGGAAATTGCTTCCAGATCATGTGCTCTGTAACTATTAAATTGAATACGTGCATTAAATTCTTGTACAAATTGACAATAGTCGGAAAAGTAGTAAGAACCTTCCTGAAAGCAATTGGTATTGATTTCTTCATAACAGTGTAATTTTTTATTTTGAAACTATAATTCAAAACCTTAAAATCACTATTGCAGCTGAAATGAACCGAACTAAATCATTTCTTTACTAAACCGAGTCTGGTGAGTGAGCAGTAATGTTCTGGCCTTGCATTCAGGAGGACACTGGTTCAAATCCCCTTCTGGCCATCTAGATATTGGTTTTCGACAGTTTCGCCAAATCACATAAGGCAAATGCCGGTGCATGACCGTCGGCTGAATTCCTTCCCATTCTTTGTCCCCGAGTCCTTTCCCACCTCTAATGACATTGATGTTTAAGAGACATAAAGCCATAAGCAAAAATGAAAAAAATCTTTATTAACTCATTAATTACATTATAATAAAGCCCAAAAGTAAAACCATGACTCTAAAGAAGCCTTATCACTCATAAATGAAGATGACTGTGGGGAATAAAAATACAGCATCGCTTAGATGGAAGTGTTTCGTTTGTTGGCCATGCAGAATGTAGGACAAGTACGAACAATATTTCCCAATTATGTAGTGAGATAGCTGATCTGTAATCACAAGGTACTATCTCGCAAGAAAAGGTAGTGTGGTGATCACAGAAGAACTTCACACACAGGCCTTCATTTTTCCACCTGTTAACAAACTTTAAAAATTTTCTCTTTGGTACTGACCTCTCCTCTTTTTTTTTTTTTGTTTTTTGCTTAGGGTCTTATGCCCCATTGACATATTAACTAGAGTTTGGAATGGACTGTGAACTAGGAATAGGAAGGAATGCGAGCATGGCCTTTTCAATTAATCATCCTGGCATTCACCTGGAGTGATTTCAGGAAACCATAGAAAAGTGAAATATGGATGGTCAGACAGAGATTTGAACCCACATTCTCCCCAATAAGAGGTCAGAGCATTATCGCTTATTAACCAGGCTCAGGGCTCAGTACCCCTTTCAAGTAAGATGATGCTGTTACCTCATTGTTTAATACCTCTGAGGTATGCTTTTACATGGATAGTGTAAAAGGTTTGGAACATCGTTGGAGAGAGTATGTTAAACTCAGAAGAAACCATGTTGAAAAATAACTAAAAAATTTTCTTTTTAACTCATATGAATCAGTGTCAGGTTACGATCTTATGTGGTGGTCCTCATATCCCCAATCCTATTGGGAGTGACTTACAGCTATTCAAAATTTAAATCACTTTTGAGACAAGTAGCTCCATTATTTTTGAAAGATCGGTAATTCACTGTTTAAGTAAATCCAAAAGACTGAAATAACATTCATGAGAGATGTGAAGAATGGCTAGCAATAATGGGAAAAACAGGTGACTCTAGACTCTACGCAAAGGAAAGAAATTGAAACATTTATTGTTGCTAGAATGACTTAAATTTGAGGTGAGAAGTACTGTAAAATTACTGAAGCATTTTGTTAATGATCAATTTAATTCACAATTTGTACGAAAAAAAAAAAAAAAAAAAAAAAACTGAACGCTGAAAATTTACTTATAACACCAGAATATTGTGGAAACTACTTCTGCATCACTACTCTGGAATTTACTATTATTGTTAGTGGTAAAACGTGTATTTCCTGTCCCTAGAAGTGACTGGGAGCAAGAAATAGTTGAAATCATGTGTGTGACATCTTCCTTCGAAAAACGTATTCCATTTTATTCTTAAAATCTGTTCCTATCCGCTTATAATCAGAATATTCTGCATTTACTGCTTCAATGCTCCAGATGTGGTGTTAAAAGAAACTTAATATGCTGCTTCTGTAACTTTCTATCTGATTTTGTCATGCAAATTAAAGTGCTGCTATACTGCACATAGGTGAAGTGATGGAGGGGCAGTTCAATGTTACATCCTAATTATGGTTTTAGGAGATTTTTCAGTAACCATCTAGGTTAATACTCAAGCTGTAGCAAATTCTGTGACAAAAACTATACATTTCATGAAAAGATTCACATGCAACACATAGAACAAAACACAGATTGTGACACTTATGCTCATTCTCTGATTTTTCAGCAGAGAGACTAACAACATGCTGAGCCTGGTAGGTGAGTGGCCCTGGTAATCAGAAGGATATGAATTCAATCATCTGTCTGGCCATTCAGATTTTGTTGCGAACAATTTCCCAGAAGGCACAGTAATTGTATACGCACTTGACACAATGGCCCTGGTAGCGAAATAAAGTTTCACCATCTGGTATTTAGTCTGCAGAGTAGGAGAAGTGGTTTTCTGTCACCATCAGGGCAATTGCAGAGATGATCCACAATCTCCACCCCATAAACTACACTTTTCAGGAACAAAGAAATACGCATATCACACCCAGAACATAGTTCATATTTCGCATACAAATGGTTACACATCCACTTCCACTTCAAGGGCATGCAGCTGTAAAATCAAAGCTCCAAATCTGATCATACCAAAGATAAGTAAAACTCATCAGTGCCAGCCGATCACTAATGTTGGACAAACGGTGGTAAAGAAGAAGAGGTAGAATCGACTAGGAACACCATCTGGATCAGAAGCCTTTTCACTTTTTCCATCCCTAAGCAGTTTTTTTATTCCATCAACATTTAAAACAAGATCTTTCCTAATTTTGTCAGTATGAGTGCTAAAAGTCAGGACCTCTACATTTTCTGTTGTATAATCCTTATTAAAAATACAACATTTCTTGTTTCCACATACTGGTTTCTGTTAACTCCCTGATTTCAATAATCATATACTGGTTTCTGTTAACTCCCTATTTTCAATAATCAGTGATGGTATAACCTTATGAAAGCCATGTATTACTTTAATATATGACCAGAACCTTTTTAGATTACTCATTAGATTGTCATACGAAGTTCTGATTTGCAATTCTATAAAAGTTTCACACATTGTCTATTATACTTCTGCCTGTCACCAGGGGTGGATCCAGGATTTTGCTTTGGGAAGGGTTTGAGCATATTTTGGTTTGGGGGGTTTGAGTCAGGCAAGGGTAGTCTTAGTCTTTATAGTCTCCTTGGATTGCTTTTCCCTTACAAAATCAGGATAACTAAAAAAATAAAAGTATCCAAAATTATGATGCTGTGGGCAAACCTAAATACTTTGGGGGGGGGGGTTGAGCCCCCTAACCCTCCCCTCCATGGATCTGCCCCTTACTAGAACTGTACTAATTTAACACAGTCAGATTAGTCCTCAGATTTCTTTACTGTGGTATGTAAATACTTATGTTTACTGAGCAAACATTTTACTTCATGGTTGAAGCACAAAAAGGTTTTACTAGCCTTAACCAATTCCTTAGGAACAAATTGATTTCGGCACATTCAAATTATTCATTTCAAATGTTTTCAAAGTGAACCTTTGTATCCCTCATGTAAATTCCAAAAATTTTCACCAATTGATGTACCATACCTGCATTGTTTGCATAATCAAAGCAATATTTGAATGTATCTTTATCATTTTCCACCATCAGACTGGATTTAAAAAGTAATGACCACTGCCTTATGAACACTAATACCATCTTCTATACAAATTTTGTCAACAATATTTGAATTAGATTGAAAGTTGATGAGGGAACTTTGTCATAACATGTCAGCACTTTTACTATCTGCTTATTAGAATTTTTCACAAATGATTTGAGAAACTTATTGGCTAGTAACTTATCTTTTCCACATGACTGGAAGCTAAGTGTGTCCTAATTAACTGATAGAAGGTTAAAATCACAACTTACAATCAATATGTGTCCCAGAAATTTTTGAGAACTGTTATTAAGTGAATCTCTAAAAAATTCTGCATTGAGGGGGCCAGAATCTGGAGGTTAATAAAATGATCCTATTACAAACTTTGAATTTCTACCAATTCTTATATCCATCCATATTAACTCACAAGAATTTTGTGTGTCAGTGACAATAGAACAATGCTTTTACTAACTGGAAAATCAGCTATTTTCCCTCTAATAGTCTGGCAATTCGGAACTATTATCCTTAAGCGTTTTTTTATCGTTATTTCTGGAATATAAATTTGCATTTGACGTATTCGTACTGGAGAAGTATTTACTGCTGCATTTTTTTATTTATTGGGCCCATCACTTTCAGGACTAAGGACTTGCTTGTTGTTGTATTTGCTTTGTATAGTTGAAATTTCATTGAGCATCATGGTGCTGTTAAAAAATAATTTGTATTAAGTCAAGTCCATATTATGGAAGCTACCTTGGCTATCATCCTTGGTGTGTAATGGATGCCAGATGAGTGGTTTCTGGAGCCCATTGGAGGAAATTAAATTCAGGAGACAAGGACAATTACTCATTCATTTCAGTAGCTTGCTGACTAAGGAACAAGATTTCTCTTTATTAAACTGAGTGGTGTCTGTATAAACCAGTGAAACTGTAATTTAAGTAATCTTCAAGCCTCAGTAAGGATAGACATAGAGCGTGGAGAATATGTATTTTCTACAATAAGTGGTGCAAAACCATAACAACATGTGGTACCATAATGAAAATATTTTTGCTAGTTACAATTTTTTCACTATGTTTGCTTCATTATATGCTTCTGCAAATTAATGTTATTGTTGTTAGAGAGGTTTTTTAATCAGTACATTTTTGTATTTAATGAATATAATATAATTTCAAGTCGCAATAAGGTATTGTTGCAGAGCAAAAAATGATAGCGGTCGACAAAGTTTTCTTCACAAGATATCTGATTAGTGAATCTAGTGTATTTTTTCATACTGAATTCAGATAAGTAGTCAGAATTTTTTTGTCAGGCACAATTTTTTGTGACAGCTACATTTTAAAATTTGATTTTAGGATTCCCATTGACCTATCATAGAAAATGTTACCTTCTATGTAGTAATTTTATTTAAGCCATGTTTAAGGAAATTAAATGAAATATCATGCTGAAGCATCAAGACATGATGCAGGTTTATTCACGTTTTGACATGTTCAGACCCGTTAATCTGGCATTGTGACGTGTCATTGTTAAGCTGACTATGAGCGTGTTAGCACGAATATTACTAGTGAAATATTTCCTTCCTTTCTGTTTAGAAGTGTATTGTGTACGTTGTGTTGTAGAGTTTTCTTTTTTCATCATGTCACATAATTGTGTAAATCATACAGATAGTTTTGCTGTATTTGTGGTGAGCTGACCTTCAAGATTCAGAGGCAAAATTTTATGCGACTTGGGAAACAAAAACTTGGCTGTCAAGTGGGTGATTCTTATAAGAGCCGGGCTCCAAATTTATGCTGTGTTTCATTTATTAGACTGTTGACTGGATGGAAAAATGGTACACATCATATGCCATTTGCAATTCCCATGATTTGGAGGGAACCGAAGGATCATATAATGATTTTTATTTTTGTTTAACAAATATTAAAGGAATCACATCTAAATCAAAATATACAGTTACGTATGTGAATTTGTCATCTGCAATGTGGCCTGTCTTACACAATGAAGATTTCATTGTACAGTATGTGCAGATAAGACCTTAACTAGTTACTATGATTCTGACCTAGCTCAAACTGAAAATAATTCAGATCATTATGATTATAAAAATGATCCCGCATGAGAAGGCAGTAGCTGTTCATCAGAACCATACTTTCCCAATCAACAAGGCCTTAACGACCTGATTTGGGATTTAAACCTGTCTATTCAGCAGCCACAAATACGGACTTGACATTAATATAAATAAGATAAAAGTAATGGTCATTGGCAAAAACAACAACTACCAATGCCATATTATGATTAACCAGAAGATCATTGAATGTGTATCAAGGTATACGTATCTTGGCACCACAGTAAACAGCCAAAGGGATCCATCTGATGAAATAAAGTCACGTATTGGTACTTTCAATAAAATGAATAACCTTTTTAAAAGTTGTAATTTATCAATTACCACAAAGATGAGACTCCTGCACTGCTTAGTGTTCTCTGTCCTCCTGTATGGTGTTGAAACGTGGACATTAGCAGAAACTATCAGTAAAAGGTTAGAAGCTTTTGAAATGTGGCTATATCGAAGAGAATACCATGGACAGACCACACCACAAATGCTGAAGTGTTCTGCAAAATTAAAAAAGATATGGAAATACTGACCACCATAAAAACACAAAAGCTTCAGTACCTTGGCCACATCATGAGGAATAATAGCCGTTATGAACTCCTGCAATTTGTTCTCCAGGGGAAAATACCAGGAAAGAGAAGTGCTGGTAGAAGAAGAACTTCTTGGTTAAAAAATCTAAGAATATGGACCTCCAAGACAACTACGGAGTTAATCCGAGCATCAACAAGCAGAGATGAGACAGCCAAGGTGGTTGCCGACATCCAGAATGGATAGGGACCAGAAGAAGAAGAAGATACAGCAAGCTGAAGTTTTAACTTCCAGACTCAAAGGCTGCAATCTACTCCAAAAAGATGTATGAATATGTAGTTATCATAGCTGCTATAGTGACTTTAATGACTACTTTTCCAAAGAAAATGATATTGCGTTTTGCAATGATATTTGTTCTGTTATGGAAACACTTGGGCATCAACACCCGCCAGATGAGTGGCGATTGTTCAAAGACTCGTCTAAAGTTAGTTTGAAGGCTGTCCTTTTACATACAGGCAATGAACTTCTATCAATACCTGTAGTGCATGCTGCTGATATGAAAATACGATAAAAGTTTTAGAAAAAATCTAATATGAAAAATATAACTGGTATATCGGTGGTGACTTAAAGGTCATTTCTTTATTACTTGGTTTGCAACTTTGGTTCACCAATTTTTGCTGTTTTTTGTGTGAAAGGGAAAGCAGAGAAAAGAAGTCTCACTACATTATAAAACCATGGGCTAAACATGAATCTCCTATTCCTGGCTAGAAAAATGTGTCACATTTCCTGAGAGTGAATCCCAAAAAAATATATTTACCTCCAATGCATATTAAATTAGGACCAATGAAATATTTCGTAAAGGCTAAGGATAAACTTTTTGATGGATTCTTGTACTTGAAATCAAAATTTCCTAGTGATACTGAACTGAAGGAAGGAATTTTTATAGGACCAAAAATACGGTCCTTAATGGCTGATGAACATTTTGACGGACTGTTAAATCCACTAGAAAAAGAGGCCTGCCAGTCTTTCAAAATGGTAAGTTGCAATTTCCTTGGAAACCATAAAGCAGAAAACTATTGTGACATAGTGGCTGATCTTTGCATTCTTATGAAGCTACGGAATGCAACATGTCTTTAAAGTTTCACTTCTTGCAATCTCACTTAAACTTCTTCCTGGAAAATCCTGGGGCTGTCAGTGATGAGTACAGTGAGCGTTTTCATCAGAAAATTTCTACAATGCAAAAGAGGAACCAAGGCAAGTGGAGTTCTCTTTGCTGGCTGACTTATGTTGGACCAAGAAGAGAGATATTTCAGATGCAAAATATGCCTGAAAATAACTATCTACCAGTTTCCAGGCAAGTCAAATTGAGTAGTATATAATCTAGAGTTAGATAGTTAGTTACTTAATATCACCAAAAAAAAAACTCCTGCCTAATGAGGGAAACCTGATGATATTTAAATTCAACATGAAAAATACTTCTAGAATCTCTTGTTTTTGAAATTGTGAAAGATAGAAGTTCATTTGTGTAGACCAGTGTGATTAGCTTTCATTCAACAGGAACAACAAATTTTTGCAATTAGAGGACATTTATGCAACTTGAAACAATTATGTGATTGTTATTACTAATTATCACTTTGTCAGCCTTTTTTTCAAAAAAATATTTTTTTTAAAGAAACTACACATCTACATTACTACAAAGGGAACAAAATATATCAATATATAAGAGAATCACAGAAAAAAAAAATGCAGTTCTCCCTAAAGCATCATTTGGTTTATGGTTTTAAATCCTGACACTATGAACTGCTAGTTTTGGACATAGATTTTCTGTTAAATTGATAAAAATTGTTCAGGCATGCAGTATCTTATCAAATGAAAAGTATATTAAAAAACTATTACGTTTTACCTTGCTCTATATAACATTCTTGTATGTTCCAAGTGGTAGTTTCAATAAATTAACAGTATTTATATAAACAGCAGTACTTTGTCAGCAAATCAGAATTAATTTCCTAATCATTTCTGTCATTATATTTATAGAAATCAAAATTTAATCACTACAAAATAAATGGTGTACGATTAGAGAAAAAAGTAATTTATGCTTAGTCACATGTTACTTACAGAATTTTTATGGATTACAGTTTTTTATGCAATCTGATAGCTCTTTTTGTAATTTCTGTATACACTGGCTTGCTAATGAAGATTTATTCTGAAATTTTTGGATCTGAGTTTCAAAATTTTCCTCCTGTATTGTATATTATATAACTTGCATTATGGCTTCCTTCTCCTCTAACCCTTTGTGTGACTACATCAAAGAGTTCAAACATACAGATATGCTCAATGGCAGTTTCACCGTTATCATTATCCAGATATGATTCAAAGTTTGAAGCACGTGTAAATTATTGATGACACATTAAATAAGGAAATATGTTTGATCATATAGTTTGGCATATAGCTTCCTCATTATGGTAAAAAGTATACAGTCAGAAATTAACAAAATATTATTTTACATCAAATCTTTGCTGTTACAGAAGTATATCAGCACACTTTCTAATCTGTGTATGACCAACAATTTGGAATGTGTATGGAATTAATTTCTGTTAAAAAAAGTAAAGGATGCTTAATGTTTTAAAATTTGAGACCTGTAACCTTTGTTGCAACAGTACACATCAAAATTCAACGTATCAACAGAAATTAAGTCTGTTGGTTTTATGATAAAAAACCTTATTACATTTAGCTGCCATATTGAATTCAGATGGTGGAGGAAGGGGAGTTGCTTAAATTTCTCTCTAAACAGAGTAGACAGACGTTTTATCTTGGAATGTAGTTTTAAACTGTCTTAAAAACTTATTTCTTGATAAATAACTTTTAAATGTGTATTTGATGCCTTATTCATAAAACTTAAAAGAAGTAAAAGGAAATGCCAGATCGGCAACTGTTACATTGAATTTGGTTAGTGAAGTAAGCTGGGCGAGAATAAACATTAGATGAAAGTGATCTTTACTAATTATATGATTGTAAAGAACCAATTACGTTTATCAGTGTATTAACAATAATTTGGACTATATGATAACATTTACTTTTTACTTTTAAAATTTTTATTTTTCATTCACCCATGTATATTTTAATACTTTTTTATCTCTAGACTTTATAACAAGCCACTGATTTTAATGTTTATACTAACACTTCTTAGCTGAAAAAAGGTTAAATAATCTAACATACATAATATGTAACATCATACAATTATTCTACAACTACTGCAACGTAACTGGAAATTGTTATGACCTATTTGTCAAATTGGTACCCATTTACACCTAAGCAATTGAATTTTCAGCTATAAAGTTTATTCATCACTAGTATCTGATTAAGAACAAGCCTTAATTGTTTGGAATTTGCAATTCCATCATTATTAATTATGATAAGTTGCCAAAAGCAACAGTTTCGTTCCATGTGGGGTGTCTTTATTAATTCGTTTCATGCTTTCTATGTTCTCTGTGTAATTAGTATATCTGTAGCTATTTTTGTATATATAATTTTACTTTTCAGTATGGAAAGGAGAGATAAAACAAACCCATCATTCCACACACAAAAAATTAATGGAGGACAACTGCAGGGCAAAAAACACTTGACAAACTTAAAAAAATACAATACTAAAAAACTAAAAAAAATACAATATAATATATTTTATTTTATATATATATATTTTTGCTCTTCCATGTCTTGTGTGGTTTGCTAGCAGGGGCTCCTTGATCAGCTTTGGGAGTCCTCTGAGCTGAGCTTGGGGCCCCCCTGAGCTGTGCTTGGGGGCCCCAGAGCACTGCCTAGTCCTCCAATAGCTACACCACTGATTCTGGCCAATGCCCTTAATCATGAAAGTAGAAACACATTGCTGAGCTTGTGCTGGCATTCATGGTCAACACAGCCATACAAATTGTGATTTTAGCTGTTACAATTGGAACAGAGGTGATGGGGGTGACAAAAACCAAATCAGTGGAAATGTTACTCATGGTTACCAAGGTCTTAATCTCAGATAATCCTCACCTTCATCACCCTAGAAAAACCATTGCTTGCAAAATATTTTGCAGTTTTCGCAGCCATTTTAATGCTGTCAATCACTTTGCAAGATTTATGCCTCATCCAAAAAGTCCTTGTTTTCTCCTAATGTTTTTACCAATGCCTATGGTCGTCTTCAGGAATCAAGCCACTTGCCGAGTCTTCCAGATTGGTGTTGTGACCGGCTGATCTCATATTTATGGTTTGGAGATTATCGAGTCTTAATCAACCATCAAACACCCAGAAATATTATGCTTATGATATAATGTCTCTGGTTACAGTATTGTTTATTTGAGTAGCATTCACTTCCATGCCACCATCTTTACTAAGTTTGTTTGGCTATTTCAGTATCTCGATAGGCTCCCTTACTTTTCATTAAGTATAACCCTTGACTCTTGTATTTTCCCACAATATATTATGTTCTTCCTTCAGCTGGTGTCCAGCAATAGCTGATTTTGTGGAATGTCTCAGGCATGTGTGACTGATATGTTCACACTTCTCCACGTCTACAGCCTGATCGAACTTTCTTACCTAGACATTATGCAATCACAAGGCACTCCATAGATTTCACTGCTTTGGAATGGAGACCTTCAATCTTTGGCCATTCTCAATTTTTCCTTCATTTTATTTCCTCTTCTAAATGTGGGTAGGATATTAATTGGCAAAATGAAGACCAAAAACAAAAAGCTATCATAAGCAAAAGGTGTCACCAGAAAAAAAACCGTGAGAATATTAGTGAAAGTTAATATTCTACCCATGGGAAGTGTTGGTTGGTGGTATCAGATAGCTTGCCTCAGGACCTCAGCCTCATAGTGAATGTGGTCCATGAGCCCTTGTGGGCTGGGAGGATGATGGTGTTACGTCCTCTGGACAGTTCTCTCATGGCTCTGGTTTCGACAGTGCTGAGGTTGTTGGAGTGTGGATTGGAGTTAACAAAAAGGGGAGAGGAGAGAGAGGAAGTGAGAAACTCCTGAAATAGAAGGAGGGGATGTTTTTATGGGAGGGAGAGTGGGTCCAGTTGAGATGAACATTTAGTAACTTAGAAGTTGTCAAAAATGTTAGGGTCTTGTACATAACTGATAATGGGGTTCTAACAGGGGAATGAAGGAAAGGGTTGAAGTTTAACTGAAAGTGGAGCTGAGGTTTGTTTGGTGGGTCACAGAGGGCATGGGTGAGAGTGATTAAAAGGTTGGCAAGGCAAGGGGTTGGCAATTGGGGGAGGGGGGGAGGTAATAGGTGTATGATGTGTGGGATTGGAGTGTTGATAGGGGAGGACCAGATTTAGACCCAAAAAGTTTTTAACAAGAGTTGAAAACTTGCAATTGTATTCTACGTTTGTGTTCATTGTGACAAGATCTGATGAGCATGATGGATGAGGTGAAAGGATGAATGGCAGATAATTTTATGGAGGAAGACATAGAATATAGATTGGTATAGTGAATATAATGTTGAATCACCAGCAGGATGAGGGTAAGGGATTGTGTGAAATGAAAGTCATGGAGAGACGGGTAAAGCTGTGGGTGGAAAAAAAAGAAGAGAAATGGGATGCTGTGATGCATAAACAGCAGTGTTTAAAGTGCAATAATAGGACACCGAAGCAGTGGCATAGCTAGGTCGACAAGGGCCCCAGTGCAAAAAATTTATTTTGGGTCCTGAGGCCAGATGGGTGACCTTTTTTTTGCTTTGTGTTGCTGGTAGGGGTACCCTGAGCTGAGGCAGGAGGCCCCTGAGTTGTGCCTGGGGGCCCCCTGATCTGTGGTTGGGGCCCCCCTGAGCAGTGAGAGCCTCTTAGTGAGAGGACTCCTGTGTCTCAGGGGCCCTCTTAAACGACGGTAGAGCCAAAAAAAAAGGTCTCCAGTTTGCCGTGAAGGCCCATGAGCTCTCTGAACTGCACTTTGGGGCCCCCTGAGGTATGCTTGGGGGCCCCGGTGCACTGCACCACCTAGCCCCATAGTAGCTACGCCCCTGCACCGAAGAGGAATGGAAAACCAACCACCTTCTTCTTCAACCAGATTCTTGGTTGGGAATGATAACAGGTAATGCATAGAATAATTTTCGCAAATACAGAAAAGAAAAACTTACAATGCCGATAACGGCGAGTGAAAACAAAAATACAAAGATACTATGTGGGCTTGAGACGGAAATATTATTTACAGGAACATCATGAGAATCAATTTCTCAGAGAATATAAACGGTCACGGTTAAAGTGATACAAAGAGCACATAAACTAATATTTAAAGAAGACTACAATAAGGAGGAAACGGAAAGAACAGGGGCCGATCCATGGGGGGGCAAGGGGGCTCAAGCCCCCCCCAAACGTATCTAGGTCCACCCCTGTCATTGTAGTTTTGAGACCTTTTTTTTTTTTTTTTAGCTCTACGGATTTGAGGCCCGAGGAGGCTATAAATACTACCTTTTTCCCGACTCAAGCCCCCCCCCCCAAACCAAAATCCACTGAACGCATGCCCTATGAACCAAAATTCACTCAAGCCAAGCCCCCCCCCCAAACCAAAGTCCGCTCAAGCCCCCCCCCCCCAAAAAAAATCCTGGATCCGCCCCTGGGAAAGAATATGCATAAATAAATGCGATACTCATGGGATGTTGTGGGCTTATGATCCGCCTCTGGAAGTAAATAAAAGGAAACTGCAGACAAAAAAGAAGGTAAACGTGGGACGGAAATATTTACAGGAAAAACAGACTATCTAAGAAGGAAGTTTCCGAGAATTTAAACGGTTACGGGCGAGGTGTTCCAGAAGGCAAATATTTGTAAGCTAATGATAAAAGAATTTAAAAAAACGAGAAGACAGAAAGAATAGGATGTATAAATAAATGCAAGAAACGTAGGATGTTGTCGGATTATGAGCCCGACACCGGAATTAAAAAAAAAGGATGGCGGGAACTAAGGAAGAAACAAAGGCCACGAAACAGGTTGATAAAACGTGTAAACAATTAGACGAAACAACAGAAAAGTGGAAAGAAAGTAATAGAACACGAGATAGGAACAAACAGGAGGAAGTCGTCAGGCAACAATAATAATACTAAGGATTAAAAAGCGGCTTTTAGTTAGTATTAAATATTTTCCAGAAACGAAATGCAGGGAAATTGGGCAACCCCTGTCTGTTTTTGATACGAGCCCTACACACGTCACAAAATTGCACATGAGTAGGCCTACATTGTAATGTGTTCGCAAATTACAGATATGTATTTCGGCTACATACTTCGTAGACTGTGTCGTGCTAAGGACAGTGACACTGGAGTGATTTCGGGAAACTATCGCAAACTGAAATTAGGATAAACAGCCGTGCATTTGAATTGAATTGCGATGGAGCGAACACTCCGGTGGTGACCGACTTAAAAGCGCACAGGTTACATTAGCGCACAAGCGTCCCCTTCATGGAAGGACGGTATATAATCCTCTTCCTTCCTGGAAACACGGTGTCTCCAGAAAAAACGTACAGTGAAGCTTTGATGGCCTCCATGGTTAAGTGAACACTTGGGAATTATAGGCGGGCGATTAAAGACCAATTTTTCAAGCAACACAACTATCGAAAACAGACTTGAGAGATTGAAAAATTGCCAATCTACCATGTAAATACGGAATTTCTTTACTATTTTTAGTTTCGAGTATTGTAAAATATCGACCCATCACCGTTTAGCAGTTAACATTCGAAATGTAACATATTAATGTGATGTTTAATAGCTAACTGCTAATCAGTAGCTGGTAATATTTATTTATTAGATTATACATACTGTCCCACTTTTCTGAAACTCTTTTCATTTGCTATCAATGCGAGCATATATAATCTAATCCAACCACAACACTTGCAATGCCTGTATCAAATGTATATTTCAATTCTGTGAAGCTTTGATTGAGAGAAAAAATTATTATTAAAATTACTCCACTTCACGTCCCAGTAAACCAACATCCATCCGTATTGATGCGATTTGTCAATTCAGAAAAAGTAAATATTCTATGCTCTGTGTTAATTTTTATATGTTCAGTAATATTATACATTTATAACAATACCGTTTACTAAAATAAATGATATTTTCTTATCTGGGGCATCTTGAAATTTTCGTTTAAGTAACTTTTGACCAATTAGAAGATATGCCCAGAATAGTTATTTTACGTTTATTTGTTTGAAACTAACTACACAGAGACGATTCATATCTCGACCATGCATTCTGGCATCATCTGTTGTGACTAATTAGTCGCAAGTGTGCGCACTAACATTTTTTTGTGACCTATTTTTTTTATCGCAGTTACAGAAAACCGCTAGAATGCGCCTACCCTAAAGAGTTCTTGAAGTCATACATTTCCGGAAGCAATTCAGTAAATTTCTAGTACTTAATAACTCATTTTAATAACTGATTTCCATCACACATTTTCCAGTCTTTGGACTGGTTTAGTGACTGAAATGCACGTAGCACACAATCGTTTAAGGCGTGTTTAAAATCAGCTTGAATTAAGCATCATCAATATTTATTTATTTACATATTTACACTGTCCCTTTATTTACATTATTTGCATTTTTTTGTGTGTTAAGAAAGCAGCTCTAGCCCAGCTTTTGTTAGTATGATATCGCTTTCGAACAAGACCTAAATCACCGTTTTCCTCATACTTTTTTTTATAGTTCTTTCCAAACATTCATCTAATTTAATATAGGAGTTTTTCCTCTTATTCCCGGCAAGATTGATCTCCGGTCTCATGTACATACAAGCGGAATTTTCAGCTTCACGCTTTAAACATATTATCACTTCTTTGATCTTGGTATTTGGTCGCTCGAGAAGATTGTTGATTTTGTTGTTCCAGCCTTCCACATTGTTCGTAATGCAGTGTCGCCTACCGTAACAATTCCACAGTTTAGGAGGACTTTAGTCATTCTCCAGCCATTGTTCAACGAAATAATAAAAAACCTGGTACAATTTCCGATTTGCTGGAGCCTCCGAATATATCTCGAGCCAGCCGTCTAAGATACCTTCAGTTTTGAAGAATGCAACACACATCCTAACATGCAGTCTAATTTATTCATTTTCCCGATATTCACGGGTCAACCCAATTTCCTCCAGACATTTTTTCATGTGGAAGTAACAGCCATTAATTTCAAAGGTTGTAAAAAACTTGCCCAAGTGTGGATATTGCATTTCCCTCAAAATCAATGTTAATTTTTCTTGGTTTCCATTCTGGAACTATATGTAAAATATGTCGAAATAATCGAATATACGTAGCTTTCTTTATGTTTGGCAACAGACCAAACGCTACTGGATACAAGTTAGTTTCTTCCTTAGAGCTTCCGCAATCAGCGTGGATAGGTCTACTATTAATTTAAGCAAATTGTTTCCACAACTTTTAAATGCTCCGTCCATGAAGAAATCTTGCTGTCTCTACAGACATTCTTTTCCCATCTATCCATAAAGAATTATCATTCGCTCTCCTCAGCTGTCATCTTTCAAAAGGAAACTTTTACTATCTTTCATCTGAAGCATATTATTATCTAAGAGAACTTCGTCCCTGCTCTTCGGTTCATTTCCGTTCCCACGAGCTTTGCTTCTCTGTCGAAATAAAGTCATCGTAACAGTCACCTGGTGGGGTAATTCAGCTACACATTCGTAGCCTTTACTGTGTAAGTCTCTCAGTTCTTCCATGTAAATTTTAGAAATTGACGGGTCTTCTTCGCGGGCTCTCCTTTTTGCATGATTTATTCTTTTTGCAACTTCCAAGCAAACTGTGTACGCTGCTTCGCATAAATGTTCAGTTGCACCTAAAACTTCCCAATTTTTCTTTTTGAGCGCTCCACTGCAACTTTTCCTTCTGACACTGCCATAGCGTTAGCCCATCTTCTTTCCATCTGTATTTCCGATAAGAATAACCTTTATAATGCACGGCAGGTTTACTGTTATTAGTTTTTAGCGCTCCCATGATGACACACTACAAATGCTTTCACAGTAGAACTGTACAGCACAAGTGACATTGATGTCAATAAACTTCACTGTACGAATGACACGAAACTAATAAGAGTCTAAACAGATGAGCTGTGCTGGATATTCAGAGAAAAATTTTTCTTGGAATTCTCAACTGCAGGTAGGCGAGGGTGGGTGGTTATACCTACCCTCGCCTACCTGCAGTTGAGCTTGGGTTGTGCGCTTTTGCCACTGTGCCCTTTTTTCATATAACCCACTCCGGTGGCAATTTCCCTAATCATTTAATTACACGTTTCTTAGAATTTTTTTTACTATCCTTTATTCTTAAATTCGTTCTACATCTACTTTTTTGATTTATGAATTTTAATTTTAAATTCCTTCAGCGTATTTTGTTAAATTATTCAGCAATTCTTTTTGTAACTTGTTCCAATCCCTGACACACTTACCCACAAAAGAAAATTTTACCACGCCCTTATGAAATAAAATCGAGTGCCTTCGTGTGCCCATGGCCATCTTTTCCCTTCCATTCACTATTCCTGATCCTTCCAACATACGCCCTGTACTATCCCAGCACTCTCTTCACCCTCCTCCTGTCTTCCAATGACTCCCAATAGGCCTACACTAAAACAGAAACACCCTTAACTGGTAAATAAAGAAACTACAAAAATAATTTTTGATGTAAACGAAATATGACGGCATCGTTACAAAGTTTTCCGTCCTAAAACAGAGCTTAGACTGACTTAAATATGACCAGACTCCACACACTATAATAAAGAAAATCTGCTCCAAGCTCTGAAGACGGAGGAATTTGAGCACATCGAGTATTTTTTAACTTTTGAGAAAATGTCGGTGACAGGTTCTATCAGATAAAACATGAATATGGATGATCGTATATTCGTAGATAGTACTGTAGTTTCCTTTTCTGTAGTGTGTATCTTATTTGTACCCTTTTTGTGGCACACGTTTCCTTCTACTATCTGACACCTATGCGAACACAACTGATTGTTGCTAGCCACATTCTTGAAGGAGTCCTCGATTATTTTTATCGCTTGAAAACTGCGTATTTTAGTTTTTTCTGTATTTTGTTGTGACCGTAATGTCGTACTAGAGAAGCTCTTTGAGGAGGGGCGAGCGTTCAAATCCCCGCCACCTCTCCTGGCCCTTAGAACGAACTTCCTATAAGGCAAAGAATACGGGGAGCCAGCCGATAACCAACTAGAACATGCCGTGACAGCAGGGACGCCTTGTGATAATAATATTACTACACGAGGGAAGCTATCTTTAAAACTGTTAATATCGAGCGTGGTGGGTGAGTGGTTAACGCTCTGGCTTTGCATTCGGGAGGACGCCGGTTTGAATCCCCCCGGGCATCCAGATTTGAGTATTCCATGGTTTCCCCAAATCACTTCAGGCGAATGCCGGGATGCTTTCTTTAAAAGGCCATGACCGAATTCCTTGCCGTTCCTTGTCCCCAGTCCCATCCCGCCTCTAACTGCGATAGTTCCTAGTTAAAATCATGGTTCCAGCGAAGCACAAACTGTGTAAAATTTTAATTGACGAAATACTGCATGGCATAATCAAAGCAGTACAAAATGCTGTCTTGGTTGATGGCTATAGTGTTGTTTCAAATAATGAACAAGTCACATTCTGCTTTCGCTTAAAATACATGAAACTATTATCGGCCTCTATAGAACGGTATCATAAACATCTGAAAATTTGTTTGAAATTTTCAATGACGTACCAAGAAGAGTCGACATAAATATCAAGATGTGCCATGGCGATGCTAATGTTAGTGGGGCGCATACTGGCCTTCAATCGTTGGGTAAAGCTCCCGAAGGATGTGCATTGCGTCGCTCACTGAATGTTCGAGACACAATGAAAGAAGTGCTTGCAATAAGAAATATTTCAGTGTTTGTAAGAGAGCTTATTGTCTTCGCACATGGTTCACCGATACGCCAAGCTTGCTTTCAATCACTATAGGCAGTTGGCGATGCTCAAAACCTTTCTGTGAGGCATTTTTCCAGCAAGATGGTGTTGTCGTATGTTTCCTTGAAAATTATTCTAAACAATTAATGTGTCCTGCTAAGTATTGCAAACGACACAAAACGTAAGAAAGATGATGCCGGCGCGAAAGTAAAACGGTTTTTAAAAAGCCTTCAGTCTTTTTAATCTTTTTTTATTATCAAATTTCTGATAGAAATTCTCGATCTTGTCAAAAGTTTGAATATAACTTTATAGAAGATTTCTTTGCACCGGCAAAAAACTGTCCATAATATTAATACTGTAACGCATATTATATGAACTGACAAAAATTTCAAAACCTTTGTAAACTGACTGTAAACTTAGCTCTTATCTTGAAATTGGATGGACCTAAAACTCAGAAAGTAAGGATTCCTTAAAACATAGACGATTCATGAAGTGAACTTCACTAATTTACCTCCTCAGCTGACTTTTATCGAAAAATATTTTTTGAAGTGTTAAATAAAGTTGTAGGCTGTATCGACAAGCACTTTATTAAAAATGATATGATACGTTTGAGTAACATGGAATCACCATATTTCTTACTGAACAAGCAGCAGTTATGTGAAAGAATTCTATTTAGACGACTTTGATGTGATCGTTTAATTCTTCATCGCAACATGCTCTTAAATATTGCACGAAAAAAAAAATGTTAACCTGAATGATATGTAAGTAATAGTTTCATATATAATTTTTCATTGCGAATCTACAAAAGATATAGTACTTGAAGTCATCAAATTGTTTTAATATTTCAGTATCGACATTTATACCAGAAACGTCATTTTCAACATTACGAAGGATAAAACTTATTTAAGGATGATTTGTACCTTGAAGAAATCGCAAATGTATTTATGAATACAGCTGTACATCGAAAAAATATATTTGTATTGGAAAAAAATGATATCATTAAATAGCTTATTAAAGATTATTGGTTGATTATACAATTCGTAGTAAAATTTCCTACATTTAGTAGGAACTAATAAATATGGCCTGTTAATAATAGTTATATTAATTATAATATAATGGTTTTATTCTTGTATTTTTATTATTATGACAGGTATCTGTTCATTGTTCACTCTAGCATTTTTCCCGGTATTTTTTCCTTCTCCTTTGTATCTATGTACTAATCACTAACGGACATAAATCAGATAGCCCTGCAATAATAAAACTCCGAGTTTTCCCAGGCGTAAAAAAGTCATTAATTATCTATTCACTGTTATTATCAACTTGAAAATCTATAAGTCTGCTACTAAATCATGTCAAAATACTAAATCCATTTTAGTGGCGTGGAATAGAGTTTAGAAAATGCAAAATCTTGCTGTGCTAAGCTACCTGTCTGTTCACTTATAACTTGAAATCTACTGGGGGATCTGGATGCGATTTTCACGATTATGTAAGACAAACTGATGCCCACTATACCTTTCACGTTTGTAAAAAAAAAAAAAAAAAAAAAAAAAAAAAAAAAAAAAAAAAAAAAAAAAAAAAAAAAAATTTGGAAGGTTTTGATCTCTTATTTCTTTCTTTATTTATTTTTTTCACGAAATCTTAAATTTTTTAAAGATGAAAAGTAGTCTAAGTCACTTCCTGCAATGTCATCATCCTGCCAATGAAAATACTTTCAAATTTGGTTCACACACTTCGCAAATTCTTTTAAAAGAACTGAGTCTTCAAATGAACATGAGCACTCACCAGGTTTTCTGAAAGCCGGCGCCTCTGATGTCGATACTATTAATTAATCCTTGCGATACGGATCCAATTACTAGTTTCATACTCATTTTCCTTTACAGACACGTCACAATTCTTTAAAATTGGACCATTGAAAGGCAGTTTAAAATTACTTTTTCCAACGATACTACAAACTCTGCTAATACAATTGTTTTACGAGTAATTAAAAGTTTAATTCGATTTGATTAAAATGGCATTTTAATCTGATCCAGGGCCGGCGCTAGGATTCTTGGGCCCCGGGTAAGTGTTCTCGCCCCCCCCCCAACCCAATTTTTTTTTTTTTACTTTAAACTTTGATTATTTGAATACAGGCAGAAAATTGTATTCCAAAAAATCAAGGTAACAAAAGGTTTTTTGTTTGGTTTCTATTTAGCTAGGCACCCTCGCCAGAGGGCCCCCTTTGGGGGCCCGGGCCCGGGTACTTTTGCCCCGCTTACCCCTCCCTAACGCCGGCCCTGATCTGATCATATTGCAAAATTTCATTTTGTTGTAGTCAAAAGTTTAATTCGATTCGATATAAAAGGTATTTTAATAGATTTTTGTTCCAAATTTTCATCCTATTATAATTAAAAGAATAATTCGATTTGATTGAAAAGGTATGTTAATCCAATTAGGTTCCAAAGTTTCATCTTGCACTATAGTGCATACGGTAGTAGCAACTTTGCTATCTAAAGGTTTGGAGATTTATTTCCAACATTTTACCTTGCCTACTACAAACTGTTAACATAAATTAAATGTAAACATCGATATATTTTTCACTTTTTACGTAGAAATCGCAAGTTTTTTTTATTATAATATCAATACAAAAGTTGTGTTTTATGTTTAATGTGCTGATGTCAGAATAAAATCTGATATTTTAACTTACGTCACACGTCATTGGCGTATCCTTCGAGGGGCAGGTGGTCTTCAGTACGCTTCTACGAGTGAAGAACTGGCTCGGGAGCACTAAGGGAGAGGAAAAAGTGACTGGATAATGCCTGATGAGTGTGAATCGAAATTTCGTGAAAGTACACCGTGAGATATTGGCAAATAAAGTTACTGAAACATTACATAAAAAACTATATTTGAGTTACGATCTTAATTAACTACATAGTAGTCCTTGGATTAAGTGGTTGGATTACTATGTTAATCAATTATTAAAATAGTTTCCTCAATAGGTTTGAGTTTAATTTTGTAATAAATCGTCATGTTTCGGTCCCCCACCCCACTTCCTCGAAAAAATACGAGTTGCCCCCCCCTCCCCCTAGTTCATATCTTGCTCCCTCCCTAGTGCTGATGCTGGATACGCCCTTGTCACCCGTAACTGATTGCATAGCATAAGACAGATCAAGATATGAACTAATGAGCAACAATCGTCAGTGCAAATATGCCTTAATCCAGGTCTACGATCAGCAGCAGAGAACGTATATAATCGTAACATTCTTTTGGACAGGGATTTATCAGTTAAAGAAATCGGAGATTAGGGCAAGAAATTCAGCCACGGGGTGTAAAAGTAAGAATTCCGAAATTTATGTAGAATAATTTCGGGAAACCGTTAAAATACAAACGTTAGCCGCTCATCCACCAGGCTCAATGCAGTAGTAATGTCCATACATTAATTAGCTCGTGTATGCTACATTTTTCAATGTCCCGAACCCCTTAGCCTCTTCAGAAGTTGAATTCAGGTTAGAGTGAAGTCCAGCGGTTGCCGAGGAAAGCAAAATCTCTTACGATCATCCTTTTTTTATACAGAGGTAAAATCAAGACGGTATAAATTGAAACGAACCATTTAAGCATTTCTTTTACGATTGATAGATATTGACTGACAGTAGGCTAAACATAATTAGCTTTAATTTTTCTGAGCAACAGGAGTTTCAGCAAAATAATAAATTCACATTCTCACTAAGTAAAGTTACTGCGGAAGTTTCATTGATAAATTTCTTAAACGCTCATTGAAGCTAATTGACTCTGGTACTTTTTTAATAAAACTGTTTCGACATGTTTATTCGCTTCATTCCTCTGATCTAGGGAAAAATCACAGAAAAGAATAAATGTAAGAAATTTTTCTGTTTTGTCAGCATAAAGCGATTTTTTTTAAAAATTTTTAGAGTTGATATGAATTGAACTTAATTCTTGAATTTGGCCTTTGGTTCCATTGAGTAAACAAAATTCACATTTAAATGCTATAAATATTTCATTATCATAAGGCATTAAAATAAACTATTCTTATTCAGTTTATGATATATCGAACTTTTGTGTAAGAATTTCCTCATTCAAACTGTTAAACGTGTCGGCAGAATTGTCTTTCTTTCAGCCGGAAATGATGTAGTACCTCCGTAGCTTCCGCCCCCTCAACCTCTTTCTCTTTGGTCAACTGCTCCCGACTGGTATTGCAAGGTAGATATAGAATACAGTCCCGTGTTCTTAATTTACATAATTAGTATGTAAAAGGTGTGAAATTCAATCTGGATGAAGACTGTAGGTAATTTGTCTGATTAGGCAATTTTTGCTCAAAAAAAAAAAAAAAAAAAAAAAAAAAAAAAAAAAAAAACGTAGTCACATAATTGTCAAAATTTTCTTGTTTAATCTGATTAACTGGTTGTAAAATGTTCTCTTCCAGAGTTTCTTGAAATTTGTAATCCACATTAGGTGAAGCTTAATCTTACACGAAATGGTCACGTAGTTTACCTACTACCTTAGCGTGTTCTGGAATAATTGTTCATTATTGCAGACATTTCGGAGTTTTTTCTTACATCATCCTATAGTTCCCTGCTGAGGAAATATGTCCGGGATCAGTATCATGTCATAGCTACCATTTACATGTATTGTATATTATGAATAATAATCATAGCGAAAATTGTTTTATGTTACAAATACCAAAATATAACATTAAAATTAACAACCTAATTTTGTAAATGCCATGTCAGTTAAAATTAATTGTTTTGTGCAAATTCTTCGATGGGGTAAAAGCGTTAACAGTAACATCATCTTTCTAAGTTCTTTAAATAGATTTTTATTACCTACAGACTCTTTTATACTGTTTAGAAGGTTTTTTTTTTAAATTGATGTGCCCCAGAATATTTAACACCTCTTTATGTTAATGATGATGATATTTGAGTTCTATCAAATTACTTTTGCTTCTTGTGTTCAAATTCTCTACATGGGAATTTGAAGCAAACACATGGAAATGATGTTCTGTGAGAGTATATTTATAGAAGTAATTGTAAAAACTAATAATTATTATTTAGTAAATACGCCAATACAACTGTTTTTGGATATTCTTTATTTTTCAGTTGCGGTTTGCCTCTCATCGAGGTATCTTCAGCGTACCATGTTTTTCTGTAGTATGCGATTAGTTTTATTTTGATTATAATGTTGTTTTTTTTTGTTTACATATAACGAAATTATTCTATATGTAGGATATGACTTATATTTAAATATCATATAGAACGTTTGTTTACATAGTAGTAATAGGATAGGATTCATATTGTAACTTACATTTACATTTTGAAGTGTGGTAGCTGGTCTTCTGTGACCTCAACCATCATTTTGTTTCCACTATTGTATTTAGTTATACAGTTTGATATAGTGTGGTTCTTATGCCTCTACTAGTAGTCAACTTTGAAGCATAGTTTTATGCACGTCATTATCAACCTTCAGTTTTCACATAAAGACATGCATAAAACTATGTTTCAAAGTTGACTACCAGTAGAGGCATAAGAGCCACACTATATCAAACTGTATAACTAAATACAATAGTGGAAACAGCATGCTGGTTGAGGTCACAGAGGACCAGCTACCATACTTCAAAATGTAAGTTACAATATGAATCCTATCCTATTACTACCATGTAAACAAATCTATAATATAATTCATAACTGGTATGTAAATATAAGTCATATTATGCATCTTATATATAGAATAATTTCATTATATGTAAACAAACAAAAACATTATTTTAAAATTAAAACTAATCACATATTACAGGAAAACATTGTATGCTGAAGATACCTTGACGAGATGCGAAACGCGTTCGAAAAATAAAGAATATCCAACAACAGTTGTATTGGTGTATTTACTAAAAATAATAATTATTAATTTAACAAGCAACTGTCGAAGAAATCGCCTACAATAATCACATAATTGTAAAAACATTGAGATTTTTTTCAGATTCTCCAGGCAGTAGAAGTTAATGATTTATGGACCAGTACAACAAAATTAGGTACTTTGAGAAACTAAATTTGAGAAAGACACAGAACAATAGCAGACCTGAAGGTAAGTATTTAAAAACAAATGTAGGATCCCTACAACCCTCTGTCAATTGTTTTACTATTCCTACCAAGAATAATATGTATAATAACACTGTTGATAAATTTTCAGTCAATACTCACTACCAACTGTTTTTGTGTGTGTTTGCTTGCATATTAACATCAGCAATATTAATAATTTTTTGCCAGTATATTTGTGATTATAAGTTCTTTGAAAGTTGACATAGCAGTCATACAGAATAAAGAGCATTCATGTACCACTAACATCTCAGCAAATTCGATGGGCTGTATTAGATAAATTATGTTTTACTCCAGTTTTAATTTCATTCTTTGTTAAGTATTTTAGATGCAATGAGAGCTTATTAGACAAATTCGATGGACTGTATTAGATAAATTATGTTTTACTCCAGTTTTAATTTCATTCTTTGTTAAGTATTTTAGATGCAATGAGAGCTTGTTAGACTCCCTTACTCCCACATTATAGAAAATCTTGTCAGCTGACTTGGAAAATTAGATATTATTTGAGTGTCATATACATGAATTTCACTATATGTTTTATTAAAATGTTGATTACACTACAGTGATACTATATATAATTATATATACGCTTGTATAATATCTAATACACCTATTCTGCAGCAATAACAATTTATTTATATAAATATGGCAGCAGGATCCACAAATTTCAATCTCTTAATGAACACTTGGGAAAAATTTTCCAATAGTATGCAATTTTTAGAACACTATAATCGAAAAACTGTAGATAAGGGGGCATGCACAAACCACATGGCTCAGTCCAAGGGGGGGGGGTGGAGGGGTTGGCTGGAAAGCTGAGCCAGACCACGTAGCTTTTCTTTCATAACATTTTTCACAGTTAAAATGAGGAACAGAACACACAACAGCGTGTGAATATTTATTTTCCGCAGTTAATTATATAATTTAAAATTGCCTGGCAAGATAAAATAGTACAAAATGTCTTCTGGAATCAAAAGGGAAAAAAGCTACGTGCTATGTGGGGGGGGGGGGGGGTAGAGGCAAAAGCCACATAGGGCTATGTGGAGGGAAGGATGGGTTCACAGTAGGCCAAAATGGAGTTGTGTGGTTTATGCACGCTCCCTAACTGATTGATTAGAAAAATTCACTCACTAACTTTTTTTACAAACAAAATCTCTATGCATCTTCCAAGTTATGAACTTATTAACATATATTCCTAGAAATTACACATAAAATATTTCATAAATATTTTCTTCACTAGTCTTTAGTCTAAATTTATTATTGATATAATGATTTATTCAATTCAAATTTCATTATACAAGTTTTTCTTTTATTACAAATTAATCCATTAATATAAAAAATTAATCAGCTCGTTTGGGGTCTTAGTGGTTGTTGTCACTAACAAGAAATCATTGTTGCTATCTCAACAAGTTTCTGTTAGTATACAAGGGCATACCCAAGATCTGAACTGGGAACGGGGGGAGGGACTCATATTGGTTTCTAGGAAATGGGGTGATAGACTGAAACATGTGGATTTCTTACAAGTTCTGAGATTTCATGACAGAGGGCTCTAATTTAGTCACAATATTCATTACTAAATTTGATGAAGGATTTGCTCATTTACTCTGTGTTTAGTTTAGATTATGACACTTTAAATTTTGTGGGAGGGGGGGGGGGGACAGTTGCACCCCTCACTGTGCAGTTCCTTGTATGTACACACATAACAATTAACTTTTATAGACATTGTTGGGTGTACCCTCACTAGTTATATTTGGAATGATTTTCCATTGTGACAGAAATATTTTATTGTCTGAATAAAGATAACCATTTCCTCAAAATTCTTTAAAAATTTCTGTTTCAGCATTTGAAGCCATGGAACTTCCAGCAATCATTTCAAACTATGATCCTCGGAAGTTTGATATTGCTGACTGGGCATTCATTGAAGTTCTACTTAGATCTGGAGTGCTTCCAAATGACCTCACGATCCTGAAGAATTTTTTCAGCAATCCGGATAATTCCCTAGCATTATTTGGAAATGTTCTTTTGTATAAGCAAACCCAGCTCCAGCAGATAATGATGTGGTCATGCCCTTCTCTATTTAGGGAACCTTGTGATGAACGAGTTGCCGAAATATTTGACAGAGTGAGACAAATCGAGCAGAGAGGCCGTAATTTTGGTACGGAAGGCATTATACATTTTGAAAGAAATTATAATGCTGGTAATGGTGCCTAAGATTTTTCAGATTGTTGCTGATCAGTAATGTGAAGTTTAATTTTTTGTAATATATCACAAATTATAAATTTTTTTTTACCATGGTTAAGTAATCAAATTGTGCTAATTGTAAATGCAAGTATCATTACATCCAGAGTAAAGTTTATGTGTTTCTGTGCGATACTAAGAAAGACTCAGAATCTAGATATCTAGATCCCTGTGCCTTTATCATCTTTATGCAGTTGTACATCATATTGTCGAGAGGAGTGAGTTCTTGTAGTAGCTTTTTATTCCGTGATACTACTGAATTTGATTTACTTAAAAAAAAATCTAGTCAGCAGGAGATGGATGATTAACACAGTTTTATTAGTTCAACAGAATCATTATGTTTCACACATTTGTGCCTTTTAAAGTATTGATGTCTGATTATTGCATGCAAGGTTCAGTATTTGGAAGTACAATAACACTTGACTAACATAGAAAAATTAGCTGCATGTATGTAAGTAATGATAGGGAAATTAAACCCAAAACTACTGTAGATTATGGCAGCAGGGCAGTGACAAGTGTTAAAAAATATTTTGGTGGTGAACCTTAGTCTTGTGGGCAAATGAAATGTGATCACATCTAATCTCCTATAGCACCCACCTTCCACGATATTCTGCTGCTGAAGACATGATTGTTGTAATGTTTTGTTTTTTGTGTCTGTTTTGTGTGTCTGCACTGTCCTGCCATCATCATCTATAGTAATTGGTGTAGATATGACATTTCTGTCTGTTTAAACATAAGAAAAAACAAAACAAAAAAATGTGTGAGAGTACAATATATTCACATTCCTATCCACTCGGTGTTTTACCTGTCACTGTAATGATGTTCATTTTCTATTTTATTGTCTCTGAATTTACAGAGTTAGGAGTCCTTTAATGTTGTAATATGTTTGACTCAGCACTAGTGTGTTGTTTCAAATAATTAAATTCAGTTATTATAAATATAAATGATTTTGTATGACTATTTCAACATAATAAACAACGGTTCTTGGAACTGAAAACACATCAGGGTAAATGAACAGCCACTTTTATCCAATACCATCATCCCTTATTTCCTTTTAAGATATCTATAAATTTTTAGAGGTTAACAATGTATACAAACTAATTAGTTTGGAAGTTTTAATTATTTTATTTTAATAATAAAGTAATTATTTTTGCTATTTCTGTAACTCATGAAAATCCACCACATTACTTTCACTGCCAGCCAGGGCCGGCACTAGGATTCTCAGGCACCGGGAATGCATTCTCAGTTCCCTCCCCCTGATGAAATATTTTGCTTTTAACTTTGGTTTTTTGTATAAATCAGAAAATTTAAATGAAAAATACTCAAAATCATAGGTGCAGATTTTAAAATGTGTGTTTAATTTCTGTTTAGCTAGGCACTATGGCCAGTGCGCTCCCTTCAGGGGCCCAGGGTACTTTTTCCCCACTTACTCCCCCCACCCCCATTTTTCCAACCAGCATAGCAAAAAGAGTGTGTACGTTGAATGAAATAAAAAAATAGATTGAAACTATAGCTTATGGAAAATTATAATAGAACAAATAGACATCAAATTCTAAGCCGATGCAAGAAATCTCAATTTATCAAATGTAAGTATTCAAAACATTGAACAATTATTATATTAAAACAATAAAATTTGGTTTTAGAAAAGATTTGTTCACTTTGATCCCGTATGAGAGCATTTTTGGTTATATTGAAGAGCGAATTATTATTATTATTATTGCCAAATACAAAAGTTGCCAAGTTAAGAAACTGCAACATACTAATCAAATAGCTATATTATGGGATTCAGGTCATTTTCTGGCAGCTAGTCCACGTTGTTACAGGGTGAACAAGCATCCAAGTAGTCTTCTGGATGGACAGTCCATCACAGTGTGGTCAGTGGTTTGAACATTTCCACAGTCATGCAGCGCTTCTTCACGGAGCCCCCACTTACATGCTGTTGTGTCGCACACTCCATGCCCTGTGGGAAACCTATTAAGTTGGGACCAACATTGCCTGGACTAGTCAAACACTGGACCATAGGCCGTCCAATCTTTTATAGGCTGACAGTTGTGTGAGGTTTTGGAGAGCTTATAATAAAATACTTCAGACTGGCCTTATTAATAACAAATGATTAAAAGTTAGTTACACTACAACCAGAAATCTCTTTTGTGTATCAGCAATATAAGATTTGTTGCATTGTTGAATACAATTGACTTTTATATTGAAGCTCATAGATCCTTTTGTATATTGTTGAAATACCTATTAAAACAGAAGCAATAGTTAAAAAATAAAATAAATACTAGTGGGGTGACTTGATATTGCAAAGGATGGTGAATTAAGTCTTTTTGAGGATATGAACATTTTCAACTATGTTCTTAGTTCATCATGTGTTGTCCTTGCTGCAATGCACATTGATTCTAAGAAAGTTCATAAACTACTCTTGGTGCAGTAGAAAACATTTTGAATTAGTATATGGTATTTGCAGATCACAGTGGACATTTATTATACTGATGGGTTTTTAAGTAACTAACTGCTTATCAGTTGCTGGTAATATCACTAACATTGTTAATAGGTATATTTACATTTCCACATCCCCGAGACTGTTCTCACATGGAATCAAATTGAACTTATCTGTATGATTTGAATATGCTGAATGGCTCTTTTAACTTTTGTTTTGTCACAAAAAACTTGATGTTTTTCCTTTTTAATAAAATTAACAACAGTTTTTAGCTCATGGTTTGACCTCTATGTATTTCCAAATGTTTTGGTTCTTTAGTTATTTTATATCCAGTTTAAGAGAGAATCATCTAAAGTTTGAGTTTTTAAAGATATCACTTTTAGGCAATGTTTGCTAGATTGTTTATACTGATAGCATGTCCTTCCTTAGATTTTGAGGGAGAAAAACTTCCATTGCTTGAGTTTATTGACACAATTTTTTCTCTATTATTATCCTCTTTTTTTTAAATATATATATAAAAGAAAATCTTTATTTTATGTATAAAATCCAAAGTTTCTCCTTTTGACACACAATGCTGAAGACTTGTAACATTCTAAAATTCTTGTATGATAAGTTGTAAGGCTCTGAACACATTTGATTGTTAATTTTATAGACCCTTTCATGTATCAGAGCATGTTTATGACTGCAGTTATTTGATTCTGTGTGAGAAAGCTGTCTTATGTGTATGCTCTCATAAGCTCGTGGCTCGACTTTTAGTCATTGAACTGAATTGCGATAGAGCACCTGTTCCAGTGGCAACTTACCTAGTAATCTAATTAAACCTCTCTTATTTATTTACTTTTATTCTTACAATAATCTTATATACATTTACTGTTAAATTCGTTCCCCATCTACTTTTGTGATTTAAACATTTTATTTTTAAATTCCTTCACTGTTTTGGTAAATTATTCACCACTAATTGGTAACTTACTCCAATCCCTGGCACACACACAATAGAAACTTTTCCCACTCCCTTATGCATAAAATTGAGTGGCAGCTTGTGCCCATGGTCACCTTTTCCCTTCCACGTCATTTTTAGAATACTGCCCAAATTAAGGCTAATGGCAAAATGTGCTCTGGGGACATGAGAAATGTATCTTTCCAAAATTTATCAAAAATATGAACAGCAGATCAAAAGGCAATGGGGTGGTAGATGTCTCTGAAGCCAATCCAGTTGATTATGTAGAATGGTTTGTGATTATGGACAGAGCCTGGATTCATCACATAAATTCCAGATTAAAGATCATCAATGTAATAGAGGTACGCCAGACTACATTGTCCAAATAACGCTGGACTGCTTCTTCTGTAGGGAAATTGAAGGTGCTTGCTTGTTGGAATGCTGATGGTGTACTGTTTTTTTTAATTCCTGACAATGGATAAAACCAACACAGGGACATATTATTCTAACCGTGTGCAACAGTCAATGAAAAGAGAAGAGGTAAGTTGTCAAAAAAGGTGTTGTTTCGTTAGTATAGAACTCCTGTTTATCTGATCTGATCAGACTTCCAACTGTCTTCTTCTTCACCATGTTTTGCCAACATTTTTTGGTCGATTGTCTTTAATGAGTTTTACTCATTGTTAGCATGGTAGGAGCTTTAGTTTTACAGCCTCTTGCCTTTGCTGATGCCAATCATTTTGTAGCTACTGCCACATTGTACTGCATACTATATAACGGGAGAAGTGAAGTGTTGCCATCTGTCTGTGAATCATGTAACTATGTGTGATAAGTGTGTTTTATGTTTATGAAATATGTAGCTAATGAAGTGTAGATTGGGGAACGTTCTGGCATTCACCTTAATGGCTGCAGGAAACTGCCTTGAAACCACAGTTGGGACGGCCAGTACTGTGGTATAACATGAGATGCACTGCAAAGTAGTTTTTAATAAACTTAGTCTTAAGAACATTAATTTACATCACACTTACATTTCATTGATGTTAAAATACAAGTGGTTCATGAACTTCACTACTATCTCATATTCCAATCAAATACTAATTGTTACATAACTGGCAATTTGTGTCACTTTTACAAAGTCAAATTTTATGCAACTATGAAGTCATTGCTATAAATGAAAATCAGAAGTGTGGAGAGTTTTGTAGCATTTGCTGAGATTTCCCTTTTTTTCATTTGAGACTATATGAGTACTTCACTTACATTCCAATGTGATTGTTCAAATGGTTGACAAAAAGCCTGGACAGTGGGCCTCAAGAGTTAGTATTGCTTATTAAAGAACGTTTCGCTCTATAAAGAAGTCTGAAACAATACACTAGCACCTCCTATTCAACAACAACCACAACCTATGTCCTCAATGCTCTGATCTGCAATAACTAATATGTGTGTACCTTTACAGTGTTCTCTTCACCTTTATCTGTCACAAAACTTAAAATTTGACTCAGTATTATCTGCCTACATTCTGTAAAATTATTCATAAATCTTCCTTCTTTACACCTTATTTTGAAGCAAATTTATTTTATGCCTTGCAGTAACAGATTCTAAATGCTTCTGTCCCTGAAAAATCACTTCTGTAATGATTGTACCCTGTATTTACAGATTGAGAAAATTGCTTCCGTGTCAATGTTTTGGAACTATATTTCATAGCTTATTACCATTGTATTTGCTTTGAAGGTTACATCAGATAACTCCACAGCTGCTCCAGTATATTATTTAACTAATATAATTTTTTATATATGAATCAACCATTGTCTAACCATTCTTTATATTTATCCTTCATTTCTGTAGTTATAATTAGTATAAATGTTTATTTAATCATTCTTAAAGCAGATCATCTGGACAAACTTTTATTTGAACAAGTTTTTAATTCATTGGTTGCAAATACTGCATTTTTGCTGATGCACTTTCAAAAGCAGAGTTAGGTAAATTCATTTATGAATGCGATACAACTTTCCTTAAGCAATTTAGACCACTACGGAGTGAGAAATTATCAAGATTAATGGTTTAAAATATTTGTGACTGACCACTGATCACAAGACAAAAAGAGTGTGGTACTTTATTCTGGCTATGGTTAGAATTCAAGTGTTTTATCGTAGTTTTGCTTTGGGAAAGAAATATTTCTACAGTTGTCACTTTGGCTAAATTTCATTTGCGTGGGATTTTTTTTAGTTGTTCTTTGTTTCTCTCTCGAAATCGACCATGGAGGTCATCTTTGGTGGGCAGGCCAGTGTAAATCATGAGAGAGTGAGGGGGAGGAGGGGATGAACTGAGTCTAACCGGTCCTGTTGGAACCGGAGTGTGTAATCTGTTGGAGGAAAGTCCTCTGTTACTATCTGTCTGTGAAACATTATAACTTTTTTTGTCCTGCATCATTTTTTTTGTGAAATGCTTATTTTATAGGTGGAGATTGGAGACTACCCACCATTTGCCTAGATGAATGCAGTAAAACCACAGTCAGGATGCCCAACCCCATTTTACCCCCCCCCCCCCCCCCGATCCAATGTGCGGCACCTGAGCAAAATTGGCGAGTCAGTTGCTCTTTATTACTTTTTCTTTGTTTTGTCATCAATCTCTACACTGATTTGTGATGTTTCTCCACTTCTAACTTCTACTTATCCATTCATCAACTACTGTTACTACTACTAATGTACCCATCGATTAACTTCAAAACAATCCATCCGGTGTGTCTTCAGAATATGATAAGATTCCCCCCCCCCCTTTTGAAAGATTCTTTCATGAACTCTTTATTTTCACAGTTCATCAATTCCACCACAGTTCAAATGCTTCATTTTTTACAATCTCCTCATTTTGCATGTTTAACTTCCATAACAGGCTGTGTTTCACATGCAAAGCTTCAAAGGATTGCTGCTGAGTTCTTGCTAACAGAACTGGTGGGCCAGTAGTGAAGGCGTCAGACTGGAGATTGGTAATAATCTCTTTTTTTATGTCAGTATAATCTCTTTTAGGCAATGCATTTTATTTCCTAACAGACAAAATTGTTTTTCCTTTCTACAATATTTGCTTCAATGCTGATTCTTACACTCGCCGCATCTGCTTCTTTGAATAATTCTTAAATATACCAGTATCTCAAATACCTTTAGTATTTTTTAATCATGATATAATTCAGTTAGCATGTTTCTAAATCTTCCGGGTGTTTTCATGTGTGTATTTCGGCTGTCTAATCCTTGCATATTGTGTTTTTTATGATCGCTTTATATTTTTTTTCAAAAACCTATCCCCTGAAGCTTTCCAAAACACTTTGTTCTTTAACTTCAGTAGTCCAGTTTCTCATGATCATTGTTCATTAACTTTGAAATCATCATCTAGCGAAATTTTCATACGAGGGTTGACTCATTGGTTCTTGGCCAGACCAGGTAAACAAAATCGTATAACCTTCTGAAAAATGTTCATAACTGTTTGCTCCTTTAGAGACTATGGACACGCCAGTGCAACTGCACCCCCACGCTGGATCAGGGAGGTGCAATGGTACCAGGCTTGAGTCCAGGAACACGTACTGGCCATCTAGATTGCAGTTTTAGGAGGCTTTCGGCAATCACCAAGGCAAATGCGCGGTCATCTCTGCCTTAGATACTACACATTTCACACAAACACACACACACACACACACACACACACACACAATACACTTATCATAGAAAATAAAAATGAATTGCAGACAGATTGCAACACCTAAGGAGGATTCTTTGAATGGTGGAAAGCCACTAGAAGTCTGCGCAAAGGATTGATAGGCTAGTCTCATTCTATTAGGTTCAATCGCACTGTATGACCCTGGTATGTGAAAACTTTCCAGCTCTGTTGCCCTGAGCAGTGACAGATAACAAGGGGATCTTCTTTATGTTATCTTTGCTTGGAAGGAAGAACTCCTTTACTCCGAATACTGCTAATAACTACAATACAAAATCAAGACAAGGAATTTTCTGTGGCCTCGGTGTCAGAAAATTTCCAAAACTCTCTTAGGTTCATCTATGAAATAATTTTACTGAAAATTGCCTGAGAAAATAAAAAGTCTCATCCAGAAGGGGGATGGGAAGGAAACGAATTACAGGTTGAGAGGGTAATGTGATGTTATTTCAGTGATTAGAAAATCGACTCAAACTTACAAAAATTTGGCAGTATAAGCACACTTATCAGTATGAAGTTGCAGGCCCTCTGTTCTGGATGCATACACTAATTCGGTCGGGAATGGTGTCATACAGCCATTGTCTCCTCTCCTGAGGCAAGCTGATCCAAAACTGTTGTAACTGGTCCTTGATATCCTGGATACTGGCACTGGAACGGGAGTTGACGGTGTTATGAGCTGGTCCCTCACATGTTCTATAGAGGACAGATCTGGGGATCTTGCTGGCCACGGGGAGTACCCCAACCATCACACAAACAGTTCATAGAGAAACGTGCGTCCTGCAGGGCCGGCGCTAGAAATTTCGGGCCCCGGGTAAAATGGCGACTTTTTTTTTTTTAGCTCTACAAGCTAGCCGGGCGACAATAGGCGGATTCTTGGCTTCGAGGCCTGGGGGCCCCTGCAAGCCGGTAATCGGGCCCCCCCCTCAGCCGGCGGGCCCCGATACATTTGACCCGCTTACCCCCCCCCCCCCTAACGCCGGCCCTGTTGAAAAATGGCCACCGCGATACTGTCGCATGAGAGGTAACAAATGAGTACGCCGGGTGTTTGTGATCGTACCGTTGTGCTGTCAGAGTTCCCTCAGTCAATACCAGCTGTGACCTGAAGTCATATCCGACGGATTCCCCTAAACTATGACACCAGGAATAACACCATCGCGCCTCTCCAGAACATTGGAAAGAAGTGGACCTGTCCCCAGTTCACGTCCACACTCGCAGACGATTATCATCATCCGGGTGGACGTGCAGAAACGCGATTCACTGTACTGCTGTTGAATGGCGCCGCATTGTAGTTATAGTAACTAATAGCACGAATGGAAACTCAAATATATCTTTGTAATTGTGAGAATAAGTCTTATGAGGACAATAATACTTAAGGAATATATTAACAATTTCATCCTAATCAATTCAACTGTTTCGGCGTGACTAAGCAACAAATAAAAAATTTCTGTGATTTTCCCTCTGGTACTATAGCTGAGCATGGTATTCAACCTGAAGGTTGGTTGGACCCTCCAGGAGGAGATATACTTACCCAACCTTACATACACCATCTTAACGCGGTTATCCGACAGGGTAAAGGGGAATCCGGATCACGGAAGCGTTCTGGCGTAATGCAAATACACAAAGCAAGCTGAGCTAAAGGTGAAGGTTGCGATAAGGGCATATTGATATACCCACCTAGATAGGGATTCGAACTTGGGACCTTTCGAGTCAGCCGCCTTAACCACTGAGCCACCAGACCACTCCCCTGTATATTAATCCATAACATACGTTGTCTACGATTTGCATCATAAATTTTATGTGAAGTAAACCATTTAGTTATGATTGCGTAAGAAACTGATATTTTCTGTGTTTTCTCTATCGGGAACTACATTGACTTTTGGGACAAAAAATTGGGGGATAGATTGTGTGGGTTCCAAGTTTCATTCTAATCGCTTCGGCCATTTCGGTGTGATTGATTGATTAAAAACGAACTGTAGCATTTATAATGTCAGGATAAGGATAACGCAATCACATACATTTCAGACTTTAGCCAGGGTAAGATTGCACACTGTGAAAACACCGTTAAAATCTGTTCAGTTTTTTGGTCATATTATGTGTAAAAGAATTTGATGTTCTGCAGAGATTTTGGTGACAGTTGACGCAACATAATGTGAGTTACCTGTGATATTATGTCAGACTCTAACTGTGAGAACCCCATCAAAACCTTTCAAATACTTTTTATAATATGTTAGATTGAAGGTAAAAAAGTTGAATGTTCAGAACAGATTCTATTTTGCAACACTGGTACTACGAGACGTAGTGCCATCAGACATTTCTCATATTTCAAGACAGATCCCAGGCTTTCAACCTGCGAAAACGCCATCACAATCTGTTCTGCAGATTTTACATGATGCCGAATCAAGAAAAGACACAGATTTACAATAGTATATATTTTTTGCCTGAGACCAAAACGTGTTTATTTCTTGAGGAACTAATGTTGAGAAGGATTAATATTCCATGGTCAAATGAAATGGTCTCTGTCGACAAGATTGGAATTGCTGTCAATACATTTTTTGTGCTGTTGGTACACTGGTTGCAATCGTGATGTAATTCTCTTTATCAACTTTTTAAAAGTAGACTTTTCGTGTGTCTCTTTGACAGAGAAAAAAAAAAAAATATTTACAGGGACCACATCCCCATCGGTCAATGAAGTGGGTTAGGTTTATCAGAAAACCTGAGTACAATAATGCCAAGCGCAAATTTAACAGTGGAAACAAAATTATGAACATATAAGATAATCGTATATCCGTACTTCCTGTACGGCTGTCAGATATTGGGAACAGAGGGCAATACAAGTATGTTATACCTACAGAAACTTCAAAATCGATTTCAAGGACAAATTCTGAACGCACCAAGTTTCACGCCAGTAATAGATCGGCGTGACTGAACAACAAATAAATAATTTCGGTGATTTTCCCTCAGGTTCTAAAGCTAAGCGTGGTATTCAACCCGAAATATTCAATTCATGGGAGAAGAACTCAGCTACCAATCCAAAAGATTATACGAAAAAAGAAATAGCCAGCAATATTTAGCCCCAAGGTTACTAAATTTGGGGACAACAATACCACGGCCATGGCGTGCATACAAAGTTCCACTATCAATATTAGAAAATCCTATGTGAAACGCACACACCGAATAAATAATAATAATAAAATCAAGAAATTTTAACTTTAAAGACAGGAGTTACATCAAGACTTCTATCACAAATGCCACAGTGTTCCACCAGAAAGAGCTAAATAAATAATGAAATAAAGCCCTCAAATCTCAACTGTTATAATAGTGTAGAGCAGTCGCACTCTACGGAACCTAGATTGCCATGGCGACGCAAAAAAAAAGAACTTTCAAACGGATAAACCGGAGTATCATGCCTTCCTGAAATTTTTCGAATGGAACGGCTTATTAGCAATGGAATCTCATCTAAAGTTTATATGTTTATAAAATGTCTACTGCTTCACTTTCAAACTGTAATAGACAGGGGTGTTTGGATTTAAACTTGGTCGTGCATATTTCGAAGATGATCCAAGTAAAGAATGAAAAAATACTGCAACCTCTGATGAAAAACGTTGAAAACGTACACGGTATGGTAATTGGACGATCGGCAATGAAATGTTTACGACATAGCTGAGATTGTAGGAATGTCAGAAGTGAAGATCAGTTACATTTTACATCAAGAATTAAATATGTAAAAAGCTTTGTGGCAAGAAGGGCCCCCGCATTTGTTGACTGCTGATCAAAAACAAATGCCGAAAACGGATTTCTCGACAGTATTTAAACTAATATTTGTGTTTCGATTTGGTTACTATGAATGGAGACGTATGTCCTCCTCTGCACGCCCAGAAACGACTACGGCAATCAAACCAGTGTAGTGGAAGATGATGGCTCTGCACCAATAAAGACAAAGACGATTTTTATCTACCAGAAATGTCCCTGATCAGCGTTCCCTGGCTTGCAAAAGTGATTATTACATTTGATAGCAAACTTAACTGGGCAGGACACATTGGACAGGTGGTAAGGAAAGGGTTCAAAATCCTTCACCTGTTGGAAAGAGTGATGAGGGGATGCACTAGAGAAGTAAGGGAATCGGGTACAAAACTTTGGTCAGACCACTGCTGTAATATGGTGGTGTAGTTTGGGACCACATTTTGGGTATCAAATACAGGAGTTGGAGGGGGTGCAGAGGAGGCTGCCAGGTTTTCTTTGGAAATTATCGCAGAACACAATCAGTAACTAATATGATAAAGGCTGGAGTGGGATTCATTGAGGATAGCAGGAGGGTGAAGAGAGTCATGGGAGTGTACAAAGCCTATACTGGTGATGAAGCATGGAAAGATATTGGTCGGAAAATTAGAGAGGTGCTTGGAAGGGGATGGTTGACCATGACCACAACCTGGCACTTGATTTCAGGCATAAGTGTGGAAAAATTTTCTTTCGTAGGAAAGGGAGTGAGGGACTGGAATAAATTCAAGAGAAGTGATGAATAACTTACCGGAAAAACTGAAAGAATTTAAAGTAAAAATTGGTAGAGGGCAAAAGTAGATTGGAAGGGGAAAGGAGGGGGTGTAAGGAGATTGCCACCGGAGCGGGCGCTCCATCAATTTTATCAATTATTATTATTATTGATTACCTTGTAATGAACTAAACAATATCTGGAAACACTGGGCAAGTTCTAGACCAACTAAATGAAAACGTTTGTGAGAAAAGACCTTGATTACAGAAGAAAATAAAGAAATCATTTTCATTGGGAAATGCAAGTCCAAGGAAGATTGTTAATGCGATATCAGAGGGATCTGAAGCAGGAATTGTAGGAAATCCATCAATTCACTAATTTCCCCGCCCCCATCTTATGACCGACCAGTTTCCAAAACTAACGAAGTAGACATAATGATTTCATTACACAACCTACTTTAGATAATGTTTTATGCGTAAGCTGTTGGCACATGAACACTAAAGACACATTAGAACACAATTCCACTGAATTAATGACATGAGGTGGTATACGCAGCAATGTACGGTACATTATTTTTCTAATGCAATGTCACCTTCGTAAGATAATTACAATTTAAATAAGTCAGATATTTCTGCTGGTAAATCTAATAGACAATTCTATCAAGAGCAGGCTGTTATTTTGAGACATTTGTTCATTAAGTACATTTGGTTTTAGAATTACAACTGAACCTATTAACTACTTTTTATAGGACTCTAAAAAATCGGTAAATAGAAATTTTCTTCTTGCAGTGGAGCAAGGGATTTATCAGGAGGTATAGGAGTATAGCAAAAGCTAGGTCAGTTGTGACAGCCGCTGTCAACAGTCACTGCCGAAAGAATGTGTAAACTCGCAAGGTGATGACATTCAGCACTTGCATGTGAATCAGGACGTAATTCAGCCAGGATGACCCCATCAAAAAGCGAGGTTATTAGCTAGTTGTCCTCCCTACCGGGAGAAATTGTAGGGGGAAGACATGAGCAAAACTGGGGAAGCAGAGAGGAAAGAGAGATCTTCGAGATCGAGTCTGGAGGCGGTGCAGCCGGCGCTACAATAAAGAGAGGTGGGAATGGACCTGATAACATGAACTTAGAACTAGAGATGGTTAAGTCCGATGAAGGTTTATGGCATTAGTCGCAAGGATAACTGACCTGGCTGTCACAAGGGATTGATGGTCTTAAAGGGCTCTAATTGGTTATTATGTACTTAAAAAAATTAAATAATTGTATATAAACAATTGGAGTATCATTTACGTATGCTACTGATTACATGACAGTAGGTTTTCCTATCCACATATATGTTCTCCTCTCGGGGTAGCAGTAGCTGGTTCACCACTGTATGATAATTTATTGTGACTTTTCAGAACGATTTTAAATTTGATAAATTATTTTCAAATAATTTCGCAGTATCTGCAATCACAAGAAGACATAAATATTTATTTACTTTCTTAAAATAATAAAAAAAAATAAGAATTTATGAGAAAGTGTGGAATCAGGTTTCGAAGAAAATGAAGTGCGCAGTGACCAAGAACATATTAGTGATTCGAGACATATTCTTGTTTTGCTGAATTATTAATTATAATTAGTTTACTTCTTAAAATTTTATATTTTAAAAATAATGACGAATATCTGAATATTTTGTTTCGCTCTTTGGCATTATAAATACACAATGAAACTCTCCTAAACTGATTCTATTCAAAATATTTTCTGGAGGTGCAGACCTCTCAAACTCCGGCCACGTGCCTTTACCATCTGACCCTCACCACACATGGAAAAAACCGAGAAAGGGTTAGAAAAGTCACGGTTCATTCTTACTACTTTGATATGATAGTAATTTTCTGCTCCGTCCACATTTAAGGTGAGGCCCTAAGGTTTCAAAAATGTTAAACCCCGTTGAAGTCTGTTCAGCAGTTTTCAAATTAGGAGGGGACAAGGAACGGGAAGGAATTTGGGGCATGGCCTTTTGAAGGAAGCATCCCGGCATTAGCCTGGAGTGATTTGGGGAAACCATGAAAACCCATATCTGGATGCCCGGATGGGATTCGAACCCGCGTCCTCCCGAATGCGAGGCCAGAGCGTTATCCGCTCACCCACCACGCTCAGTGCTGTTTAACTGTGGCCAATCGAGGAGATTTAGGTCTTTTCTTAGCACAGCTAACGCAATGGCACTTCCGTTGTTAGCAGACCTCGGAGAATGTCTCTTCCGCATGACTGTGAGCTTATGCGTGGTATAAAGAAGTAACCATTAGCTGTCGTTTCAGCTTTAAGTATCAGCCTGGCGGAAATATGTCTGCATATTGGTTTACTTTACCTACAAACGCTGGATAAAGTTCTGTACTCTAGGTCCAACTGATAAGAACGAATTTTCCAAGACGAAACTGTGATTCCTACAACCTTCACTCACCGGAAATGTTCCACAGTAACTCAGCAATGTGTTTCCCTAGTGATAAAACTATCATGCTTTTTGAGGGGAAATGGTTCATTCTTTTATAGCAAATAATCGAATATATAATACCACTTCTTGAAGAATTTCCTCAAAGTTTTTTGATCGTTTGTATTCAAACATGCGTAATTCGCAGACCGAAACATATATTGTGAGAGGTGCAGAATAACTCGACAGAGAAAATGACTTTGCTGCAGAGAATTAGTAAAAATTGTAATTTTTAATTGCTTCAGCAGTGTTTTGTTAAACCAACTGTCGTCAGGTCAAATAAATAATATTTCCCTTAACAGTCATCATATGATAAATCATTCCAATGAAATATAATTTATGTAAATTTAATACTAAGCTAGGTCGATAGGATCTGTACCTTATCGACTGTAATAACCCCGTTACATAAGGAAAAGATGGGCTGTATGTTGTCAGTTGGACTCGATCAACTGTGAAGAATGGAGGAAAGTAAAGGAAATTTCCAGTTTTACAAGGATGCTAAGAAGAAGATTTATCGCTGGGTCCAGACATGGATATGTAGCGATGTTGATGAGGTAGGCACAAGTTTTTAATATGCTGTAAAACAGGAGTGAGATGGAATTTACGCAAAGTTAATTCAAAACAAGAATAAAGGGGGTTAACAGTACCGTCATTTTTCCACTTTGAAAGAGGAATTACTTCTTTATAAAATAAATGGTTTCTGATTTGTTAGAGATTTGCAGAGTCGCGTTACTTGATCTTAAAGTAAATTTTTGCTAGAGAAACTTGGATGATAGTAGCCTAGACATGGCAATTTTTTTAGATTGTAAAATGAAAAATTAAGGTGTGCAGTACTAAGTGATAAGTTTTGGCCTCGCATAGTGCTATTGTTATAAACTGTTTCTCTCGGTTGCAATGAGATTTCTGTGTTTACAGGAAGATTTGACGATTTTAAACAGCGAAAATGTAGTCTTTTTGATATTATTATAGTGCTGGCTGTACGATAGTGAGACAATATTATCTAATACGTAAGCAATAAATTGTTTCTTCATGATCATTTTTTGTTTTTTGTTTATCGAATGTTGCAGTATTTGATCCTTCCAGAAGCGTAAGTTTGTAGTTTGACTCCAGGGCCGGCGTTAGGGGGGGGGGGGGTAAGCGGGTCAAAAGTACTCGGAACCCGCCGGCTGATGGGGAGCCCAATCACCGACTATTGGGCCCTCAGGCCATGAAGCCAAGAATACGCCCATTTTGTAGAACTACAAAAAAAAAAGTCACTCATTTTACCCCGGGCCCGAAAATTCCTAGCGCCGGACCTGTGTGTCGCATTTTGTTTTGGATGGTTTAGAACAAGTAATGTCCGTGGAAATTATGTGGTTAATGGAGATATATTGAAAGGAGAATTTACTTTGATTGCGCTAACGAGTTAATTTGCCCCGAGTTGCTGTGCCTAAGCGGTACAAAGTTTATTAACAGGATTTGTGGTCAACTGCATTAGTTGCAAGCTTGTAATTTACCAGTTGATTCTTCATATAACTTTACGGTGGTGCAAATATACCAAGAATCAGTACCGGATTAACCACGTAGCAGGAGTTAGGGAGCGTGCACAAATTACGTGGATCGGTCTGGGGGGGGGGGGGTGGTTATGGTTGCTGGAAGGCTACGCTGGGCTATGTGGGGGAGGAGGGGTTCCGAGCCAGGCCACGTAGCTTTCCTTTTCTGGCAAGAGCGCAATCACTGGGACTCATCAAGGAACTGTCGTTTTGGTCTGAAAACTGTTATACACGTTCCTTGGGTGATATTATTTAATATATGTTTCTCTTAGAGCTGTAAAACTTATACATACCTTACAAACTTAACTCTAAAAGTGACGTTACGTGATACGGCGTGTGACTGGGAGATATACTATAACGACGTATAACAATCATGCAGACGTTCTTGGAACGATATTATTTAAGAATATGTTGGTGTCACAGCCATTAAAAATGTATTCATGGAAGAATTTGCACACGCATAAAAAAAAATTGTCACAATTTTCAATCGTAAGCAAACGATAGACGCCATAATTACGTACACACATGCCAGAGACAATACTAGCGGTAATATTAACGTAAGTTGTGTTTATGATGAAAGAGCGGCAGTATTCGTGTTTTAACATAGGGTTGAAGGAATTTAATATTTATAAATGTTTTTAATCTGAGGTTGAAATGCAGCCTGTACCAGAATGGCACATAGTTTTTGTTTCTAAAACAAAACTCCGTTGAATTTGTTAAAGATTTAATTTTTCTTTATTTTCAAGCAGCATTAGCGGTCGTTTTGGATATGTTGAAAGACACGCTGATCCAAAAATTGAAATTTATTTAAAAATTTTGAGCTACCATGATTTTCGAGCAGAATTATTAGCAGCGCTTGTGGATAGGTTCAATGCAGCCTGGACCATAATGTTCATAGAAGCTGCCCGTTTTAGCTTAATTAATTTTTTAAATTGAGCTACCGTGATTTTGAGCAGAATTATTAGCGCCGCCTGAACAGAGGTGAAGCGGGAACGTTTGCGTTATCATTATACATCGCCGTATGCCTTTTCCCAGTCGCGCGCGGCTTAACGGTACGGCACTTTTCGAGTCAATTTTCTGAGAATTGATATATTTTACAGCTCCAAGAGCAACATATATTAAATATCACCCAACTAACGTGTACAACAGTTTTCAGGACAAAACTAGTATTCCTTGATGAGTCCCAGTGTCTGGGCTATTACCCCTTTTTTAACATTTTTTACAGTTAAAATGAGGAACAGGACTCGCTCAACAGCATGTGAATATTTATTTCCCTTCGTTAATTATCTCCGTATGTAATTTAGAATAGACTGACAAGAGAAAACCGTACAAAATGTCTTCTGGAATCAAAAGGGGGAAAAATACGTACTACATTGGGGGGTGGGGGGGGGGGGGTAGAGGCAAAAGCAACGTAGGGCTACGTGGGGGAGGGGGGTTTCACAGGAGGCCAAAATGGAGTTACGTGGTTTATGCACGCTCCCTTAGCAAATGCTACGGGCCTCGCGCCTAGGAGCCTCCCCGTCAGGCTAGATGGACGACCTTTTTTTTATTATTTGTGTCTCACTTCTGTGGATTTCGTAACTGAATTCACCATTATTATTGTTGACTTGCATTGTAGACATTGCTCAGCTGGTAAATAGAAACGAAAAATACAACAGTGTCCTAGTTCTGCTGGTAGAGCTGTTACGTCCCGAGATGAAGCTTACTAAAACAGAACACTATTTGCTTTGCATGCGGCCTTGTATTTGCTTCCATACTGCGGAGGGTCTGAACTCTGAAGCTTTCCATAAAACGCCGTGACAGAATCGGAGGATGGTTAGTAGTAAGTTTTTATTTGCGGTACGAAAATTTGAGCCGTAAAATTTTAAATTGCTGAAGGCAGAAAGTAAAAGAAATTATTAGATACAAGAAATATGTTTATAACTAGGTATTCTATTGTTTGCTCGCTTGTATATTATTCCTTATCGATACTAGCCTAGCATCTTGATTCTGAACTATCACATATCCGTGCCCTTGAATGTTTATAATCACTGGTTGAATATGTCGAAAAATTTCTTATTTAATGATGTTACTAAAGCGGAGAATTTAATCTTTAAAATAATAACTAAAATCGATAATGTATGAAAGCAGAAAAAATTACACATTTTACAAAGAATTTGATTTTCTATTGTCATGAGGTGCCACCAACCCAAGGACCAGCCGATGTTGCAGACATTGTGTCCATCCTGAGAGATGGGCTGGGTTTTAAGGTTCGGCACGTAGACCAATCAAAAGAAGCATCCGACCCAGACAAATCCGGGTGCCATGTTGTGGTCAGATGTGGCGCTTCAGGGCTACGAGTAATTCTGGAACTACAATCTGAACAGTGCCACTGTTGCACTGAAAACACTGCAGACGTGCATATCTGGAACGTTTCGTCTAGTACGGTAAGGCCTGTTTATGAAATTTTGCGTATATAATTTTTTTTTTTTTTTGCAATGTTGGTTAGCATTACATTTTGTATTTACTCTTGTAAATTCATCATACTTTCTATGATTCATACCTGCACAATCAGTATAGAGCAAGTTTGTGACATGCGGTAGATACGTGAGACAAATAGGAACTGTAAGATTTAGAATTAAGTAGTTTATAGGAAATCTATTTAGCGATGGCAAGAGTGAGGGCGAGCACATTTTGAGTAATAAGTAATATTTTATTCTGAAGTATAGTACGTGGCAGGATGGCGGCCATTGTAGGCTGTTAAGGGGACGCTTAGGAGTCATTCACCTTAGTTCCCACCGCTTGGCTGGAGCCAAGGGTAGAAAGAAATATGGACGCTAACATCGCGGAGACAAAAACCTAACCTGTGGGGAGTGCTAAGGGGTGTAACATCTTTGGGAACCAGGCCCGCCGTAAGCGGGCGTGCAAGGCGTGCACCGCACGCGAGCGGCACATCGAGGGGGGCGGCAAATCGATTGATCGACTGTCGCCGCTCCGCGATAGTTGCCACTCCATTGTTGCCGCGACGCAACTTGTGTAGCAGGCGACCTTTTTTTTACCTCAACTGCTGCTTCAGGCGGCCGGCGACACTCGGGGTGGCAACTCAGTTTTTTGACCCGGTTCGGAAAACTCCTAGATCCACCGCTGGCTGTAGTTAGACAGGGGGTGGCGTAATCGGTATTGCACACGGGCGTTCAAACAGCTAGCGGCGGGCCTGTTGGGAACCTGTATATTTCTCCAAAATCCAGAGATGTTAAGACAAGCTATCTAAAGTCAAGAACTCAGGGTTGGTAGTAGATTCTATAACTTAAGATACAGTTAGCCGAAAGACTATTTAACTCCACCAAGCGCGATATGAACCCTTGGTGCTGGTCTATCGTTGAAGTGTGTATCGAGGTAAATACTGTGAAACAATGTGCTGCTCCTGGTATTTCGTAATGGATGATAAAACTATGTAAATAAACTTCCTTTCCTTATACTTTTATCTGCCTTAAGCCATGTATGCTCACTATCGTAAGATATTATGTTAATGATGAACCTGAATATTCTAAAAGATAATTTATCAGTGTTTATAACTGCTGTTTTGGTTGCTGTATTAAAGGAAATTGTAAAGTATGCGAACCATAATACATCGACATTTTGCGCTGTAGATTTGAGAGATAAGAATGTGCAGTTCATTAAAAAAAAGATTGTAAAACTACTTGCAAATTACTCGGTGATTTATGAATGACTTAAACTTGAATACAGTGAGTCTTTAATTACGAATTCCGATTAATGATAATTACTGATAAAAAGCCGTGTTTATACAAACTTTCAGGGATGAAGGGGGCAAATATATCATTTTGATCTAAGAAACACTGTTCAGAAACGAGTTAAATTGTTTTGTGATACCTATGAAAGTTGAATAAGAAATTTTAAATCGGTTGGTAGCTATAATAATTTTGTCTGAATTACTTTCATGCGCTGCCAAACAATTTACAATAATTCAAAATGGTATCTCCCAGCTTTGATGCAGGTAGACAGTGGTAAAGTTGTATTATACCTGGTGTTATGTGCAAGAAAAAATCTTGACAGATCCTTTTCATTCTTTACAGATGTCTCTTACACAAATTTTCACATGAACCCACAAGAAAAAAATCAGGTGAACGAGCTGTCCAGTTTCAGTGACTACCTTTGTTACATAGTCTGCAACCTACGAAAAACTGCTTTCTCCTATAACTTGCGACTGAGACATTTCCAGGTCAGGTATTACTTATCTCTAATATATTTTCCCTTCGCCATCATCTCTAGACGTATGTATAGTCACAGAAATGCGCTATAAATACCATTCCTATTCTGTAGTCTGTTCACCTTCAACTGGCCGTTAAGGGTAATGTTCCCCTCACCTCACCGCGAGTCAGATTTTGACTGTGGGCACTCTCCCCCCCCCCCCCCCCCCCTACCCTCTTCGCGTGTAGTGATAAACGCGGCGAAATAGGGACAGAGCAGGGACTGTTAACTTAATGCTCTATAGACAAGTATGGACATAGTTGACAGAATTATACACTGGTGTTTATTGGTTACTGCAACTTATTTGCATGATGCATCACTCCTATACATAAACATCAATATAACAAAATCTGGTTGGGCGTTCTTTGAATTTATCTGTTCAGTGTACCGCACCGCTATATGAGCTGCAACGAAGTATCCCATGTTGTGAAACTCTCGCCTCACCTTAGTTCCTTCAGTCAACTTTGTCTAGCATTTTTTCGAAATTGTTATCGTACGTAACTAAATAAACTTCAAATTTAATAAGATGGTTTCGTAAATCTTGGATTAGTATGAAGAGGAACTACTGATTAATATTTGAGAAATGTAATTGCCTTTATTTTCATAAGCAGAAATGTTTCCAGACAAATTTTGCCCTTCGGCTATCATCCTGTAAACAGCGTTTTCTTCTCTCCATATTTCTAACTGTTGCAGCGAGATTGGTGAGCTGTAGATGCTTGGGCTTGATAGTGGAGGGGACAGTAGAGGAAGACGGATTAGGAAAATATGAAGCAGATAATTGGGAACGTGGGTTGTAAGGTGTATATAGTGATGAAGAGGTTAGAACAAGTTTGGAAGGGATGAAGGATTGCATCAAACCAGTCAAGAGACTGATGACAGAAAAAAAACTGGGGAAGACGCGAGTTCGAACGGTGGGCGAATAATAACGCTCTGGCCTGTCATTCGGGAGGATGGGGGTTCAAATCCCCGTCCAGCCATTCAAATTTAGGTTTTCCATTACTACTCGAACTCACTCCAGGTGAATACCGGATTGGTTCATTAAAAAATAAAATATGTGAAATAAAACCCATGGCCTAGAGCCCTAGACCCTTGTCGTTCCTTGATGTCCCTTGTCCTTAATCCTCCTCATGCTATAAAAATACTTGCGTAGACGAGCCGCAAAGGCCTAAGCAAAAAGAAAAATCGCTTGTTTCAACAGACATTATCGACTCAGTATTTTGTTTTTGTTTGGTTTTTGTTTGTTCTTTTATTCTGTTTTTGTGTTTTTATTTTATTTTTTCACTGCAGTACTTTGCTAGATTAAATATCGTAGAGAATTTCATAGCGTAAAAAAAATTTATAGAATGAAAGATTTCGTGGCGTGTATTCTAATGCAGTTGTCTTATTTTTAACTACACTGAATGTTTATAGGAGCGTCTGCACGAGGTGGGAAGTACTGCACTGGCCGATGTTAATAGTGGGGTTTCCCGTGCTGTCAGGGAGACGATTGACAAGCTGAGACAGGTTTTAGCGGAAATGAAGGATGTTAAAGTGAATAACAGATGGTCTGTTGAAAGCTTACCTTCCCTGAGAGTTACTCCATCTCCAAACGAACTGCGACGAGCTGGCTCCACATCGGCGCTGTCTGGAGACAAACTCAATACGTCATTCCGTTCTATACAGGTAAGCACTAGACTTGCGCATAATAGTTCGCGAAGGGGAGCGCTCAGTTTAGTTCGCAGCTCCCTCGCGAACTAGTTCGCTCTTTTAGTTCGTTAGTTCGCGTCTCGAATTCAGAGAAACAGATCGTTCGCTCGCCTTGCTACGGCTACTGCACGCGCTATTTTGTTTATGTCAGTTTTATTAGGACATAATCATTTTTTGTCGTTTCTAAATGGAATTTAATATGACCTTCTTAACAAAAGTTATTGCTTAATAATAGCCATTTCAAATTACATTAGCATGAACAGTTGCCGCCGATAAACCAAAGTGCTCATTGTCCTTTACACAAATTGGTAAATTGAATAACTGTGCTGTTTTTACTATTTACTTTACATGCATTCGTAGGATATTAATTTTTTTAATGGATTTATTAATTAGTTCATGGAAGAAACATTACTTATAAATGGTGCTAATGACCCTGCAGTCGACGCGTCCTTAAACCCCAACAACACAACATTACTTATAAAATATTATAAATGCGTATATTTTGATGAATTAAAATACTCGTTTATAAGTAATCGGCTTTTTATTTAAATAAAGTTTTGGCAATAATGAACAAAATATAATTCTACTATTGGCTACAAGTTAAGTACTATATGACAGAAACAATATTACCTATATTATTAAGAAAAGTAACAGTAATACTTCCAATGTGATACCTAACAATTAGACATATAAAAATGACAGCGACCATTGAATGAAAAAGTGGTAACAATAACGAAAGTGCGTAAATTTCCAGTAAATTGGAAGTCATTGAGCTATTTTTTTCATTAGTGTAGGGGAGGAAAATCCAACACACATTCACAATATTTTGGCGACGAATGAAACTGATGAAGACACAAAAGTTAAAATCTTTCTGAATTTCGCAAGTCATTTCTTTACATAACTTTCACAAATCTGTTAACCAACAGTCTGAGATTAGTATTAAATTATGTCAGCTTTAAAATCAGCGCTAGAAAAATGTAAAAGATACTGTTTCTTTGGTTAAGAAAACAAGAAAAAGCCCTTATAAGCCATATTATTCACAGAAATTGATAATGTAAAAAATAATGCCCTAGTATTCGTTGATAAATGTCTGGAGTATCTTAGTAAATAGTTAGATTTTAATTAAAGCAATTGGTTATACAGAATCCAAAAATTAAATTCAAAACACAGGGTTTCATTTGATGACTGTGAGACTATATTAGAGGTTATAAATTTACGAGAAAAAATGAGTATCGAAGTGAACAAACTTTACTCTGAAATAACAATATTATACGAAATCCTGGTAAAAGTAGAAGTATTTCATGAATAAAAAATAAGCTTTTGCTCGAAATTAATTTGACAACTGACAGCGATAAAACATATGACAATTTTACTATAGACAAAAAAAATATTAAAGATACAAGAAGTGCAAAAAATATATCTTAAAAAATGAAATAGTAAAAACATACCTTTTATCCTTTTCTATTCTTTCGTAAAATATATTTTTGAAGTATACTATATTTTTATAGGTTATTCTTTTTTAAAAAATACTACCATTAACTTAAAAAATATCGGAAACCCTAGCGGCGAATGGTGCTAGTTCACTGCCGGAAGCGCTCAATTTAGTTCGCGAACGGTACCGCTCAGTTTAGCTCGCGACCGACAGCGCTCAGTTTAGTTCGCGAACGGTACCGCTCAGTTTAGTTAGCGAACTGTACCGCTCAATTTAGTTCGCGAACGGTACCGCTCAGTTTAGTTCGCGAACTGTACCTTTCTGTTCAGCTCGCGACCGACAGCGCTCAGTTTAGTTCGCGACCTAGGTCGCTCCCCTCGCTCGCTCACTTTGCTAGCGCTACTGCACGCGCTCTCTTGATTGTTATGGTAGTTAAGGTTATCGATGGTTGTCTTTTAATTGTTAATGGGATCAAAGTGTATTTTATTTTCACATTCCATGTTAGTAGGAGGAGGTAGCCGATTCAAGCCAGAAACCGGGAAAACCCGTGACGTCACTAAGTGGTGGGGGAACCTCCCTCCCCTCCCCTCCGGCGGGCTTTTTGAATGAGCCAATCAGCGTTCAAGGTCGTATGACGTCACACGTTAGTTCCTCGACCTGTCGCACAGATGGCGGTAGCTGTCGGGCTTGCGCATATGTTAGTTCCCCGACCGCCCGCCCAGATGGCAGCAGCAGTCCTGCACCGTTAGTTCACAGATCCGCTGGCAGATGGCAGCCCCCGTTAGTTCTTTGGCTCACTGGTAGGTGGCGTGGTATGTATCATTTTGGTCTCCGACAAATATTTGGAATGCAGACGTAATTCACCGACGAAGAGACGGGAAACAAACTCACTTTTTCATTATGAACAATATAATATAACTCACGAGTGTCACCTACAGTCCGTGTATTTTAAAGGATGTATTAAATTAGGGGTATTTATATTTTTATTTATATTTCTCGTGTCCAGGACATAACAAGTTGAAAAAACAAATAACATTAATTAATTAATATTAACTATAAACACAATTATATAGAATGTGACCAGAATTCCGCAATCTTGATGGCCTTCTCGTTTGCCCTGTAAAGGTCGTCGATATTGCAGGTTTCAGGGAGATTCCTGCATATCAGAAGATGTTGTGGGTTCTGAAGCTCACCACATTCACATAGATCGTTGTCATTAGTGTACCCCCATTTTTTAAATATTATATTTACATCGGGACACTTCAGTTCTTAGTCTGTTTAGAGCCTTCCATATAGCATATGGCTGATTACATCCCGCAGCCGGTGCCTCTTTGATGTTCCTCCACCAGGACAAATTTCAAAATTAGGGGTAATGAAATTGTGTGTCTGTGAATGTCATGTCCGTCCTGTTGGTGTGTCTAATTAGCTAGAATAAATTCATTCTCATGCAAATACTTAATAATAATGATGTGAGTAACTTCAGCACTCGGGAATTCGATCCGAGGGGGTGTGCTAGGCGAAAAGAAAACATTAAGTTCTCGCCCGTGTAAATCTACTTATATGTCATTTTCTCATTGCCACAACTATTTACCCACCCAAATTGAGTGTCCTTAGCTGTACTTTGTCTAAAATTCCAATCAATCCCTTGTGACACATCAGTGATTGACACCTTTAACTGTATTTTACAGCACAGCACGTATGTTCCAGGAACGAAATACGTCTGTTAATCTTACTAATTTCACCCCTGTCGAATCGAAGTACGCCAGTCCTATGTGATAAAAATCGAGTCACGCTAAGGCAGTGCTTTCGCAAAGTCTTCTCCTAATCAGTAGCAGGGATTCCAAGTTCACTTAAGGTGGTTCTACTGCAGTTTTCCAAGAAAATTCTCCCCTTTTCCAGGAAATTATTTTTCAATAAATCAGGACCCAGGGGAGTTCTCCATTCGGTTTAAAATGTTCCCATCTAACGCCAACCTTCGGATTCAGGACCAAGTGTGACATTTGATTGTAATTTCATGCTTCATCCAACTAACCACGATAAAAGTGACATAATACCCTTAGCTAACTTGATCATCAAACAGACATCATAACCCACATTTTCATAGAAGACCCCCACACATCAACAAGTATCCAAAACGTCACCATAGGTTCTATTACGCCTAAGATAGCGCTCACACTTGAACTGTCGTAAATTGTTAGGTCAAAGTGGGTGTTTAGATATTTTATCCACTCAGACCTCATCACTTAAAGTCTAGTGCGAGATTGTGGTCATGGTCAACTTAGGCTCCATACACCACTAAGAATTATTCCACCAATATCCATTCTAACAGCATTATACGCCACCTACAGCCCCTCAACACTCTTCCTATCTTCCAATGACATCCCAGCCCCAGCTCCTTTATTATGTCACTTACTGAATATTTTCCACAGATAAATCTAGCTGCCCTCCTTTGCACCTTGCATTTGATGTACAAAAAATGTGGACTGGTCAAAGTGGGTGTTTAGATATTTTATCCACTCAGGCCTCATCACCTAAAGTCTAGTGCCAGATTGTAGTCTTGGTCAACTTAGGCCCCATACACGATTCAGAATTATTCCACCAATATCCATTCTAACAGATAAATATAGCTACCATCTTTTGTACAAAAAATGTGGACTCCATACTACACCACACAAGCAGTGGTCTGACTGTGGATTTGTACCCAAGTCCTTCGCTTCTCTGATACACCCCCTCATCACCCTCTCTGTTAAATGATTTTTATCCCGAAGTGCATGTAATGAAAAACGTGAGGAACACAATTCGTATGTCAACACAAACGGCAGTAAACTGTAAAGAGCACAATGAAATGGGAGACTGCCTAAGCCCTGAATCAATGGTTAGAAGCACACGTTGATAGTGAGCATAATTCTAGACTCAAATCCACAGAGGGATGACACACGCACATTTCCATGCCTACAGCGAGGTCGACAGAAAAACCAGCACCAAGATAGAACTCCCACAGAGGAAGAAGACACACACATACACACACACACGCGCACGCACACACTTGTACATGCATACAGCGAGGTCAATAGAACTAACAGCAAGCATCATGAAAACGATGAAGTGGGGCAGAATTGTCGTTACCACTGATTATCTGGACAGAACTATCGTTACAAAAATCATCAGACAGACGAGTTAAAGTCAGGTACCGCCATACTTATGCTTACATCCACAAAGACAGACGCAGATACACATGTCCAAGTCTACGGAGAGTTCAGTATAGCTACCGGCAACAATCATGGAAACGAAAAAGTGGTTTAGTACTCTCTTGCCTGGCTGAAAAACAGAAGTCTCCTTACATGTCATCAGCCTGGCGAAATACAAGGTGTGCAAAAGATGGCGTGTTTTCACCATAAATCTAAGTGTTTATACCATAAATAGTGTTCATCACGCCCCAGTTGATTACATTTACCATCAACATGTCTCTCCCACACCGCAACCCTTTCTACCATTCAGTAAAAAGTGACCCCAGTACCATGAGTTGCAATAGACACTTGACTATCAGACAGATATCATAACCCGCATATTCAAACTAGGTCTCAGCCACAAATCTATACATCTCCATGCACAAGCACAAACAAACATAAGTGGAGGGACAGCAAAATCATACACCCAGACAGACGTTTTTGTAGAAGGTATCACAATATTTACGCATACAGACACAGAGAGAGACGCACAAACACTCACATTTCCATGCCTTCAGCGAGCTAGACACAACAACCAGCCCAATCATGGCGACGCAAAAGTGGGGTAGAACCCCCATGGCTCATAACTGACCAAAAAATCATCAGTAACATATGTTCCAGGCATCATACTCTTCACATCAACATCATCTCATTTATTTCGCACTACAGACCTCACTACCATCCAGTATCATGTGTGCTAGGTACAAAACTGTTCACATCAGCCCCAACACGTCTATCCCACACCTAAGCTTTTTCTGCCATTCAGTAACATGTGACCCCAGTACCATGAGTTGCAATAGACACTTGACTATCAGATCTCACCCACAAATCTATACATCTCAATACACTAGCACAAACAAACATAAGTGGAGGGGACAGCAAAATCATTCGTCCAGACAGATGTGTTTATAGAAGGTATTACCATATTTACACATACAGACACAGAGAGAGACGCACAAACACTCACATTTCCATGCCTTCAGCGAGCTAGACACAACAACCAGCCCCAATCATGGCGACGAAAAAGTGGGGTAGAACCCCCATGGCTCATAACTGACCAAAAATCATCAGTAACATATGTTCCAAGCACCATACTCTTCACATCAACATCATCTCATTTATTTCACACTACAGACTTTACTACCATCCAGTATCATGTGTGCTAGGTACAAAACTGTTCGCACCAACACGTCTATCCCACACCTAAGCTTTCTCTGCCATTTAGTAACATGTGCCCCCCCATATACCACGAGTAGCAGTAGACACTTGGTCATCAGACAGATATCATAACTCCCATATTAATACTAGGTCTCACCCACAAATCCATATGTCACCTCACACAAGCATAAGTGCAGGAACAGCACATCATACATCCAGACAAACGAGATAAAGGAAGGTATCACCACATTTAAGCAAAAAAAAACACACAGAGATAGAGACGCATACACACGTACATTTCCATGCCTACATCGATCTCGACTCAACAACTAGCCCAATCGTGGCAACGAAAAAGTGAAACAGAACACCCATGACTTGCCAAAAATCATAGAAAGACACACATACACACACACACTCACATGTCAAAGCATTCACGCAGTTCCATTCATCACCATACATAACTGGAGGAAAGAGACTGAACATGCTAGATCCAAACTGAAGAGTTACAGGATGTGTGAAGTTTGAAATCACAGTCACATCTCTCCCACACCGCAACCCTTTCGGTCATTTAATAACATGTGACCCAGGTACCATGAGTTACAATAGACACTTGTCTATCAGACGGGTATCATAACCTCCATATTCATACTAGGTCTCACCCACAAACCCATACGACTCCACACAAGCACAAACATATGGGAGGAACAGCAATTCATACGTCCAGATAAATGAGTTTAAGGAAGGTATCACCATACTTACGCATACAGACACAGAGAAACACGCACACAGACACATATATTCATGCCTACAGCGAGCTCAACACAACAACCAGCCCAATCATGGCAAAGAAAAAGTGGGACAGAACCCCCATGGCTCAAGACTGACAAAAAAAAAAAATCATCATTAACATGTGTTCCAAGTAACAAACTCCTCACATCAAAATCATATCATTTAACTCACACTACAGACCTCTCTGCCATTCAGTATCGTTGGTAATATGTACAAAGCTAATTTCATAAGTTACCACATACATACAAGTAATTGCAGGAAAGGGTCCCGACACACGACATCCACACTGAGGTGTTACATGATAGACAGATGATAGCATGTCTTTACAATACATCTCAGTGCTCACCACACATACTTGATTTTTAATGTGCCATCAGTATAGCTGGTGGCTGGAACTAAGCTCTTGGCAATGTTTTGGTCAAAGGTCATTTGTTAATAGCAGCACATCAAAGACAAATTTTGGGTGAACCTGCCCGGGCGGGCGCTGCGGGAGGTGGCCACCCTTCCCCACTGCGGACAGAAATACCGCAATTCGCCGGTCTAAAAGCGCGGACCGCGTTGGTTTACCGGAGTTTTCCGACCCGGACCTATTACCGGTAACCGCATTTTTAGGACCGGACTGAAGACCGGAATTTCATTGCGCTAGTAAGGGGTTATATGCGCCGGTATACCGACCTACATGATGTACGCGTCCGCTGTGAGGAAGGGTGGCCACCTCCCGCAGCGCCCGCCCGGGCAGGTTCACCCAAAATTTGTCTTTGATGTGCTGCTATTAACAAATGACCTTTGACCAAAACATTGCCAAGAGCTTAGTTCCAGCCACCAGCTATACTGATGGCACATTAAAAATCAAGTATGTGTGGTGAGCACTGAGATGTATTGTAAAGACATGCTATCATCTGTCTATCATGTAACACCTCAGTGTGGATGTCGTGTGTCGGGACCCTTTCCTGCAATTACTTGTATGTATGTGGTAACTTATGAAATTAGCTTTGTACATATTACCAACGATACTGAATGGCAGAGAGGTCTGTAGTGTGAGTTAAATGATATGATTTTGATGTGAGGAGTTTGTTACTTGGAACACATGTTAATGATGATTTTTTTTTTTTGTCAGTCTTGAGCCATGGGGGTTCTGTCCCACTTTTTCTTTGCCATGATTGGGCTGGTTGTTGTGTTGAGCTCGCTGTAGGCATGAATATATGTGTCTGTGTGCGTGTTTCTCTGTGTCTGTATGCGTAAGTATGGTGATACCTTCCTTAAACTCATTTATCTGGACGTATGAATTGCTGTTCCTCCCATATGTTTGTGCTTGTGTGGAGTCGTATGGGTTTGTGGGTGAGACCTAGTATGAATATGGAGGTTATGATACCCGTCTGATAGACAAGTGTCTATTGTAACTCATGGTACCTGGGTCACATGTTATTAAATGACCGAAAGGGTTGCGGTGTGGGAGAGATGTGACTGTGATTTCAAACTTCACACATCCTGTAACTCTTCAGTTTGGATCTAGCATGTTCAGTCTCTTTCCTCCAGTTATGTATGGTGATGAATGGAACTGCGTGAATGCTTTGACATGTGAGTGTGTGTGTGTATGTGTGTCTTTCTATGATTTTTGGCAAGTCATGGGTGTTCTGTTTCACTTTTTCGTTGCCACGATTGGGCTAGTTGTTGAGTCGAGATCGCGGTAGGCATGGAAATGTACGTGTGTATGCATCTCTATCTCTGTGTGTTTTTTGCGTAAATGTGGTGATACCTTCCTTTATCTCGTTTTTCTGGATGTATGATGTGCTGTTCCTGCACTTATGCTTGTGTGAGGTGACATATGGATTTGTGGGTGAGACCTAGTATGAATATGGGAGTTATGATATCTGTCTGATGACCAAGTGTCTACTGCTACTCGTGGTACATGGGGGCACATATTACTAAATGACAGAAAGGGTTGCGGTGTGGGAGAGATGTGACTGTGATTTCAAACTTCACACATCCTGTAACTCTTCAGTTTGGATCTAGCATGTTCAGTCTCTTTCCTCCAGTTATGTATGGTGATGAATGGAACTGCGTGAATGCTTTGACATGTGAGTGTGTGTGTGTATGTGTGTCTTTCTATGATTTTTGGCAAGTCATGGGTGTTCTGTTTCACTTTTTCGTTGCCACGATTGGGCTAGTTGTTGAGTCGAGATCGCGGTAGGCATGGAAATGTACGTGTGTATGCATCTCTATCTCTGTGTTTTTTGCGTAAATGTGGTGATACCTTCCTTTATCTCGTTTTTCTGGATGTATGATGTGCTGTTCCTGCACTTATGCTTGTGTGAGGTGACATATGGATTTGTGGGTGAGACCTAGTATGAATATGGGAGTTATGATATCTGTCTGATGACCAAGTGTCTACTGCTACTCGTGGTACATGGGGGCACATATTACTAAATGACAGAAAGGGTTGCGGTGTGGGCGAGATGTGGCTGTGATTTCAAACTTCACACATGCTGTAACTCTTCAGTTTGGATCTAGCATGTTCAGTCTCTTTCCTCCAGTTATGTGTGGTGATGAATGGAACTGTGTGAATGCATTGAAATGTGAGTGTGTGTGTCTTTCTATGATTTTTGGCCAGTCATGGGTGTTCTGTTCCACTTTTTCGTTGCCATGATTGGGCTAGTTGTTGAGTCGAGATCGCTGTAGGCATGGAAATGTACGTGTGTATGCATCTCTATCTCTGTGTGTTTTTTGCGTAAATGTGGCGATACATTCCTTTATCTGGTTTGTCCTGCACTTATGCTTGTGTGAAGTGACGTATGGATTTGTGGGTGAGACCTAGTATGAATATGGGAGTTATGATATCTGTCTGATGACCAAGTGTCTACTGCTACTCGTGGTACATGGGGGCACATATTACTAAATGACAGAAAGGGTTGCGGTGTGGGCGAGATGTGGCTGTGATTTCAAACTTCACACATGCTGTAACTCTTCAGTTTGGATCTAGCATGTTCAGTCTCTTTCCTCCAGTTATGTGTGGTGATGAATGGAACTGTGTGAATGCATTGAAATGTGTGTGTGTGTGTGTCTTTCTATGATTTTTGGCCAGTCATGGGTGTTCTGTACCACTTTTTCGTTGCCACGATTGGGCTAGTTGTTGAGTCGAGATCGATGTAGGCATGGAAATGTACGTGTGTATGCGTCTCTATCTCTGTGTGTTTTTTTTGCTTAAATGTGGTGATACCTTCCTTTATCTCGTTTGTCTGGATGTATGATGTGCTGTTCCTGCACTGATGCTTGTGTGAGGTGACATGTGGATTTGTGGGTGAGACCTAGTATTAATATGGGAGTTATGATATCTGTCTGATGACCAAGTGTCTACTGCTACTCGTGGTATATGGGGGGGCACATGTTACTGAATGGCAGAGAAAGCTTAGGTGTGGGATAGACGTGTTGGTGCGAACAGTTTTGTACCTAGCACACATGATACTGGATGGTAGTGAAGTCTGTAGTGTGAAATAAATGAGATGATGTTGATGTGAAGAGTATGGTGCTTGGAACATATGTTACTGATGATTTTTGGTCAGTTATGAGCCATGGGGGTTCTACCCCACTTTTTCGTCGCCATGATTGGGGCTGGTTGTTGTGTCTAGCTCGCTGAAGGCATGGAAATGTGAGTGTTTGTGCGTCTCTCTCTGTGTCTGTATGTGTAAATATGGTAATACCTTCTATAAACACATCTGTCTGGACGAATGATTTTGCTGTCCCCTCCACTTATGTTTGTTTGTGCTAGTGTATTGAGATGTATAGATTTGTGGGTGAGATCTGATAGTCAAGTGTCTATTGCAACTCATGGTACTGGGGTCACATGTTACTGAATGGCAGAAAAAGCTTAGGTGTGGGATAGACGTGTTGGGGCTGATGTGAACAGTTTTGTACCTAGCACACATGATACTGGATGGTAGTGAGGTCTGTAGTGCGAAATAAATGAGATGATGTTGATGTGAAGAGTATGATGCCTGGAACATATGTTACTGATGATTTTTTGGTCAGTTATGAGCCATGGGGGTTCTACCCCACTTTTGCGTCGCCATGATTGGGCTGGTTGTTGTGTCTAGCTCGCTGAAGGCATGGAAATGTGAGTGTTTGTGCGTCTCTCTCTGTGTCTGTATGCGTAAATATTGTGATACCTTCTACAAAAACGTCTGTCTGGGTGTATGATTTTGCTGTCCCTCCACTTATGTTTGTTTGTGCTTGTGCATGGAGATGTATAGATTTGTGGCTGAGACCTAGTTTGAATATGCGGGTTATGATATCTGTCTGATAGTCAAGTGTCTATTGCAACTCATGGTACTGGGGTCACTTTTTACTGAATGGTAGAAAGGGTTGCGGTGTGGGAGAGACATGTTGATGGTAAATGTAATCAACTGGGGCGTGATGAACACTATTTATGGTATAAACACTTAGATTTATGGTGAAAACACGCCATCTTTTGCACACCTTGTATTTCGCCAGGCTGATGACATGTAAGGAGACTTCTGTTTTTCAGCCAGGCAAGAGAGTACTAAACCACTTTTTCGTTTCCATGATTGTTGCCGGTAGCTATACTGAACTCTCCGTAGACTTGGACATGTGTATCTGCGTCTGTCTTTGTGGATGTAAGCATAAGTATGGCGGTACCTGACTTTAACTCGTCTGTCTGATGATTTTTGTAACGATAGTTCTGTCCAGATAATCAGTGGTAACGACAATTCTGCCCCACTTCATCGTTTTCATGATGCTTGCTGTTAGTTCTATTGACCTCGCTGTATGCATGTACAAGTGTGTGCGTGCGCGTGTGTGTGTGTATGTGTGTGTCTTCTTCCTCTGTGGGAGTTCTATCTTGGTGCTGGTTTTTCTGTCGACCTCGCTGTAGGCATGGAAATGTGCGTGTGTCATCCCTCTGTGGATTTGAGTCTAGAATTATGCTCACTATCAACGTGTGCTTCTAACCATTGATTCAGGGCTTAGGCAGTCTCCCATTTCATTGTGCTCTTTACAGTTTACTGCCGTTTGTGTTGACATACGAATTGTGTTCCTCACGTTTTTCATTACATGCACTTCGGGATAAAAATCATTTAACAGAGAGGGTGATGAGGGGGTGTATCAGAGAAGCGAAGGACTTGGGTACAAATCCACAGTCAGACCACTGCTTGTGTGGTGTAGTATGGAGTCCACATTTTTTGTACAAAAGATGGTAGCTATATTTATCTGTTAGAATGGATATTGGTGGAATAATTCTGAATCGTGTATGGGGCCTAAGTTGACCAAGACTACAATCTGGCACTAGACTTTAGGTGATGAGGCCTGAGTGGATAAAATATCTAAACACCCACTTTGACCAGTCCACATTTTTTGTACATCAAATGCAAGGTGCAAAGGAGGGCAGCTAGATTTATCTGTGGAAAATATTCAGTAAGTGACATAATAAAGGAGCTGGGGCTGGGATGTCATTGGAAGATAGGAAGAGTGTTGAGGGGCTGTAGGTGGCGTATAATGCTGTTAGAATGGATATTGGTGGAATAATTCTTAGTGGTGTATGGAGCCTAAGTTGACCATGACCACAATCTCGCACTAGACTTTAAGTGATGAGGTCTGAGTGGATAAAATATCTAAACACCCACTTTGACCTAACAATTTACGACAGTTCAAGTGTGAGCGCTATCTTAGGCGTAATAGAACCTATGGTGACGTTTTGGATACTTGTTGATGTGTGGGGGTCTTCTATGAAAATGTGGGTTATGATGTCTGTTTGATGATCAAGTTAGCTAAGGGTATTATGTCACTTTTATCGTGGTTAGTTGGATGAAGCATGAAATTACAATCAAATGTCACACTTGGTCCTGAATCCGAAGGTTGGCGTTAGATGGGAACATTTTAAACCGAATGGAGAACTCCCCTGGGTCCTGATTTATTGAAAAATAATTTCCTGGAAAAGGGGAGAATTTTCTTGGAAAACTGCAGTAGAACCACCTTAAGTGAACATTTTGGTCCCTGGCTACTGATTAGGAGAAGACTTTGCGAAAGCACTGCCTTAGCGTGACTCGATTTTTATCACATAGGACTGGCGTACTTCGATTCGACAGGGGTGAAATTAGTAAGATTAACAGACGTATTTCGTTCCTGGAACATACGTGCTGTGCTGTAAAATACAGTTAAAGGTGTCAATCACTGATGTGTCACAAGGGATTGATTGGAATTTTAGACAAAGTACAGCTAAGGACACTCAATTTGGGTGGGTAAATAGTTGTGGCAATGAGAAAATGACATATAAGTAGATTTACACGGGCGAGAACTTAATGTTTTCTTTTCGCCTAGCACACCCCCTCGGATCGAATTCCCGAGTGCTGAAGTTACTCACATCATTATTATTAAGTATTTGCATGAGAATGAATTTATTCTAGCTAATTAGACACACCAACAGGACGGACATGACATTCACAGACACACAATTTCATTACCCCTAATTTTGAAATTTGTCCTGGTGGAGGAACATCAAAGAGGCACCGGCTGCGGGATGTAATCAGCCATATGCTATATGGAAGGCTCTAAACAGACTAAGAACTGAAGTGTCCCGATGTAAATATAATATTTAAAAAATGGGGGTACACTAATGACAACGATCTATGTGAATGTGGTGAGCTTCAGAACCCACAACATCTTCTGATATGCAGGAATCTCCCTGAAACCTGCAATATCGACGACCTTTACAGGGCAAACGAGAAGGCCATCAAGATTGCGGAATTCTGGTCACATTCTATATAATTGTGTTTATAGTTAATATTAATTAATGTTATTTGTTTTTCCAACTTGTTATGTCCTGGACACGAGAAATATAAATAAAAATATAAATACCCCTAATTTAATACATCCTTTAAAATACACGGACTGTAGGTGACACTCGTGAGTTATATTATATTGTTCATAATGAAAAAGTGAGTTTGTTTCCCGTCTCTTCGTCGGTGAATTACGTCTGCATTCCAAATATTTGTCGGAGACCAAAATGATACATACCACGCCACCTACCAGTGAGCCAAAGAACTAACGGGGGCTGCCATCTGCCAGCGGATCTGTGAACTAACGGTGCAGGACTGCTGCTGCCATCTGGGCGGGCGGTCGGGGAACTAACATATGCGCAAGCCCGACAGCTACCGCCATCTGTGCGACAGGTCGAGGAACTAACGTGTGACGTCATACGACCTTGAACGCTGATTGGCTGATTCAAAAAGCCCGCCGGAGGGGAGGGGAGGGAGGTTCCCCCACCACTTAGTGACGTCACGGGTTTTCCCGGTTTCTGGCTTGAATCGGCTACCTCCTCCTACTCATGTTAAATTTCCGTTTGTGACTTCTCCAATAATTATTAATGTTGAACAGTTTATTTTTCTTTTCAATGTTATCTGCAAAAACCCAACTACTTTAAGTCCAAACTGAAAGAGTTTCTGCTTCAGAACCCATTTTACTCTGTGAAAGAATTTTCTTCTTGGAATTTGGTAACTAAGAATGACTGATAAAATAGTATATATGGTGTATGGATGGGGAAGGGGACAAAGTTGTCCACAATTACTAAAATGATATATGTTTTTTTTCTTTCTGTTGAAACTTTTGACAAATGGCCGAATTCCTTCCCTTTCCTTGACCCAATCCCATCCCGCCTCTAATGACTTTAGCCGTCGAAGAGGCGTAAAGCAATAAGTAAAATAAATATATGTATATATAGGTAAGCACTGAATTAAACCACCTAAGATTCTGTGCGCTGCGATGTTACTGTGAATGTTGCCCACAGTTGGAGTATGTAGTCCGCCGCTTCGGATCACGTATTTCAGATGCACCATGGGATACCTGGAGGATTATACACTTTGTTGCATATAATTCCGTCCTTGTTTTGTTACCTAACAGCGAATCTATCATGTAATCCTCCCACCTCTTCCCACTTTTGTAACGGCGCGGCTATTTTTGTCATGCAGCATATTGCCCAGTGGCAAATTGCGTATACAGTTATATTCTTCGGTATTATCCGAATTTTCATATTATATTCTTTCAGTGTTTTGAGCAACCCTTTGAATATAACCCAAGATAATTTATACCAGTTCCTGATGCCTTTACCAACAAACGAAAAGTTCCCTCTCAGTTATGTTCGTAATAAAGTTTCTCTTCCCTTTCACGTATTAGCTGCAATTCTTCTACCAATATGCGTTCATCTTCGATGTGTTTTTTTTATATACCCAACAGTCTCTGTCTTAGCCTCATGTCTTCCAGTAATTCCCAACCAAACTCCTTTATCCTGTCTTTATATTCGACGGTAATTTTCAAAAACCTAGTTGCGCTTTAAATCTTCTGTATTTCATTCCCATAGTATGGGTCATTTGCTACCCCTATATGAACAAGGCTTTTTATCCCAGTTGCATTACAGCCTTGTGCTGCAGAAATTAGTTTAAAAAATGATATACACTTCAATTTCTCATCCACTCTATCACACAAACCTTTTTGTTTCTAATAAGTTAACTTCTTTTCGCATTTATCTTCATAGCATTTTTACCTATCTTCTTATGTTTCAACCGCAAACAACGTAACTTCTGACTAAATCAGCCACTGATTAGACTAATGAAAAATAAAGTTACCAACATGCTACCCTCTAGCATTGTTCTCTTCTACACATTCTGATATCGAGTTTCCTTCCCAAACTCGTACTTGTCTCCTTAAGAAATTCTTAATTCTAAAAGTCTCTTCTGGTTTTAACCTTTAAAAATCCGGTACTGTGAAATGCCATGCAGACACTGCTACACTACAACCTGGCCTCCCTTGCTCGTTTCATTCGTTGACCACTGATATTCACGCAACCTCTCCTAAACCCATGTGATTTACAATCTACTTTTAGTCGCAAACCTTCCTAATGCCGTTGCCTATCAAGGTATCCAACTTATCTGCTAATGAGGTTAAACTAATATGCCTGTAATTCTCAATCCTATTTGTTCTCCTGTAATAACGGGTACATCTAATGCAGTTTGTAAGTCCTTTGGTTTGCAACATGTCTCTAGACCCTGTAACAATGAAATTTCAAATAACTGCATTTCAGTATTAAATTATAAAATTACACCAATGCAAATGTATTTGTAGCTTTATTGTCGTACGCGTTTCGCCTCTCATAGAGGCATCGTCAGCGACGAATCTGTTTTAAAATTTACATTTGGTTTACAAACGTATTATATAATGTTTGACATAATTCTAAATTGATACATTTTCTGATTATTTACAGTTACTATTAACATTAGTGGTTTTCAGGTTCCTAACCACACATCTCTGCTTTTTCTCCAAAGAATGTTTCCTTTACACCCTGTACGCAGCAGCAAAGACAAATGGCTGTAAAGGAAACGTGCTTTGCAGAAAAAGCAGAGATGTGTGGTTACGAACCTGAAAACCACTAATGTTAATAGTAAGTGTAAATAATCAGAAAATGTATCAATTTAGAATTATGTCAAATAAGTTTGTAAACCCAACGTAAATTTTAAAATAGATTCGTCGGTGATGCCTCCATCAGAGGCGAAACGCGTATGGCAGTAAAGCTACAAAAATAGTTACATTGGCGTCATTTTATCATTTAATTTATTGGGTAACCGTTGAAGAGATGTGGCATCGTTTTATACATATAGTCAGGGAAGGAATGGAAATACATATACCAAAGCGGATAATAAAGGGGGAGAATGATCCACCGTGGTACACATTCGAAGTCAAAAGGTTACTCAAAAAACAAAGGAAAATACACGCACGCTCAAGAAGGAAGGGGTGTCGCAGCGATTTAGAAACCTTAGCTGATTTAAGAGGACGTATTAAGAATGTAATGCGCGAGGCCTTTACCGATTTTCACTCCAACTCTCTCTCTCTCTCTCTCTCTCTCTCTCTGAGTCTCACAGAAAACCCAAAGAAATTTTGGTCGTATGTACGAAAAGTTAATTGTACCAACAGCAATATTCCAGCACTAATTCGTGAAGGTTCAGAGGTTAATGAAAGCCGTGATAAAGCTAACGTACTATATACTGTATTGAAAAATTCATTTACTGACGAAAATAAGGATAGCATTCCCGTTTTCCCACGTCGTGTCGAGTTGGAGATGGAATCATTACGAATAGATACTGAGGGTATCATTAAGCAATTAGAGCTCCGGAAGTGGTGAAAGCACCGGGCCCGGATGGAATTCCAGTAAGAGTATTTTCAGAATATGCGGTGGAAATCGGGCCATTTCTGTCTGATATATTCAGTAAATCATTAGAAGAGCGAAAAGTACCTTCAGACTGGAAAATCGCGCAAGTAACTCCGATTTTCAAAAAATGTGATCGAAGTGATCCTGGAAACTATCGTCCCATATCTATAACATCTGTTTGTAGTAAGTTATGGAGCATGTTATATGCTCGAACATGCTCTAATTTTCTAGATGATAATAATTTGCTTACAACAAATCAACACTGATTTCGGAAGAAAAGATGTGAAACACAGCTGGCCCTATTTACACACGACGTAATGAAAGTTATCGATGCAGGTTCACAAGTAAATGCAATTTTTTTAGATTTCCAGAAAGCCTTTGACTAGGTGCCACACAACCGCCTTTTAGCGAAGCTTCGAGCGTACGGTATATCGGATCAGCTTTGTGAATGGATAAAGGATTTCTAACTGGTCGGTCGCAGTATGTTGTCGTTGAAGGCGAAAGTTCTTCTAATCTAGATGTTACATCGGGTGTACCTCAAGGAAGTGTAATAGGACCACTTCTTTTCTTAATTTTTATAAACGATCTCGGAGACAAAGTGAAAAGCCTATTTAGATTGTTTGCTGATGATGCGGTTATTTATAGGGAAGTAAGAAATTTGGCCGATTGCTTAGAAATTCAGCGCGATCTGGATGTTATTTTGGCTTGGTGCTCTGAGTGGCAACTTGCTCTAAATTGTAAAAAGTGCAAGACAATGAGCATAACTAACAAAAAGAATACAATTGTTAAGAAATAAGAGTTAAACAATACAGTTATTGATATGGTCGATTCTATGAAATATTTGGGAGTAACAGTACAAAGGAACATGAAATTGGACATACACATTAATTCGTTAGTAGGTAGAGCAAATTCTAGGCTGCGATTCATAGGTCAAATCTTGAAAAATTGTAATGAACAAACAAAGGAGATAGCGTACAAATCTCTTGTGCGTCCACATTTGGATTATTGTTGTGCCATTTGGGATCCGTTTCGTAAGGGGTTGATCGAAAGTATAAAGTACAGAGAAGAGCCGCTCGATTCGTGACCGCTTGCTACATTCCTTATGAAAGCGTCACAGAACTGATTAGTAGACTAGGTTGGGAGTCTCTGGTAGATAGACGACACACGTTTCGTTTAAACTTATTGGTAAACATGCGTATAAAAGTAAAAACAAACTCACATTTTATCATGAAGTAGGTACGAAACATGATTCATTTTATAATTAACCCAAGTTTGCAGAAAAACTATTAAAGTTATCGAGTCAAGGACTATTATCGAAGTTGTAGAATGCAATTTCAGCGTTGGAATCGTATATCTGTCATGTGTTAGTGATAAATTATTGGCGAGACACGCATCGAAACATTCAGAAACAGTGCGCACAGCTCGGCTAAAACGCCCCTCCCACCTCTGTGAGCATCAATGTGCCTGTTTGGAACAGTGCGATGAGATTTTGTGCTCTTTGAATTATATACGATCTGCCTGAATTAAACCTAGAAGATGACTAAACAACTTGCAGAATTATCAGCGTGCAAATTTAAGAAACGAACTTTTTTTTTTTTAATTACTGAACTCTTTGAATGAAATTGAATGTTCAACTTCATGATCATCCTCGTCATGTGAACCATTATACGTGTCATTAACACATGCAGACCCTCTGCAATTCCCACGCATTACAGAACACTCCATCCAGAACGCACACATTCACGCAAATACTTATGCAATTGCAGGACGTAAAGTTAAAGAGATGATTCGGAATACGTGCGAGTTAGGTAGTCCTTGGCACTGGAGCTCAGTTTTGTATTTTCCAGCTCCAATCCTTCTGGTCTAAATTGCTTACCCATTCCTGAATTTTATACTCGTAGAGAATGCTGCTTGTATGGCGCAGATGTTAGCGATATGGACGCAAGCTCGAATGACGCATTGATTGTTTTGGTTGCGGTCTTACGATTGTATTTTCGTCCAGATTTTTACACTGAGATTTCAGATTTTCGTAGAGGACAGCTGCAAACTTTCCTCCAGCCGATATTGTCTCTTCCTTGTGTGCGTTGGGAGGTACGAATATCTTATGCAGTACCTCAATAACTTCCAGCTTTGTATCGCAACCTGTGAATTAATAACAAAATAGTGCAGCGTTTTTCATTTGTGCGATGGTTTTCCAAACTTTAACCACGTTGAAGACCTTACTGCTGGTTTTGCTTGTAGCTGGATGAACGTCTGTCTTCACTAACTCTTGCTACCAGTATTACCAGAACATTCGTATCATTTGAGATGACTGCTCACCTCTCGATCCCTGTCGTGTTTAAGTGCAAACGCTGAAATGCTGTTACTCCTTTGCACTGAATGTCATTTGACCCGCAGTCTAAAATTTGTTTACAAGTAATTCGACAAGCATAATTTTTGTTATGACTGTTTTACAAAAGCTCAACTTGTTGTGAAGCGACCATCGTATTGTGCTGACTGAAAACGTTTACACAAAATTTTCTTCAGGCTTGTTGACGACACTCCTCCACTTTCGTTATGTTTTCGTATCCATCGAAAGTGATGATTAACAATGAAGCAACTTTTTAACCACAAAAGATATATACTTGGCACAGCTGACCGAAAGTTGTTAGTCTAGGCCACACCACAGCGTTAAGGAGATAGCCTCCGTCGATTATTACAATTATTTAATCACTGAACCCATCACTTAGATTTTAAATGCTACGAGTTGACACCGATTTGGTACTCAAGCCCTTTTAACCTAAAAAAAATAAAAAATAAACAAATTAGGCGGACAATCCTAACAGGATTTGTTTCTTGGGTACCAAGGAATGTCTGTACCAAATTTCAGCCCAGTTTGTGGCCCGCGGGCCTGGGATTGGGCAGCCCTGCCCTAGTTGCTCTAGTTTGAAACGCTTATGGCGTTTGTGAAGTATACCCGATTATTTTTATTGGTAATTGTGTATTGTGGGTAGTTACTTTAACTCTTGTGAGGGACGGTAGTGAAATTAATGGCGGTGTCTGACTAGTGCATCTCAATGATTTTTCTGAACAATTAAGCTGTCATTATTTGACTAAAATGCCAGGACTAAATTTTCTGTTTTAGTGTTGTGGTGTGTAGTTGGACGTACCCATTCAACCTGACATAATGTATTTTTTTCCACTTTTCTCAACTGGAGAGCCTGAATTTTGGTTTTCACTTTTTTGTAATAAGTTGGTTTTAAAAAAATTCAACTAAAAGTATTTAAAAAAAAGTGTTTCTTATAATTTTTACAGGATTATTCGTTTAGCAGTAGGATTTCTCCGGTACCTGCAGCTTCAAGTACAACGGATGTTCCGTCTTTCGGGATGCAAGAAAAACTGGAAAAATTGAACATCAAATCAGATGAACCCACAGATCTGTTGCAGTCGGTAGAAATTATCAAAAAGCACCTTGTCAATATTGAAAACATAGTTCGATCTTCCAACTCTGTTGTAGGGGTATGTATTTTATTACTACAAACTTTGGAGTAATGTTTGTAATTTGTAACATTCCTAGTTTTGACATTTACGGTGTTAAGATTTAGCTTAGGCTCTAAATTGATTTAAGTTACTGTAGCTAATCACATTTCTAAATTTTGTTTAGCTTCCAAACTGGTTAAAACTGATCTAAATCCAGTTTTTATTAAAGTACGGTTTATCTGGATTGAATACTACCTACCAGTAATCAACTTGAAGGCAGATGTTAGAGATAATTTTCATATTATAAGTAGTTATATGCAAAGTGGTTAACCATTGTATCACAGACACTTCTTAATCTGTGACGATTTTTTCAGTTTAATGTATTCAGTTTAGATTTTACTCTATTCAAAATTCATACTTAGAAATTGCGTACACGAGTTTTATCCAATTGCCAACCTCATCAAAATAAAAAATAAAACTTCAGGAATTTTGTTTGTAAATAAACAAATAATTTTTGTTGTAATAAAATAATAGAGGAAAACATTACTTTCTTGACGACGCACCATTAGTACCAGTACATGGAGAATGATGCAGACGGCCCAAACCCTGGACCAAAAAAGTGTAATCGGTACGCCGCGGTGTAACTGATACCCCCTCCTCATCCCCTCCTTGTAATCGATACCCTGTGCAGGTGTTCCGGTGTAATCTGATAGCCCCCTCCCCACCTGCCTTCTCCACTAACCCCAGTTCCTCCTCCTTGTAATCGACACCCTACAGTATAACCTGATACCCTGCCGCTGACCTTGAAATCGATACCCCACGCAGGTGTTCTGATGTAATCTAATACCCACCACTCTGACCTTGAAATTGATACACCACGGTGTATCCTGAAACCCCCTCCTACCTGCCTTCTACAATAACCGCAGTTCAGTGCTGTTATCAAAAGTGATGATAGAACGTAAACAGTTAACAGACACATAAACTGACTTCGACATGGAAGGCAGTCTGCGTTTAAAGGTGGATGGCATACACAGACAAGGGATATATATGTAGTTACGGATACACACTAGTCGGAGAAATAGAACCAGAGAAATAGAGCAAGAGGGAAGCATAATTTTGTGAAAAAATAGTTTTACTAAGAAAATCCTGTAAGTTCCCTAAATTTCATGAAAATCGGTAAAAAATAATTAAAATATGTAAAATATTGGCAAAATTACGTTATTTACCTCCAAAAAGGACGTCGGTTGACATGATGATGACACCTGCTAGCATCAGAGTACAATGCACAGCTATATTAAGTGTTTTCATTACCACACTAGGCTACAGAAAAGTGTCATATATGCAGAAAAATGTATGTTTCGGCTATCATGACCATTTCCAGAGAAACCCGTACGGCCCTTCCACCACATACATCACATTACCGTCAGGGAGTGCAATGGATAAAAACTATGGATGTTATCAATCAAAGGGGGGCAGGCAGTACATATACTGACAGAAGTCAACACTAACACAAGGTATAGCTAATACTACTACAGTCAGTATTCACACGATCCATAATAACTTATATTAAACAACGGTTAATGTAGGATGCCACATTAGGTTGGTACTTAATGTATTCGATCAAAGGTGCTGACAGAACGTATCAGACACATTAACGCACACACAAGGCATAGCTACAATCACTATCATCAGTAGGGTTACGAACCTACTCAACTTACACTAAACACAGGTTAATTAGGATGTTAAACTGTGTTCCACATTGGACTAAGATACGTTAGGTTAGCCCAGCCCAAGTTAGGTTAGTCCACCACATCTTGGTAGTAACTCGGGTTATTGGAGGCTGGCACATAGAGTAAGGCTAAGTTAAAACTCGATCGGGGTGTTAGTTATGTGCGCCATTTACTCAAAATCGCTTGTGATGCGTTTAATTCATGTAATGAAGTTGGAATAAGTTAGCGTAAGCTCAGGTTAACTTATTTTTCACAAATTGGGGGCGCGTGAGAAGCGATAACTGTATGTAACGAGGGTGGGATGCACTAGAGGTTAGACAGGCCCAGCATGTTACATTGTTAGCTTAGGTTAACGCGCGAGTGCGTTATCCTGAGCTAACACGTAACAAGCTGGGTTAGAATTCCGATCAGCACACAAGGTTGAAATATGCAGTTAGTAAAATGAATAGTTCAGTAATTTGCTTGTAATCTAAAAAGTACATAGTCTACTTCATCAGTCAGATTTAAAATTATAAAATTGTTAAGAGGTTACGCTTGAGTTTCATTCATGTAACATTTCATTAATTCCATTTTTAACATCCATAGTTACTATATGTATGAGCTGATATACTATTTTGAACCTTCCCACAGATAAATGTTTCTAAGTCATAACCTTCTGGGTTAGGAATGTGTCAATGTTGTTAAAGCGCAGATGTATGCTTATTCCTATTAGAACCAATCTCTGCATTCGCTTAGGGTGAACTGAATCTTGTTATTGCTGGTAAGAGTACACTAAGGCCACATGTAATACAAAGGGTCGTAATTTCTTTGCGCTTTTCAAACCTTTGTATATTTAATCTAAATGTGGCGTTGACAAGGGGGTATTAGTGCCTTAAATTATTGGAATATGCTGTATTGTCTGTCTTTTCCCATGCTTTTCCTAACAATATACTGTCTTCAGAATAGTTACTACTTCTTATACCCACAAGTAACCATAAAACTATCACATTTGTGTTTACAGTTTAAAGAAACAAAACTTGCTAATGTTATTTTTATTTTTCAGGGGAAAAATTCTAGCAATCAAAGTTCTACCGTTAGTACCTTAACAGTTAGCACAAGCACGCCTAAGAAAATGTCTCCTGGAGGAACAAATTTGTTGCCGGTTTCTACAGATGTGGCTTCTAAAACGACAAGAAAAATGCAGAAAGAAACACCAGTTTTCGCTCAGCTGATGGCTGCTAAGAGATTGTTTTCTGAAAAGACGAGATCCACTGCCAGAAAAACTACTGCTGCTTCTGAAGAAAGACATGTCACAGTAAGGAAATTGCAGGTAGCACCGAGAAGTCTTCAGAAACAACCTGCAGCTAGTCATCCGTCGAGTGTGAAGAAACCAATTTCATGTAGAAAGTCTAAAAGTCAATTACCAAAGGCAACATCTTCCCAGCAAAGAGTCGTTATACCAGCTAAACGAAAGCTGGGTCTGCAAAATAACAATGGCGCTGAAAATCCATCAAAAAATCAGGAATTACAAGAGTCTGGAAAGAAATAAGAGTGTAAATAGCTCAGGACTTGAAGTTTTATTGTGATATAAGGTATTTTTAAATTTTTAACAGTGTGACGCATGTTATTGGAATATTTGGAATGAACATAAGTATATCATTTTAAAACTTGTTTGGTTTAGTTTTTAGAGAAAGCACTACTATTTTACATTTTTAGGAGTTTTGATGCAAAATGTAAAGTATTGTCTGTAATTGTGCATCACCCGCATGTCTACTTTTATAACAAAATTTTAATTATGTGTTGAAACAGTTTTTTTAAAAAAAGCCAGATTTTGGTGTAGTAATTGTGTGAGTAGTAAAACTTCTCTTCCGTTTGAGTAATGTTTATGAAACACTGTGTGAAAAGTTAATTATATAAAATTTAAGTGTAACTTGCAATTAAAAAAAAAGAGCTACACAATGTTTTTCGTTTTATAAAAAGTAAATATACAATGTAAAATTTCAATAAATAGCAAAACAGCAATAACTATATTGTAACTGTTACTACAGTGTTAGTCACAACCATTTCTATTCTGTGCTGAATGAACTATGTTATATATTTATAGATGTCTGTTTTCACATGGAAAGCAGTGTTATCGTTTTCATTCAACTTTTGTTTTGATTCTCCTCCTACTTGATTGTTTTGAAGGAATGGAACGTTGGCTTGTTTATAAAGCTGCTACATAGCTAAGCTTACATAGCTTTCAAAGACATTTTGCCACATTCAAATCCAGAGATTTCAGATTGCAAATCATCTGTAAAATGTTGTCTCTGCGTGGTATTCTGACCGGTGGTGTTGCAGGCTCTTAATGTGCAGAACTGGACTACAGAATATACAGGGTTATTCCATGATACATTCACGGATAATGGAGAAAGGTAAATGTATCAACTAGAGGTAACTGACCCTGGTCCGGAAACGAAATGATACTACGGAATATACATGATGATTCTATGATACATTTACCCTTCTGCATCATCCCTGAATGAATCGATTTGAGGTAAGGAACCCTAGTCCGGAAACGAAAGAGTCGAATATCTACTAAAGTTCTGCCTTAACCTTGAGCAATACTTAAACGAAGGGCCCCAACTTCTGAACCCTGATCATGACGTACAGAATTCCCGCTGAAAACTCCCTAATATCCTGTAGATGGACTAGTAACGGCGCGCGTAACTGGATGTCAGAGAGACCAAAAATCCTAAGTCTACGGAACTGCTAATGCTGAATGCAGGCGCCTCATCCACTCTAGCAAGCACTGCATCTTCTAAGTCGGGAGGCCGCGTAGTTCGTCCTCCTTGGTCGTTGTACTGTGGTACCAATTTCCCCGTTTTACTTAATCGTTAGAAACATGTTGAGAGAGCCGGATGTCTTCTACGCGGATATTTGGTACTGAACAAACGTTCCGCTACTCTGATGCTTCCATTGGCTTGCCCATACACGAGAATCACGTCTCCATGTTCGTCACCTGGTACATCTCCAACTGGTTAGGAATGATCGGCGTTAGTACTTGTAAACACAGACTGCAGTCTACTATTGTACAGACTTTGTACACCGGAATTTATCATGTCTGAACACGGTACGCCATATGCATTAGATTAGATACTATCCCAACCTCTACACCTACTGTGCTTGTCGGGATTGTCTTACCAACAACAGTACCGGTACATGTATTCCACTGTCAGAGGTATCGGAAAGATTTTCGCTTATAAGTTTCGACTCGTTCGAGTCCGGACCCGGGCCACTTATCCACAAGTGATAAATTTATTCTTCTCCATAATCCCTAAAAGTCTGTAACATCATAGAATCATGTATAAATTTAATTTAAAATGGGTGATGTCACACATGCTCGCTGCTTTTGTAGTACTAAAGTTTCTATTACAGAACAGCAAACGGCAAATAGCAAACGCAACCTTCTGTAAACTATAAGACAAGCAGCTCAATAGTATTTAATTGCAACAAAAAGTTATAGAATGCCACTTCCCTTACAAATCAAAACGCGGTTATTCCAGCAATATAAATATAGGGAGAATATAAATTTTAATTTATGAAAACTGAGATTTGTTGCCATATGATGTAATTGGTTCGTAGCGTATATAGCACATCTCAATGGTGTCAGTGTAAACTTTATGTAACAACAAATGTGAATAATTGAGCTGTTTTACGTCTTTGTGTTGTGCAGCAATGTGAAGTTCACTAGCGTTGAATGAGAGCGATATAGCAAGACTGTTGCCTTGGACCACTTCGTAGCTGAATGATTATACGTTAATACAACCCTATCACCTTTATTGCAAGCAGACTTGTCAAACTATACCCCATACCCCGTTCATTCTAAACTGGAGCCGCTCCTAGTCACCACTTCCAACCATTTTTACCTCTGAGCTGACCTCACAATGTGCGAATAGAGCAGACTGACCTTGAACCGCCTCTATTAACTGAACGCTAATGAGTCACTCTATGCAGAACCACCTTTTATAGCGATTTCAAATATGTGTGACTTCTAGCGCTAGTTTCGTCCAATACTACTCAAGCTGGGACGCCGGACACACGGTCGGAGTTTGGCGAGCTGGTACAAAAAACCTCATTCTGCAATCGTATGTGCGGTTGATTCGCGAGCTTCGCACAACGTAATAACCCGCAGAAGGTAACGGCAGACCTCGCGGTTCTCACACGGCACTACTCGATAACGGAAGCTGTCAAAGTTCTCTTTAATACTCATGCTATGTCACCATTACATCAATAAATAAGTTGGAAGAGCGAGTAATTGAATAGTGTCGGTTAACTGGTCCAACTAGGCTTTGTGAAATGCATGTCTGGATACTGTTGTGGAGTTTTTTTGCCTAGTACATTTTAAAAAGGCCGATGAATGATTAAACACTAAATTATGTTAACCCAACCTTCACACTCTTCTAGGATCAGATAAAGGGCTTTTGAAACTACCAGCAGAGACCGTGATTCGAACAGAGGATCTTTTGATTTCCTGTCAGATGCTTTAACCAGCGACCTACCAGATCACTCTCCGACAAGACGGTACTACAGAGATGAACAAACCGCCATGGGGACTGCGTACTAAACCGTTTCATATACTGCTTTGAAAAAATTTGGCTCCATGTAAAACTATTGATACTGTGTGTAGCCGGTAAAAGCCTTCTTGATCAAAACTTGTTCATAATCGCTAATGACCACGTCATCGACGCTCCCTAAAAACCAAAAAACAAAACTTGTTCCAATTTATAGTTCCCTCCCCCCCACATTCGATGAAAATTGATGTCTGAAGAAATTGATCAGTCTGAATGGTGAACGAAATAATATTGAAGTTTGAAAGTAAACACCGCCTGGAGCTATCCTGCCATCCGTAATGTTCAACAATTTTGGGATAGACGTTTAACGTTTATATACCAGTATATGTTAAATTATTGCAATATACGGCCACAATTTCATCTCCAGCTATTAATTCAGGTGGTTGCGAGGAATTGACACAGTTGTGACGTTGGTGCGGTATTCTTACAGCCACATCATTATCATTATAAAGATAATATGAAATATACACAGCTCATTATACCGGGTAGGAACATAAATATTGTTAGAATAATAACTTCCTGGCATTAGAAAACTGAACGTACTCTAATATTCAGTCATGTGACTTTACATTTTGAATACACTATTGTCTGCAAAACCATTGGAGGTTTTTTGCTTTTTTTTTTCATGGAATGTTCCAACAAAGAAAATCGTATTACAGCACCATTTAGATCTAAATTTGAAGGAATCTTACGGAGCGTCTAGGAAATGAGTAGAAAGTAAGATCTATGGGCTTCGCGGCGTTGCCTGTTGATAAATTCTCGAGATTCTAGCCACATGAAAATAACGTAATGTTGGGAAGTTTTCAGGGTCCGATTCTCTACCCACAAAAGTTGGAAGGTACCCTCGAAACTGCCCAGGAGTACATCATTTTGACGTGGCTGAAAGCTAGAATTTTTTTATCAACTCGAATGTTCGTTAACCTCGTATTAATTTTTTTTAAGGATACTGGAAACGAAAATGAGTCTTATCCGGATGCCCTGGTACTTAACGTACACCGTAAGTAGAGTTAACTTAATTCGCTTCGGAAAAAAAATTAAAGCCCTTCATTAGTCATCATAAAAAAAAAAAAGGATTTGGTATTGGGACTGTACCATTTTAGACTACACATCTGATACAAAATGTGGTTGGAAAAAAATATATATATATATATATATTCTTGGTGATGTACACATGTCATTCCTTTTATGGATGGAAAAATTTTCAGCATCCAGGAAAAATTCAATAAGCAAAACGATGCCATCCAAACTGGTCTCATGGGTTGAAAAAGGACAAAAACGAAATATTTTACCTTATTTTGTAATCGCTGAGGATTGTCTTTATCAAACCCCAGACCTATGTTATAGATTACAGAACTTTTTGAGTCTACCGCCCCCCCCCCCTTTTACGAAAAAAAAACTTTGCCCCATTTTTGAACGAAACTAATCGCGCCACCCTCCTTTTGTCATAAAAAGACACAGACTCCTCTTGTAATACTGCAACTGGTACTGCTCAAACTTTTTTGTCTCGTAGCCCACTTTTTGAAACGTTGGTTCGATGGAGACACTGTTAGCTGAAGTGTACAACAATCACACAAAGGAAAATAGGTGTCTAAAATTACTTTATTAAAAGATATTGACAATATTGGTGTACCGTTCAGTTCCGTTAACAAATACATATTAAAAAAAAAAATTAGAATTCTGAGCTCGGTATAATGACACTAATTTATTGGTATTTGGCGCCTTCTATGTGATTAATAATCCCAAAACGCTTCACTTCTCTATTGACATACTGTTTATTTTCTTACCTAGTAAATTTTGGACTATGCTAAATCCTCTTTCGGCTGCATACGATCATGGGAATGAAGTTCTTTGCTGTAGCCCTTACAGGGGTGGTGGTAGGTCCTCAACGGCCCCTAATTTCTCATGAACCAGAAACGCCTCTACAATCTCTCTAATGCCCAGCAGTGGACGGTACCGCTCCCATTGGGAACTACTGCTATAGGAAAGTGATGTCAGTTAATACTGAGTCATTCAGCAAGCCGTAACCTGCGCAGTAGCTACCTTTACTATGAACGAGGTTTGTGCTACGACTGATGCGTGGCCGAAGTGACTTTAGACATGAATAAAGGCCCAAACCGGCCATTTGTAATCGGTCATTATTATACGCCGTATTCATCTTTCATTCCAAAGACAAAATTAATACAAAAAAAAATCTCCGCTCGACTACCGAGACTTCCGTTTCCCGATGCTATCTGAAAAAAATTGAAATCTACAGATTCTACGCAATATTTTATAGTATACCCGATATATTTCACCATTCATTCTACGATTTTCTCGCCGAACAAGGAAACAAAGCTGTCCCCATACACCACCATCCATATTCCCCGAAGCCATTTGACCAGAGTCCATTGAGACTCAGTCGAAACTTCACTCAGAGCCACGCCAAGGCCAGTGTGGTGTACAACTGTGAACTAACCGGCAATATGTACGTCTATTTACATTACGAGTATTTATCATCGTTTCATTTCAATCGCGACTATGAACGACGAGGAATTTACAAATTTAGCTGCCGTTGCAGTTTGCATTTACACCAAGAAAAATAACTGAGAACCTAATCACAAAGGATGGCTTTCAGGTATAAAATAGTAACGAATTTAAATTTGGTTCAACAACTCTCGGTCGAGCCTGAAGATTGGCAACACTAGTTACGGATGGATGAGATGACATAAAATACGTTGCTCAAAATGGTGACGGGATGAGAATATTCGACAACACACCTCACGAGCGTTTGACTCCTGCTATACTGTATTTAGTACTTACCTATGAGGAACTGAAATTCTTTAATGCCATTTCACCCCAAGTTGTGGGACAGGGAATACTTGACACCTGTCATGCGATTTTGTGTTGTCTCCAATATTATATGAAGCTAAAATCGGACCATGCTGCCTAAGTTAAAAACTTCGTAATCTTTCTTCAAAACATGGATTAACGATCACATTTTGGATGTTCGAGAATTGTTTCTGGCACTACACTAACTCGTTACTAACGTTCAGGGCACAAAAGGAAAAGACTAGGATCAAACCAAGGATGGAGTGAGGAGTTCTAAGAATTCGTCATTCTAAACTAACTATCGGATGTAATCTATTATTATTATTAATTTTAATTACGATGCAGCTAACACACGGGTAGCAATTCCCACAGTCATCCATTTAGCCATTTTTATATGCATATTTTCTTTTAATTTTCTTGTAATTTGAATGTTAAATTACTCCCGCATTTACTATTCTGATTTACAAAATTTTTTGAAATTTACTCATCACTACACTAGGTAATTTGTTCCAATCGCTGACACCCTTACCAACAAAAGAAATTTTTCTTGCATTCCCTTATGAATGAAATAGAGTGCAAGCTTTTGGTCATGATCGCCTTTCCCCTTCCATGCACTATTCCTAATTCTTTGACCAATATCCCTCCAAGCTCCATCAGCAACATATGCCCTGTAAATTCTCAGCACTCTCCTTACCCTCCTCCTGTCCTCCAATCCAGCTCCCTTATCATATCAGTTACTGACTGGGTCCTTCGATAATTTCCACAAACAACTCTAGCTGCTCTTCTTTGAATATCTTCCAACTCCTGTATCTGATAACCAAAATGTGGGTCACAAACTTCATCACCATATTCAACCAATGGTCTTATCAAAGTTTTGTGACCCAATTTCCTAACTTCTCTGGTACATCCTCTCATCACCCTCTCCAGTAAATGAAGGATTTTGTAACCTTTTCCTACCACCTGCCCAATGTGCTTTATCCAATTTGCTTTGCCCAATTGAGTTTGATATCAAACGTTATGCCAAGATATTTACACTTCAAGTTTTCAACAAGCAATTCTGACCCCACCCTATAATCGTAATTAACCTTTGCTATTTATGTGTGTACCTTTTATAAGCTGACTTTACTTGGCATTTATCTTCATTCCATGCTGACCAACCCATTTAGATATTCTATCCCTTTAACCTGCAGCTGTTTTGATCCTATTGTATACCATTATATCATCTGCAAAATACCTAGACACTGACTGCAACCCATCAACACAGTTATTCATTAGAATTATGAACAGCAAATGTCCCAATACACTACCCTGTGGCACTCCCATATTTACTTCCACCTGTTTTGATAGTATATTTCTTACTGTAACACTTTGCTTTCTGGCTTTTAAGAATTCATCTACCCAGCAAGTAACTTTTTCATCCAATCAAATAAATTTCAGTTTGTTTAAAACTATTTTATGGCTCACTCTGGCAATTCCTTAGAAAGATCTAGTGCCACACTATCAACTTGGCCTTCATTGTCCAATTCATCTGAGATATCTCGCATATAGCCCACCATCTGAGATTCGCATGAATATCCTTGCCTAAATCCATGCTATCGATCTGAAAACCAATTTCTTTCCTCACAGACATTTCTGATAGAGTTGCATATCAATCCATCACTGTGCTTATCACTGATGTCAAACTAATTGGCCTGTAATTTTCAGCCCTATTTGTAACCCCATCCTTTATGAATCGGTATCCAATCCTCTTGTAAGCAGCAAGACTGCAAACTCATTTTAATTAAAATTTCAATGTAAGATACAATATCGTATCCCCAATCTTTAAGAAATCTGTATTAATGTTGTCTACACCAACCTCTTTATATGTATATAATAAAACTGCAACCGGGAAAAAAGTCCGTAAATTTAATATATCTTTTAAAAAAATGAATTGAGGTACTATTGGTAAGATACAGAGAAGATCAACCTTTTTTTTATATTTCTCTGTCTGCAAGTTGCGAACAGGAATCACTCAAAAAATATTGGTTGAATTATGACGAGGTTTCGTTTAATGTACGACCCGTGGTCCCGCGAATAAAGTGACTATGCTGAGAAATTCAAGATAGAAGTGTCTCGAAATTAGAACCCGCTTTTCGTTGTGCGGGTTATCCCACACCCTCGGTGGGACGAATACCCAGCAGGTTCTGCAGAGCTACGCCAATCCATCTGAGTTCCTATTGGCACGCCCGTGTGTGAGACGGTTCACGATGGTGTCTTATAACGTTAAATAAATAAAAAAGATTGTCTTAGGCGTGACATTACACACACGAAGCGAATGCCGGGATGGTTCCTTCAAAAAGTCATGGATCGAATCTTTCCCTCTCCCACCGCTTCCACCTCAGATTCTTTCCCGGCACTAATAACCTCGACGTCGACCAGCCGTAAAGCCTGAAAGTAAAAAAAAAAAATTGTAGTTTTTCATGTATTTCGTGATGTATTTATAACACTGATAGTGTCTCTATTATAGTCACCTACACGGAACTAGTCCTATGAAGATCACAGTGTCTCCGAACAGTGTTGAAAATCAGCAAAAATTCAACTTTCAGTAATGAGTGCGAAAAAATTCTAAAAAACAATACTTAACTTGCGGAACAAGGTTATGTGCTTTAAATTAGTTTCCATGAAAGTTAAAAATCAAAATACTTTTTTTTTCACATATATATATATTTTACACGAATCGCTTGGTTGTTTCGGCTGTATAATGTAAAATGTTGTCGTCGACTAACTTCCATTATATTTGTTCACAAAAAAACTTCCAGCGAGAAAGTTTCTAAGAATATATTTAAATTAATTCTGGCAGCACACACACCATCTTCAGACAACTCCACTTGATTGTTTCACCGTTTCAATGATTGCGCGCGGTGTCCGCTCCAATGCCGACCGGTCGGTCGGTTCGTGTACCACTGAGAAAAATATTTCCTGTCCTGCATGGAAACTCTACTTTCAGCTTCTGTAAGAATTATTATTGTCATTCTACACACTGGACCATCTATGACAAACTCTACGAGAAAACTTGAAAAGTAAAGACAAAACGAAAATTAATTTATCAAATATAAGGGACCGTTTATATTTTGAAACCACAAATACCTCCATGTCAATACTTGTAGTTGACCGAAGTTAATGTTTTTTTCCTATAAGTTATTGGTAATATTCCTTAAAAATACTTGAAAATGTCTACTACGACGATTTTAATTAGGTTTCCAATGCCCAGGCAGCCTGCAGGTTCGTGAATATTACTTCTGTCTGTTAATGCACTAATTACATCAGTCTGTTCCTGAACAACACCAAGTAGGCCTTAAACTGAGGAAATAAAGGGTAGGCATGGACGATCGGCAAAAACGAATGTGGCAATGTCGCCGGCCTAACCGCGAGCAGGGGAGGCAGCGGAGACTGTGTGACCTTGACCGGTGTAATTTCATGCGCGGCTATAGCAATATTAACTAATTTAACGATTTGGTTTAAACGCTCCTAGTTTTATGGATAATTAAGGAGATTTTATGAATTTTCTGTTAACTGCACAAGACTGCTTCGATATCTAAACGAATGATATCGATATGTTTGGTATTTATTACATTCTGAAAAATGAACGCATACTATGTTTTTTGTGTCTTTACGCCTCATTGACGTCGCGGTCATTGGAGGCGGGAAAGTACTGGGGGCAAGGCACTGGAAGAAATTCGGTCGTGACCTTTTAAAGGGAACCAACCTGGCATAAGCCTGGAGTGATTTCGGGAAACACTGGAAAACCGAAATCTTGGTGGCTGAACGGGGATTCAAACCTGCGTCTCCCCGAACGTGAGGCCAGAGCGTTACCATTCACCCACCACGCTCGATTTATACTTTGTAACTTATTGCAACTCTTTTATGGTGATGTACATATGTTCCACCTCTTTCTCTAGGTTCCCCTATTTTCCTGGCTATTCTAATAGGATATTCAAGCATCCTATTGCATTTTATTACCAGTGACATATACATAACTGTACCAGAAGATCATAAATCATTCTGTGATAGTAATTAATGGATATTTTAGTGTGTTTCTTAGACTTGAATGTCTGTCGTTTAATGCTATAACCTTCATCTGATTGTTACGTCAGTATGCTAATCAAGAGTTAATATGCTGGAAAAGTCCAAGTCAGTAAATTGCTATTTCGATCGTTGCGCAATTAAAAAGTACTTATAAGGGGTGGGGGAAGAAAAATATATATCCTACAAGGGCAAGTCGAAATCCTCGGCCCGCTAGTGAAGGAGCATGTTTTTCAATTCAAAATGTATTTATTTTTCATGTAGTCCCTCTTTAGTTCAATTTACAGTACAATGGTTCTCGAATAAACGGATTTCATCTCTGTAGTGCGATACAGTAAGGTATGAGAAATATCCATTTATGGCTGCAATCACCTACTCCTTTGATTTAAAACATTATCTAGCAATAAGTTTCTTTAGCTTTGGAAATAAGTTCAAGTCAGAGGGGGTCAAAACTGGTGAACAGGGTGGATGTTCCAACAATTCCTGCTTCATATCCCTGTTTTCCCATTGGTAAAGCATCTTACTGAGCAACTGCACTGTCTTGATAAAATATCATTTATTTTCCTTGGTAATACAGTTATTTTTATGCCAATTTCAAGGTAATCAATAGAAAAGTCCTATTATTCATTTTAGAAAGCATTAGCCATAACCTTTCTGATAAACGATAACGATTCCGCCTTTTTTTTTTTGCTGCAGTGCCACCGGCTTCCACCCACTGTTTTAATAGATGTTTCGTTTACGTCGTGCAATGGTAGACTCACGTCTCATCCAAATGTCAAAAAGACACAGAAAACTGGTAGAATCTTTTCTAAAATGGTCCAAACGTTGTTCTGAAATTCCTTTTTGCATTTGGTTTGGTCAGCATTTGACAAATGTAGCACCCTTCTTTCACAAAAGTTTCTCATATTTATTTCTTGATGTAAAATTTGCCGTACTCTTCCTTCTGACGTACCTGTGGCCGCAGTTATGTCGTACAGCTTTATTCATCTATCGTCCAAAACCATATGCGCTTTATTGATGTTTTCACCTTTGGTTGCAGGTTTTTGTAGTCCTTGACGTTTATCATCTTACAGAGATATTATTTCACGTTCAAATTCAGTCAGCCATTTCTTCACTGTTATATATGAATGAACAGATTTCTTATAAAACTATGCCAATTTTGGATGAGTTATCGTTGGATGTTAACCGTCCCAGGCGAAGAATTTTATGATGGAACGGTATTTCAGTTTATTCATTTCAAAGAGAGACACACTATACGTCCACTTTAAAATGCCATATAAAGAAAAGCATATCATAGGTGAAGTTGAAACTTGCGACTCATACTTCAACATCACAAAATAATCAATTGATAGCAATATCACCTTTGTGCCCAAGCTACCGGTATATATTCCTCACGATTCTGTGTCGTTTCTAAACTCAGTTTTGGTAGTCGATTTTTGTTCTTCCTCTGGGTATATTAGATCTCCTCTTACCTTGTTGATCAGGCAAAAGATTTCAGACTATACCTTAGATGATAAGGGCTGTCTCCGATAAAGCTAAGAATTTTAACTGTTCTATCTTCATCCATCCCGTCGATGTGGTCGTTTCCTAAATTCTGGTCAGAACTAAAAATTTGAAAGTTTCATTAGTTGAGCGTTGGTTGGTAGACATCAACCTACTGATCACTTTACTGTACAATTAATAAAAAAAAGCAAATTAAACAAATGCAACAAGAATTTAAACGTCTCCATAATATAGACGTCAAGTGAAGTTCAAATCCCGATGAAGCTAAGGTTTTTTTTTTTTTTTTAAGTGAAAACCAGAAGAGGCCCCAGCCATCTTATCAAATGAACAAGTGGAGGAACTTCTACAGAGTGATACTTGTAGTGTACTGCTACACTACATGGAAAATATTTGCTAGAAGCTGGACCCAGAGCTCGCAAAGGCAGACGGTGCGAACAAACGAAACAGTAACTGTCCGCCCGTGTTCCGATATGTGACCTTGGGGCGGGTAGCCCTCAGTGAAGGAACAGAGCGAGGCAGCCAGTGGCGTAGCTAGGTACAGGTCTACCAGTCTTGTGAGGTTTGCTGGCAGGGGCTCCCTGAGCTGTGCTTGGGGGGGGGGGGGCCCTTAGCTTAGGGGTCCCGGTGCACGGCACCTCCTAGCCCTCCATTAGCTACGCCACTGGTGGCCGCTAGTGTGACGCTATGGGGGAGAGTAGAGTAGAGTGGATTGTGAACTGTGTGGTGAGTGTGTGGCCAGCCTGCAGAGAGAGATGTGTGTTCTGTGGTGGTTCTTGTGTTCCATGTCGTCATCCGAATGGACGTGGGTCTTCGAATGTCAATAGAAAATAGAACGATCGCCTCAGATGGCTGCGGACAGTAGACTAGGCTCCTCCGCTAAATGGCAACTACGCTGATATGGTGATCACCGCAAAATCGTTATCGGATCGATCAACCCAGTGTCTCCGTAGAGAAATCTCATTGCCTTCCTGAGTTTAATGAACGTACTTATAAAAACCCTGAGAACTGATATAAAATGAACCCATTGTCGGATTTCAAGATGTTTGTTTATTTGTGTCATACTATTGTAATAATATTTGATAAAAAGAATAATTTTTTTCAGTAACGTAAATTAATTTTAAATACGGGTGCAACAGTGGCGTGAAATGTAAAGCAATATCCCGATTCCTCAGAAATTTTAATCATTAATAATATTTTTATTGATAATTTATGCAAACAAAAAGTAATTTAATTCTTAACAAGAGGTGTACACCTCATACTGATCACACCCCAGAGCCAAAGTCTTCAGTGGGAATATGTAACTCCATTTCCAACATTCCCACTTTTTGGTCCAAAGGGCATGAAGAGGTACGGATGTTAGCAACTTTTTCTGCGATAATAATTCAGTCCCGTTGCTCTTTCGGTAAGTTCCACTATTCTCATATATAAGCAGCAAAGAAATCAAAACGTTGCAGGTGTGTACAGTAACATTACGTGTCTTTTCCGAATGTCAAGCGAGCCTGCCAACGGTTAACGATAGGACCTGTCATTCGAGACGACGTGGGTTCTGTCCGTGTCTCTGCCATCTCGATTTCGTTGTTCCCTAAGATCATACTATAAATAAAAGATGAGGATGAGATTACCTTAACCACAGTCGATTCCAGGAGGGAACTACTTGTGGATAATTGCGTGTGACTGAAATTTGAGGTATCTATCACGAAGCGAAGGCTCTATGTTGCATTCTACTGTTGGAGCCACGCTCAGATAGGTGACTGAGGTGCCCCTCGAGGCTTGGAGACTAACGGCCAAAGTGATCACCAATACCTCTGCCCGGACTGCCAGGCGTCACTTACGTCCAACTAGCCATGTCTGCTCCTAGCTGTTGCATTGTCTTCCACAGGGCTCGAGAAACTTTATTGACTCATTGATCTTGTCAACTGTTTGACGACAATTTATAATGAGTCTCTTCCATAAGTAGCGGAGACAAGTGGCGGACCCAGGATTTTTTTTGGGGGGGGGCTTGAATTTGGCAGGGGTATGCGTCTTTATAGTCATGCCGATGTCGCCGTTGAAATATCATTAGAGCTAAAAAATTCTCCAAAATTTCGATGTTGAGGGTGCACCTAGATACTTTTGGGGGGAGCTTGAGCATCCTAACCCCCTAGCCCACCCCTCTGGATCCGCCACTGGCGGAGGCTTTGCACACATAGTCCAATCCCCGTCGCTGAAACTCTGGAAGTAACATGACTGATCACGACACCAAGGGCAATATCACACATGCACTTCCCAAAAGTCTCTGGTCCCATCGTGAACAACGAATTTTCCAATGTATGTGTAGCAAATCTGGGAATGGTTCTTCGAGGTACGGGTGTGCCAGAGGCTTAATCCCTTAGGGGGGCGTCATTAATTACAAGAACTCGAAATAGGACGGGGAGCCCAGCTCAATCTCACCAAATCCCACCAAGAAGGGACCGATAAAAATTACACGTCAACTTTTTATTTCATATTTCTGCCCTCACTTCAAAGAATATTGCGCCACCCTGGGCCCTAGAGTTAAAAGAAAGATCACTCCCTCTTCAAACATAATCTCACGTTAGGGGGGATGGGTCCCACCAGATCTCATCAAATCTCACCAACAGTGAGTGGAGGGGTCGAAATTTACATGAGGGTTTGCCCTTAAAGTAATGGACGCCCCCTTTGCACGTGTCTGCCTATTGTGGTGAGCCAAACCCCCTTCAAACTAACATCGACGCAGCTTTTTTCTCATAGTCAAAAGTGATCAATGTCTTTCCCAGAAATTAAAAAATACGCACATGCGGAATACCTCAGTCCACTGATAGGACTGGATCCATCTGCATGACTCGTGAGTGTAGACGCTGTCCGAGATTCTCACGATTATCTGTCTTTAACAGAAGGCTAACAATTTTCCTCTCCCTCCCAATACGTTGATCGGTCTGTTAGCTCAGTGGCTAAGTCGTCTGGCTGGAGATCGAAATGTCCTCGTTTCCAATCCTTGGGTGGGTATTTTAAGAATCCCTTAACACGACTTTCACCACTGCCACAGCTTGCTGTGTAATGTGGTGTGCGCCAGAACGCTTGTGTGGTTCGGATTCCACATAAATCTGTAGGTTCCCTTTACACGATTAGATTACCGGGTTAGATTATGTAAGAAGAAAAGGAACTGGTCATCTTAGCTCCAATACCAGGCTAAGTATACCTTCTTCAGGAGGGTCCAGCCAACATTCGGGTTGCATACCACGATTAGCTGAGCCTTTTTAGCCAATAATTGGTTCAGCCCTATCCATGCTTAGAAAGGACTCCTCCTTTCCTTTCAAGCATCTATCCATTGCTGGTTCTCTTGGGGTTTCCCTTCTATCTCCATTCCGTATAACTTTCCTGTTAATGTATCCAATTGTGTAAAAAATTTAAACTAGTGAACCATAAGTGATTTGGAGTAATCACCAATACAGCCTCATTTAGTGTCCATTTTTCAATTTTCTTAAGAGCGACAGGATCTATCATTGAGAAGAATGCTGTTTTTAAAAAAGCTATGTAATTTGAAATGACGTGGGAAGGTTTCTTACTGGGAAACTGCGTATAAAAATCATAAGACTATAACTGATCAACAATTATTTAAAAATTTATTGATTCACAAAAAACTGTTATGACAAGAATATATTCTCACACAGTCAAACAAGCCATATTCATTGTTATTTCATTTAAAATTCGGAAAGACACTCGTATTGTAACAAGAAGTAGATAAACTGTATTAGACTATAAATTTCAAACCGTTTATAAAATAGACTATTGAATATATCAAATGATCCTGGACGAAATTACTCAATACCTCCCATTATCATATTGAATCTCACCTGAATAAAATGTTTTAAGATTTGTGGTATGTCATCATACCATACAATGAAATCCATAGTTCCACCCTCTTTAAAAATTAGAAGGAACAAATTTATTATAGTTTCTCCAACAGTTTTCAGTAACTCATATCATACGAACAAAGATATTTTATTTTAAATACTGGCATTAAAATACCGGACATACAGATATTGTTACAGTGGCATCAGAATTATTTTCTTAAACGGAAGTTTAGTAAAACATAACGTTGTTTCAGAGAAGCCGGTTGTGTACAATATCACTAGTTAAAATATCCTGTATATGATAACTGCCTGCATTCATTCTTTCTTTCGTTCCAGTTCTTAACTGATTTGGCTGTAAAAATCCTGGCTCTTTGCTTTAAATGGTTTAAAAATAATTCCGAAGTTTATATGAGCATAAAAGAATAATCATCGGAAAGCACCGATTAATCACTCAGATTTCGTTCTCCAGGTGTCCTCATATATTCTGGAGAAACAAGTTTTTCTTCCGGGCTGCAGCTGAGGAACTTATCTGCAGAAAAGTGATCGAAGAACACACACAACACACGAATTTGTAGTAATCAAAATTTGTTATCTTTGTTCTATACATTGTCAAAGCTGCTTCTTGTAGTCACGAACCAATCCTGTCTCTGGACTGCTCATTCCACCTGACCAGGAATTATTTAATGAAGTCGTTCCTCTTCCACCAGGCAAAAATGTTAGGTCACCCACAGACGAATGGAGTCCACTTTTATTTAAATTCACATTTGCAATGTTGTTAATTTCACCCACACCATTTGCTTTTCGTTTGTTTTTGTAACCTGCAACAAAAGAAACAAAAGATCTATTGTCTGGATGGAAATTTTAAACTATATTAAAGCTACAATAAAATCTACACAGAGAAAAATGTTATAACTGTCCTTATTATGATACTACCTTGCAACTAAATAAAATGCTTTTTATGGTATATGAGTTTCATCTGTATTTAAGACATCTTCAGGTAACATATATAGGCTAAATATTCATTAGAGTCAATGATTTGTGTTTGTAAAAAAGATTTTCTTGGTCTACATTACTATTTATTTACAGATTTATTTACAGTTTGCTTTTTGGCTCCCAGAAATTAATAAATCTGCACAAAAAGACAAACGATTGTATACAAATAGCTTTAAAGAGACTAGAAAAGTAAAAAACTGCGATAGTTGCAAAAACATGTGGTGTGTTGTCTCATTACAGATCTGCCTTGTATGAAAGGATATAAGAAAATACAATGGAACCTAAAGCTGGTACTGAACACATTCCAACTTACGTGTACTGACGATAAAAGCTTAGTTCACAACTCGAAGGTTGGTTGAATCCTCCCGGAGGAAGCATACTAAGCCATTGTGTTAGAGGTAGGATTGCTCCTTCGTTTCCTCTGGGATCTGCAGTTTATTGTGCTATCCGAACCACGGAACGTTCAGCATAGATCTTGTGATCAAGCACAACTCATAAAAATCCCTTGCCTTACCGGGATTTGAACCCGGGAACGGAACTGCAAAACCGAGCGGCTAACGTTCTGGCCTCGCATTCGGGAGGACGCGGGTTCGAATCCCCGTCCGGGCATCCTGATTTGGGTTTTCCATGGTTTCCCCAAATACCTCCAGGAGAATGCAGGGATGCTTCCTTCAAAAAGGCCATGGACGAATTCCTTCCCATTCCTTGCCCCAGTCCCATCCCGCCTCTAATGACCTCTCCGTCGACGAGGCGAAAAGCCCAAGCAAAAAAAAAAAAAAAAAAAAAAAAAAAATTAACTGCAAAGTGCATAAATGTTAACTAGGATATTGAAGATGTATTAAATAAAGCCGAAAATCATTTGACATATTAAAGCATTTTTTTAATTGCATGACGGCGGAACTATAATAAAAACAATTAGTATTATAACTAAGGAAGATAGACTAAAAACACCTACATCTTAAAACAAAAAAGAAATGTTTCCGAGGCGCACAATTAGATCTGTTCTAAAAATAAACAAATACACATAGTTTTGCTTTTGTGCGAATTTATTTTTCATTCTTTATTCGAGAATTTCTGGTACCGGTTCAATGCTACATTGCTTCAATTAATCACGCAAGAAACTCCGCTGCATTTATTTTATTTTATTTTTCTTGTGGCTTTACGCCTTGCTGCGAATTGTATCCAAATTTTATTATTATAATACTAGGTTTTGCCTGCGTTATTAACTGACGTAAGACGTGTCCTCGGTACTAACAACTTTCTTATTACGGGAATTTCTGAAGCTGTGTCAAAGGTTTGAATTAAGTATTTGATGCAACTTTGTTCATAGAATCTCCCTCAATAAACTTTCCCGCTGTTGATTCTTGGCTGTCCGGATGATGCTGCGTCATGATTGGTCAGGACGTGGCGTCACCCGGACATCCAAGAATCAACGGACCCTGGCCGAGGAAGCATACGACTACATTTCCCGCTGTTTTTTGGTCTCATGACCCATTATTCCCTGCGACTTACTACTGTACTGCTAATTTTTTCCTAAATATACGTCCAAATCTCACATTTCGCTGAGAAAACCCACAATAATCAGCCTCACTAAAAATACAATTTTTTGAAGTGGCGCTGGCTCTGTATCCGCGAGCCATGTCGAGGAAGACAAAGATTAAAGTATACTATGTGGCGCGTGCTAAAATTTCGCGACTGATATATTATGAATAGCGAGGTTGTGGGTTTATATAGGATGCAAGAAGAACCGACTCATCTGTAGCAATTCTTTGTCAACTGAAACAGGTACATAGCAAACCACTTCCAATGTCTTACGAAACAATTAGAAATTACGAAACGTTTCTTTAATAGAAACAAAAATATCCGTAAAGCTTCTTGCTCTAGAAAACACACAGTTTATTAATATCTCTGTGATATATGGTGCTGCTATCTAACGGAAATGCAATCACTCCTCATCGACGCCAGCGCAGCCTAGCAGCTTCACTCTGAACTATCGCATACCCGTGACCTTGATTGTCCATAATTGTGCCATTTATGGATTGAGTTTCAAAAAATTCCTTTCTTAATTAATGACGTTGCCAAAACTAAGAACTCATATCTCATTTATCGATTTTGGTTAAGTATGAATAGAGAAAGATGCTCGTTCCAAAAAATACCTTTTAGAAATAATATAGATAACAATGAAACAGATGATGTAGGCCGTAGATTGCAATAGGTATGTAGAAGAGAAGAGATTACATTAAGATAGGAGAAGGTGGAGGATTGCATCAAACTAATTGAAAGACTGTTAACAGACAAAAAGAGGGCACGAACATTACAATAACTTTTACGATAGTTGAAAAACTGAAAGTAGTGATATAACCAATAACGAAAACTCAGATTTAGCTACAAGAACTCTGAAGTTGTAACCTAATAGCTTTAAAGTACAAAAGGAGATGAAAATAAGTATAGTTTTCGCAATTGAAATGGAAACAATTGTGTTATTTTCGTAAGGGTAACTAGTCGGCCCGTGCTGATATTTGGCATAAGAGAAAGGTTGTACGTCAAATACGAGTGATATAAAATGAATTTTGATTCTGTATTAGTTTTGAGATAAAATACGATGAAACATTAAAATTTGGTAGTAAATTGTATTTGCATGACAGGCGCACCTTGAGACATATTTCCTTACAAAAACATGTTATTGCAAAAAGGGTTGAATGTTTCTAAAATTGTTGAACGTGTTTAGTGTAATTATTTAAATACGTATGGTATTAACCGAAATACTGAATCGGTTAGTCATGAAAAGCCTACATATCACCAGTGTCGTACTCTAGGGCCAAAAATTAGAATTATAAACAAAATATTCAATGTGCAGTTCCAAATTAACAATTCACCGAAAAGCTGAGAATCTTGTAGCTGTTAGTTGAGTGTAGTTCCTGCAGAGTGCAGCAACTGAGGGATATCTTTCGTTGCTCCACCTGAGCGACGTGATCGGTAACTCTTCATGACAAAATTTTGTATTATAAATAAACAATACAATAAAATTAATAATTAATCAGAGCGGGGAATTTAGACTTTAAAATAATAACTCACTTATCAATTTCTGTTACATATGAAGGGAGAAAATGGTTTAGGCTCAGAAAAATCACTTTATAGGGAGCGTCCATAAACTACGTGGCTCGGTCTAGGTGGGTGAGGGGTTGGCTGGAAGGCTACGCTGCGCTACGTGTGTATGTGTTGGAGGGGGAGGATTCCGAGCCCTAGCTTTCCATTCATATCATTATTCACAATTAAACTGAGGAACAGAACACGCAACAGCATGTGAATGTTTATTTCCTTCATTTAATTATCTCCCTATGTAATTTACAATAGCCTGATAAGAGAAAACAGTCTTCTGGAATCAAAAGGGAAGAAAGCTACGTGCTACGTCGGGTGGGGAGGGGTAGAGGCAAAAGCCACGTCGTGCTATATGGGGAGAGGGGGTGGTTTAAGGGAGGCAAAATGGAGCTACGTGGTTTATGGACGCTCCCCTAGAAAAAATATTATTTATAACTTTAAACGAGCAATGCTTGTATACATATATACATTGGTATCTGGTAAACGGCTCTAACAATTTGGATGAACTTTCTTATATTGTTAACGTTTTGCTTTTCAAGTTTATCTAGATCGGTGTCTTCCCTGAAAAACGCGATTTTACACACAAAAGAAAACTTTTCTACCGTTTTTTTATAGCGTCATCTCGTAGAAGTTTGAGGTACTAGTAAGCCTGAAGCAGCTTTATATGTATGGATGAAATTTCATATTCAGATAATTTTGGAAAAAAAGCAATTTTACTCAAAAAATTTTAACATAACTCCATCTCGTAGAATTTTGAGGTACCAGTAAGACTTTTTCCTACTAGTACCTCGGCACTGCATTTAACAGCAGCAATACAATTATTGTGTTAATCAATAAACGCGTAGTAAATTATTGTTACCAAATTACGCATCAAGCCAATCAATGTTAGCTAAGTTTTTCTTTGGTTAGATCAAGGAACTGCGCATTTCAAAATGCCTAAGAAACCTTCAAGAAAAAGGCTTACCTTTAACAGAAATTGGAAAACGCCGTGCTAAGCTCGGTCACCTTGGTACTATCATTTTATATGAGGTTGATTTAGGATCGTTCCAGCTGGTAAAATTTGAGAGAAAAATCAGTGATCAATACCAGTTCTCAAAACACCTGGGACAAGAATGTGTCTCCAAAAGATCAATTTTCACAATACTAATTGCTTTCATGTCAATATGCAAAAGAAACTTTCCTAGTAACGTAATTCATACGCATACTAACCAAACAATCAACAACAAAAGGAAAATTTTGTCGTGGAGATTAGTAATGTTAAAAAGAGAGATTTTCCCGTACATTATGATTACGGCTATTAAAGGAGTTTTGGTTGAAAACCATACATTTTTTCCACATTCATTGCGTCGGCTATTTTCAAGTACAGCTATCTAGAAAGGCAAAATTTCTGATAACAATGTGTGCGTAATCAAGAAAAATATTTTAAAGGAGTCAACAGTAACTTCAGAATTTTTTGATCAACAAATTTAAAAAAAAGTCTGATTTATTATAGTCTTCGTGTGCTTGTGACCATTAATTTTATTAATTTAATTCAATATCATGATCAGTTCAAAAAAAAAAATTCATTATTGTGCTGTTAGTATTCATGCTAATTAGAAATTTCAGCAGCGGTGGTTGTCTAGGACTACTTATCGAAGAGGCGTAAAGCCATAAAAAAAGAAGGAGCCGCAAAGATATTCAGCCGTAGCAGAACGCTTTTTTCTTTTTTAGTGTTTCAGGAGACAGACAACGTGTCAAAGCCCTTGGGTTTAATATTAAAACATTGAACTGAATGATAGGACAACTAAGTTTCGTGTAAATACAGAATGTAGTCTAGATTAATATTAAGAGCGTGCTAACTTAGGACCCTTTCCTCACCCTTGTCACATCGTAACTGTACCCCAGAGAAAAATTAAGTTACATATTTAATTTACTTACAGTATATTTATTTAATGATAGCATTTGTAAAAAGCATTTAAGGCAATTGTGTGAATGTAGGGGTGAGTAAGACACCAAAATAACTGTTTATACATTTGAATCGTCTATTATTGAAATGGCACATCTCCTCTTTTCAGTAAAAACTATGTTAAATTTAGTTCTAGAAGAGCAGTCATTCTAAGTATGAAAGGTTCTACCTAATTCTATACAATTTTGTAGAGAGTTTAAATCATCGTTTATTATTGAAAGGGCTCCTGTCCTGGACTGTGTTGTCCTAAGAGATATAGAATGTTGCACACTGTAAGGTGACAAAGTCCCTTACACTTTAAATTTTGTGAATAAATTTTGTTAAAAGTTAATTAACTATTATTTGTGTTGTGTTGTGAATACAAATGTGTTAAATTGTTATGAAAAAATGATAAAGATAAACGTATATTTAAGTGCCAGAATATCTATGGACAATGATTATCTATGATAATGTATATCTTTGGAGAATAAGACAAAGAAAATATGGATGAGAATAAAATATATCTGGTAAGTTGTTGAGTAAAAGAAATGTAAGAAGTGTGTTTTGACCCTTGTGAATATAAATAAAAGTGTTTTTTCGAGTGTTACTTCAAAGAATCGTTGTCTGATATTTATTATTTGTTTGTTTCTGAACTGTGAATGGAAATAATCTGCCGGTTTCAGCAGCTTAGATTACAGCTTGAAGACGGGCAGATTACATTTACCTAAACCTAAATACAGGAAGAGGGGATCTTACAACACCCATAGTTATTATTTGTTATAAACGTCTATTATGTTTTTCTATTGACATGTGTACCGTTGTATATTACCTGACTTTTCAAAAAAAAAAAAAAAAAAAAAAAAGTTTTCAGTGAATTTAGTTAATTTTTTATTGGAAGAACAATTGTCCAAGAGGCAAGAAGCCGTATAACAAGTCCAAAATATATACTATAAATCCCAAATTTATTTTATTAAGCTTCATCAACTGCAGGTTTTTTTTTAAGTTATATTCCAGGGAATTTGCTTATTTTATTTTTAAAAGGACACATTCCGGGAGACATGAAATCGCAAGGAAAACCAAGAATTAACATAATTTCCAAATTTACGTACAACGTTTATTTTCTTATGTTACATCAATTACAGTTTTAAAAAGTTAGTCGTTACCATTTAAAAAAAAAAAATCACTTGATTCTTGTAAAATTAAAAAAAAGTCGGATATTTGCCTTAAAAAAATTCATTTGTTGTGAATTTTTTTAGCAGAAAAAAAATGTTCGCACGAAAAGGGAATAATTGATTATAATCATGTTTAATTATTTTATCCAAATTCCTTTTTGAACCATAAACTACTTTTTAGACCCAGTATTGCCGTTTTACAAACACGGTATGTCTATGTGGGATGTGTTTTGTTACAAGGTTCGACGCTTTAGTTATGTACTTTTTATAAAGACACTTGTAGACCGATGTTGGTATCAGTAGTGAAAATAAAACTATGGTTTAAGGAACGGAAAAATTACAAGTGTTCGCGTTGTAATTTGTAACAAGTGTTCGCGTCAGTGAATCAAAAAATATACGAAACTAAATGTTTACGTCATAGATAAGAGAATGGAAATAATACTTTCAATCTGAAAACAGCCATTTTTCCAGACAAACAATCGGTGTTGTAAATTTATTTAAGAGAATTAAGGACCAGCGTGAATATTAATGTCTGCTACTGGTGTGAATCAACTGCCCTTATTCAAGTAAGTCGGTTTATACGTCAAAACAAATTTCAACTTCTAAATGTTCCTCTGTGAGACTTTCGTTTAGCCTATGATCAGAGTAAGTTGGCGGCTTCTAACATTAGTTCTTGACGGCGAGAAACCAAATCCAATATTATTTGCTGCAAACATATCAACATTTAAAAAAGCATATAGGCGAATAATCGTTACTAAAAAGTATATAATAGGTAATTCTATCTGAATTTGCAGTGTCGTAACATTTATTATGGGATGGGAAAATCTAATTAGTATGAGTGTTGTGGCATGCACTATTGCTGCCTTACCCGGCACTCTCTTCGTTTCCGCCGGGCTGTGTGGTAAGACAGCCTGGAGAGGCGATCCCATCCGAACATGAGGGCCTGCAACAGTTACCATCCAGCTTCAGTGACCCCATCCAAAAGTACATTCATTTTTACTCTGGCTGTGGCTATATGCTGCAGGCATATGGCGTAAGGAGTCCTTCAGAAACGAAATTCAATAACCAATGCCGAATATATTCTCCACGGATTACATTAGTTATAGGCGGCGAAACCTAGAAAGGAACTGAAAAACTAGAGATTGGAAATTGCTGCAAATCACTTCAGTTTCTGCAGATATTGTTCTTAATCATTGGAAATGGCAGAAAAGAATGAGAATTTTGAGTGTTTCAGATTAATTCAAAGTGGAAAGACACAGCTAAATTCAACATTACCTAATATCAATAAAGATGGTCTATCTAAATGAAAGGCAAGCAGGTGTCAACATTGTTTCGCTTTATTCTGTTTTTGTTTCCAAAACATAGTGTTTTTGAAGAGCAAATGTATGATGATCACAACATTCGTCTAAAATCTAAATGATTATATACAACAGTTATTTTAAGTAGTTTTTCAACAGCATCAAAAGCAAAAGTGTCTTTACATAGGATATATCTATTGTCCTTACACAGGTTACATCTGCATAACATTATCTTGTAATTAATGTAGGTCTCTTTTGACATATTTCTAAAGATGCAGGCTCTGTTTACTGCTTTATAAATACATTATAGGTTTAGGTGTGTGACTTTTAAATCTATACTCGAGGTCGAATAGCTTCGTTTCGAATTTAGCAATATCTAGTACATCAAATTATAATTTAAGATCATTGCCAAGATCATGTAATACAACTTCTGCATAGCTGTTCCTTATTAGATCATATAAGGATATATCAAAATCATCTCTATCTGTGTCTGAAACAGTAGTTCGACAATCTCTAGAGATTAGTGTAAACTTGCAATTCCTAAGCCCTAAAATTTGGTCAGCCATCCTGTACATTACACCCCGTCTACCTGCTTCAGACAATGATATACACAATGTATATAATTTCTTGTGAGTCTGATGTTTTCCATTAATAAGTGTTTGTGCAGTCATACAGCACGTTAGTTAGAACATCTACGTCTTTCATTTTTTCACCAATGATTACCAAGTCTGTCGATATGTGACATAGTACCAATCATTTATTATGCCTCACATATGCAATTAATATTGTAATGTGAACTATTTTATTGTTTAAATTGTGTACGGAAGGTTCCACAACGCAGTAGTATGTGTCGTCTTTTGGTAGTCTTAAATATTAGTGCCTTAGATTGTGCAGGGAACAGCACACTTGATAAGGTTGTAATTGTAAGTGTATGTGTGCTTAGGTAGAGGCCATGTACTATTATCATATTTTGGGCCATCAGTGAAAGTCTTAAATGAAATGTACGTTTTTGCTTGTGAAACATCGAAATTTTGACCCATATATGTTACGCGCTATTAATAAACGAGTGTTAATACACTGTTGGGAAGAACTTAATTTCAATATTTATCCACGTAAATAACATTATTTATGAACACGTATTATTTTTCTAACCGTTGCAAGTTTAAACGAGGGTAATTTCGTTATTGAGTACGTATGCCAGGAATTAAATGACAGAAATGTCATAGTTGTTACGTAAACTCTGTATGCCACTGTGATATTGGTCTCAAGTCGTGCACTTACCTCTCCATGTGTTAAAGGCGTGACTGGCTTCTTCCTTAGCTCTGTTAAGAAGTTCTGTGGCACGTTTTGGTTTGAAATAGTCGGCAGCGACGTTTTGGTCATCTTTGCGATGAAACTTCTGAAACCAAAAGTTCTCTTTAGCTTGACATTTATTTTCATCATAACACTTAAACTGATGTTCTGCATAAATTTTAACAGTGTTTTAGAGGAAGCAGCTTTCGCTTGTGTGCTTCTGTTCTGTTTGGAGTGTCGGCAGAGACAAATTTTAAAGTTGCCTTAAATTCCGCCTTTGTCGTGGGTTAATGTAATCCAATATAGTGTTCCAGAGCGTTCCTGGCGTACTTCACCCACACAAAGCCAACTTTGCCGGAAGGGAATATTAGAATAAGGGATTAAAAAATTTCGATAGAGTCGGTATTTGAAATAAACTTTTCACTTCTCAATCAGATACCTGACCATTTGATTACCAGAAAGCTCTGTACCTGCGTTGAATTTGTATGGAACCATAAAAATGTTAAATTTTCATGTTACAGAATTATACCTTACTTATTTAAATCATCTTTTGCTAAACCTAAAGCAGACTGTAGAAGTGGGACCGAAGTATTCCTTTAGACATATAAGGAATAAATCGGTTTATTAATGGAGTGTGCATTCGAAAAGAAGAACTGCATTCTTTTTTTGACTTATGGCTTTACGCCTCGTCGACGTCGAGTTAATTAGAGGCGGGAAAGGAAGGGGAGCATGGATCGTAGAGGAATTCGGCCATATCATTTATGAAGAAACCATCCCGGCATTGGCCTAGAATGATTTCGGTAAAACATGTAAAACCGAAATCTGAATGGCTGGATGGGGATTCGAACCAGCGTCCTCTGGAATGAGAAGCCAGAGCGTTATCACGCTTGGTAAAAGAACTGTAGAGAAAGACAAGAAATCAGAGTTCTAATAGGACGCAGGCAAGGGGAAGCACGATTCCTGAATTGGATGGTGGTCCGAGAAATTATCGATCTGAAACATAAACAGCGTTGCTGAACTACTGAACACAAAATGTGACGAAAATTTATTCATCATTCTTCACAAAAACTTGAAAAGATATTATGAAAGCCTCAACATTGGCTTAAAATTTGAGGTTCTTATCATCGTGGTATCTTAATTGGGGGAGGGGGGAGGGCGGTCTGGTGCCTCAGAGGTTAAGATGCCTGCTTTGGAATGTCCCGGGCTCAAATCCCGATGGTTGCAGAATTTTTAGGTTTTATGTTTGATCATATAACTATGCCAGGTCGCTCCGTGGTTCGGATTCCCTTTTAAATTGTAGGTCCCAGGCAAATGAACTAGCCTTTGTACCTCTGACACAACGGCCTAGCATGCTTCATTCGGAAGGATCCAACCAATCTTCGAGTTGTGTACTAAGTTAGTTTTTTATCTTAATTGGTGACGGAGAAGAAAACAAATATCTGATGAAAACAGTAACAAAGAAATGTAATGCTACCCTAACGCTATCTATCGATTCTTTTCAAATCCTAAACCCGGTAGACCGCCGTATTGAGCAAAGCTGCCTACTCAGATCGATAATCAATTTATTGACTCTCAGAGAAGATTTAACACGATGCGAATTGTTGAAAGAAAATTTGCAGTTTGACACAAATATTTTCTGTAGTGTGTGCTGTAATGAGGAAATTACATGAAAAAATAATTAAAAACGGCTAAATTTCTCACGGATAACCGTGTCGTCATCATTGAGGACTGCATAGGTAACAAAAATAATACGAAGTAAACAGCTCACTCGATCCCTTGAATTTTTTTTTTTTTAACTGCTTAGCGTCTCTTAACAGCGAGGTCTTTAGAGACGGTAAAGGATGGGGGGCAAGGAATGGGAAGGAATTCGGCCATGGCCTTTTGAAGAAAGCACCCGGGCATTTGCCTGGAGTGATTTGGGAAACCATGAAAAATCCAAATCTGGATGCCCGGACGGAGATTCGAACCGCCGTCCTCGCGAATGCGAGGTCAGAACGCTAACTGTTACACCACCACGCTCGGTCGATCGATCCCTTGAAGGATTTTGGCGTAACAATATAGAGCAACATGAAATGCAGCCTGCACATTAATTTGGTCGTTGACAGAGCTAATTCCAGACTGCGATTCGTAAGTCAAATTTTAAAAAATTGTAGCGTCGAACAAAGGAGATACCATACAAAAGTCTTGTACGTCCGTAATTGGACTGCTGCTGTACTGTTTGGGATCCATTTCGCAAGGGGCTGATTGACAGTACAAAAAAAGAACAGAGCAAAAGAAACTCGATTCGTGACGCTTGACACAGACCTCACGAAAACGTCACAAAACTGATTAATATAGGGTGTTTCAAAAATGACCGGTATATTTGAAAAATCAATAAAAACTAAACGGGCAGAGATAGAAATACACCGTTTGTTGCAATATGCTTGGGACAACAGTAAATTTTCAGGTAGACAAACTTTCGAAATTATTTACAATTTTCAACAACAGATGGCGCTGCAGTCTGGAAAAATCTAAAGTACAATATTTTCCACATATCCACCATTTTTTCACAGAAAACTTGCAATCTGTGAACAGCACACGCTTACAGCAGAAAGACGATTTACAGAATGGCGAACTCACAGACGGCGTTTACTTCTATATCTTTCAAATCGCCTGCAGCGCCATCTTTTGTTGAAAATTGTAACTAATTTCTAAAGTTTGTCTACCTGAAAATTTACTGTTGTCCCAAGCATATTGCAACAAACGGTGTATTTCTATCGCTGCCCGTTTAGTTTTTATTGATTTTTCAAATATGCCGGTCATTTTTGAAACACCCGGCAGATTGGGCTGGAATTCTCTGCCAAACAGACGATGTAGGTTTTGTTTGAACTTATCGGTAAACATGTGTACACCCACTTTTATTTACGAGATGACAGGAGAGATAAGAATAGAGAACTGAGGTGCCGCACTGATGGTTATATGAATTCTTTCGTCGTGCCGTTCTGGATTGGAACGTACAGAGTAGAGATTAGTTTTGGTGCAAAGCACCCTCTGACATGCACTATTTTGTGAACTGCAGAGTAGACTTGTATTGCACTGATTATAACCTAGCTTAGTTTTTGCTTCCGGCATCCTTTGGTGGTATTAATGTTAGTTGCTTAAATAGAATTATACAGGGCGTTCGCCGGAAAACGCTACCCTCCCAGTCTGTTGCCGTCGGCAACTTGCTCGGTCAGTGCCGCCAGCAGTTTCCGCCAACCGGCACCGTGAATCACCGCACTGTTTAACACCTCCGCTGCCCCAACAGTGCATTGCAGTGACCCTTACATTGTTAAGAACGGTTTCTTTGCATTGTAGATAGTTTGTGACTTCAGTCTCTTATTAATCAGTGTTGTGAATAAACGTTTCTTTGCGGTTTGGCTGGTTTGGGGCTTCATACTCTTATTAATCTGTACCGTGTTTGAGTGTGAGTATAATTATGGTACGTTACAGTTTGCAACAAAGAATATTTCTCTACGATACATATGTGAAGAAAAAGTCGTTTAAAAAGTGGCGCAGTAAATTTCGTCGCGAATTTCCTGGCGCTTTACTGCCAGCTAAATCAACAATTCTGCGTCTGGTTAAAAAAGTAAGAGAAACGGGTTCATTTTTTAACAAAAAGAGACTGTCGGTCAACCGTATTCTCACAGAGGAGAAAATTAACGATATCGCTTTTCGACTAGAACAGTCACCCAAAAAATCATTAAGTCAGTTAGGGCAGCGTGTGTCTCGAAATATGTTCAGAAGATGTGAAATGTGCATTACACAAGAGGGTCAACACTTCCAGCATCTTTTATAAGGTAAGCTAATGAATTACGTCACATTTAAATGCTTAGCACACAAGTTTATGAAGTTTATGAAGCGTAATTATTATGAAATAGTCCGCGGCCGACGGTCGAACAATGCCGGAAACTGAGCGCTCGCTCGCCGGGAGCAGTTTCTTCCTTGTAGCGCTAACAGTGGGTTGCGTTTCCCGGCGAACGCCCTGTACTTAATGTTACAAATACTCAATTAGTTGGCGCAATGTGCAATTTATATCACAGCACAGTTTTGTTGAGCATGATTTTTTTGAGAATAACAGAACCTAAAAAAAGGAAAAACATTATAGTCACTGTTTTAATTATACTTTGAGTGGTCTGATGGCTCAGTGGCTAAGGATTCTGACTGGAGATCGAAAGGTTCCCGGCTGAAACCCCTGTCTCAGCGCTGATTTTGAAAAGCTCTTAACCCGACCTTCAGTTCTGGCACAGCTTGCTATGCAATGTCAAGTACGCTAGAATGTTACCGTGGTGCGAACTTGTTGAACCGTAGATCCCCTTTACCCAGTTGGATTATCGGGTTATGTAAGTTAACCATGATAGAGGCATACGCGCGGCAAATCGAAAATTCTGTCAATCGACAGCAGAACTCCTCAAAGATATTTCGATCAACAATGCCATACGCATTATTATTACACTCATACTTCGTATCACTGATTACTGGTTCAAGCGGACAAACTAAAGCACTTTTAATATCTGCGCGCTATGAGGATATATTACTCTTTTTTCTTTTTCAACAGTTACACTCGCAGCGTTACTACGAATCAACCTGCCATTATATTAAAGCATTCTTTTAAGGGCCCAGAATTTCCATCATAATTGCGCAGTACTTTTCCTCGTTTTTTAGCTGGTAGCTCAGTGGTTAAGGCACTTCCTTTCAAAAGTTACTAATTTCTGGTCCTGGGTTAAAATCCCGGTGGGTGCAAGAAGTTTTATTTATTTATTTAAAGGTTTATTTAGCCTGGCAAGATTAGGGCTGTCAAGCCCTCTCTTACATCATACCAGGTGTTTACAATAAATAATATACACCTTACACAAACTAACAGTATACAACACTAATGTAACATTTGGCCTAAATCAAATTCAAGAGTAATACTAACAAAAAAACTTAATAATATTTATGAATAAAATACTAACTTAGAACTTTATAGTATTCGTGTTTAAATAGTTAATAATTTAATGGTATAAACTAATGCAAGTGGAAGTTAAAGAAGTAAACGGTACAAACTTAATACTAGTAGGATGAAGAGACAAGACACAAACTAATAATAGGGAAGGCAGAATAAAGAGGTGGACACTGTATACATCAATATTATTCAAATCTAAAAATTAGGTTATGTATGGGAGGAGATATCTTTTAGCTAGTGCTCCAATAAATAATGCTTTCTCAAAAGAGTTTTAAATGGGCCGGTTTTTTGGGTAGTTCTAATTTTTAGGGGAAGATCATTCCACAGTCTAGCCGCTGAAATGAAGAAGGAATTGGCTGGGATTTCCGAGCTGTGGGAGTGGATGGTTAGTATGTTTGAGTTCAGGGATCTGGTGTTAATATTATGGGAAAGTCCTAGGTATGAGATATTGGAACAAAGGTATGCGGGAGTTTTCAGATGTATGAGGCGGTGAAGGAGACATAGAGTGTGGAATCGTCGTCGATCCCAAACGCGCAACCACTGCAAGCGGTCGTATGAAGGTGAGACGTGGTCGTACATGAAGAGTTGTTTTTGATCTTATGAGCTACGTCAGGACGTTTCTTGGTTCGGATTCCACGTTAAACTGTAGGTCCCAGAGTAAAGGAACTGGCCGTCATACCCCTGACACAATGGCTTAGCATGCCTCCTCCAGGAAGATCCAACCAACCATTGGGTTGTGAACTAAGTTTTAAGACCACATATTTGTAAGAGAGAGTTTAATCAACCAGACAGTTGTTTTGTATAAAAGCAGACAGTATTTGTATAATCGATTGTTGAATGAGCACTCAGTAACGGACGCCGAAGGCAACTACGCAATTACGTTACGATCAATGATAGACACTACCTCCCAATATTATTTCCGTCCGCTATATTCACGGCACATTTAATGTCGAGTTCACTGTTTACACAATATACACAATCAAATTGTTTAATTCCCAAATTACATAATCATTACATAATCTGAATTCCATTTCTACTCTACAACACATGTCACCAAATCGGCGAGCTGATACAGACAAGAACCAACAAATATTGGTGAAAAGCTATGGGGTCAGCACTTAAAAGAATAAATAAAGAACGAACTTCATTTTAATAGATCAGTATATTTGCTGAGTATTAAAGTTAAAAGCTTAATAAACGATAAACACTGTATTAAATCAAGTTTCGTTATTCGCAAAAAGTAACAGTTATTTTATTTAATTTTAATTACAATGGAGCGCATGTCCTAAACATCTATTTTCGCGTTGTCGTGGTTGGTCTTATAATTCAACAAGGAATCTTAAACATGGAACGTCCTCGTGTAGCTCATATGACCAAGCAGAACTCTTACAAATTTCTGGATCCACCGCGATTCTGATCTAAGGACCTAAACTTTAAGAGCAATCGCCTTAATCACTGAGCTACCAGACCGAGATATTAGGGAGGAACAAATTGGCTTATTCCATGCTAGTTATTATTATTGTAAGTTTTAAGTCGTTGCTTGAATCTTGCTGCTGCAGATTAACCTAAACTGTTATTTGATATAAACATATTTAAAGGTTAATCAGAGGTGGATAAACTTTCATTTCATTCGATTGGCAGCTAAATTTTATTGGATAAATAAATTTAAAATATTAAATTGTAACCAAATTTATGCTTTTATTTATATCTTTTCCAGTCTTTACTCTCGACTGGCTTAATGAATGCTCCGATTACTTCCTATCTAGAGCTAAACTTTCCTCTCGACATACCCCTTAAAACCTATTTCCTAAATTAGCTGCTTCATATATTCTAACCTTTTTCTTCTTCTAAAGTTTTTTCCTTCAACTGTTCCCTTCACTAAGATATTAGCCAATGTTCCATGTCTTATTATTATTATTATTTGCTAATGGACCCTATGGGATCAAGCAAAGCCTTGATTCTCATCTTAGCTTGTAATGAAGAATATATCCAGTGTTTCCACTGGGTAGTTAGAACCGGGGATTGTCAGTTCCTGGAGCAATGGCGGGAGCTTAAGTGTTGCCATCTGTCTGTTATTTGTGTAACTATATTTTTTCTACGATATGTGTATTTTTGTTTGTGTAATGTGTAGTTTATGAGACGGGGATTGGGGACCGCCCCAGCATTCGCCTAGGTGACTGCCGAAAACTATTTAAAAACCACACTCAGAACGGCCGGTATGCGGAGATCCTGGTCCCACAGTTAGTGATGATCCGATACAAGTAAATACGAGTAAGTACTCGATACTTTGTTTCGATACCGAGTACTTTTCGTATTTGAATTAATTCATTCGATACTTACTCGGTATCGGAAGAAAAGTACTTGTATCGAATCGAAAGTATCGAAACGCACCTAGTGTTAAATTCATTCAGTCGCGCCTGCGTAATTAATTTCCCGCTGACGTCAAGTTGGTAGCATTGAAAATCAAACAACATCAGTCTTAGAATAGGCAATCTAATCTCAAAGAGTTTGTTTAGGTCCCTATTTCATTGTAATAAAGTTGTACTTGACGCGCATTTCGCTATACATGGCCAACGGTCGCTCCCGCGCAGCCCCATACAAAAACTAAAAGATATGGTTCATAAGCAACTAAGTAGCCCATGTGAATCGGAAGAAGAAACCGCTACAGCTAGCGTTTCACTGGAATATCAGTTCTGGAAACATCACAAAGAAAAAGTAAACGCATCGTAGTGACAAAGTCTCTCTCTGCTTGTCAAACACTGTATTGTCTCTAAAAATTAATCCATCTACAGAATGGAAGAAATAAAACTTATATTTCCTTGTCCATACAAATACGCACAACAGTATTTTATTATTGTAGCAACGTCAGTATTGAGTGAATGTTTTTCTAATGCGGGTGAAACAATGACAAACAAAAGAAACAAGCTGTACCCAAAATATTTGGAACAACTGCTTCTTTTGGGAAGCCTCCCAAAAACGGACTTTTATTGTTTAAAAAACTATATTAAATGAATATTTAAAGATGAGACAAAACCTTCAAAGTTTGCTTACATTGTATGCTTTATTATAATTTTAATAAATAAATAAAAATGTTTACTGAATGTTATTTGATTTTATTACACTAGTCAAGTAAAATAAATAATTTAGCAACATGTCACGAATATTTTTATACTTCGACATTAATTAAAAAAAGTATCGATATGAGTAAGTATCGATACTTTTGCAGTATTCATATGAGCAAGTATCGTAAGACAATTTGAGTACTACTCATTTAAGTAGGTATCGATACTTTGATGGTATCGGAACATCACTACCCACAGTGCTCCCCCAGCGTTCGCAGGGCCCAGGTCATGCTCGGTCACAACGCCGCGACACGGCCGACTCAACATAATGAATCAGAATCTGAGATTTCTTTTCCTATTTCTATCAATACACTTTCGTGATCAAATGTAAGATACATAGTATACAATTAAATAAAATAAATAATGAACATTCAAATTTAATTATTATTATTTTTACTTTTATTTTACTTTCGGAAGGACAAATAGTATAAATGCACCGGATTTGATAAATCCGGTTCTGTCACGGTGTAACGTGCAGTCTGTGAATTAAGTCTTAAAATAGGAATTTTAGTACCTAGATATTCAGTCAACAATACTGTAAGCTGCTCGATGCACACTGCTAACACGAGATCGCTTCATGAGTGAGTGCATAAGTACCTTGTCGTGGCGTGGATTCATTCCATTCTGCCCTACGTGGCTTTTCTCTCTACCTCCCCCCCCCCCCCCCTCGTAGCACGTAGCTTTTTTCCTTATTGATTCCAGAAGACATTTTGTACTGTTTTCAGACTATCGTAAATTACATATGCAGATAATTAAATGACGGAAATAAGTATTTACATGCTGTTGTGTGTTCTGTAACTCATTTTAACTGTGAAAAATAATATGAATGAAAAGCTACGTGGCCTGGCTCAGAAATCCCCCCCTTTTTTCCACGTAGCCCGGCGTAGCTTTCCAGCCAGCCCCTCCTCCCTCCCTAGACTGAGCCACGTAGTCTATGGATGCTCCGTAAGAGGTAAGAGCTGTGTTTGTCTGAGGTCTTCGGACGGCGTGGTAAGCCTTGCTTGCATGCAGTATTGTCTCTTGTAGTTATTGTTCGTAATTCAATTAGACAAAGTATTATTGGGTATGTTAAATAAACTACAGTCTGTGTAACTTAAAAATGTTGGTTGGCATTCTTTGTAATAATGTCGTAATGCCTCGTGGTGAACTTATTTGGTAATGTCTGGTTGGATCGTTATTAATCATTCAGTCGTTCAGTGCATTAATTCAGCAAAGCCATATTTCGTATGAGGATGCTATTCAGTCATTGATCTAGTTTGTATGCCTGTAGCCAAGCGTGCGTCGTGCATGGTATTTCCTTCCATAATAACTACAGTCACTAATTCCAGATGAATGTATGGTTAGGTTTTTATATATAAAGCACTTGTTTAACCTATTCATTGTGTTGTTAAATCATTTCAGTCGTTAAGTTAGAACCCCGATTGTTTCAGATAGGAATTGTGTGAAAGAAATTGGTAATATGTCGGTAAAGTAAGATCTAATTAATATCATTATTTAGAGCAGTCATGGGACTCCTGCCAACCAAAGAGTTGACCTTGTGTCAGTTATATTATCCAGAGAAATAATATCTTGGAGCCCATGTCAGAACATCATCTGTCATAACTCGGAAACAGCTTAAAACCTAATAACACTTCTAGAACCCCTCCAAGTCTATAATATTACCCACAGAGTGGACGGCATAGGAATATAATCAACTTGTTGTCGTTAGAACGGGTAGGGCACAGGTCCTTCCAGCCTCATAAGGGGGCGTTTATTAATTACGTGTCGTGAAATAGGGGGGGGGGGGTTCCGGCGAAATCTCACCAAGAAGAGGGGGGGGGGGGAGGGCCGACGGAAATCTCACATGAGGTTCTAAAATACTTAAAGGACAGTAGAGCCAAAAAAAAGGTCCTCAAATGACGTAAATACCGACCTTAGTGGAGGTATTAGGTCCAGGAACGACGCGGAAACCGACGTTAGGGAGTATATAAGCACTCCCGAAAGCAAGAGAGCTAAAAAAAAGTCTCGAAAAAACTACCAGGTCGATTAGCGGTTGAAGGGCGGGGGGAGGACGCGGGTTCGAATCCCCGTCCGGGCATCCAGATTTGGGTTTTCCATGGTTTCCCCAAGCCACGCCAGGCGAATGCCGGGATGCTTCCCTCAAAAAGGCAATGGCCGAATTCCTTCCCGTTTCTTGTCCCCAGTCCCATCCCGCCTCTAATGACCTTAGCCGTCGACGAGGCGTAAAGCAATAAGGAAAAAAGGGGGGTTCCCGTCAAAATCTCACATTATCTTAGGGGGGGGGGCCCGACCAGATCTCACCAAAGGGGGGGAGGGGTCCGGAATTCCGAAAAAAAACTCACGTAATTAATGGACGCTCCTAATTACACACCGTTCGCCTGTTCACAGGTATCGGTGTCTCGTACTCCACACGACCGATTCGGAAAAAATAAAACGAATAATTAAGCCACAGCACGTCAGTCGAACTGCTCTTGATTCGGTGCTATGACGTATGAGCAGGGCCGCATTTAGGCTTTGTAGGCCCCTAAGCTATACATGTGATGCGGGCCCCCTCTTTGTGGTGCGGGCCCCCTCTTTGTGGTGCGGGCCCCCCTTTTGTGGTGCGGGCCCCTCGGTTACAGCCCAGGTAGCCTATGCTTAAGTGCTGGTTTTCTACAGTAATATGTCTTGAGTTTTATGTCATTGTCATAACACTTGAAAAGATGTCTCGTGAATATTCACCACATAAATGGAACTTGTAAAAGATTTTGTTTTATATGATGCTGAGTTTACCTGCAACCCTGTTCTGGTCTCCTCCTCGATGAGGTCTGGAGACCTGTTGAATACTGGTGGAGGGCTGGTTTGATTCATCTCTCCGCCTGTTCCATTCACAGACGGCCAGGCTGCCGAGGAGGTCCTCAGGCTGATACAATTAGGCTGCAGCCCTGCAACATGAATACCAGCATAGTGAAAACGTACCAGCAGGTTGTACTAACATATTGAAAATCAAGATGTCACTATTTACCAGTAGGAGGAAGCCTGGTGCGAGTAATTACGAGGTCTGGTAGTTTCCACTGTTCTGTGTCTTCGTTCCATGTTGCTTCATTCTTCACGGTTTCAATATCACTGCAAACAAAAATCATTCAGTCAGAATGGGAAATGATTGGCTGCGACTTTCTGGTAGTAAAGAGGTTTCTGATTGGTATCCTTAATAGCGTTTCACCATACCTCCATGGTGTGAATGTATGATTAATGCAAAAATCTCCTTGCAAACTAATATGTTATTTGTTTATACCTACAATCAGTAAAACCCCTGGTTCTCCCATTCCTACAAATACGTGATCTCTGTCTGCTTGCACTTAAATGACTTGTGCTATTAATTTGTATTTTATTACATTATTAGCTAAATTTTGCAGGATAAATTAATTTCGAACTTCAAACTATATTCTAATTTCCTAGCGAATAGAAATATTTAGTGAGCGTATGGTGAAGAGAGTGTTGGGTTTGTGTAGGACATAATTTGGAGATGATGCTTGGATAGATTTCGAGAGAGTATGAGCAGTATGAAGAAAGGAAGAGATGACCGTGACCAGAAACACTCACATAAGGATGTGCGAAACTTTTAGGTAAGGGAACCAAGTACAGGAATGAATCATTGAGGGGCTGCTGAACAATCTACCACAAACAATGAATGAATTTTTAAAAAAATCACGTAGTACAAAAGTAGAAAAATGGAAATAGCTTTCAGGAGCCATACAAATCCAAATTTCTCCTACATCAGGTGAAATACGGGCACTTAAATATGCAAGTGAAGCCAGAAAGTATATACACAGCAGAAACACTAGCCTGAAAGAGACTGATGGAAATAGAAAAGAAAGAAAGTAAATTTCTAATCAAGATTTTGGCGAGCAAAAAAAGTGGTGGGAAGCGAATTTAATTTTTGAACCAAGAATAATATAATAATTTTATAGAGGTCTCTAACATAATTAAGACAAGGAGATAAGCTTTCTATGGCCACATAAAGAGAATGGAGTCAGGAATAATGGCAAAGAAAATCCTCAACTTTTAAGAGAACAGGAAGACTCAAGTTCCATTGGTGAAAGAAGTTCATCAAGATCTGTATAGGTGTGGAGTCAAGGTGGAAGATATAGAAGACACGGAAGTGTTCGGAAGAAAAACTGCGGGTGCAAAGAATCTGTCCAAAGAATATTATGTTTGCTTATGGATCGTTAGAGGCGTGAAAAGATGGGGGGATAAGGTTTTTTGTTTTTAACTGCTTAACTTCTCCTATAACAACTAGGTCTTTAGAGACGAGAAAGGATGGTGGGCAAGGAATGGGAAGGAATTCGGCCATGGCCTTTTTGAAGGAAGCATCCCGGCATTCACCTGGAGTGATTTGGGGAAACCATGGAAAACCTAAATCTGGATGCCCGGACGGGGATTCGAACCCGTATCCACCCAGATGTGAGGTCAGAGTGTTATCGCTTACCCTCCACGCTCGGTGGGTCCAAAGAAAAACCAATCAGGAGATGAGGGTTTTTTCAGAAGAAGAAAAAGCAAGGATGATCCAGATAATAAAGGAGTACTGGCGACGGAGGAGGGAAAGTAAGGAGAGGAAATGAAGTTGCATAATCGTAGTCCATAGACGGCTGAAAGGAAAAGAAAAAAAGTACGTTTATAGATGATTTGTCACAAAGACATAAGTCAAATGGCAGTTAATAATAATACCAACAACAACACGGTGCCCATTGTACTGATGTGATGCTGTTCTGAAAATGGATTGCCATAATCCCAACAGGATCTACGCCTGAAAAACTAGATTTTATTTACACCACTCGTGCTCACAGGCGCCTTGAATAAAACACAATATTTGTGGGGAGTGGGAGCTAATTATTTACAAATTCTGTAAATGTAGAAGATTACTATTAAAATGATTTGGTTTAAAAAGTAATATTATATCCTTCTTTATATTCATATAACTGAATACTTGCAACGAGAACACATTGCATAAGCCTACACGCTCTTCAAGCCCGATACTGATACACACATCGGATTTAGTAAGAATACTGTTAATATCTAACTGGTTCTAAATCGTTGCAAATTGTGATGTATGAATTTTTTTTACTTTTTCTCACTCTATATTTCAGAATCCTAGCGATTTTAAATGTAGATTACAAGAGTTTCTGCTTCGGAAATAATTTTATTCTAAGACAGATCTTTTACCGTGGTTTAGAAACAAAATTTCTGAAAAAGTAGGTAATGAGTTTTGGGAACAGACAGCAAAGGGATTTCCGATGTGTTATATTCTCAGATGATTCGCTATTCCGAGGAATTTATGGTCACAAAGTAATGGTTAACACTAATTATTTATGACAGTATCAGTAGAAAATTTATTTAATTATTTCTGCAGTTTTTAAAAACAATAAACCCCTATAATTTACCTTTTCTTATATCTAAGGGGGCCTATTTTCTAGACATTTTAATACTATCAAAGAAAAACAGCAAATTGTATCGCTTTTCTTTTTAATTATGGCTTTACTGCTTGTCGATATCGAGGTCATTAGAGGCGAGAAAAAAAACTTAGGGCTACGAACGAAAAGGATTCAGCTATGACCTTTTTGAAGGAACCATCCCAGTATTTGCCTGGAGTGACTTGGGAAAACCATGGAAAACCGAAATATGGATGTCGGGACGAGGATTCGTACCCACGTCCTCCCGAATACGAGGCCAGAGCGTTATCACTCTCACACCACGCTCGGTAAATTATATCAATGTACTGGCCATCATCTACATGAAATACTCTCATCAGTTATGGTCGCTTCCGGTAAAAGCTCATACTCAATTAAATAAAAAAATAAACTGTTTAAAGCTGTATATCCGCTGGAAATGTACAAATTTCCATAGTATCCAGGTATTGGAAATAGAATGCGAGCGGCACTGGAAATAATTGTCAATATACTGTGAATCATTCCAGTAATGTAATCGTCTCAGATTAGTCCTAACCCAATTTACAGACTGAGTGCTGAAGCCGGAAAGCTTGGAAAGAAAAAACATTTCATTACAGACCAACTACGTGTGCACAAACCATTTATACATATAATATATAAGAACAATGTTGAATGGAAGTACAATACAGCAATATCTCTAGTCTGCAGTTCACAAAAATTTGCTTGGGAGAGGATGATTTCCAACAAAATAAAAAAAAAAAACACATTTCCATTGCTACGCGACGAATTAATTTTCTAATTAATAAACATCAGCTTGAAGCGTCATTAAAAACTATGGCATAAATACCAAAGAAATCATAACATCCAAATGCTGATTTATACATAAGTAACAATCGGATATTAGCTTTCGTTCGCTGAATATCTGATACGCTAACGGTGAACATTTCCGTTTGAGGTAATGATTCACAATGAGACGAAAATGTGTCACGCCACTTGGTGATTACCATATTAATACAGGTGAAAGCCGAATAAATGTATTCTGTGACTTGATATTTGAGATGGACAACCAAGATAACCATTCCCTAGAATCCACTGGAGTCTCTCACCATATCAAAATCACAATTTTTTTCCTGCGATTCGGCCCCCATTAGAGAAAATGGGGGAGGGGGAGGGCGAGAAAGAAAAACTCAGTTCCTGCCCGAAGCCTAACGGGCCATGTTAGGCCCGGCGTACCTAACCTATTGTAGGAAAATCTTGTGTTGCCATCTGGCTGCGAAACGTGTAACTTTGTGTGTTCTGTAGAATAATTCTTTTTTTGGTTGTGAAATGTGTAGTTTTTGCTGTGGAGATTGCGGATGGTAGCAGCATTTGCCTAGGTGATTACGGGAAACCGCCTAAAAACAGTAAAAAAGAAAGACTGGTAAGTGGGGGTCTCAGGTCCTTCTCCTAAGCAGCTATACTTATCATGATATTTGTTGAGGTTTCCTCCGCCCTTTGCAACTAAATTATATTTTCGATCAATTTTACTGCTATATAGGTAGTGTAACAGGTTTCCCATTAATTACCATTTTTATGAATAATTAAGTTTGTGTAAATTTATCAAGGAATTTGTTACGAATATTATAGGAATATATTATTGCTAAAAAGTCACAAACCATTATCTCCTCCATACCTAAGCGAAATCGATAATTGAGGTATCATTAAAAGATTAAGGTATTTGCTTTGATCACATCATATTTTAAGAAAGTAATCGGGCACTTAAAGGACAAAAATGTCAATATTTCTAAAATGCAGTTTTTTTTTGTCACGTGCCATTTATCTTCCTGGATACCTAACCTAAATTGATAAACGAAGTATCATTCTAAAGATTAAGATGTCCTTTTTGGTGACATTTTGTATTAAGAAAGGATTTTTTTTGGAATTCTATTCTTAAAGGGCAAAAGTATCAATATTTCCACAGCGCCTTTTTGTGTCATGAGCCATTTATCTCCCTTGATATCCAACTGATATAGATAAACGAGGTATGATTTTAAAGATAAAGGTCTCCGCTTTGGTCAAATCATATTTTGAGAGAGGGAATTTTCGGAATTCGACCCTTAAAGGGCAAAAGTACAATTATTTACATAATGTATTGTTTTCTTTTTTTTTCTTTTCACGAGCCATATATCTTCCTTGATATCTAACGTAAATCGGGAAATGAGGTATTATTTTAGAGATTAAGATCTCTTGTTTGCTCAAATAATATTTTAAGAAAGGAATTTTTCGGAATTTGTCCCTTAAATGGCAAAAGTATCATTATTTCCATAATGTTCAGTTTCTATTACGAGCCATTTATTTTCCTTGATATCTAACCGAAATAGATAAATGAGGTATCATTTTAAAGATTAAGGTCTCTGCTTTGGTTACATCATATCTTAAGACGGGAATTTGACCCTTGAAGGACAAAAGTAATAACTGTGAAAGTCACGCTTGTGAGACTTCAAAACCAATCCGCTAGATAGTAGCAGAACATATCACATAGATATTAATAAACTGCTTCACTGGCGTCGACTTTTCTTACGCACCAAGTACACAAAACAAATAAACAGTTGATACAAATGAGGCGGTTCGTCTCTCATCCTAATACAAACTACCAGTCTTACTATTCATCCTAGTTGTGAGATTTTCGCATGGGTCACCTAGTCAAAGATAATTTCACAACTACTGATTTATATTCCGTATGTGAAAATGCTGTGAATAAGCTAAATAGATTTGTAAGTATGGTACAGTACCTAATACGTTAATTGTAGAGTAGAAATGGGAATTCTGTTCCAGCTATCTTATTTAAAGCGTAATTTTGACAGTTTGCAAAGTTTAATTTCGTCAATCTGATGTTTAAATGCATGTAAATATTTTTTAATTCCATTTAAAATTGTTTCCATTTAATTTCAGTAAGTTTTAAAAAGGTTTTAATTGTTTATAATTTGTTTTTATTGTTTGCTTCAGTTGTTAGTACTCCAGAAACATATGTCGGCGCTTTTAAGCGCGTCTAGAACTATCGGTACTGTTTACAAAGTTAAGATAGGCACAGCTAAGCGACCTGCTCCTGCTCCACATACTACTAATAAAGTTTGTGTCTCAGTATTCTTAAGGAAACAAGCTGTCCAAAAACCTTGGATCACAGAAAAAATCTTGGAGCTGTTGGAACAGAGGAGAAGGTAAAAAATGCTCAGGATGAAGCGGGAAGAGAGCAATGCAGACATTTTAGAAATCAAATAAACAGGAAATGCAAGAAAGCAAAAAGAAAGAAGTTGCAAGAAAAGTGGGAAGAGCTAGAAAAGGAAATGATCGTAGGTTAAAATGGATGAGGCTGATATGAGGATCAAACAAAATTTTGGAAAATTGATGATAAGATCTGTAAACATTATAGTGATGATGGGAAGCATCTTTTCATCTCAGAAGATAATACATGGAAGGAATACGTAAATAAACTCGATGATGAGGATAATTTGAACAACAGTGAATTGGAAAAAGAAGAGGATGTCGACATTGATGACTTAGGAGATTCTGTTTTAAGGACAGAATTTGATAGAGCTTTGAAAGTTTTTAAATCAAATAAGGCGGTTGGAACTGAGATTCTTGCAGAACTTCTGAAATCCCTAGGAGAAGAAGGAATCCAGATATTATTCAAACTGATATCAAAATGTTACGAAACGGGAGAGATTCCAAATGATTTCAATAAAAGTATCATCTTCACACTTTCGAAGAAAGCACAACCCGACGAACGTAAGAATTACCACACCATAAGTCTAACATCGCATGATTCAAAATTACTGATTAGGATAATATACAGTAGAATAAAAAGGATAGTGGAGGAGATAGTAGGATAAGTTCAGTTTGGGTTTAGAGAAAACCGCGGTACAAGAGAAACAACTCTAGCTATAAGATTAATACTTGAAGGGAAGATCAAGAAAAGCAAAGTGTTTGTTGGTTTAGAAAAAGCTTTCGATAATGTTAGGTGGGTCAAGGTGTTCAAAATTTTATAGAAGAATATAATATATATAAGATTCAAGTGGCTACAATAAAAGTAGAGAACCATGAGACACGTGCTTTAGTTAAAAAGGGTGTAACACAAGGTTGTAGTCAATTCACATTAATATTCAACTTCTATGTAGACGAAAGAATAAAAAAGTAAAAGAGAAATTTGAATGCTGGATTAGTGTTCAAGGAGGAAAAGTTAGTATACTACGATTTGCAGATAAAATTGTGTTCTTAGCACAACAGACAGTATCTTGGAAAATTACTGAATGGCATTAACAAAATACTGAAAGACGATTTTGGACTAAATATAAACCAAAGGAAGACAAAAGTGATGAAATGGTAGCAATAATAGAAATTGAAAGTAAAAACAGGATCGGATGCGATAGAAGAAGATAGTGAATTTTGTTACTTAGGAAGCGGAATTACAACAGACTGCGGAAGCAGAAAGGTTGTTAAAAACAAATAGCAATGGCAAAAGGAGCCTACTAGAAAAAGAGAAATGATCTAGAGCTCAGTGATTTTTAAGACGTTATTTATGTAACAAACACTTTATTTTAGCGAAGCATGGACTTTAGGAATACCAAAAAGAAGGAAATTTGAAGCATTTGAAATGAGGTGCTATGGAAGGATGCTGAAAATTATGTGGACAGATAAAGTACGAAATGAACGTGTTTTGTAGATGATTGGTGAGGAAAAGTTGCGGAAGAGTCTTACAAAAAGAAGAGACAGTATGGTGGGTCATATTTTAAGGCATGTGGGATTGTTTAATTTTTTGGTGGCGGAAAAAGTTGAAGGAAAGGGCTGTAGAGGAAGACAAAGATTAGAATATGTGAAGCAAATAATTGAAGACGTGATATGTTAAGATGAAGTTAGCACAAAATAGGAAAGAGATGAAGTACTGCATCAAACCAGTCGAGAGACAGAGGCCAGGAAAAAAAAATCTTGAATGATATCCGATGTATTTTTTATAACCTGTTCTCTGTTGAAATACACTAAAGAGCAAAAGAAATTGATATAGGCATGCGTATACAAACACAGAGATATGTAAACACTTAGAATACGGCGCTGTGGTCGGCAACGCCAATGTAAGACAACAGGTACCTGTCGCAGGCATTAGATTTGTTACTGCTGCCACAATGGCAGGTTACCACGATTTAAGTGAGTTTTAACGTGGTGTTATAGTCGGTGCACAAGAGATGGGACACAGTATCTCCGAGGTAGCGATGAGGTGGGGATTTTCCAGTACGACCATTTCACGAGTGCACCGTGAATTTCGGGAATCCGGTAAATACATCAAATCTCTGACATCGCTGAAGCCGGAAAAAGATCCTGCAAGAACGGGACCAACGACGATTGAAGAAAATCGTGCAACGTGACAGAAGTGCAATTCTTCCGCAAATTTTCTGTGAATTTCAATCCTGGGCCATCAACAAGTGTCAGTATGCGACCCATTCAACGAAACATCAACAATATGGTAGTAGTGCTCTAAGGCCGGTCGGCGCCATCAAAGGGATTCTAGGGGTCAGGGCGCGTGACCTAATGACCATAAATCATCAACACCTGTCATAATCTATCAGAAAAGTCATCAATCAATGTCATAATCTGTCAGAAAAGCCATTAATCATGTCATAATCTGTCAACAAGGCCATTAATCACCGGGACCACCTGGAGGGGGAGTAGGCCCACTTGTGGCCAGTTTTTTCCCCCTCCCCCCTCCCCGCCGCGCACGTGCCACGCAGGTGTGCGCCTGGCCACGTGCAGCTTCTTATAGAGGGGCGTGACGGTCAACTTGTGGTCAGTTTGTGGTCATTCCCGCCCCCGCCCCCGTCGCAGCGGACGCAGATGCGCGCCTCTGCCACGTGCCACTTCTTATGTACGCCGGAGTGAGCCCACTTTTTCCCTTATGGACGCCGGTGTGAGCCCAGACCACCCACGTCGCGCAGGTGTACGCCTATGCCACGTGCCGCGCAGGTGTGCGCCTCTGCCACGTGCCACGTTGTTACGGGTCATAAATCGTATTCTAATGAGTGTCGTGTGACCAAATTGTCTAAATGGCTTTATTATTTAATTTTTTCTACGCTGTCAGGGTACTAAACCTCAATTACTTGGTCTTACGCTCGAAATACAGTACAATATTCACTTTTTATTTTAGGGTCCTAGCTTCGGTATTTTAGGGCAAGTATTACATTCTTAATTTGTACTAGTGGTGTGACGTATCATTTAATATCTAAATTTTCTGAGTATTAAAATGCCGTTTATTTCAATTAAATTGGAGTACTGGTTCAGAATTTAACATTTTAGCTGACTAGGCCGCACCACATCTGGCGCGCAGATTCAGGGAGGCCGCGACCCCTCGCATCTGCCACGCCGACACGCGCCCTCCGTCTGTCCGCCACAGAAAACAAAGACGCAACACCTGGCCCTCGGAACGTTGGGGTTTAGAGTACAAAGACGTAATGAAAGTTATTGATGCAGGTTCACAAGTAGATGGAATTTTTTTTTTAGATTTCCAGAATGCCTTTGACTCTGTGCCACACAACCGCCTTTTAGCGAAGCTTCGAGCGTACGGTATATCGGATCAGCTTTGTGAATGGATAAAGGATTTTCTAACTGGTCTGTCGCAGTATGTAGTCGTTGAAGGAGAAAGTTCTTCTAATCTAGATGTTACATCGGGTGTACCTCAAGGAAATGTAATAGGACCACTTCTTTTCTTAATTTTTTTATAAACGATCTCGGAGAGAAAGTGAAAAGCTTTTTTAGATTGTTTGCTGATGATGCGGTTATTTGTGGGGAAGTAAGGAATTTAGCCGATTGCTTAGAAATTCATCGTGATCTGGATGTTATTTTGGCTTGGTGCGCTGAGTGGCAACTTAATCTAAATTGTAAAAAGTGCAAGACAATGAGCATAACTTACAAAAAGAATCCAATTGTTCAGTAATACGAGTTAAACAATACAGTTATTGATATGTTCGATTCTATGAAATATTTGCGAGTAACAGTACAAAGGGACATGAAATGGGACATACACATTAATTCGTCAGTAGGTAGAGCTAATTTTAGGCTTCGCTTCATACGTCGAATCTTGAAAAATTGTAATGAACAAATAAAGGGGATAGCGTACAAATCTCTTGTGCGTCCACATTTGGATTATTGTTGTGCAATTTGGGACACGTTTCGTAAGGGGTTGATCGAAAGTATAGAGAAAGTAGAGAGAAGAGCCGCTCAATTCGTGACCGCTTGCTACAGTCCTTATGAAAGCGTCACAGAACTGATTAGTAGACTAGGCGGGGAGTCTCTGGTAGATAGACGACACATGTTTCGTTTAAACTTATTGGTAAACATGCGTACTCACACTTTCACTTTCGAGTGTAGTGAAATACTTCTTCCACCAACCTATTTGAGTCGGAAGGACAGGAAAGATAAAATTAGAGAAATAAGGTGCCACAATGATTCTTATATGAATTCTTTTTTCCACTCGTACTATTAGGGATTGGAAAGCACAACAAAGAGATTAGCTTTGGTGCTGAGCACCCTCTGCCATCCACAATTTTTTGAATTGCAGAGTATATATGTAGGTGTTGGTGTAGATTAAATTTCTGAGTATGGAAAGATTACACAAAGTAGACACAGATTTTTGAACCAATTGAAATAGTGAAGCTGAAATATTGCTTTTTCGAAGCATGTAATGCTGAGTGAGATAAATAAATTAGTAAAATATTTGCTTCATAATACGATCGCTTGTCAGTAATGCTAAAAAATCATAATTATTTGGTTAATCGTTATTATTAATTTTACATGCATATCTGACAACATTTAGAATGGAATATTATCATTTTAATGAAAGTAACTACGTTGTCATTATACACCTTAATTACAATTTAACAGTGATCAAATTCCTAACAGAAAATCAGTTATGAGGACGAAGTGATACAGAATGATGTTCGATGTGCAATGTCATGCTCTGCAGATTTTTTTCTTTCTTCTGTCTACTGAACAGAAAATGTATATGGATGTGTGTTATTTCGTTCTTATCACAGCGTGCCAGTAAAACTTAGTAAAATTTTCGTCATTGTTTACTGCATAATGTTAAGTATGCCAAAACGTTTCAGTCTTTCGGATTCCACGTTATACCCAGGAACCTCGGTGCCCTGTAGTGTTTCCAGATCATGTTAGATAAGCATTAAAAGAGCTGGTCGTCCCACATCTCATAAATTTCCGAAATGTTATGAAAACTATAAAAGATAGTAAACACAGGTAAAAAAATCACAAAAATGATGTAATATTCACTCCACGAAAGAAGTCATCAATTGACATGGTTAGAAGGTGACTGAGGATGTATCAGTTTCATTAAGAATTCTCCATTCCTCAGTGGTGCGGTAAAGCGTGGACGATTCGTTAAATATGTCTCAAGGGAGTTCAGAGGACGACGAGGGGTTCGACTGATGCCGCGGGAACTTGAGCAGCACATTCTGCCTTTTAAGGTGCCTTATTATCAGAGAGTCAGTGCATGCGGTTTGTTGAATATGGCAGCAAAGAGTTGGAGGGTAGAAGAAGCTTCCTTTTAACAGTTAAATAGGAGCTATATAATGTTTTAGGTACATGTTAAAGACATTCAAAGTGGTTATTCTTTTGCTATTTCGCAATCATTTTTGGATAAATTCGAATCTACAAACACAAATAAATGGAAAACTAATCTTGCTGTCTCATTGTCGAGGTGAGTGGTGGCTTTTAGTTCAACTGCTGGTGTAAGGTGAAGAAAAAGAGGACGTTTCGAGGACCCTTGCAAAGAATTAGGTTTCGTGCAAGCATCTATGCGAGAAAATGGATATTGGGAGCCGTAAAGAGGGCATTAGCGAATATTTTATCTGAAATTTGTGGTTTTCGCCCGACAAACGTGTTACCCAGGGAGCAAAAACTTTTCAACATCTTAATTTACCATCATTTCCTGCACTGTAGTGTGTACTCTTGCAGGTTTCAGTGTAGTTTAACTCACTGTGTCTTTTTCAATGATGTCACCGACCGTGGTGAGTGAGTGGTAACGTTCTGCCCTTGCATTCCAGAGGACGCAGATTCCAGTCCCCGTCCTGCATTAGCATAGGGTATTACGTTTTCTACCGGTAAATACTATATTACTAAGAGAATATGATTACACGATCAGATACAGGAGTTAAATGAATTCGGTATTGGGGGGAGGGAATCCTGCACCGCCCCTCCATCACACATCACGTTACCGCCAGGGAGTGCAAAGGATGAACACTACGGATGTTATCGATAAAAGGGGTAGGCATTACATATACTAACACAAAAGCGAACATTAACTCTATGAGGTATAGCTAAAACTACTACTATCAGTATGCGAACGACCCATTGTATCTTATAGTAAACTCTGGTTGTCACAAGAGGTTTGGAAAACTATGTGCTGAGTATTCACCACACATACAATCTTCCCATCATTATAGGGTAATCGAAGTATGGAAACAGCATAACTTACATTAAAAACAGGTTACTGTTATTTCGTTCTTATCACAGTGTGCCAGTAAAACTTAGTAAAATTTTCGTCATTGTTTACTGTATAATGTTAAGTATGCCAAAACGTTTCAGTCTTTCGGATTCCACGTTAAACCCAGGAACCTCTGTGCCCTGTAGTGTTACCAGATCATGTTAGATAAGCATTAAAAGAGCTGGTCGTCCCACATCTCATAAAAATTTCCGAAATGTTATTAAAACTATAAAAGATAGTAAACACAGGTAAAAATATCACAAAAATGATGTAATATTCACTCCACGAAAGAAGACATCGATTGACATGGTTAGAAGGTGACTGAGGATGTATCAGTTTCATTAAGAATTCGCCATTCCTCAGTGGTGCGGTAAAGCGTGTATGATTCGTTGAATATGTCTCAAGGGAGTTCAGAGGACGAGGGTTCGACTGATGCCGCGGGAACTGGAGCAGGGCATTCTGCCTTTTGAGGTGCCTTTGACGATTAACTGAATGTGGATACATTTTTTATACATATTTTTTTTTTACCTATGTGAGGAACACTATGATGGACAGTGATTCCGATTTCCACGTTAAACTTCAGGTCCATTCATGACAAGGGGAGAGAAGCAAAATTTTGTGAAAAACACACAATTTCAGTGAGAAGCATGAAGATCCTATATATTTCATAAATTTCATGAAAATCGGTAAAAAAATGATTAAAATACGTAAAATAATGCCAAAATTACCTAATTTACTCCAAAAAAAAGACTTAGTCGTTTGACATGAGAATTACACCTGCGTGCATCACAGAGTACAGTGCCCAACTATATGATGTGTTTTCATTACCACAACGGGCTACAGAAAAGTGTCATATGCTTACAAAAAAAGTATGTTTGGCTGTCATTACAGTTTCCAGAGAAACCTGCACCACCCCTCTATAACACAAATCACGTTATCGTCAGCGAGTGCAAAGGATGAACACTAAACAAAACGCCTTGTACATTATTCTCTTTTTAATCAAAATATTAAAACGCACACCAAATGTACAACGGAGATACTGACTGCACCATTACATAAGTTTTCATCAATTACAGAAAAATCTTAAGATAGAATCGTAACGGATCCTACATAGACATCACGCGAGTGGGCATTTTCGTACACAAAACACTCGCTAGCATACATTGTAAACATGTATTATATGTCACTTCCCCACTTATTTCCTTAAAAAGGTGTGAAAAAATGAATAAAATACCACCAATTGCATAAATATAGAAGTTGGACAAAATTATTTCAATTCACTTCACAAAAAAGTCACAATTTACATCTGCCTGCATTACACAGCAAAATGGCATCTTTTATGAAGTGTATTCATCACTGAAATGGACTAAAGAAAAAGCGTGATATCTGTGTAAATTGCATGTTCGGCTGAAAAAGCAGTCTCCAGGAAGAAGAAAAAGGATGGTAACTGGACAGATGTGTGCATCACAGATCTCAATGTTATCGAATGCCTAGCCATCAGTAGACACACGAGCCGTCATAACTACATTGTGTTAGGTCAGTTTTACGCGCTCGCGCGTAATACTGATCTAACACAATGTAACAAGCTGAGCATGCCTAACAAATCTTAACTACAATAACCTCAATTACTGCTGGGGTGTGATGGTTGATTAACTAAAACTGGGGTTAAACTCTAATGTACCCCACACTCATTACATAAAGTTGTAGCTTCACACGCGCCTCCGTAACATGCTGGGCTTGCCTAGCATGATACACCTGCAATAACCTCAATTACTGCTAGCTTACACTAACTTATCCTACCTTGATTAGATGAAGTATACGTTTCACAAGCGATATTGAGTAAATCGTGTGTATAACAGTAACACTCCGATCGAGATTTAAGTTAGTCATACTCAATGTGCCAAGCTACAGAAAACTGAGTTATTGTTAAGATGTAGTGTACTAACCTAACTTGGGCTAACCTAACGTATCTTACCCCAAAATGTCACACATCCTATATTCACCGGAGTTTAATTAAATTTATGTAGGTTTGTAAATTTACTGATGATAGCGGTTTTAGCTATGTCTTGTGTGTTAATGTGTCTCATACGTTCTGTTAGCGCCTTGGATCGTATACATTCAGTGCTATGATGCTCATATTTGTTGTTTCAGTCCCATGCGCACACTATCATGATGGAAAGGTGGTATGTGTGGAAAATATGCATCACATAGATTTCCTAACATGATAGAATTGGTACAGCACTTTTTATTATAAGCGTATTTTCAGTATGAATGAATAAATGCGATTTTAAAACGCTTGGCCCAAGGGATCGTGTTTTTAAGGGCCCAAGCCACTTCGGAAAGGTGAAGAACCTTAGGAATTCCATGTCTCAACGAAGTCATCAGAACATCACAAACATCATATTCACAGCACTTGCGACTTTGGTCAAATAGTGCAATTGACTGTAACACCAAGCTCGCTTGTTAACACAATGCAACAATTTATTCAGCGCAGCTGACCTGAACGTACCCTAATATAACGCAAGTCTTGACGGCTCGTGTGTCTACTGATGGCTAGGCATTCGATAACATTGAGATCTGTGATGCACACATCTGTCCAGTTACCATCCTTTTTCTTCTTCCTGGAGACTGCTTTATCAGCTGAACATGCAATTTACACAGATATCACGCTTTTTCTTTAGTCCATTTCAGTGATGAATACACTTCATAGAAGATGCCACTTTGCTGTGTAATGCAGGCAGATGTAAATTGTGACTTTTTCGTGAAGTGAATTGAAATAATTTTTTCCAACTTCTATATTTATGCAATTGGTGGTATTTTATTCATTTTTTCACACCTTTTTAAGGAAATAAGTGGGGAAGTGACATATAATACATGTTTACAATGTATGCTAGCGAGTGTTTTGTGTACGAAAATGCCCACTCGCGTGATGTCTATGTAGGATCCGTTACGATTCTATCTTAAGATTTTTCTGTAATTGATGAAAACTTATGTAATGGTGCAGTCAGTATCTCCGTTGTACATTTGGTGTGCGTTTTAATATTTTGATTAAAAAGAGAATAATGTACAAGGCGTTTTGTTTAGTGTTCATCCTTTGCACTCGCTGACGATAACGTGATTTGTGTTATAGAGGGGTGGTGCAGGTTTCTCTGGAAACTGTAATGACAGCCAAACATACTTTTTTGTAAGCATATGACACTTTTCTGTAGCCCGTTGTGGTAATGAAAACACATCATATAGTTGGGCACTGTACTCTGTGATGCACGCAGGTGTAATTCTCATGTCAAACGACTAAGTCTTTTTTGGAGTAAATTTGGCATTATTTTACGTATTTTAATCATTTTTTTACCGATTTTCATGAAATTTATGAAATATATAGGATTTTCATGCTTCTCACTGAAATTGTGTATTTTTCACAAAATTTTGCTTCTCTCCCCTTGTCATGAATGGACCTGAAGTTTAACGTGGAAATCGGAATCACTGTCCATCATAGTGTTCCTCACATAGGTAAAAAAAAAATATGTATAAAAAATGTATCCACATTCAGTTAATCGTCAAAGGCACCTCAAAAGGCAGAATGCCCTGCTCCAGTTCCCGCGGCATCAGTCGAACCCTCGTCCTCTGAACTCCCTTGAGACATATTCAACGAATCGTACACGCTTTACCGCACCACTGAGGAATGGCGAATTCTTAATGAAACTGATACATCCTCAGTCACCTTCTAACAATGTCAATCGTTGTCTTCTTTCGTGGAGTGAAATTACATCATTTTTGTGATATTTTTACCTGTGTTTACTATCTTTTATAGTTTTAATAACATTTCGGAAATTTTTATGAGATGTGGGACGACCAGCTCTTTTAATGCTTATCTAACATGATCTGGTAACACTACAGGGCACAGAGGTTCCTGGGTTTAACGTGGAATCCGAAAGACTGAAACGTTTTGGCATACTTAACATTATACAGTAAACAATGACGAAAATTTTACTAAGTTTTACTGGCACACTGTGATAAGAACGAAATAACAGTAACCTGTTTTTAATGTAAGTTATGCTGTTTCCATACTTCGATTACCCTATAATGATGGGAAGATTGTATGTGTGGTGAATACTCAGCACATAGTTTTCCAAACCTCTTGTGACAACCAGAGTTTACTATAAGATACAATGGGTCGTTCGCATACTGATAGTAGTAGTTTTAGCTATACCTCATAGAGTTAATGTTCGCTTTTGTGTTAGTATATGTAATGCCTACCCCTTTTATCGATAACATCCGTAGTGTTCATCCTTTGCACTCCCTGGCGGTAACGTGATGTGTGATGGAGGGGCGGTGCAGGATTCCCTCCCCCCCAATACCGAATTCATTTAACTCCTGTATCTGATCGTGTAATCATATTCTCTTAGTAATATAGTATTTACCGGTAGAAAACGTAATACCCTATGCTAATGCAGGACGGGGACTGGAATCTGCGTCCTCTGGAATGCAAGGGCAGAACGTTACCACTCACTCACCACGGTCGGTGACATCATTGAAAAAGACACAGTGAGTTAAACTACACTGAAACTTGCAAGAGTACACACTACAGTGCAGGAAATGATGGTAAATTAAGATGTTGAAAAGTTTTTGCTCCCTGGGTAACACGTTTGTCGGGCGAAAACCACAAATTTCAGATAATAATATTCGCTAATGCCCTCTTTACGGCTCCCAATATCCATTTTCTCGCATAGATGCTTGCACGAAACCTAATTCTTTGCAAGGGTCCTCGAAACGTCCTCTTTTTCTTCACCTTACACCAGCAGTTGAACTAAAAGCCACCACTCACCTCGACAATGAGACAGCAAGATTAGTTTTCCATTTATTTGTGTTTGTAGATTCGAATTTATCCAAAAATGATTGCGAAATAGCAAAAGAATAACCACTTTGAATGTCTTTAACATGTACCTAAAACATTATATAGCTCCTATTTAACTGTTAAAAGGAAGCTTCTTCTACCCTCCAACTCTTTGCTGCCGTATTCAACAAACCGCGTGCACTGACTCTCTGATAATAAGGCACCTTAAAAGGCAGAATGTGCTGCTCAAGTTCCCGCGGCATCAGTCGAACCCCTCGTCCTCTGAACTCCCTTGAGCCATATTCAACGAATCGTCCACGCTTTACCGCACCACTGAGGAATGGAGAATTCTTAATGAAACTGATACATCCTCAGTCACCTTCTAACCATGTCAATTGATGACTTCTTTCGTGGAGTGAATATTACATCATTTTTGTGATTTTTTTACCTGTGTTTACTATCTTTTATAGTTTTCATAACATTTCGGAAATTTATGAGATGTGGGACGACCAGCTCTTTTAATGCTTATCTAACATGATCTGGAAACACTACAGGGCACCGAGGTTCCTGGGTATAACGTGGAATCCGAAAGACTGAAACGTTTTGGCATACTTAACATTATGCAGTAAACAATGACGAAAATTTTACTAAGTTTTACTGGCACGCTGTGATAAGAACGAAATAACACACATCCATATACATTTTCTGTTTCAGTAGACAGAAGAAAGAAAAAAATCTGCAGAGCATGACATTGCACATCGAACATCATTCTGTATCACTTCGTCCTCATAACTGATTTTCTGTTAGGAATTTGATCACTGTTAAATTGTAATTAAGGTGTATAATGACAACGTAGTTACTTTCATTAAAATGATAATATTCCATTCTAAATGTTGTCAGATATGCATGTAAAATTAATAATAACGATTAACCAAATAATTATGATTTTTTAGCATTACTGACAAGCGATCGTATATTATGAAGCAAATATTTTACTAATTTATTTATCTCACTCAGCATTACATGCTTCGAAAAAGCAATATTTCAGCTTCACTATTTCAATTGGTTCAAAAATCTGTGTCTACTTTGTGTAATCTTTCCATACTCAGAAATTTAATCTACACCAACACCTACATATATACTCTGCAATTCAAAAAATTGTGGATGGCAGAGGGTGCTCAGCACCAAAGCTAATCTCTTTGTTGTGCTTTCCAATCCCTAATAGTACGAGTGGAAAAAAGAATTCATATAAGAATCAGTGCGGCACCTTATTTCTCTAATTTTATCTTTCCTGTCCTTCCGACTCAAATAGGTTGGTGGAAGAAGTATTTCACTACACTCGAAAGTGAAAGTGTGAGTACGCATGTTTACCAATAAGTTTAAACGAAACATGTGTCGTCTATCTACCAGAGACTCCCCGCCTAGTCTACTAATCAGTTCTGTGACGCTTCCCCATAAATAACCGCATCATCAGCAAACAATCTAAAAAAGCTTTTCACTTTCTCTCCGAGATCGTTTATAAAAAAATTAAGAAAAGAAGTGGTCCTACTACATTTCCTTGAGGTACACCCGATGTAACATCTAGATTAGAAGAACTTTCTCCTTCAACGACTACATACTGCGACAGACCAGTTAGAAAATCCTTTATACATTCACAAAGCTGATCCGATATACCGTACGCTCGAAGCTTCGCTAAAAGGCGGTTGTGTGGCACAGAGTCAAAGGCATTCTGGAAATCTAAAAAAAAAAAAAAAATTGCATCTACTTGTGAATCTGCATCAATAACTTTCATTACGTCTTTGTACTCTAAAACCCAACGTTCCGAGGGCCAGGTGTTGCGTCTTTGTTTTCTGTGGCGGACAGACGGAGGGCGCGTGTCGGCGCGGCAGATGCGAGGGGTCGCGGCCTCCCTGGATCTGCGCGCCAGATGTGGTGCGGCCTAGTCAGCTAAAATGTTAAATTCTGAACCAGTACTCCAATTTAATTGAAATAAACGGCATTTTAATACTCAGAAAATTTAGATATTAAATGATACGTCACACCACTAGTACAAATTAAGAATGTAATACTTGCCCTAAAATACCGAAGCTAGGACCCTAAAATAAAAAGTGAATATTGTACTGTATTTCGAGCGTAAGACCAAGTAATTGAGGTTTAGTACCCTGCAGCGTAGAAAAAATTAAATAATAAAGCCATTTAGACGATTTGGTCACACGACACTCATCAGAATACGATTTATGACCCGTAACAACGTGGCACGTGGCAGAGGCGCACACCTGCGCGGCACGTGGCATAGGCGTACACCTGCGCGACGTGGGTGGTCCTGGGCTCACACCGGCGTCCATAAGGGAAAAAGTGGGCTCACTCCGGCGTACATAAGAAGTGGCACGTGGCAGAGGCGCGCACCTGCGTCCGCTGCGACGGGGGCGGGGGCGGCAATGACCACAAACTGACCACAAGTTGACCGTCACGCCCCTCCATAAGAAGCTGCACGTGGCCAGGCGCACACCTGCGTGGCACGTGCGCGGCGGGGAGGGGGGAGGGGGAAATAACTGGCCACAAGTGGGATCACTCCCCCTCCAGGTGGTCCCGGTGATTAATGGCCTTGTTGACAGATTATGACATGATTAATGGCTTTTCTGACAGATTATGACATTGATTGATGACTTTTCTGATAGATTATGACAGGTGTTGATGATTTATGGTCATTAGGTCACGCGCCCTGACCCCTAGAATCCCTTTGATGGCACCGACCGGCCTTAGAGCACTACTTATGGGCTTTCGGAGCCGAAGGCCCACATGTGTCCCCTTGCTGCGTGCACGACACAAAGCTTTACGCCTCGCCTGCGCCCGTCAACACCGACATTGGACTGTTGATGACTGGAAACATGTTGCCTGGTCTGACGAGTCTCGTTTCCAGTTGTATCAAGTGGTAGGACGTGTACGGGTATGGAGACAACCTCACGAATTCATGGGCCCTGCATGTCAGCAGGGGACTGTTCGAGCTGGTGGAGGCTCTGTAATTTTGTGGGGCGTGTGCAGTTGCAGTGACATGGGTTCCCTGATACGTCTAGTTACGACTCTGACAGGTGACTCGTACGTAGGTATCCTGGCTGATAACCTGCATCCACTCATGTCCATTGTGCATTCCGACGGGCAATTACAGCAGGACAATGCGACACCCCACACGTCCAAAATTACTATAGTGTGGCTCCAGGAACACTCCTCTGAGTTTAAACACCTCCGCTGGCCACCAAACTCCCCAGACATGAACATTATTGAGCATATCTGGGACACCTTGCAACGTGCCGTTCAGTAGAGATCTCCACCCACTCGTACTCTTACGGATTTATGGACAGCCCTGCAGGATGCATGGTGTCAATTCGCTCCAGCACTACTTCAGACATTAGTCGAGTCCATCCCACGTCGTACTACGGCACATCTGCGTGCTCGCGGGGGCCCTGCACGATATTAGGCAGGTGTACCTGTTTCTTTGGCTCTCCAGTGCAAAAGGCAAAGTTAAACATTATCGACAGCTTCTCCATTAAAAGCTATCTCTCATATTTGTGTAAAAGTTTATAGTACTCTAGTGGGGTCTTATAAACAAAGATGGAACTTTCAATTATTGAAATACAGGGCGTTCGCCGGGAAACGCAACCCTCCCAGTCTGTTGCCGTCGGCAACTTGCTCGGTCAGCGGGGCCAGCGGTTCCCGCCACACGATACCGTGAATCACCGCACTGTTTAACACCTCCGCTGCCCCAACAGTGCAGTGGCACAGTATAATGGGACCCTTACATGGTTAAGAACGGTTTCTTTGCATTGTAGCTAGTTTGTGACTTCAGTCTCTTATTAATCAGTGTTTGTGAATAAACGTTTCTTTGCGGTTTGGCTGGTTTAGGGCTTCATACTCTTACTAATCTGTACCGTGTTTGAGTGTGAGTAAAATTATGGTACGTTACAGTTTGCAACAAAGAATATTTCTCTACGATACATATGTGAAGAAGTTTAAAAAGTGTCGCAGTAAATTTCGTCGCGAATATCCTGGTGCTTTACTGCCAGCTAAATCAACAATTCTGCGTCTGGTTAAAAAAGTAAGAGAAACGGGTTCATTTTTTAACAAAAAGAGACTGTCGGTCAACCGTATTCTCACAGAGGAGAAAATTGACGATACCGCTTTTCGACTAGAACAGTCACCCAAAAAATCATTAAGTCAG
>CM061921.1:297858327-297895962 GCA_031002005.1 Vandiemenella viatica | reverse complement strand
TTATCAGTTTTTGATGTTGACGGCTCCTGTAGCGTTCCTCATTTTTCAAGTGTTCCCGACCATTCTTAAACGCCTTATGCCACCTAAAAACTTTACGGTGGGATAGCGTATCATTTCCTTAAGCATCTGTCAACATTTTGAATGTGTCCATCGGGGATTTGTCGAGTTTGACGCAAAATTTGATGGCGTAACGTTGCTCAAAACTTCCCTGCATTTTGTATCACGGAGATCGTAGGTGACTGAGCAAATTCTCATTTTATTGCTAAAGGTGGCTTCCCACGTCCCGTGCATTCACCGGCCGCGCTGGTCCAGCTATCAACTGCGGGCCGTGGGAAGAGAGCCTACTCTACTGGCAGGAATGGCGCGCCTCTATACAGTCGGTAAAAATCAAACCACCGCGTAGCTGTAACGACACTAGGCAACGTGGTGAAGAGGAGACTGCGAGATGGCGAGGGCTAGCCTGTGGCGCGTGCTGATTCATACAATACGGCTGCATGGCGCGACCTACAAAGCCACCATAAGATTCCCCACCCCCGCTCCCACCAGGTTAGCTCGCGCTTCGTTGCGTTGAGGCGACTTCAGAAAATCAATTCATTATGTTTGGGATTTTTCCCTGAAACTGCGGCAAAAATTAGACAGCGAACTGCCATTAGAAAAACCTTTTATCCCAGGACAGTGACGTTATTACACCTTTGCTGACAGTGTCTGAAGTCTTCCGACTTTCACCCATCGACCTGTCCCAGGAATAAGTGAAATGTTCCAAGTATTTTTGATGCGTGATGCCTGGCGGATAGTGAGGAATAGTCAAACAGCCAATCAGATAACTTTAGTTTGAGATACTGGTGTTTGCTATAGATGTTAACAGGAGCAGAGATAGTGAGAGGTGAAGAATGATTTAGTGGATAATTATTGTGAACTCTTTTCATTTATCCCTTGATGTTTGTAAATGATGTGTCATGTCGATTAAAATCATAATAGTTGTAATCAGTGCAAAATAATTAGCAGTGTTACCCCCAGTATAGTATTATCAATAAGTTAAAATCAAACTCCCAACAAGTAGTCATTACAATACTTTTAAAAGTTAGTGAAAAATGATTTACTTACCTATAATTACATTCCTTTCGTAATGTTGGCACAATTTTCTCTGTTATTTGCTGATACAGTCGTAGTTCCCTATTAAGTTTTTTAATGGTCTCTATATAATCAGTCCTTTCCTTATGGAAATCTGCATGTATGTCAGAATTTTCACACTCCAACTCACGTATCTACAAAAAAAAGCAAGCAGTCATTATTTTGTTTGCTACAAAACAGGATTAAAACATGAAAGATTACATATTTGCAGTGATTTGCCTTCCATCTACACAGAACACTATGAATTTCAGAAATAATTATAATGCAAGAAGAAATTGCGAGTTCAATAAAGTCAAAAAGTAAATTTATCTCAAAATCTGAACTCTACTTACACTTAGCACTAAGAGCTATATTAGTTATTCTTTTCATTTGAAATACAATATATATATATATATATATATATTTGTCATACATTTTGCGGTTTTAAAAATACCATAATCATATCACGGAATAAGATTTAGATTTAGCTCTAATTGTTTACCATAATACCTTAAAGACATAGTGTCTCGTACAAATCTTTTCATACAGCTGCATTCTTGCACTTTGTGACGCTTCTAGGGCTTTCACAGATTATATTGTAAAAAAAAAAAAAACAAACGGAGTCGGACTTTCGGTGCAGAGCAAAGTATCAAGTTTTGTGGTAGTGGGTGAGATTAGCATGTGCTTCTAGGTGTTTGCGGTAAACATCTGAGTTGGTCTTTTGTCTTGTTCGGGGAGTCAGTAAGTTGTCTGGTATTTTATTGTAGTTATTCATCGAAAGTGAGGATTTTAGTATAATCACTCAAATTAGGTGTTTTCGACGAAACTTGCAAGAGCTAAGTTTACATAAGTGTGTCAGGTAAGGGAAGCAATAATAATACCAACGAAATTAATTATTAGTCGACACTTAGCGGTTGCGCAATTGTTTAAAAATTGCCACGTCTATTCCGCTGTTTTAAATTCTGTTCCAGTTTAGGAGTTGTGAATCAGCCGTCAATTATTGATTTTATAAGCTATCATTATAACTGTGCAACAAGTGTGAAAGAAATTGATAGGAACTTTAGTAATTTGAAATCGTAAACTTCCAATGTTGCGCAAATTGTGTGATATTCAAAGAAATGTTTAGGGATTGTTAGCGAAAAGTATTAAGAAATTCAAGGGATTATTTGCAGTCGTAGCAGAACTGTCTTCTGTTTTTTTTTTGGAGAAGGATAAATTATTTACTTGGTGAAAAATGTTTTGTGTAAGGAATCTTCTGATATAAATTTAAATAATATACTGGTCGGTGGGCCTAACAAAATTGAAGGAAATGCTGTGCATTAAAGACTCAAGTGAAAATTATTTAATCTCTAACTATTTGTTATAATTTAGTAGTTTCGAGATTTCCTTCTAACCTTTTATACATTTCATAAGGATTGAAGTGGCCACGATGGAAGGGAAAGACCCTTACATGTTATTAATTACTTGTGCTTTCCAGGTAAGCACAAGTAAACTCACGTGAACAAGAGCCAAAGTGAGATGCTTTATGTTTCGGTAAATGCACATACCAGAAGCGTCTGAAAGTGACTGACTGTTATAATTTTATTCCTGAAATATATAAGTGGTTTTTAGAGACAGGTTTTAACCATATAAGCAGTGTTATTTCAGAACTTCTATTAAAAAAAATTAAACTCGATTCCAGTCACTTGTAACAAGACCCAATGGAGGGTTTTAGACATAATTCAAAACACATCCAACTTCATTTCTGAAGTCTGTGAGTTATCCTGATATCGATCGCCAAATGTGCGCTACTATTTATCCTGTGGCCAGCAAGTGTGAGCTAAGCACTCCGTTAGTGGATGACGGCTTGTTATATAGACGAGAAAGGCCCAATTTTCCTTTCTCAACACATGCAAACCATTAGCTCGGATAGTTTTAATTACGATTTTCTGGCGTATAACCTCCAAACAAATTGAGATAAATTGAAAGGAGTGAGTGCAAGGAGCGGGAAGGAATTCAACCATGGCCTTTTTGAATGAACTATCGCCGCACTCACCGGGTGTGATTTGGGTAAATCATGGAAAATCTAAATCTGGATGGCCGGACGGGAATTCGAACCCCCGTCCTCCGGAGACAGAGGCAGAGCGTTACCACTCAGCCAGCACGCTCGGTTTTTACGACTCGTCGACCTTAATATGGAGACAATTGGGAACAAAGGACTGAAAGGAATTTAGAGATGGACTTTTGAATGAATCACCCGGCATTCACCTGGAGTGATTTCGAAAAATATAGATGTCCGGATTGTCCAGATCGCTATTCGAACCCGCGTCCTCCCGAACGTACGGTCCGAGCATTACCCGCTCACTCAACAGCCTCTGCATAATCGTACACACTCACCTACATAGAAACACAAAATATCAACACAAAGAACACTGCAAACAACATAACAAAGAAGAAAGAAAATATCAATAAAAGTAAACTAATCAAAGGTAAGAAAATAATGCTTTCTTCAAAATTCAAATACCTTGCTGCTTTGGCGATATGATATTTTACATTTTTTAGCGCTTAGCAATATTTTCTTCTCTTCAAAAAAACAAATCATTAATTTCTTTCCATTTTTATACTATTTTTTGGCACTCGTAAACTGCAGGGATATTATAAATCATTGAAGTGATTTCACAAAATAACGGTAGCTATATTATTTGACATATTGTCACAAAACTTTACAGTCATATTGAATAACTCAAAATTATTTCCGCGTTTCAAATTTCTGCCACGAGTGCGCAAACGTGAGCAGTGATGGATCGGTCGTGGTGGGGGTGATGATCGGTCGTGGTGGGGGTGATGATCGGTCGTGGTGGGGGTGATGATCGGTTGGGTTCGGATCTTCAGGACAAGTCATATATTTTTCCTGCTTTCGTTTTGAGCTGAAATCCTGAATTAAACACTGATTGAATATTTCTGATTGTATTTAAATGTATTTTATATACCATATAAATGCATATTCAGACCATTTTCCTAGTTTTGGTCATATTTCGATAATATTTATGGTCATATCTTGAGGAAAATTCTGGCAGTTTTTTTAATAGATGAGAAGAAATTAAGGTTATTATTCACAGAGCTGTACTTCTGCTATACAAGTGGGGGGGAGGGGGGGGAATAAAACTAATTTTAACTGTGGGCGGAATTCACCAGTCATGAATTAAAAGTTATACATTATTGTCACTCTCTAAACGTTCTGTTCCGCCCGTCTTTTAATCTCGACAATGCAGCAGAAGCATGCCTGTGTCGATCCTCGTCAATCAATATCTCAATTAAATATCCTCAGTCATCGTTAAATCTGCAGTGGATCAGTGAGTAGACCTACCGCCATGTCGAAAATAAAATTTTCTGAAAGTGCGAAGTTACGTAAGGGAATTTAGAGAGGAGTATTTTAGTGCAACTGAAAGAATTCTATTCTGTAAATTATGTGAAATTAAAGTGACTTCAACAAAACTGTATAAAATTTAATTTCCCAATGGTGCAGCGAGTGCAGGGAAGCAAATAATGCTGTCTACATGAAAGCGACACTACTAGATAAAATAAATGATGTATAATTGAACATGTTTTAATGTATAGTAAATTTGAATCTTTGGTCATATTTTGTCATTTTTAGGTCATACTTACCCATCTTTAAGGTCATATTTGCCTGCATTTTCTCAGTTATTTCGGTCATAAAGATCCGAACCCTAATGATCAGCAATTTCTATCGTGGTCTAGACGCTCTCCCGACCTTACCCAACGCGATTGTTTTGTTTGGGGTTATGTGGTCAGATTCAGTGTTTAAACATCCTCTACCAACAAACCTACCAGAATGCGAACTGGCGTCAACAGTGCTTTTGAAAAGATTGATAGGAACATAGTGTACTGAGTGTAGTAATAACTGGATTTTCGACTTGATATCTGCAGAATTAGTAGGGAGATACATGTAGGGAACCTGTGAAACACCAAAAAAATCTTTTTGAGTTGTTTTTTTTTATATGACTGTAAAGTTTTGTGCAAATATGTCAAATAATATAGCTACAGTAAAACTGTAAAACCATTTTTTTATCTGGAACATTTTATCGTAAAATATACCGTTATTATTGCTTACTTTAGAGATTTGTTATTAGTAAGTGAAGCACTAAAAGAAAGTGTCCATTTAATGGAACAAGGTTTAGTTTTTTGACCAGTGGTAGCCTATATGGAAGTGGCTTCAGAGGAAAAGAGGTCGTCTTAGAATATGAATGAAGTTAGACCACTTCCGGGAGACAGAAGGCGGTAGGTTCCATAATTGTCCGTTAACTTAAATTATTAAGGTGGCAGCCGCAGGTACTTGCACGCAGGACTTGACCCCCAGAAAGTGGACTTGACCTCACACAATCGATTTGCTGGCCTCGACGGCCAAGGACTGACTCCGTGTCACCTCGGTCATCTCTTTATTGATTCAATTATGCTGACTCGCTGAACAGGAGCATCTTAGAGAAATTTTAGGCTGATTTTTACAAATCAGCGCCCAACGACAGGATTTCATCAAATTTTCGTTCATGTGTAACAACTTACAATAAATAGTACTGAATTACTGGAAATATTTGCAATTGTTATAGTTTAATTAAATCCATAGAACCGGAAATTGAGATTTGGGTTTTCCATAGTTTTCCGAAATCTATGCGGATGGATGTAGAGATGGTCACATCAAAAGGCCATCGCCGAATTCCTTCCCTTTCTTTGGCCCTACTCTTCTCCAGTCTATGTGCAACAGGCTTAAAGCCCGAAGAAAAAACATAATCATAAATACCAAGTGCGATGGGTGAGTAGTAACGCTCTGGCTTCGCATTCGGGAGGACGGCGGTTCGAATCCCCGTCTGGCCATCCATAGTTTCCCCAAATCAACCCAAGCGAATTCCTGGATAAATCCTTTAAAAGTCCATGGCCGAATGGCCGTCCCTTGCCCAATCCCCTCTCGCCTCTAATGACCTCGACGTCGACGAGGAGTTAAGCTTTAAGCAAAAAATAATAATAACAATAAATTTGCAAAAAATGGCTGTTTCTAATTGTTCTACAACACAAAAAAAAACACCGAACAAAAAACGGAGTGCTCTTAATTTCGTTATGACCATCTTCCGTATTCCTTAGCAATTCTGCCACTTTCTCATATGGTCAAGCCGTTTGCTCCTACCGTCTAGGAGCCAACAAATTTTATGTGGTTCGGTTTCCACGTTAAACTGTAGCCACGGCAGAAGCGGATGTCTGGCAAATCTAAACTGTCACCAGTTCGTGAGACCACATGTAACAGAGGGCTGAAAATGTTTTCCAGTGCCCCAATGAGTGTGGCAATTTGAGACATTCTTATTTAGTTGAATCTTTCACGAGGTTATGTGCTCCAAAAGTCGTTATCAATGTCTTACCCTCTATCAAGATGATGGAATGTAATTAGTATTTTCCAAGAAAATTGTCATGAAAACGATAATTTGGAATGTTTTTGGAATTTTCACTCGTTTCTATGACTAAACCAAAGTTAATTTTAAGATCCAAAAAATAAGTCTTGAGATTAAGCAGTAATTCCTTTAAGAAAACACATATTAAATATTTATTTGTTCAAAGGGTCACAGAAAATGTCAACATGCTGTGGTTTCTGGTTGAAGATATACTATTCATCATTACACTTAAGTTTGTAGTTCATAGAGTCGTTTAGTTAGTGAAATATGAAGGCAATGTCATGTTGACGACTATACTCGTGGAATTTATTCCCAAACCATTTTGATTTTCGGAGGCTGTGTTCAGTTTTTTTAAAGCAAGCTCAATCCACTACAGGCTCGCTAGGCCTGTCATATTTCAGGACCTTCACAGCTGCCATATTGATTCATTCTCAGAAAAGGCGGGATATGGCAAGGACACCATAATAGCGTTTATTGACATAAAAAGGCCTATGATAATGTTCAGAGGGTTAGCAAATAACAATGACTAAAAAAAGAGGAATAAATGAAAGAATCGTAGAACTTATAAGAAACATTTATGAGAAGTGTGAATATTGCGTGCGTCTCGGATTGGCTTCAGGAGGTGTATTGTCGCCCCTCATGTTAAATGTGGTTTTAAATGAAATTGCGGAAGCTAAGACAGAGAGAAATCTGTTACAGTTAAAAATTATGGCATTTGCAGATGATATAATGTTATTTGAAGAGACATGACAGATTCTGGAAACAGAACTGAAGAAAACGGCCGAATGTGAGGAAAAATATAGCTCGAAAACGAGCGTGAAAAATACCAAAGTAATGAAGGTATCAAGGGAGGTGTCACTTGCGGCAAGAAACTGGAATGGATAAAGTTGTTTAGATGGGAGCTGCCAGTGAAATGATGGAAGAATAATAAATAGTGGGCAATTATATCATCTGAAAACGAAGGGAAGGAAACCGAAATCTTTATAAAATATACTACCAACCAACATTGAAACCAGGACTTGGACAAAGAGACATCTCTGCAGATTACAAGCGACAGATACAAAGCATAGAAAGCGTTTGCAAGGATGGGAAGAATCATAAACGAAAACATCAGGGTGAAATTAAAGTGGCCTTAACGAAGAATGAGAATGGATGTAGGAGAATGCCGAAGTAGTCCAGTCATTTAAGCTTAAATTAGGTAAGAATCTCGGAATTCGAGATACCCAGCTGTAAGTCTGTAAATACTTGTATATTGACACCCTAAAAGTGGTCTCAAAACCTAGATATGGTAGGGTGTGCGCAACTATTAAATTTCGAGGTCAAAGGTCACAAAAAATCGTTTTTTTTGCGCTTTTTTTTGTAAATATCTCATTTCCTATGGGTTTTTTGCTATTTGTATTTACTATAAATATTGTAGAATACAAAATTCTCTACAAATTTTTCTAAAAAAATTTTTTATACGGTGAACCGTTTTCAAGATAGAGGGCGGAGAGCGCGCGGTCACAGCATCACTTCAGGTCAACCGGTGCCTCCGGTCGAAAACGCGCCATATATATAGTTGATGAACTATCGATAAATCAATGATTATAAATATTTGTCAATTTTTATTAACTATTATATTATATTTTATCATTTTTCTTCATGCATTAAATCTATATCTATTCAATAATACTGATAACCGTTTCCTGAAATTAAAAAATAATTAAGGGAAAAACTTAAATCATATTATAATTATATTCCCATTTACACTAATGACATTTTAAATAGAAAATAATTAAGTGCATCTTCTTTAAAATCTGTAAATTTTAAAATCCTTCCACTACGTCAAAAATTATACCTGGGAATTATACGGGCCACTATTATACACTACGGACCTTTCTATTTATAGCCAGTAGGGACAGATGTTCAATTGTATTGTATAGTTACGACCGTCTTCTCTTTCTTTCAGTTTGAATCGTATCTTGGTAACTACGGACGTACAATTTCAAGAACTATGGCTGATTTGTGTTTTCTATGTAATAAGTCAGATTCGGGAGGTGAATCGCTTATTGAAGTAGTGCGCGGTATGAAATATCTACGAACTGCAAGTGTCGAACGAAACGACGGAAAAATTGATTATTTAAAATCAGTAACCTCTGTTAAAGTGCATGAAAAGTGCCGAAGTGTTTACATTAGTAAAAACTGTATCCAAGCAGCAAAACTGAAACAAGAAGAAGGAGAAACTATAACTTCTCCATTAGTACTCCGTAAAAAAGAAGGTGAAGTGTTTGATTTTAAGAATCAACGTTTATTTTGTGGCGAAGTTGCTGATGAGGCTGCAGAGAAAAAGAAAAGAGAAAAATACAGGCGGAAGATAAAAAATGTGAGTACTCTTGAGTTCAAAGATACTGTTATCAAAAAAGCAGAAGAACGTGGGGATGATTTCGGAGAATTGGTGAAAAGTCGTATAATTTTACAGTATGATTTGATCGCTGCTGAAGCGAAGTACCATGCTGCTTGCTTTACAAACTTTTCAAATAAATCATCATCATCATCGCCTCTTGAGAACCCTCGTCAAGATAATCAAGTTACAGAAGCTATGTTAGAGATTTTCAATTACATCGAAAATAATAATGATTCTCAATTCACACTAAAAGAGCTTAAAGATGTCTTGACAGGGTATGTGCCAGAAGATAAAACTATCATTTATACAAGACTACAACAGAAGTACTTAACCGATATCGTAATTACGAAAAAAGTTGGAGCTTTCACAATCATTTCTTTCCGTGATGCACAAGCTAATATTCTATCAAAAGCTTTGTACGAAAGTAAAAAAATAGATCCTGAAGCAGAAAGGCTAAGAATTGTAGAAGCTGCAGCAGCAATTATTAGAGAAGATATCCGAACATCTATAGTTGAAACTAAATCTTATCCACCTACTAGTAAAATGTTGGATAATGTTAATCAAGAAATTCCAAAAACTTTATTACATTTCTTAGAAGAAGTCATCGTCAAAAACAGGAAAGGACAAATTGATCATTTAAAAACAAAATGTACTTCAATAAGCCATGCAATTATGGCTGCCATACGGGAACGTTCTTTTTCATCACAGTTACTTTTGAGCCTTTCTGTATTTCTTCACAGAAGATATGGATCTAAAAGACTATTGGATATTTTATCTAGTTTGGGATTTGCAGCCTCTTATAGTAATACAGTACAGTATGAAGTTTCAGCAGTTTATCACCCACACCCTCGTATTTTATCATCAGAGTCAGGTGCACTTGTACAATATGTTGGAGACAATGCCGATATAAATGTCCAGACTCTTGATGGTAACAATACTCTTCATGTTATGGGGATTATTAAGATAGTAACTCCAAAAAAATGCTGTTCTCTACGATGAACGGATACAAAAATTTACAACCAAACCAAAAGCGAAAGAGTTGTCAGCCATATCACATGTATCTTTACAAGTTTACGATAAACCAGTCGTACCTGGATACAGTAAAGTTCAAGTTGAAAATCTGCATGACGGTCGAGCACTAACAGAAAAAACAATCAACGGAACTGATTTTATGTGGTTATACTATATATGGCGCGTTTTCGACCGGAGGCACCGGTTGACCTGAAGTGATGCTGTGACCGCGCGCTCTCCGCCCTCTATCTCGAAAACGGTTCACCGTATAAAAAAAAAAATTTAAACAAAATTTGTAGAGAATTTTGTATTCTACAATATTGATAATAAATACAAATAGCAAAAAACCCATAGGAAATGAGATATTTACAAAAAAGCGCAAAAAAAAAACGATTTTTTGTGACCTTTGACCTCGAAATTTAATAGTTGCGCACACCCTACCATATGTAGGTTTTGAGACCACTTTTAGGGTGTCAATATACAAGTATTTACAGACTTACAGCTGGGTATCTCGAATTCCTAGGTGAACTTACTATAATGACTGGACTAAAGTTAGCACTCTTGAACAAGGAAGGAGACCTATTTGAAGACCACGGTAGGATGGATGGCTCAGGCGAAAGAAGTTGACTGGAGACAATAGTGAAGGGAGACTCTTGGAAGGTCCGTCACACATGGAGAAGGAGGTGCCAGGCAACCAGCATGTCAACACAGTAACTGAAGTAAACAGGGCCGGCGCTAGGAATTTCGGGCCAAAATGGGCGACCTTTTTTTTTAGCTCTACAATCTGGCCGGGTGACAATGGGTGCATTCTTGGCTTCATGGCCTGAGGGCCCCTACAGTCGATGATCGGGGCCCCCCATCAGCCGGCGGGCCCGGGTACTTTTGAGCCGCTTACCCCCCCCTATCCCCTAGCGCCGGCCCTGGAAGTAAACAGTTTGTTATGAAACATTCTGTCTTCAGTACTAACTGACCATTGTTTTACGACCTAATTAAGAGTGCTTGGTAAGTAACTTATTTGTTTTTTGTTTGAATCCTGCTTTTTTTAATAATATATTTCAGTATCATTCAAATATTATTAATACGTTATGTACCGGGTAGTTAGAATGTTATGGAACTTGTTCGTATTATAAGTTTGTGCACGACAAAAACGCAGTATAAAAACTTCGAAACCCTACGGTATACATTCCTGACATGTGTTTTGTCATTTAATGGTACAAACATTCATTTTTAATTTACCTGAGTTGCAGTTCTATTGAAAAGTAATGATAGAAAGAGTTAAAATAACTTATAAAGAACAGGCTTCCGAAAAAGGCAATATTTTTCACTCCCCACACTTAATTCTTTTCAGCGACAGTATAAAATGATACACGAGTAACAGAATTTATTGAATGACGCAGGAATAACTGTTACTGGTGGATTAATGCTTTAGGAACTTGCAAAGCAAACAACATAATCGCAGGTGGTCAAACAGTCTGTCATTATACAGATGTTACCAACCAGATTGATGTTAATGTTTAAGGTCAATGATTTGAATTATATATGTTATTCACAGCAGTGGTATATGGCAATATCTAGAAATCATTTTCTATCAGATTTCAGCCAGCTGTAGACCATGTGAGATAATTCCATGAATTCTTTTCTTTTTTCACAATATTTCTAATTCTTTAGCTGTGTTTGTTCACCTTGCTTTTCTTTTAATAGTATTCCTTTCTTTCTTTATTTTCCCTTGGACACTCTCCTTGATCTTTTTTCGACGTTTGGCTCTATTCAGAGTTTCTACTTTCTGGGTGTTCAATTTCATTTGCAGTTTCTCCTTTCTTAATCAAATCATCATACAATCTATTTCTTAACGTTTATGGATCCATTACCACCACGTGTCTACGAAAAGAAAAATTTCCTTTGGTATACGAACTATTATTTCCTGTAAGTATCAGAAAGTTTTTTAGTTTCCAAACATAATTCTTTGAAACTTCGTCGCTTCTGTTATCTCCCTTTTTTCTTTGACCCATAATTTTTCTCAAAAAATATTCTCACTTCTTTTTTAATCCTATAATTTTTTCTTTTCGGCTTAAAATTGAACGTTATGCTGCATCAAAATATTATGTTTTTGTAAATGTGTTGCAGTGTCAAATATTTGCTTTCGTTGACACTAATTTTCTGTTGTAAAAGTCTTGTGTTAATTGGAATGCTAGTGTCAGATTTCAAGATCGAGTGTCAAATCATTGTAATTTAGACTGTTTGGTCGTATAAATTCTTCAAGTTACTGTACTTACATTTATTTACTTAATTGATTTTTCCACATTTCGTTTTCATTAATTTTTAATTTCTCTATTTTCAGTTCTTCTTGTTTCAGAACTTTTTCATATTATTGATTAGGTCCATTGCTGAATATAAAGGGAAGGTTCTAAAGATGGAGCCTTAACGCTATTCTAAAAATGAAACAATTAGTTTCAAAATAATCTATCATTAATTGTTTGAATTATAATAAAAAATATATTCTTCCATATGCAACCATCACACCCAAACATTACTTCTTTTTTCCCTTTTTGCCCTGTCATAGAGGCAAGATGAGGTGTTCTTTCAGATTTCCACTCATCTTCACACTGTGGACAAATGTGAACCGACACCAGCTCACCGACAACGAGCATAATTTCTACATGTCTGACCAGTGAGCCTTTCTTCACCAAACTCATAGATTATAGACCATGATAGTAAGGCACTTTGTGTCGCTGTCGAATAGAAAAAATCTGGCAAAATCTATTAGATGTTGCTTCATGAACCATCGAAGGAATAATGTATGTTTGGTTTAGTACCGCTCTGCATCTTGCCTCACATTTATCTAAACTTCTTAAAAAAAATTGCTTGTAACTGGTATTGTTCACGCCGTCATTGCTTCATGTATATTTTCTTTTTATTGGCCTTCGGTCTCTGCGGCCATTTAGCCAGCTACAATTTTTTTTGTATCAACTGCTGTATGAGGCTTGGTCATTATATTGTGGACAATAGAGTGAGGACAGCACAAGACGAACATAAGTCTTAATTAAAACAACCTATGCCCGAGGCTGGACTCGAACCGGCGACCCTTGTAATGTGAGGTTAGCGTGCTAGTCTCTTTGTATATCTCGCAAATGTTATTGTATTCTTGTTCCCTTCATTTAATATTCATTCAACTAATTTAATTTGTGTAAAATAGAGGAAATCATTCATTTATTGTAATTACGTGAGACTAGTTTGTTAATGTGTGGTACTTTGTTCTGTACACTATACGAAATTGTTCTGAATGAGTGTGTCAGAAACTGCAAGCGTGCTAAATTGTTTTTGATCTTTATTGAGTCTCCTCTGATAACAAACAGGCCATATCACAGGAGACTCCTTTTAAGGGGAACCGAGCTTAGAGATAAGCGGTAACCATCGTACTTATCATTTAGTGGAAACGCGGGTTCGATCTGCGTTTCCACTATCCGAATGTTTGTTTTCATGATTTCTCGATATCATTTGAGACAAATGAAGATATATTTCTTTTTGAAGTTCACGGCAGAATTCCTTCCCGATGCTTGTTCCTCTCCCCAACCCCAGACCTCTAATCACCTTGACATCGACGAACCGCTAAGCCGACGTAAAAAAATCCTTACAGTTTACAAAGAATTACTCTGACTCTTCAGTTTAGCAGAAATAATCCGATATTTCGCTACTACATATTCTTTACAGTGAGCGAAACTGAAATAGGATCAAAAAAGAGTTACGCCAGGTAAAAGAAAGTTATGCCTAATATTTATTTGGCGTAAACCATAAATTACGTCACACATTAAGGGGGAGGGAGGCCGTCAACAAAGTGTGACATCGTGTGAGAAGGGAGGGGACGAGTCATAAGCTAGGTGACGTCACTTGTATAATTTGTATCACTTTTTTGGACGTAGCGGCCTCGGGGTTTAACGCTCGCTGTACCTACGGTGTCACACGTCGGCCGTCTTTAGGTGGGTTCCCACGACACGTGGATTTGCCGGCCGGGCCGGTTCATGTCAAGAGCGGGCCGTGGGAAGGGTCCCGCCTGTGCCTCTATCCGTCGCCCAGTCAGTAAACATCAAAGGCCCGGGTAGCTGAAACGACACTAGGAAACGTGGTGGGGAGGTGGCTAGCCTGTGGCGCGTGCTGATCGCTACAGTTCGGCTGCATAACGCGGCCTACAAAACAACGGGCCCTGGGAAGCTTCCTTTTGAAATACGCCGAAGGGCCAATAACGCCTTTGAGGATTTAACAATGCGTGACTTCCGCATACTTGTTTAAGCGATCGTGTGGCATCTGTGGTCCATTCATTATATAAAGCCACTAACCAACACAAGCAATCACATAAGAGACAACAAGAGGTTTGTCCATTACGAACATTCGCCCTCAAAGAATTGCAGTTAGACGTGACAGGGAAGTTCTTCGTTTGATAAACGATGACGATGCTACAGTATATGGTTGGATGTAGATGTTGACATCGAATGTTTCTAACATTATCCAATTCGAGAACTAATTGAGTGCTATGCAAGTCATAAATAATATATAATAATGGGTTCAAAGACCATGGACAAAAGATGAATAAACTATGTATCATTCATTTGTTTTGTTATGTTTTGTCAATTTTCTAAAATGTTTGATTTATTGTTGACTTTATGAAAAAATATTTTAAATAGAAATATATAAATAAATTTATAAATAATTTTGTACGTGCTGCTTTAATTTAATAGTATCTCAATTTAAAATTGTGATGACACACCAAATCATTGAATTGTGTGACGTTATATATAGATGGCTTGTTTTTATGAATGGTCGAACTAACAATATTTGCAAGGTTTCGACTGAAGCACAGTGTTGTGCGTATCTTTATATGGACTCGTGAGGTTTGGTCACAAGCGTCAGAGTAACCGTGAAAAGCCTTGTTTACACGCCTGCCACTAGAAAATAGATCGAAGTGGTAACGATCCACGTATCGTCAGTTAACCCAGTTTTAATAAGACAGTGTGTAAGACCTTCAAGAGGGTGAATTATCATACCGTGAGGTCAACGCAAGGACAGGTCGATACGTTTCCACCTTCTACACTATTCCCACAGTTACGAGAAACGCCAAATCGCTTCTATCGAGGTTCGATGTGGACAGAATATAATTTCCTTGCGGCTTATTGCAGAGCAATAATAAATCATTCTTTGTGCTCATTATGACTGGTAACAGCTTCTTACCGGTTGCGCAATCAACTTCTACTGCAGCAGCCTATCTTATTCTATTCTATTCTACAGTTTACAACAGAACCCTAAGCACGGAAACGTACTGAACAAGCACAAACAGACCTTCTCCACAGGTGAAGGTCGTGTCAAAGACCTTGGAAATTCAAACCGAGGTCGGGATTCGAACTGGAATCCTTCTAATCTCCGGTCAGACGCCCCAGTTACTTTTGTTTTTTTACTTGTGGCTTTACGCCTCGTCGACGGCTAAGGTCATTAGAGGTGGGTTGGGACTTGGGACAAGGAACGGGAAGGAATTCGTCTATGGCCTTTTTGAAGGAAGCATGCCGGAATTCGTCTGGAGTGATTTGGGGAAACCATGGAAAACCCAAATCTGGATGCCCGGACGGGTATTCGAACCCGTGTCCTCCCGAATGCGAGGCCAGAACGTTAACCGTTCACCCACCACGCTCGGTTATTTCATAAAATTAAATAAAATTAATATTTTCCCTCAACGTTTGAATCTTACTTTGTGTTATATTATTTAACAAACTGCTCTAACCAAATTCCTTTTTACGAAATTCAGTTATAAGTATATTTATTCGCGTTTAACGTTTCAGTTTTATCGATGAATACAAATGACATTAAAATGACCAAAGTTTCTTTTGTTAATAGCTTTCATTAATTGGTTACAACTGCGAGTAATTTTCTGGAGAGTTTTGAAATTAAACTTCTTACCGAGTGTGGTCGGATATTGGTGACACACTGGCCACGTATTTGGGAGGACGTGGGTTCGAATCCTCGTCTAGCCATCCAAATTTCTGACGTCCACTCATCAAAACTCAACGCAAATCTTTGTCATTGTTTCTTGAGACATTCAAACTGAACAATCATGTCCAACTTTTACGGCATTTGAAAAATTTGTGATCATAGATCATATAGTATTAGCAGAATTAGGAAGTTAAAATCCACTTTTTGAAAACAAATATCTCAAATCTGTTGAATTACAGAAACAATTTATGGTAAAACCTTTTTTGTAAACCATTCTGGAAATTGTTTATTCCATAGATTTTTCTTTTTCGAAATAGCTGTCAATAGTATTAACTTCTTTTTGTATTATTTCTACTTCCTAATCACAAAAATTCCAACTGTATCATTTTTTTGTGTATACGATCTGGGAGCTAATTTTGAAATAGGATGACATTATTCAAATTATAGTAATGTATACCACAAAAACAAATGGGAGTTCTTATAAAAACGTAGAAGTAAACTTAATTTCGAATCAGGAATAACGACATAAACACCCAATTGTTGATTGCTATGTGTCAAAAGTCAAATTGAAGGGTACAGGCAAACGAGACAGTACAACCGGCAGAAACCGAATTGGCCCGGAAAGCGACGAAGGGGAGGCAAGGTCACGCAGACTGACACACGTTTTTGCCCCATTTTACGGATTGCTGATAGGCTTAAATTTGGTGCGGGATCCTGCAGACTGCCAAACGATGCGGGATCCCGAATTGCTGGATTGTAATTCCTAGATTCTTGAACCGAAAGGCCTCTCCAACCTTCCCATAGAGTTCACAGTTGTATTCAGCGTTTACAATTCATCTTTCAAGCAGTAAATCGACCTACACAGCACTTTCAGCATTCCAGAAACCAATGAAGAGAACTTTACCGCCAGTAAGACAGATTTTCGACTTCATCGGAATTTTTGTTCACCTTCTAAGAAGAACTTAACCTCTTTTATACTTGAACTTTCGTGAATGTATCATTGACAAACTGTGCATAAAATCTGAGCGAAATGTTTGCTGGTTTAAACAACTTCATGTAATAGAAACTAAAAAGTTAGGTGTTGCGCAATGGACAAATGAAATACCTGTTCGCTAGTGATAATAAGTAAAGCAACGACTGTAAAAATAAGCGTGTAGCATTTGCGTGTCTTCGTACTGACACCAGCTAAATGCTATTGCGGCATTAACGAGCGTTAAAGTATTCTGCGTCTATTTCAAAAGTCTGTTTTATATTTGTTCATCCCCGTACTTGCCAATACTATAGCAGGTTTAAATTCGTAACCTTCGTTCAGTACATACCTTCATTTTGTACTTCTTGAGAAGTTCAGTTTTTGTGCGGAGTTCTTGTTCAATGTCGTCATAAACCTGTAAAGAGAAGTCGGTTACAAAACAGTATATCCTTTTAACGTTATTAAGTAAATAACATAAAAACACAAAAAATTAAAATAAACAAAAGAATAAAACAAATTCTTAGTAAAAAAACATGCAAGATATCAATTGTCAGCCAAATCTAAAGAAACAACAATAATATCATTTTAAACATTATTTTTAAAATCAAAGTAAATGTTTTTAAACATATTATCACCTACCATGTAACACATGATAAATTGAAGTAATTTGGACATCAGTACAAAAATGCAATAGGCAAAGTAAATGGGCCTAATGGTGGAAAACTGTCAGACATAGACCTTTGTTTTTCCCCCTATTTTGCTAGTGGCTTTACGCCTCGTCGTCGTTGAGGTCATTAGAGGCAAGAAAGGACTGGGCCCTAGGAACGGGAAGGAATTCGGCCATAACCTTTAAAGGAAACATCACGGCATTCTCGTGTAGTGATTTCGGTAAACCATGGCAAATCGAAATCTGGATGGCTGGACAGGGATTCGAATCCTAGGCTAGAGCATTACACCGCCAAAGACGTCGACAGTATAGTACAGGTGTACAGGTTAGCGTGTTAGTCTTGATTTGCAGGGCCCAGTGGTTTGAGTTTGCCATGGGCCATATGTGTTTCTATTTGCACTATGTCCTTTCATCCCTAGTTTGCATACAAAATACTAGAGAAATAATGTTTACAAATATAAAATTAATAAACAATGTATACTTGAAAAAAAGTCACAGAGTCAAATGCATGAAGACTTTAGGGGCTCCGTATAGCGTATAAATATGGACTATCAAAGTAGAGAACTGTGTAGAATAACAAACAGTTCTTTGAACATATTGTTCAGCGGCAAGGAGATAATGAGTACAAGAAATCATCATCCAGTGAAAAATAGAAGGCACTTTCTCACGACGAGACGTTTTCTGATTCAAGTTCCTGTTTTTATTTTATTTTTCAATATTTTTAGAGGAGGATTCAGTTTTGTGCTATATTGTAGCTACGATATATATCTTTCAGTTTCAATTGTTAGAACTCAACAGAACAAAGTAATATAAAGTCAGGAAACCTCCCTCGTTGAGCGTTTGACAGGTACTAGATCAGTGGTTTCCAACGGGGGTGGTTCCATGCACCTTTTGGCGTTGAATATGTCGTAGAGGTCGTTTCTGGTCCAAGATATATTTAAGGGACTTTTAGGACCACCTGCCACCCCAGCTTCCCAGTATCATATCCAGCTTCAAGGGCTGCATTCTCATTATCATATGAAATCACCAGTTTATTAGGGAAGAAAAGAAACAGATTGTCAATAGTGGAATGCGATGATTTAAGATAGCTCATGACAAATAAGGCACCAAATATCGAAAAATTAGTGTCATTACATTGAACTCGGCCTTCTAATTAATATTTGTTTCATAATATGTATTTGTAAAGCAAACTGAACAATACACCAATAGTATTAACATATTTTAATAAAGTAATTTTAGAAATATGTCCTTGTTATTCTATATAAGATATTATAACCTTCACCCAAGAGGGGTGTCATCAAATCACTGTTTAAAAAAGTGGATTAAGAGACAACAAAGTTGAACCACCATGGGTCACATTATTTGTTAGAAGACTTTGATAGGCGATGATGTCAGCAGAGACCATAAGTAGTGGCAAGAACTTCGTAAGTTATGTTAGAAGCGGAGATCCTTTTTCTACAAATTGGCATCTAAATGATTAGATTTCGTTTGTCGGTTTTCGAGTTATAGCAATCTGAATGTAGGCTTGTTTCCTAAAGGCCATTTTCGCTGTAATTCACCCACCTAGTATTCCCTACAAAACTTGATGCGATTAAAGTAATTTGCTGTGATACTGTGCATAAAACGTTGACAAACGATCTAATAAAATATATTTTTTTTGTATCGCGAACATTATTGTAACATTAATACACGCTTGACATGAGATTAGTAATTGTTAAGGAGAGACTCAAATATTTAATGTATAGTTAATAAAATTACTATACCATTCCAACATTTTTTACCTCGAATTAAATTAGTAATGATTTTTCTGGAAACGGTCAATGCGATAATCTTTACTAAATTCACAGCATTAACATGAGGAAGAAAACAGAAACAGCTAGCCTCAATAATCTTTCGCCCCGGGTAGGAATTAAACATGCAGCATTGAAATCTATGTATATAAAACTCAAATCTGAATGTTCCACACACAAGTCACCAGCTTCGTACAGTTGATTCTTTCATTTGACCGGGTAACAGTATACACCAGACAACTTGATTCTTGATACCCTGAATAATCTGCACACCAGGTTGCCTATTACTCAAGTTGTCGTAGAAAGATAGTAAAATTCCCTTTTTAAATGTTTCGACATCCAGAGCAGAACTGGAAGACATCCAAAGGGAATGCCGAAAACTACTATTTAAGGCCCTTCGATGAACCGGTTTTGAGATTTTGTATTTCAGTGACCCACCATTGCGGAACTCCGCTTTCAGTTCCCCCACCTCCTGCCTCGCGTCCCGTCCTTTTCTCGCAGCATGGTATATCCTTCCCTATTACTTCACTCTTATTAAATATAGCATGCGCTGTTCATAAAAGTTGCAAATGCAACATTTCTATTCATGATCATCATACTTGACTGGAATTAGGTATGGAGAGCAAAATCAGCTGGAGATCCGCGGGTGAAGCTGTCTGTAGTCATTAGTTAATAACATGCAAACATTTTAGCTTGTTAATATATGTACCGATTAATGACTGTATCGCCAGTAAAGAAACATAAAAGCTACTAAAAATTTTGCCGCATTCAACTACCAGCAGATTTGAGCAATCTGGTATATTTAAAGATATCAGAAGGTAAGCTAGACGACGGAAATGCCCCTTCCCAGTGCATTCTCAAGCCAGAGGACACTAGTAACGTTATATCCTGCAAGCCAATTAGCTTCAAAGTTAAGTTGTTCTCAATCGTAGCTGAGATCTTGCGTCCCCACCCCGGCTGTATTCGGCCAATTATAGTATGACCAAGCCATGTGCACGTGATCAGTGGACAACCGAATAATCTCTCAGTCAAGGAACACACTTCCAGTTGGTCACAGGGCAACTCAGTTCCAGCCATGAGAAGATATAACTGCTACTTTCTGAAGAATTATTAGGTACTTTTTTATTTATAGCTTTACGCCTCGTCGACGTCGATGTCACTAGAAGCGGGATGGGACTGGGGACAAGGAACGGGAAGGAATTCGGCCATGGTTTTTAGAAGGAACCATCCCAACATTCGCCTGGAGTGATTTGGGAAACCATGGAAAACCCAAATCTGGTTGCCTGGACAGTGATTCGAACCTGCGTCCTCCCGAATGCGAGACCAGAGCGTTAACCGCTCACCCACCACGCTCGGTATATTAGGTACAGACTAGTTTATTCCTCCATGCTCTATATAGGCTTAGGAAAGGCACTCCAGTTAGTCAGATTTCATTAGGTGTTTCTTGAACTGTTTTCCCAGTGCATTGCATTTCCTGAATATATGTTTTGTCGTGTGGAAGGTTCAACAGTTTATTTAACTTCACTAAAACTAACTTAATCTTTCCTTCGTGATTTCATGTCTGATGCTCATTCATATTCACTTTGCTAGCTCTAAGTCACTGTGGCAATAATTATTCGATCACAACGTGACATGTTGGGTGAACCAGACTCGTAAGTAAGCAGGTTGAACGAACTAACAGGTTGTATATTGCAACAAACCTTTCTGGTTCCTACAGATTAGGGTTGTAACGGAATTTTTATAAACGATCTCGGAGACAAAGTGAAAAGCCTTTTTAGATTGTTTGCTGATGATGCGGTTATTTATAGGGAAGTAAGGAATTTGGCCGATTGCTTAGAAATTCAGCGTGATCTGGATATTATTTTGGCATGGTGCGCTGAGTGGCAACTTACGCTAAATTGTAAAAAGTGCAAGACAATGAGCATAACTAACAAAAAGAATCCAATTGTTCAGAAATACGAGTTAAACAATTCAGTTATTGATATGGTCGATTCTATGAAATATTTGGGAGTAACAGTACAAAGGAACATGAAATGGGACTTACACATTAATTCGTTGGTAGGTAGAGCTAATTTCAGGCTGCGATTCATAGGTCGAATATTGAAAAATTGTAATGAACAAACAAAGGAGATAGCGTACAAATCTCTTGTGCGTCCACATTTGGACTATTGTTATGCCATTTGGGATCCGTTTCGTAAGGGGTTGATCGAAAGTATAGAGAAAGAACAGAGAAGAGCCGCTCGATTCGTGACCGCTTGCTACAGTCCTTATGAAAGCATCACAGAACTGATTAGTAGACTAGGCTGGGAGTCTCTGGTAGATAGACGACTCACGTTTCGTTTAAACTTATTGGTAAACATGCGTACTCCCACTTTCACTCACGAGTGTAGTGAAATACTTCGTCCACCAACCTATTTGAGCCGGAATGACAGGATAGATAAGATTAGAGAAATAAGGTGCCGCAATGATTCTTATATGAATTCTTTTTCCCCTCGTACCATTAGGGATTGGAATGCACAACAAAGAGATTAGCTTTAGTGCTGAGCACCCTCTGCCACCCACAATTTTGTGAATTGCAGAGTATATATGTAGATGTAGATGTAGATGTAGATGAAGCCATCTTTGCGGATGCAGATGCGGATGTTCAGTGATTGACATTTGTGGATGTGGATGTTTTGTGGAAGCGGATGTGGAAAAATAAATTTATGATTATTTAGATTTTAATATTTTATTTCTCATAAGCAAAGTCCATTTCCATATAATACTGCCACATTGATTTATTTTTTGCCTCATCTTTCAACAAAAAGTGTGATAATTTCACAAATGAATTAAATTATTTTCGCAACTACACACGCGACAAAACAAAACAAAAAAACAATCTTTGTCATACGAACTTTACATTAATTGAGGACTAATTCAAACGCCAAGCGCAATACCTTGCCAGGCGCATATCTCTGTGCCCGCCACTCGCCTTTCCACCGCTCCAGCGGCCCATTCACAGTCCAACTTGTGGGACCTACGATGATTCGGTTTTCTAATTAAGGGCTTTTAATGGAGGTTACATGACTATATGTAGGACGTATTGGATGTTGTTGGACTCCCAGACAGCCAACAGGGGTCCTTGCCATCCAACAAGCTATGGCGTTAGATCATGATTGGAGAAAACATCTTACGAGTGTGCGATAAGGACACTGGAGTGCCGCGAGAAAGTACGAGTGGAAAGGATTGCTTGGAACATTCTAGTAGCGCGAATGGGTGAGCTCATCCTAAGGTAGTTCTACACGAATGTTATATAAATTGGACTGTGAATTGGCCGTTTAGCTTTACATGCAAGCTCAAACTTGTAAATTCGTCGGTTAGGTACTAACACCGTTCAGTTCATTGTTACTTTTATTGCAAGATCGTAAGAAAAAAACAACCACGTTGTTGTTTGCTAAGCGATGATGGGCCGAATCTCGTATAGAGAGAAAAGAATAACATCTATTGCAATGCAAACAAAATTTCAGCTACACATCCTCATTAAAAATTGCGGATGCGGAGGTAGGATTTCACGCGAAAGTTGCGCACTTGCAGATGCGGAGATCCATTACATCCCTACTACAGATTCTTCGAATATGACAGTAGACCTATTGGGCATTTTGTAATTCCCCATTAAAAAGTTCGTGATATGACTCAGGTCCTGCTTCAACCTTTATAGTAAATCGGCATAGTAAAGCGTACATCAATTATTATACTTGGATGTTAAACTCAAAAGAAACATGACCAAGTAAACATGGGGTGGAAAAGTTTGTTCGCAACTAAATCAACGCTATAAGAGTATAGACACAGAGATTTCTAACCATAAGTGTCCCCGCAGACCCAGTACCTGCATCGCAATACTAAAATTAAATCACAGCTGCTTCAATAAATACCTTCACAGAATACATGCCACAGATACCCGTAACTGTGCCTGTGGGGCAGCAGAAGCTTGTGATGTTCTGAGAGATCTCTGGGCAGACGCGGGGCAGAAAGCCAGTCAATGTGGTGTGTATTTATTGCTAGACCACTGAGGGCTGCGTCGTGGGATGAGAAATGTGTTGGAACAGGGACGGGAGGTTGCTGAGAGAAAAATGTGGGGTGTGCACCCACGCAAGAAAGTGCCAGCACATGTGACCAAAACGTGATCTGATCTCCGTTAAGTTTTATTTTGTTGATTCAGAGGGCGGCCACCAATCGGCGAATGGCTGAGCGTATTTGGCTCTCATTGGCAGAAGAGGTGGGAGGAATTCTGGTGTGGAGAAGAGATGCGGGGACAAGAGGATTGCGATCGACGGCACCAGCACGCTGTCCTGGGTAGTTAGCCACCAAGAAAGGAAGAGACAGTTGCAATCCCCTTCAGCCCAGTAAACCGCCTGAGATAATTCTCTTGCTCAAATATATCTCCACAAAATATTGTTTCTGTGTGCACTAATTTTCACTGGCCAGATTGTGATTAAAAGTAACTTAAATGTTTTATTGTGAACTTTGTTTTCAATCACCCTCCATCCTTATGTTATTGAGTTAAGTAGAACTTGTAGTGTGAACTCTGTGTTCAATCTTTTTTTTTTTTCGGCCGGCGCTTTTCTATAAGATAGCAAACTCTGCTGAAAACCTGGCGGCCACCCTGACTAACTTGACTAACTTTAGATCACAGAAACCACCCAGTAATGTCTGAATAAATATAGAAAGGTAGACATCACAAGATAAACCAACTTCAGTTTAGCTGCCGAATGAAGAAGGTGAAGGCTGAGCATTTTGTAAGTAGCCTAACAAAAGAAGGACTGCTGCCTAGCTGTCTTACCAGGCTGATAACATCGGTATATTGTGCCAGCATACGAGAAATACTGGTTTAGATATTTAAACTAGCTTTAAAGATATGTACACTCTTTGGCAAAAAAATTGACTGTGGGCGCCTGAGAAAAGGTCCATTATTTTGCACTATGTGGCATCACTGGAGAGTTTGTTCCAGGCATTGACTTAAGGAAATGAATAACAGATGGCGCTGAGTTGAATTCCCGCAATGATGCTACATTGTGCGAAATAAGAGACTTAGTCTCAGGCGCCCACAGTCAATTTTTTTGCCAAAGAGTGTACAGCTTATCTGCATGTACGGAGTGTGGTGGGTGAGTGCTTAACGCTTCGGCCTCGCATTCGGGAGGACTTGAGTTCGAATCCCCGTCTGGGCTTCCAGATTTAGGTTTTCCATGGTTTCCTCAAATTACTCCACGCGAATGCCAGGATACTTCCTACAAAAGGCCATTGCCGAATTCCTTCCCGTTCCTTGACCACCATTCTTTACCGCCTCTAATGACCTTGACGTCGACGAGACTCAAAGCCATGTAGATGTTACTGTGTACCTTAAGCATGAGGCCGTCCTCGTCGTCGACTTTGGATAGGACTTGCGCCAGCGCACGCAGCCGTCGTTCGGATGCCTTCTTCTTGCGCAGACGCCTCGCCTTCAGTTCTTCGTCGTTTGCACACTCACCACCAATCACATTCTTCTGCAGCTTCTCCAACCTGGAAGCGAGACGTGGGGAATGATTAAAAATATATACGAATAACAAAAACCAGTAAAAATGTTCTGTATTATTATACCTTCATTGTTTTCTTTAATGGTAATATTTTTTTTCAGATTTTTATTTGTCCATTTATGCGATTGTTAAACTACAAATGGGGCTATTGAAAATGAATACCTGTCCTTACAATATCCAAGATTTTTTGTTTTTTCTCATATAATCCTTGCTATAAAAATAGTAAAAAGTTAGGTGGCTGAAACTTTACACCATATTTGGATGTATTATGTGGTTTAAGTCTGGAGATTTGCTGTATTCCAGAGGACTGGAAATATGCTAGAAGTACCAATTCATAAGGATAAGGACACAAACAGGGTTGAAAACTACAGAACCATTAGTTTAGTGGTGGGTGAGTTAACGAAAAGTTGTATAGCCATATACATTAATAAAATCTGTGAGTAAAAGAAGTGTTTTATAAGTCAGCAGCATAGTTGTATACGAGGTCATGCATGTTGATCTCAGTAGACATTTCAGATGAATTGAACAAAGAAGGCCAACTAGATAGTGTAGCACTGGAAAGGCATTTGATACAGTTAGGCATAGGATGGTAGTGACCATTGTGTTATTTATGCTAAGCTGTATCTTAGGGATGACGGGGTGGACCTGTCCATTTTGTTTTCCTTTGACCAGTTATGACTCCTCCCACTCTCTGTTCCATGATTCTCTTGCTTTTTTTTTTTTTTTTTTGCTTTTTTTTTGCGATTGTCATTAGGTCCTCGCAGTTACTAACGGATAAGCACTGCCTTCTTCGCAAGCTAGCTTCGCCAACTGATCCACCTGTTCGTTTCCTTCTAGGGTGATGTGGGCTTTCACCCACACGATCACCAGCGTTTTGCCTTTCTGTTTCACCCGGTATGCTGCTTCTAAGATGTTACATAAGATACTGTCTTTGTTGGCAACTTGCATGTGTTCTTGCAGTCTGGTCAACGAAGAACGGGAGTCTGTTATTATGACCGATGTTGTGTCCACCGAAGCCTCAGCATACTCAATTGCCTTCTGAATTGTCACCATTTCCCCTGTGTAGACGGATGCCTCTCCGGGTAGTTTGAACATACCATGTCGCTTCCTCTTTAGATCCAAGTATGCACAGCCTACTGATGACTTGGATCTCGACCCGTCTGTGTTGTAGTGGGTGCCTTGGGGGGCAAACTACGTTACAATTATCTTTCATACCTTTATGATTAATAATTGTGGATTTTTAATTTTAATTTTTATGAAGGAGTGAAAATTATTAATTTTGCAAGAATCTCGACGTTAGTTGGAATTTAGGAAAAATTGTCACAATATGACATTTATTTTCTTATCACTGGCGATTACAAGTCTGAGCGAATTTACCGTTAACATTAACACAAATTGGCAAAATCATAAAAGCAACGCTCAGAGTTACAATTAGCCATCATGAGCAAGCAAACAATTGTATATTTACTTTTAAATATATCTCAGAATCAAAATGCAAGAAATAATGACAATTGGAAACAATGAAAAATACAAGTTATGACGACCTCAGACAAAGGTATCATAATACTGTGACTTTACAGTTAAAAAAGAAAATCATGGGCGCCAGAATGAACAATATATCATTCGAAAATAACTAGTTCTGGCAAATTATGCCGCTAGCTCAGGGGTTTCTACAATTACAAAGTGAGAACATGGACCTATCCTCTCAAAGTCGCTTACGGGTTCTGTTTCACGGAATGCACAATCAGATGGCTTGGTCGTAATAAGTTACCATTGTAGTCCTGCGTCTGATGTCTGCGGTGACTGTGGCGGACCCACGATATGTGAGATTATCTCACAAGTCGGCTATAGGCATCTCTGGTCTGACAATGCGCATCATCGCATTACCGGCTGTGTTGCTGTGATAAGCTTGCTCCAGCAAGGCAAGCTGGCAGCCAGATATCGTACAACGGCAGTTGGCGAGAGAAGCCAACTTTCCAAGTCAACCTCAGACTAGACTCGCATAGCTTGGACTCGAAGATCGAAGTCAGAATGTCCAGTTCCTCGCTCTTCGGTCCACGAGGAAACTTCTCGCTCCGCCCATTTGTAGTCTCGAAGCTCACATATAATAAAATTTCCCAGGATTTTGAGTTATACACTCATTTGGATTGGATCTTCAGGTCGGCACCTAATGTCACGTGATATCCCCGATAGGTGATTTGCCTAGAGTATCTAACAGAGGTCGGACATATTCGGCTGCGTTCGGGGACGACTCTCTGTTCTGGCGGCAGGCATTTCCCGCCCGGTGAGTAACCTTGTTGACCGCCTATCCCTAGGGAGCAGAGTGTATGGTCGGGCAAAACCCCAAATCCGCGACTTCCTGTCGCCATGATTCGGGAAGACCAAGATTAGCTTCAAGCCTACATAGCTCAATAATTCTTGAATATTCGCTTTACCAAGATAGACTGTATGTTCACCATTTCATTACAGTCCTCACTTGGAATCTTGCGTACTTTATAAAATTACAACAAAAATCTATTTAGGTGGTCGCCCAAGATTTATGTAAATTACTCTAACATTATGACATATATAATAAAAATGCACCTTGTAACGTGGCGACAGCGCGTCATGTTACAGTGTAAATGCGGGATGTGTTTGGCGATTGCGCAAGGAATTCTGACAGCTTAGCGGTATTGCCATGTATGGGGTCTTTCAAATTCATGTCGGTTTTCACGTTGAGTAGTGTAACAGTTCCTTCATGTGGCATACAAAACTCTGGAAGGAGATATGTCGACATTATGTTGTTGTTCTCTTAGTGCGGTTATGGGATCCTTTTACGTGACCAGTATCTTCCGAAAGTCAATTGGTTTCCAAGGGTCTCAATTTTTCGGATGAGGGGGTTGTTATTAATCTTCTCTTGTTTCAGCAGAAACTGTTTACAGAGTTGCATACGTCGTATATGGAGAGGTGGCTCTGGTGCTTCTACCAGTAGTGCATTAGTGGGTGTTGACGTCATAACCCCTGTGCATATTCTTAGTGCTTTGTACTGTAATCTGTCGAGGATTTGAAGGGTGTTATCCGCTGCTGATCCGTAGAACATGCTTGCGTAGTCAAAATGTGGTCTGATGAGCGTTCGGTATAAAGTCAGGGCAACTTTGGGGTCTGTACCCCACCAAGGTTATGTGGTTGCTTTCATGACATTAAGTGCCGTCCCACATTTGCTTGACATGTACCTCATCCATATCAGGGATTCTACGTCTGCTATAGATTGACACCGCTGTCTTGGTTTGGGATATGTTCAAGCCGTTGTTCCTGAGCCATTGCCCTAGTCGACCGACCAAGTCATCTAGGGCGTTCTTGGAATCAACTAGCTCGTTCATCATTACATAGAAATATAAGTCGTCTGCATACTGGAGCATCATCACCTTCCAAGGTCGCTGGTATAGATGTTGAACAGCAGCGGGGAGAGCGTGGAGCCTTGTGGAAGACCTCGAATTGTTATTCGTGGGTCGACTATTGTACCACTGATGTGAATCGCGACCTCCCTGCTTGCAATGAGATGAGGTTAGCTACAAATTCGCTAGGTAGACCCATGTCCAATATCTTGCTGGCACCACATCGTCATAAGCATGCGTTAGACCCACATACAAGGCCATGAGATACGCGTTAGAACAGTAGCACTCGTAGATATCTGTCATGAGGTGTGCAAGTACCTCTATCATACCCTTGCCTTTCCTGAAGCCCATTTGGTGCCCTGGTAGTAGGTTGTTGTTTTCTAGATACTACTCCAACAGTTGTTTGACCATCCTTTCAAGAGTTTTAAGCCTACAGAATAAAAGTGATACTGGTCTGTAGGACGAGGCAAGTGTGGGTCTTTGCCATGTTTTGAAATTGGCACTACTCTTACGCGCTTCATCTCCGGTATATTCACGCGTTTACTCCACACGGCATTCATCAGTCTTAAAAAATATTCTTCGTTTGGCTTGGGAGGAATGAGATAATGCTATAATTGATGTTATCTGGGCCAGGAGCACTGTTGTTGTTGTGTTTAAGTGCAGCTTCAAGTTCATCTTCCATAATGGGTGCTAAGAGAGTGTTATATTGCCTCCCATCTTCTGTGATCACCACTTCCTCCGAAGCTGTGGCTGGGGTAAGGTTGCGCAAAATATTCTCCGCAACCAGTACAGCTGGGGCAGTATTACGTGTAGTTCCCGTCGCATTCTGGAAGACTTTTACTTTTCTCCAAATCTCTTTTACTGGAGCAGTTCTGTTGAGAGAATTACAGAAGTCGGTCCAGCCTTGGCGTTTTTTCTCCTTCAGGACTTTTTTAGTCTTTGCTTCTATCTCCCGGAGATAAATATAGTTCTCTTCTGTCGCCGAGTCATTGTATTTTCTGAGGGCCATCTGTCTTTCTTTTACCGCTAGTTGACAGTCTTTAGCCAACCAAGGAGGCGATTTCCTGTGGCAGGTGCGCTGTCTAATCTAGGAGATAGCCTTCATCGTCGACTTTTCAATGGCTGTCATAAGGGATTGGTAGTCGGCTACTACGTCGTCCGAGAATTCGAAGCTCTCAAGATTTCTTGTTACTTCTTGTCATACTTCAACCAATCCGCTTTAGTTATCTTCCAGTGGTATGGTGATCATATCGACGTTGTTGTTTGTGTGCCCTCGAATATATGATTAGGAGGTGTCATTATGATAGGAAAATGATCAGATCCCGATGGGTCGGTGAAGATCTTCCGTTCTATGTCGAAAGACAAATCCGGGGAGATGAGTGAGATATCCACTTCCGATTTGCGTTTTGTGGGTCTATGGTACCTCGTTTCTGATCCGACGCACAGTAGGACCAAATTCATTTCTTCCAGTAAATCTATTACCACTTTGCCTACTGCACCGTTGGATTCGCTTCCCCATTGTTGGTGATGGGCGTTAAGATCCGCCATGATTAGCATTGGGGGAGTTAATTCCTTTATTACCTGACGAATTTCTCTTTTAGAGACTGGTGTTTGAGGGGGTCTACATATTGAGGCAACTACTACTTTTCTGTGGTTCCTACTGTCATATTCTACGTTGGCTGCGCAGGCTTGCAGAGGTAAACCCTGCAAGCTAAGCTGTAGTTCTTCGTACTGTATTCCGCTTTTGATCAAAAGAGTGACCCCTCCGTATCCATCTACTCGATCCGACCGAATCACATTGTATCCTGTACAAAAGAATTGGTAGTCCGGTTTCAGCCATGTTTCCATTAGTCCCGCAACTGTAATGGAATTTTCTTCGAAGAGGTATTATAGATTTTCTTTATTAGATCGGATTGACCGAATGTTCCACTGCATGAATTTATTGCACTTTCCCATTATTATTGGGCACTAAAGATTTTATGATAAACTCTCTAATATCTGGCATAACGCCTGAACTGACCATCTTCAGCATCGAGGAGACAACGGAGACCACTTTGTCTATGAGGGGGTCTTCCCTTTCGAAGCTCAGGGGTCTGTGAGGGTTGTAGCTTATCGGGGCAGATGTGGAAGGTCCATGATCAAAGTACATTTCTGATGGAATCTTTATATGCTGACTTCTGGTCGACTGCTGCTTGGATGAAGGCTCAACACTGGCTTGCTTCTGAAGTCGTTCTTGCAGAGTAGTAGCAGGCCTAGCTATTACCCGTGCTTGGGTGAGAGTGGTTGTTAACCTACCGGATTTAGGCGTGCGCATTGGTGGGAATCTGAATGGGTCTGGTGTAAAGGAGGGGCTGGCAACTTGTTTAGCGTAGGAGGTTGGATTTTCTAGGGTTCAGGCTTGTTCTAAAGTGAGGTTATTGTAGGCCATAAGGGTCTTAATTAGCTTTTGTTTCATAAACTCTGGGCAGGAGCTTGATGTAGCTATATGGTCTCCGCTGCATATTGCGCAGTAAACGTTGTTGATTTTGTTACATCCAGATGTTTCGTGGGCCTCTCCGCATTTGGCATATCAAGCATTGCTGCGACAGTGCTTGTTGACATGACCATATCTCAAACATCTGACTCTTTGCACGTATGGTTCGACTTGACATCTAGTGTAATGAAAACGTGTGGTGAGAGGCTCTGTCTTTGAATGTAACGTATACCATTTGGAGCGGGATTCACTGGTAGTTTCAGTCGAGTATGATCTTACGTTTTAGGTTTCTGGCTGATATTACTCCGATATCTAAGTCTATTACATTTAGTATTTCCTCATCAGTTAATCTTGTATCTACCACTCTTATTACCCCCTCTTTAACGGTGCAATCGCGCGGTATAAAGAATTTTATATTCTGAGGGTGGTTGGTGACTGATGAATAGCTATTTGCTGCCTTATAGTTGTTGAATTCGATTTGGACAAGGTTCCTCCCCTTAGCTGATATTTTAATTATCAAATGTTTCATTTCTGGGATGAGTTTCTAATAAATTTACCAACGGACATGGGGTGTAGACGTCCGAGGGCACCTTTATTTGGGTGGTCTTCCGGATTCGTCTGTTCTGCATAGACTATGAATGAACCAGAATCGTGTTCTGAATACATGAATTTCTCTTGTTCCAGTGAAGTAGCTGTTAGAACGTTTGTTGAAATGTCTGTTGGTACAGCTTTTTGGCTACTATGGCTAGTACCTGTATTAGTCGTTATTGACATTTCTGATTGGGCTGTCTCTTCACTTCCTGTAAGGCCTGTGTCAATTGTGTGGTTATTAGGTGTAGCTGGAACTCTATCATGTTTAGGTCAATTTCTCCAGTTAGGGTTCCTTCATATCTGGTAGTTATGCGAGAGGTCTGTTCTAGGTCGACATACGATCGTAGCTTGCGTTTCTTGATGACTGTTATCAGAATCTGAATGTGCAATGGGCGGCGTACTTACGGGGTCGACTTCGATCGGCGCATAGCACTCTCCTCTGATGTAGTACATCCCTCCGTGTCCTCCTGCATTTTGTAAGCCCGTGGGCTTACACCTTTTACACTACTCACCCACTATCATCCACCTGTTGTGTTGTTGATCCGAAGCGGTAACTTGAGATCGAAGTCACACTAACCACTGTGTTACCACGATATCCAATAGCTTGCTCACACCACTTGGAACGGCACGCGCGAAAACGAGGAAGACATCCGCACTGTTCGATGGCTCAGAGCGAACTGTCAGAAACAAATTTTAAAATTCTTCCTTGCTCCGGCGAAGCGTCATTTTTGCGGCAGCTAACGAACTCGACTAAACGACAGGTTCAGACGTGTTTAACCGATGAACCAGTAAGCAGTGATGAGTGGTGGGGGACGCTACTCGCCCGATATAATAGAACAAAATGGATCGACTCGACCAAACTACTAGATAAACTGCTCGCTGTTCTGACATGTTTAGTTACTAAATTAGTCGGTATTCGACTAAATTATTAGCCTAGTGCGAACCAGCCTTTAGAGTGCTGACATGTTCTTCGCTAAGGCTGATTCTGGTGGGTAGCTCTATTGTCTCTAAATCTCGGTTTGTAATGACGCGAGAGAGTTTTCATATGTTACGCTCATAAGTTTCGAAGCAGTAGTCTCTGAATTAATCGTGGCCCAATAGCATGAGACCACGCTGACTTGAAGCACTAGTGGTTTCCACCACTGCTGTGGGAGTGCGCTGCTTGGACGAACAGTTTGAATGCAGTGTTACTAATTTGTGCTGTTCGATATATTGCTGTTTTATAAATGGTTCTTACTAAAAGAAAAAAATTAATTTCGGTAGTTATGGTCCTTAGTCTTGTTGGATATGCTTCCTGTTTCAAAATTTCCTATTGTTAAAGTAAGACGTGATTGTCAGAGCTTTGAGTTGCTCTGTCTTAATAGAACATGCACGAAATGGGAAGTTTACAGTAGTAGCAGGCCGTAAGTTAATTGGAGGTTAATATTATTTTTAACTGTCATATTTTATCCAATGGCGATTTAGCCTCATTTTTATTGCAAGTTTGGTTAGCGCTGATTAACATAATCAGCAGTCAGTATCATATTTCATTGTGTTGAACGGTTACTGCAACACCATATTAGTTGATTTTGAAGTACGGATAAGAAATGATGTTTTGTAAAAGTAGTTTATAGACATCTATTTTGTTGGTGTGTGTTTATGGTGAGCGTTTGTTACTAAACTGCTGCGTTTAGTATGTTTCTAACACAATTGTCCCAACAGTTTGATATTGACATTACTATTTTGTCTGCTTATGTCGTTTTTGATGATTTTATTCTTCTGGCCCGGCATGCATTGCTGCCTAATGGATTACTAAAACCAAGAGTGGTGGATGAGCGGTAATGCTCTACACTCGCACTCGGGAGGACGCAGGTTCGAATCCCCTTCCGCCCAACCAGATTTCGGTTTTTCATGTTTTCCCGAAATCACTGCCTGGATGCTTCCTTCAAACGACCATGGCCGGCCGAATTCCTTCCCGTTCCTTACCCAAATCCTATTTCTCCTCTAATGACCTCGACATGGACCATTAAAACAATAGTCACAGTAATGCAATCTGTAAAATTAAATTTCTTCATTTAACTGTGTACAAAATAGTTGCAGTCTTACTGAGATGGTAAAAGTCTAAGAAAAATGAAAAAGGGGAGTAGTGTTAATGATCTTGTATAATTTAGTATTATGTTAATATTATACGAATTAGTGATATTGATGTATATGATGCTGATAGAATAAAATTATTATGTTATGTTTTATATGGACCAAAGAAGTACTGATAGTATTTTGAAGCTAATAGAGTGTTTGAAACATTGCCTCGCTAAGTGTCTTTGTTTTAGATAGAAATGTTGGGTTAACTAGAGAGAGATTCCGCTAGAACTACTTTCCTTTGCATGAGGGAATACAGTGTTAGTCAGTCCTCTAGTGTACGCGGTAACACAATATCCATATGACTGAAGCAAGATTCGTAATTCTATATGGCTGCCATCGTACTAAATGAAAACACTGCATTGTTATTATCACCACTAATTATCTCGCATCATTATTGAAACAGGAATAAGGTCGGGCCACGTTTCACCAATACCTGTCCGCACCGCACAGGCACTTTTCTTATTGTTGGTGCTCACTCCATTGAAGTTAGCTGTAACTACACCGCGTATTGTCCAACACTCGGCCGATATCACGCTGTCATGGTTTACTTTTGGACGGTGCAGTGCGGTGTCGGGCTGGTGAATGTAGAGAAGTTTATAGAGGGAATTCGAAAATTTCCGGTCCTTTGCGACCAAATGTTGTTTTCATGTTACTGATTTCCTTTAAAAAAAAAAAAAAATGTCATTTTTTTCAGTCTCTCTTTCAGGCTCATCAGATGATCGTAAAATGTAGATTGTGTCCTAAAACATTCGCAAAATTTCATTTCATCATCCATCGGATGCTTTGACTACGGTTGCTACACTTTTTTAACAATAAAAGTACGTTTGTGTTTTGGAATAAAAAAAATATTTACATTGCATAGAAAAAGAGCACGTTTTTTGAATACATATTTTTCGTTACTGATGCATTTGATCTGATGTCTCAGATGGTTACGGCGTACGACTGGGTATGGAAGGTCCCCGGTTCAGATCCCGCTCTCAGCTGCAATTTTTACAGGCCTTAAAGTTGACCTTTACATCTGGCAAAGATTTTATTTGTTAGTGCGAAAAAGATTGGACGCTCCGCTGTTGGAATTCGACTTTAAACTTTAGGTCTCCTTTTCTCTTATGATTGCTGAGTAAGATGCGGGGATGCGATGGAGGTGCACTGCGCTGCCGGTAAGAAACTCTGTGATTGGGTCTTTGAGACCACATCAAATTATTGTTCAGCATCTTTACAATGTAGATTTAAATTATAATATATAATGATCTAATTCTTTACCAACCAAAAATTATCGAATTAATCGAAAGTAGCCTGAAACAAAACAAACACACAAGTGTGAAAAGAGTGACAGTATAAACTACCATTGTTTATTTTTCAGTCGGAAGAGATTAATAAATAATTAATGTGCGTTATTTTGTTCTGTACGTTATGCTAAATGGTTCTAAATGAATGTGTCAGACTTTTTAAGTGTGATAAATTGATTTTTAAATTTAACATCTCAATTAAATAAAAATCACATGTGATTTGTACCATCTACCATATTTCGGCGCGTTTCCAATTAATATAATTTGTTTACTAAGTTCAAAGTAAGTTTAAAACTTTTCAAATCGTTTGCAGTACCTTTTAAAATCATGTCAAGTTAGATCTAAGTAGTATTAAGTTTATTTATTTTCAAGTTTATTAAACGTGAACGCTACATGACTTTTTTTTTTTTTACTTATTGCTAAGGTCATTAGAGGCGGGATGGGACAAGGAACGGGAAGGAATTCTACCATGGCCTTTTTGAAGGAAGCATTCCGGCATTCGACTGGAGTGATTTGAGGAAACCATGGAAAACCCAAATCTGGATGCCCGGACGGGGATTCGAACCCATGTCCTCCCGAATGCGAGGCCAGAGCGTTAACCACTCACCCACCACGCTCGGTGGCTACATGACGAATTCCGTGACAGAATTCAGTTGATGACAAGTCTAACGAGTAACGGATAGACGGGTATGAGAATTTACTCTCAAAGTATTAATAAATATCGGTAAATACATAATTAGGAAGCATGAGCTCCATCGCAATTCAATTCAACACTACACTAAGAGAGTGGTGGAAATATGTAAGTAATAATATTTTATGGTTATTAGCATCAGTATCGTTGACTCGTTAATACCATCAACATATTTCTAAATTTGTAAAAGTTCTTATCTTTTCGGTATTGATACCGTAAGAGATCTATCTAAGAGCTGGTTAGTTGAACAAAAGTAGAACAACGTTCCGCAGAAGTAAAATAATTTCAGACTGCAATTTCTGCTTTAATCTATCGAGAGGCAATTTGATAACTTGGATTAAAAGCACTGTTCAGCCAATGAGATTTCTGATATACTGTGGTTTCCATGTATCAGCACAGATAAATTTTAGATAAATTCCTTAATATAGGATTGCCTGATTTTCTCCCCAACCATTAGGATCTCAACTTTGATGAACATTGAACTACAAAAGAAATAAAAAACCACCATGTAGATACACCGTATTTTTCTGTCCAGTCTTAAATTATAGAATTCATACTCCGACAGAAGAGCGCAAACAAGTCCACTCAAAACGAATGAAGTACTTCTGAGCCCATAAGAAAATAAAACTCGCCATCAAATACAAGAAGGCTTAGTTGGCCTAAACGAAAGTACATACATAATATTAGTGTCTCAATAAATCATCGTAAAATTCTTCACAAAAATAATAACTAAGCTTATAAGTGACGAAATTTGTATTTCAATCTCTCAGGTTTGTTAGCAACAGGTCAAAGTTAGTTTCATATTATATTGCATCTTAATGGTTGAATTGCTTAGTTTTTATCACGTAATCAGTATCATTAATGTTACTGAAATTTGGTGATCAATGTTTGCGAGCAAATATAATTTTTTACGACACTACATAGTTTATTCGGCGTTATTACATAGTATGAAATAAACCACTGTAAAACCTCAAACTTGATAAATCTCTAGTTTTCAGTGTCAACAAGTTGCAGTACATTTTACATTAATGTGATACTAATTTGCGATTAGATTTTCCATTCGCTGCCACAGTATGCCTGCTAAGAAACAAACACTTTGACTAAATTTCAAATTTTCTGTAATATTTTTATAATATATGCCAAAAACTAATACATACAGTGCAAAATTTTCCAGTCTTACCTTTGAAGCACTTCCTGATGAGGGGAATTCATTTTGATTTTATTCCTGTGGAAAAAAAGTATAGTTATGTAAGTATGCTTGTGCAAATCGTCATCTGTATATAAAAACATTTTCTGACGTAATATTTGAAATTTCTGCTGCAAACTAAGCCATTCTAATTCAATTGTTACGTTGATTTCATCTCCATAGAAGAATTTCATTCATAGGTATCATCTACAAAACAGTTGCTATTATTAATGTATTTGTAAAATTAATATAGGCCTACATACTATTCTTTAAGAGTGAATCTTCCGGTATAAAAATCAATTCTGTTATGTAATTATTTTGCAGTAAAGTGACCCCTTTCCATATTCCACAGAGTCATTCTGTCTTCTGCACTGTGATCTATGGAAAATAACTATTATATTGTATTTCCAGTTAATAATTCAGCTACTTCCAATTTAATGAATAATAAAATGATACTTAAATATTTCAGATGAAAAAATTACCAACTACAGCAAAAAATACTGATAAGGTTTCTTTTTTATTGTATTTTTTAAAATTATTATTGAAGGCACAGTCCAAAGAACATCCTCTATACCTTCATAAATAAATAGTTAGCCACCAATTAATGTTTGTATACTTTTAGTATGCCATGTTATTATTATTATTAATTTAATTGCGATGGAGCACAGGCTCCGCTGGCAATTCCCTGTCATCCAATTACCCCTTTTTTATTTTGTTGTATAAATTGAGTGTTAAATTAATGTTTGAAGCTCTGTAAACATAAATATTTTATTGTTAAAGGCAAACATCTCTATTTGTTTATAGGTTAGTTCATGAAAGCAAAGTGTAAAATAAAATAATGTAATATGTAAATTTTTATATTACTCGACAAATTTAATGAAATTACAAACAATGCAGATAGCTTCCATAACTCTAATAACTGCTATTAAGAAGAAATGTACTCTATCTAAAGCAGCTGCTATCTAGTTAATAGCTATTCGCACAGAAGAACTTCGCATTAATGTTCCAAGCACCACCAGACTTTG
>CM061921.1:297382433-297857327 GCA_031002005.1 Vandiemenella viatica | reverse complement strand
AAACAAACTCAATGAATATTTTAGCTGGAAAGAAACAACATCACAAACTAAATTACTGTCTTACATCTTTGATATTCGCTCCCTCATTTGCAAATGCACTGATAGGGACGTTAATCGTGGCGCTCTCTACCGTGGCTTTCAGGGGCAGTGGGCTGCAAACACGAGCACTAACAAAAGTGAAGCTCGCCATTGTTGCGTCGCCACTTTTTATGATCTCTGATGTTGATATAGTCAAACCCCTAAGGCTTTCATCCTATTGCACCTTCGCTTCCTAGGTATAAAGAGTGAGAGTTTATGCTCATGGGTGAATATCTTTGGCGCACTGCTGTCAGTAAAGCACGCTACCGCAAGCGATAAGACGTCGAACTATCATTTTTGGCAAATTTTGTAGTGAATACGTCTTTGCACTGTTGCAGAATTACGAGTGATATGAAAACTATCCAGACTGAAAACAACGGGATAGCCAATTCTCGGTACAGAAAGCTTGAAAGGGACGAGTGCATTAGCCGGCATCTGTCCTGCTCGCCGCTTGACGCGGGGAAGGACGCGGTTTTTTAGGCCACAAAACGGTGAATTTGTGCACGCCGAGTGGCCTTACAGAGAGGATGCCGATCATTTGTCACGTGACTTGAGGCAAAATAATATTCGTATGAAATACACAACGACGGGACGATTTAGGACAATTTCATGACATCATCAGTGTCCTACAGGTTTTCACTTGATAGCTCTCCATGTTCTCCTATCTTCTGCCTTCCTTTTTTAGGTCCACGTAAGATCCGTCATCTATGTTCTTGTACCTTCTTCTTTCTATCACAAACTAGTCCTTCCAAGGCCTCTGTAAACAGGCATTCCACTCTCAAGTGTCCCATCCAATTCTTCTTCCTGTCTCATGATTTGCAGCAGTTTCCTCCTACCACCTACCCTTTCCAACACTTCTACATTACCCACTTTTTCCATCCAGCTTATCCTCCCCATTCTCCTCCACATACGTATCACAAATGCTTCTAACCTTTTTTCATACTCTCGTGTCAGTGTCCACATCTCTGTCCCATAAAGTGGCGCACTCCGTATGAAACACTTGCACATGTCTTTTTCCAGTGCTTTATCTAGTTTTCGCTTCAAGATCGATAGATGTAAGTTTCCAAAAATTGTAATACCGTGAAAGTGAAACTGTAAAAGCAAAGCATCTCCGGCACTAAGAGAGAAACTGGCGAAGTTAGAACCTAGATGAAATTTTGAGTAATTTTTGTTTTGTTTTGTTTCACTGGCTCTTTGGCTAAAGAAAGATGTATTCACCTTAAACTGTACTGGATCGGTCTATTAGCTACCTCCATTTCTAACTGTTGTTTGGTTAAATGATTGCACCACGCGGCTTCGTGTATTTTGTTTTTTATATTGTTTTTTTTTTTCTTTTTAACTAATTTTGTAATAAGCTGATACACTGTATCTTCAGCTTTTTCATATAATTAAAAATGAAATTAGACTAATTATAATAGTTATTCTTGCGAGATTCCTGCATGCACACCGCTTGTATGTTTATAAGCTTTTGGATAGTAGTCATCCTAGTACTTTGTTGATTAACACTACGCACAATTTATTATACTTCGACCGCTTTATCACCCTGAACAGAAATACTCTTGGTACTTCAATAACTTGTTTGTTCGCCATTTTTCCACATTTGCTGATCAATAAATTTTGTAAATAAAACTCCATCTTCAGGCAAATGTTTTCGTGTCTGTTATTTATTCCGCAGAAGCAGGGCCGGCGCTAGGATTTTGGAGCCCGGGGTAAGCAGTTGGGGGCCCTTGGCCAATTCATCGATTAGGGCCCTCCCTCATACCAAATGGGCGACCTTTTTTTTTTTAACTCTACAACTTGTCTAGAGGGGGCCCCTTCAGCCGGTGATCTGGGGCCCCCATCAGCCGGGCGAGCCCGGGTACATTTAACCCGCTTACCCCCCCCCCCCCCTAACGCCGGCCCTGCGCAGAAGCGTTTCGACTTGTGGTGTGAGTCATCATCAGCGGAGATATTGTGGTAATCCTCACATGGCGGTCTGGAACAGTAGTTAGTGAAGGCTTGAAAAACTTCAATTAGCGGAATGTTTAACTGCAACTCTAAACACGAGTCGGTAAAAATGCATAAACTGATGTTCCAGACCATCATGTAACGATTACCACAATATCTCCCTGATGATTCACCACATCACTAGGGTGAAATGCTACAGAGGAATAAAAAAAAATCTCCAAAGCAGTTGTTAGTAGACGACTTTTTATTTATTAAATCTCTCGGTACTCATTTATCAGCAGGCTGAGTATGCGGACTTCCAGCTTCGAGGATAAATTCACTGTTAGTCGTAGCGATTCATGCTACCGATTGCCAAACCCTGCTGAGTTGGGTTACAGCTTTAAATATGACCTCTAAGGATTGTTTCACAATTGAAGAAAGGGTTAGTCGAAGAAGTTCACAAATGAAGGGTTACAGAAACATGGACTCGGAATATCCAAGCAAATACAGTATTAACACTAGAACCGCCGGAACTAGTACTATACTTAGAACCGCCGATGTGGTCAAAGTGACCACTTTCTTTGTAATTGCATGCTGTTCTGATTAATGTAAATATTAATGATCTTGATAACAATGTATCACTTTAATTACATTTATTAACAGTATCACTGTATTTTACAACAACAATGGGAACATAATATTACTAAAATTAAAGAGCATAGTTCACAATATTTATCTGCAACCATACTAATTGTATTGCAGTAGTTTTAAAATTAATAGAAATTAATCATACTGGAGAAACTAAGTACCCATGAATATGTTAAGAGAAAGAACAATCATAAGATATGACTATGTATAGTACCTAATCCTACTTACAAGCATTACAAACTACTGTCTTTATTACTTTATATGTACACGGCCCACAAACATATCTCTTGCATTTACTGCACACTTCATTTGTCTTGTTTCTGCATTTCCTCGTTTGGCATAGTTTTCTAACTTTCGTAGGAATTTCCGCTTCTTCTCTTTCTTCATCACCATCTTCCTTTTCTTCTTTTCCTTTCCTTCCCTTGTCATCCTTTCCTGATTTCTGGTTTCCATATAGTCTCTACGTAATTCTTCTGCTAGATTTAGGATGAAATTCCTCCTACTTATCTTGATCCCTGTCACTAGCTTGAAAATGATCCATGCGTTGATGGCTGCTAAATCAAGGATATTGTGAAATACGTGGACAGGCCATCGACGAGTACCAGAGCGGACAGAATACTTCCTCGTCATCTGGTCCAAGACATCTACAGCAAATTTTGTGCTATTGTAGAAGCTCACTGTTTCGGGAAGGTGTTTAGAATTATTTTGTATTTCAACATCTGTATGCATGGTACTATACAGAAGAACATTTTTGTTCTTTTTCCCTTGGTAAACAGTCAGAGTACCACCTTCCCTTTTCAAGAGAACAGACGTATAAAGAGGAGTTTTCATTTTTTTTACAGTGTTTGGAATTTCTTTTCTTGCACGGTTGATAGTGCCGACAAGACTAGTTTTCTCTTTTTCCAGTCTCTCCCCAAGTGTGACCGTAGTGAAAAAATTATCAGTAGTCACATTTCGACCCTTATTGCGATATGGAGCTACCAACTTCATTACTACTTGTTCTGGAAGTTTCTCATTAGGTGCCCTCTGTTCGTTCTGTCCCACATAAGGGAACCCATTACAAAGATATTTTGTTTCTACATCCGCTAGAAGCCAGAATTTGATTCCGAATTTATCAGGCTTATTCGGCATATATTGCAAATACGGACACCTGGTTCTGCTGGGGAAAAGTTGTTCGTCCACAGTGACATTTGATCCAGGTATGTAATTCAACTGACAGTTTTCTATAAAATGATTCCAAGTAGTTGATATAAGTGCAAATTTGTCACTTTTCAACCGTTCCGACCGTGTATTTTTTTCATCAAAACGCAGATATTTCAAAATTTCTCGAAACCTGTTTCTGCTCATTGTGTCAGTGAAAAATGGGGCTCCCCACGTTTTCGACCACAACTCATCTACTTCAGTACATCTGGCACCTAGTGCACCACGAACATATAATAAAGCAACAAATGCATCTAATTCTTCTAAAGGCAAACTCCACGAATCATTTCCAAGAAGCCGTTGTGCCTCTGCTTCTGTGCATTTCTTTATGTGTTTCAACATTGATTGATCAACTAAAAGGCGCCAGGCACTCGAAACATTATCATTTGAGACGTGCCGCTTTGCGTGTGGAGTAGGTCCCCATGTTTCTTTCAATATATTCTGTTGACCTATCCTACCTGGTTTAGTAACCCCGAAGTCTGCTACAGTCCACTCCGTGATCCCGTCCTTCCCCAGGAGTTTTGAGCCAGTTTCTGGAAGTGAACCCTCACTTTGTTCTCCTCTTCTACGTCGATTCTGTATTGGTCCACTTACAGGAGGTGCAGTTCTTCTTTTACCCAGGGTAGGTCCTTCTCTAGCATTGTTTATATTACTGCTTCGTCCTGGTTCAGCAACTGCATGAGGAAAGAGACAATTAGAAAGCTACAACTCATTATAAAGAAACCATACCACACAATAAAATAGCAGTAACAGAAGTAGCAGTAGAAGTGTCAGCTCTCTTATAATAGTGATCATTATTCATATAGTAACAATAATAATAATAATATAAGTGAATGTAAATTACCTTCATCTTCAGTCTCGGAGCTGTCACTCTCCACATTAGCGACAGGTTGGTAATCTTCATCTGTAGAGTCTTCCACAAGGTCCTCAACTTCAGGATCATTTTCAACATCCGATTCATACAAAAGTGCGACAATTTCTTCATCTGAAAGTGGCCGTGGCCGTGGTTTGTATCGCTGTGACATCTGAGCCGTGTCTACTGCTCTGAGACCAGTACTCAAATAATCTGCCTCGTTTATGCGAAACCCAATAGCAAACAATGAATGACATATTGCATTGTTGAGCTTCAAACAATGCGAGTAAACTTCAGTAACCCAGATATTTAGTATATTGTTGACGAGTGCTAAGAGTAAATTCGGGGAGTGACGCACAACAATCTTTAAATAATCTGTTTTCAGATTTCACGTAATGTGGTCAAAGTGACCACTCGGCGGTTCTAAGTATAAGTGGTCATTCAAAGAAAACTAATGAAGATAAAACAAATATTGGACTATTTATATGATCTACATAAACATTTAGGAAAAGTCATTAACTCACAACAGCATTGATTAGAAACTGACTGAATAATAATATGTTAAAATATAAAAAGTGGTCAAGTTGACCACTCGGCGGTTCTAGTGTTAATCAAAATTGGTGCTATTTACCAGATACAGACACACAATTTGAATCGAAAACGTTAATCCAGTTCTAACCTTATCAAACTATATTGTTCACATAACTCAAACAGAAGTAAATTAGTTTTGCAGTAGCCACGTTTTAGATAAATTAAAATTCTGCATTGTTGGATGTATTTCGGGTCCAGACAGTTTAGCGCTCGTATTTCACTTTCTAATAGGCATGGAACAGGTCTGGGTAGCGTGACCAGACATCGCATGCTCCAAGCTGCGTGCCCAATACAGCTGGAGTCACGAGTAGATAACCATTTCCGGTGTCTCACGTAAGGCAATACGTTTTTATAACTTTTAGATGAGCCACTAAGTTTAGGTCGTTACCCTCTAATAGAGTGCCACGTTGGTATTCTCAGTTTAAAAACAATCTACCCCAAAATGTTATTTCTGGATTTATTTCCTGCATTTTTCATCGAAAAATCTAACTAAGATCTTCGTTCTTTTTTTCTCATTGCTTATTCCGGATTTTCTCTAGGGTCTTTACGGTTATTCAACGACGAGGATATTAGAGCTGCGAGAGGAAGGGGCAAGGAATTGTAAGCAATTCGACTATGGCTTTTGAAGGAACCAATCCCACTGCGTTTGAAGTATTGCCGTCACTGGAAAGTATGGACAGTTGATGATTGGTGTCTCATTGTGTTCAGTGATGAATCATTGTTCTGCAGTTCTTGGTATGACCATCGTCGGTGAGTTTGATGGTGACCTGGGAGAGGTCCCATTCTTCCAATGATTTGGAGAGGCACAATGCTGTTATTCCTGATGTCATTGTGTAGGGAGCCGTCGGCCGTCGGGTGTGACAACCTGCGTCTTCGCGTTTTACCTCTCATGAGACAGTATTGTAGTGCCATTTTTCAACATGACAGTGTTCGTCCACACACGGAACTGTCTGCGTGATGTTGAGGTATCCCAGTGGGCAGCAAGATCACCAGATCTTCATGACAGCAATCCCAACCAACAGTGCATGCATCCAAACCATGGGAGATGCAAATTCATACTGATAAGTGGGCTCATATTGCCAAGTTGTTTGTAGATTTGGCTCGATATTTCAAATACTGAAATAACATCTCATACCCTCGAAACACGTGAAGTTTTATTTAATTTCTTCTTCCCCTTCTGGGTGCTTCACTATTACCGTCAGGCAGTGTATATCTAAAACTTTTACTCGTTATTATACTATCAAGTCGCTCTAAAACTGATTTTTTGTCTATGAATTCTCATTTACAAATCCTCAATTGCGCTTATTGCAATACCACATCTCAAAAATTTTCACTCTTCGCTACACATAACCGTTCAGAATGAGGAATAATCTTGTTTACTAACATCACCTCCTAGCTCATATTATATCAGTCACATTGCTTACAAAAATTTGAATTCAATTGAGATAACACATGGTTTGCGTCATGATTAGTGAAAAAAACATGAAAAAAAAACCTAGCACCCTTGTTTGTTTTTTTTTTTTCTCTGAAAACAGAATAATTGATAGTTTTATTTATGGAACTTACATTTTACATGTGTGTATTAAATCTTACTGAATCATATAATGTCTTACATAATGATTCATAAATGTATTTATATGGGTAGCATTATTTTATTCATCCTCTATGTCACATTCACTAGTATCAGCACTACCAACACTAGTTTCTGTTTCTTCTTCTGTCTCCTCTAGATATATTACTTCAGAAATAATTACATTTTCTTTTACTGGTTATCCTTGTATTGTACGCAAAAGATTTTGAGATTGCAATTTTAAATTGTGAGCAAAGTACACACTGTGCATAAAGACTGCGCCGATAATTCTGTATTAAGGTCTTTTAAGTTTGAATTTAAATCTGTTATCATACAAAATAAGAGCTTTATTTGTTTTTCAATCGTTGGTTTACGCCAACGGTTGCAAGGAAACGATTCATAATTACTGACAATTTAATGACTCAGTATCATTATACGCTGAGAGTTTAACAAGTATATGAATATAAGTAAAGCACATTAAGTAATAAAAAGAGGCAAAAAGCCGTAGATAAATTTAAAATTCCTAATTTTTTGAAAAGATCTACAGATAAATTCGCAGGGTTGGTAGCGCTAGTTCAAATAGCAAGTATGAATCCAAACAAAGGGTAACTGGGATTCCTTCTCGTGGAACATAACCTCTTCGGGAAGTCCCCGTTCGTAAAGAAAACTTCAGTCAATGTTGCCAATATTTTCATAATTTTCTTTTCTACTGAACCAGAAAAATATAGAAGATTTAAAAATTAAGATAAGTACTTAATATAAACTCTAAAACAGTCATATTAAACGATAAATGCCTTACAAATTTGAGATTTAGTAGTTATGAAAAAAAACGTGTACCAGAAAAATCGTTTTTTTTTCACAGGTTTTTTTTTCATGTTTCTTTTTTTCAAGTCAGAAAAAAACCGTTTTTTTACAACACTAGTCATGATGGATGAGAGTTTCGTATACCGACAACAGAACAGTAAACAAAATACGGAAGATTATGTTTTATAACTAAATGAAAGAGAAAGCAATGAAACAAATTCCTAATGCATAGTTGACGTGATCAAACTCAAAAACAGTCAACTTATAATAGTTGGTAGATTTAATAATATCGTACTTTATCGGCGCACAGGATTTGATAACATTTTATCGTGATTTTTTTTTTTAATAATTAAAATAACGTAGCAATGGACTTAACCATCCATTCACAATATATTGTTTATACTCTGGAAAATTTGTTATTGGAAAGTCACGTGGACCATGAGGATGATATTAATCTAGCGAGTGCTTTTGATTCTCATAACATAACTCTTGTTGAATCTTTATGCCCTATCGACAAAAAGGTCATCAGCTATCACATTTACTGAAGAATTATTTCCTGAATGGGAGATAAAATTTTCTTTATTTCCTAATTTGTTTCGCCGTTACTTGAGTAATTCAAGGTAGTTCCTTATAATCACTATGGAATTTGATAAATAAATGTTGATCGAAGTCTTAAATTATAAAGTTTTTGAAATATGAATGTTCATCCGGAAAAAAAAATACATTCTTTCGCCTTATCTACTGACAATTGGCTGGTGTGGTAGCTGTCAAATGCAGCTCTATCGTCACTAATTCTTCCAATTAATGAGCCAGCTTGTTAGAAGTCATATAGCATAACTTGCGTTTACGCGAGTGATTTTACGTACTTCATTTTTTTAAGCACGCGATTCAACTCATATAAATCTGCTACGTAAGTTTAATGTTATTTTCTAGTAAGCCTTGTTGTGTTTTCTTTATATTCTAAAGTTATATTCGCCTAGTTTCTATGTGAAGAAAGGCTCCGGAATATAGAATGGTACATCATGTTTGCTCATAAAACTCACTACGTTAAGTCAGTAATTTATTAAAGATAATTTACTATCCACCTCATTTGACCGGTAGTTATTACTTTTTGTGCATGATTTTGGAAGATCCATTCACTATATCAGTCACTGATTATGACTGATTTCACACTCCCCCTTCCCCCTCCTTCTCCATACGAAACGTGCAGTATTCAGCCATCTTTAGTGCCAGATGTAAATGACTAAAAGATCTTCCGGACTGGAATGAATTATTAAACAAAACTTCTATTAGTTTGATTATTAAAAAGTAATAATTTTGAGATAATATTTTTAATTTTTGCGATAGGACATTGGATATAGATGCAACAGAATGTTTTTATCCCTCTACGTACTATTTTTAATATACTGGTTTTTTTAGGGGGGGGGGAGGGTTCGGAGTTACATTAACTTCTACCATCATGGCTGATAGTGTAAGGATTGAAGTTGAAGTATTTAGAGTAGACAGTGCTGGGTACACTTTTCTAGTACCGGTATACCTAAATTATTAAACATTCTTGTGCACGATGTGTGTGGTATTGGCCATGCATAAGCCTTGTAATATTTTTTCTGACGAAGTATTTCGCATTTTGTGAAGAATTTTCGGTAGTATGCCATAACAACGCAGTGAATAATAAATATCAAAATATACAAATTTTCCTGTTTTATTATCGCCTACATCGGCATTTATTTATTGATAACATGATTATTTCCAATTAAACAATTTTTATTATTATTAATGGCCCTGGAGCTTATGCCTCGGATCAATTTTTGATTTATATTCTTTTACTGTCTAAAGCAATTCGTTCAGCAAACACTCGATAAAATATTCTTTTCCTGGAATCGCTTTGTGAATATACCAATAAGAAAATGTAGCAATTCTTTGTGTAGACTGTGGCTCTAAACTCCCTCATTTTATTGAAGAAGCTTTGCTTGAGAATTCAAGAAGCAGTGAAACAGCTTTTTACAAAAATCTTGTCAGGAAAAGATCATTAAATACTACCATGCTAAGCAAGTGTCGTCATCTGTCCTTGAACCGTGTAAGAACTGCACTGCTGTTTCTTGTGATGAATTTTGTGGCCGATATTTCTCAACTGCTGTTAACTATAAAACAGAAAAAAATAAAAATATCCACAACATACCAACTTTCATGTTTCTATTGCAGGTACTCAAAACCAAAATGTTCTAAAACAAAGATTTTGGCAAACCTTAAATCGAACCCAGTATAAGAAGAATAAAAATCAAGTGCATTGGCTTTGAATTCAGTACACATAAAAATTAACGCCTGTTATACTATTAACTTTCAGAAATGTGCTGGGGGGGGGGGGTAAGAAATCATTCTATCATTTACAAATCGGTTACGGAAAATCGCTTATAAAATCAGATGGCGTTGGTCAAGTGACTTGGACGAATACAGCATATGGTTTTTATTTAACGTATTGGGTAATTTCAGTTTTATTTATCCAAAGAAATCAAGTATTAGCAATACAAGCTGAATTTGTATGTTGTTGTTTTTTTAAAATTATTGTAGTATCTGGTTTGTGTTGAACTTATTTGATAATACGTCCACAAAGCATTCAGGTTTAAAAAATAATAATGCATAGTAACCGCTTAAAACCATTTTAAACAATGTTAGTGTTACGCGTCAAATGCGCCCCCCGCACTGTTATGCGAATGCGCGCTTAGCGATAATCATGCAACCGGCTACTCACATTAAACATTGGATCATATTAAATGCTAAACATGTATTTCACATTTCAGTTACCATAAATCTTTGTTTACAAAAGTATATAGTAAAAGTCACCAAATACTATGGAATACTATGGAAATAGAATAATAATAATAGAAAGAAATAGTAATATAAATTATTATTAACCTACATACTATCTGTAAATGTCTATAGAATAAAATAGTTTTCATTTGTTCCAAATAAAATTTGTAATTTGCTGATTTCTCTCGCATCGTATTGATTGTAAGAATGGTTATTAGATAATTTTGTTCAAATTTTTCTCCGATATACAAGCTCTACAGACAAGATATAGACTAAGGCTCAATATAATCTACTGAAGTGTGCTTTAAATTTTTGGTCGTTTTCATTTGTCTACGAGAATAACTAAGGCAAAGTTTCCTAATTACTGCACAAATGCAATAAATATAATAACATTCGTCCACTCGAGTGCGAAAGAAACATCAGAAATATATATAAATACAGAAAAGATACACAGGAAAAAGTGTGTATGATTCAAAGAAGTTTCACCTCTTGTGCATGTATACACTGATACACACAATTTGATTTCTTATGTGTTTATCTAACATATCGTCGTATTAAATTGGTGATTTATAAAACAATAATTGGACATGCAATTGAAAATAAAGACTAGAGAGTGGAAATGTCCGTAGCTGGATGGTACTCTAGCATGTAACTAGGTTTCCTGTACTGAGTCCTACATTCTGACCGCTGGACAGCATATTGAGCGTATCATATTCGCAGTTTCCGTTGCGTGCCGGTCAGACATGATCGATATTTAACTGTTCGTGTCACATGCGACGTTCAAGGACGATACTCCATTTCTTCATATGACAGCTCTTGTAAACAGACAAGCAATTTTTCACCCGTCTTCAAACGCAGATTCAAAGCTTTGCTTGGGGGTCAAGTCCACTCTCCCGTATCTGACATAATCCAATTTGTATTCGTCTACTACCTACCCTTGGCTTATTGCTTCGTGACCGACAAATATTGCATACAGATTTCCATTTTGCAAACTATAAAAAAATGTTGCGTGATGAAATATTCTCCGCTTTCCAACATTCCCACGGAGGTGTTTTCCTGGCTTCGTTCCATAAGTGCTTTGCCAGCTATGTCTCTGCTACTTAGCTTATATAACCGTCAGAATTTCCATGCGAATCTGGTGCAAGGTGACTGGTTTATAAATTTCTTTGAATAATGCAGCAGTGTATATGGAACCTGACTTAGTAAGTGAATCAAAGGTATTATGCGTTCCTTTTCTGGTCGCTCCAATTTCCATCGGCACACGTCGAATGTAATACAGTGATTTAAATGATAGTTTCTGGTTGTATCAAGGTAAAACTTAGTCCATAACATGCTGATTAGTACGAAATCTCCCATATTTCAACTCTCATTTATTCGGCCTACATAGTTTGTTAAAGAGATGAGATTACGTGAATGTAGTGTCATATCATACCTCGTTCAATAAATGACTTAACGGAGAGAACTGTAATAGCTGTAGTAAATACTACGAGTTTCTGGGTTTTCCATCTACTTTTTCACTAGCGTTCAGGTCTTGTTGGCAATCATGGACATAAAAGAGGAAAACCGCATAGTTACCATAATCTAGATTTTAGAAAGTTGTTGCTCGAGCAGCAGATTTGAATTTGCTCCATTATCTCTTCTCAAGTACCCTTCTAACAGGAAAGTCAGGAAATTGAGATGTAAAACCTTAGTCAGCCGCTTGCTTAATTATGGTAGGGTAGTATGCGACCATTGATTTGGATGCTGGTTCAATGTTTCTTGCTTATGGCTTTACGCCTCGTCGAGCCGAGGTCATTAGAGGCGGGAAAGGTCTACAGGCAAAGAACAGGAAGAAATTCGGCCATAGCTTTTCTGTAGGAACCCTCCGGGCATGCCTGGAATGATTTGAGGAAACCATGAAAAACCCAAATCTGAATGCCCGGACCGGGATTCGAGCCCGCGTCCTGCCGAATGCGAGGTCAGAGCCTTACCACTCACCTACCACGCTCTTTTTGTTGTTGGTTCAAAGGAGGGCAGGTAGATTTGTCTGTCAAAATTGCCACAGAATGCAATTAGTGGCTAGTATAATAAAGCAGCTGGGTTGAGAGTCAGTGGAGGACAAAAGGTGGGGAAGAGACTCCCACCCCATCGTCCAACTTGCCCCACCATGCTTCTGACCCCACCACCTCCGCATGGCGCATGTGACCATGACGTCACCGGCCACCGTTGGTCGCAACACATCCGAAGCGGCATCGCTTCAACCATCTCCTAGTACTGGAACTTCACCCAGAAGCCACGAAGTGGCAGCGCCGTATACCGAGCTGCAACAGTCAGCCCACTCAGAAGAGCCAGCTGCAGACCATGATGTTGGCAACTGGGGCGCCCTGTATATCAGGAGATGCGACATAGCAGCTGCAATCAGTGTATTGCAGGATGGGGGCGTACTGTACCAAAAAAAAACAGCCTGAGACACCTCGCACTCCGGCGCATCAGGTAGCCCGGCCACTCCGAAAGCCATGACGGCAGCCCCGAGGCGTCAGGTCAACAAAGCAACAAAAGAAAACGAAGAACCAGAAGAAAGGCAACAACAGGCATCCAACAATGTTACAGATGCCAGAAATTCTAGCACCACGTGAAGAACTGCTGTTCTGTGGAGCGTTGTGGCCGCTGTGGCGAGCAGTACAACGTCAAGGACTGCAGCCTCCCAACGGAAGCCAAGCTGACGTAAGCGAACTGGCGGGATCCACATGCGGCCTCGTACAAAGGCTGTCCCTTCAGCCGCAATCTACAAAGACTAACTATCAAGAAATGGCTCCTCACCACTGTCAAGGACGCTCCGACAGCAAAAACGAATGAGGACCACCCACAAGCAGCCTGCTGCGACGGAAGGTGTCACCCGCGCCCGACCCATCAAGCAGGATACAGGCAAATCACTTCACAGACATTGGCGCCGCCAGGAAAAGACCGAGTGTCACCCACACGGTGCTGTCAATATAGCAAGAGCTCCAACCAGCAACTTGAATCCAGCTGTGCACATTGCCACAGACAAGTCAAGGGACACAAACATCAGCTCAATCATCTCAGATAGCTGTTATCACAGCTAATTTCGACAATGATCACCTAAAGGGATTGAAATACTCAAAAACCAATTCCCTAAAAATCTAACCCCAAATAAAATAATTATGAAGGTAAAATGTATTAAATAAAGAAAATTTAAACCATAAAATATACACCCCATTGCCGAAAAGAGCGTAAGTTCTACAGCAGCCCGCCCCTAGCCCCTGGCCCTCAGCCAGGGGAGTGACACATGCAAAAAAAAAAAAAAAAAAAAAAAAAAAAAAAAAAAAAAAAAAAAAAAAATTAATCCAACACTTTGCCTGCGGATAAAGTCGGAGAGCGACTTCGAAACGTCGCATCAAATTGACGCTCTCCCCAGGTGGGAGGCCTGAGAACATTTGAAACAGTTGATACTCCGGTAAAGCCTCCATTCATTCATTTAATCTGTTGTTTAGTGTTATCAGAATAAAAAGATGCCTTGTATTCGAAATTACTGATTACTGTTTCGATTTCCGATGGCGGAGTAAATTTTCACCATCTTGTGTTTGGAAAGCTACATCTCAGAAGTGAAGGGACACTATTCCTTATCTCCTGACTGTGTATAAAACGCTAGCATTAGGCTAAATCCTGAACCTCTCTGCATTGCGTATGGAGCAGGCGCATTATGGAACTGTTCATGGCGATTTACCCCGTAGGGTAGATACGTTAAACATCGCTGCCCCATCGGTTGCTTTTGGAAGAGCAGACATTAAAGTCGGGCATGGAGTTTCACCCTTTCCCTTTTTCTATCCTCGTGCACAACAGGAACAGCACAATATACTTCACAAACATCGTACAGAAAATGCGTTACTACACACAAAATCATCAATAAGCACAAAGTGGTAACATCAACCATAATGGTGAGGGCTACGGGATTAATAGGGGAAAGTCCGACAAAATCGGGATCCTAACGGGTTTTTTCCTTCTAATATTCACCTTGTGAACAAAATAGACAAAATTTGTGTTAAAACGATAAACTGATTCATTGTGAAGAAAAAAAAAAAATAAACCAGTCATGAACAACAGAAATTAAGATCATAAAAACACTTTTTTTAGAAGTTTGCAATGTCCCGGTTTTGTCCGACTAGGTTGGACAAAACTGGGAACTGTAAAAAGTAATAAAAAAGCATATTGTAAGTTTGCAATTACACTATTTATTAAAGGAAAAATAATAAGATATGACATATTATACATATAGAATTTGAAAATATATCAAAGCTACATCAAATAACAATGTTTTATATTACTCTCTAAGAGTTAAACTTTTTTAGGCACAAAAATCACAAATGAAAGTTTGGTTTTATTCTTCTGCATTGCTGCACGCTTCTTGCGACCACCATTTGCTGTGAATGCACTGTATTCAACTCTCCTTAGATGTAGAATGTTCATATAAACTGCCGCAAAGGATTTTTTTTTCTTTGGCTTCTTCTTTTTAACCTCACTTTTTTTAGTTTTTTCTGTCTTCTTGAAAAGACTTCTTTCATGGCTAAGTCTCTCTTGTATTGTTTTTTGATCCCTTTTTTATCTTCTAGTTCGAGTTTTAATTTGTAGGGGGATGAAGTAATAATAGCTGTATTCCCTCGCGTCTTATCGGATTACCTGATGCCCTAGGGCCGGTTTGTACTGGAATAGGTTTTAATATCCTGTGGCGAGACTGCAAAAGGACACTTCATATCTTGGCCCAGACCTTAAGAAGACGTAGAAAGTTGTACAGGGACTGGAGCCTGTTTCTCTATAGACCCATTCTTTTTCTCAGGCTGAGGCTTATGGATTCCTACAGGCACGTCTACATCAGGATCATGTTGTTGTTCAGGCAATGTTTGAGGTGCAGCTAAAAGCTTCTCTTCCACTTCCAGGGGCCTCTCAGTTGTCTCAGCGGGAGCAAATAGGTGGTCTGGAAACATTTCACTGTTAAACGGGTAGATACCAGTCTTTTCAAACCCTTTTATAGCAGTTTGTGCAACTGCTGCCCTTAAATATGCATATCTAAACAACTTTCCAATTTAGTAGATTGAAACAGCCCGACTAGGATGATTTTTAAAAAAAATTCGGCTTGATTTTGAATGTAAATAATTAAAAAACAGTTTTCTATATAACAACTTAATTTAAATAATACTTTTTGTATAGTTTTAAAATATTTATAGATCTTCAAACAATAACTAAACAAGTAAATTCCACTTTAATCACGCAAAAAATTCAGTTGTCCAAAACCGGGAACTTCCCGCTTATGTCCGACTACCCGCATCCCGGTTTTGTCCGACTACGCCATTTTGAAGTATTGTTATTCTAGCATTGTTCAAACAACACATAGACATGAAGATAAATCGTCAAAATAACAAGTATATAATAAGCTATCATACGTTGTACTTACCAGAACTAAATCCTTAGGTATTTATGATTGGTTGCGTAATATTGCAGACGCCGGATTGTTAACCTATTTAGGTGAAACTTTAAAAAAATTACCACTACGAAATGGGTTGGTTTATACAACTTCTGTTCACTGCACGCTGTCATGGCACTCGTCGGGAAGTAGTTCTAGAAGTTTTCGCTAGATATCACTACAAATCAAGCTATAAAACCCGAATCCCTGTTTTGTCCACCTACCCGGTTTTATCCGACTTTCCCCTACATCTTAAAAAATGAATAAACTCTCTGTGTATGTTTGTCCGGTATTGGATTTTTTCTCTCCAAATATCGTATTCATGTAAGACATATGAAAGGACAGAAGATTTGACGATTAGATAAAGGGGAACTATGCCAGAATTATTTATTTATTATTTTTCTCTAACTGTTTTTTGCTTTAATACATGACAAGTGAGACTTCCCTTGCATGCCTGGAAACAGCAGGACTATACATTAAAAGCTGCATCGCAAAATATAGGTATGCCTAGTGTTGTAAAAACAGTTTTTTTCTGACTTGAAAAAACAGAAAAAACTATGAAAAAAAATACGTTTTCTTCTGAGACACGTTTTTTTTTTTCATAACTACTAAATCTCAAATTTGTAAGGCATTTATTGTTTAATATGACTGTTTTAGAGTTTATACTAAGTACTTATCTTAATTTTAAAATCTACTAAACTTTTCTGCTTCAGTAGAAAAGAAAATTACGAAAATATTGACAACATTGACTGAAGTTTTCTTTTATGAATGGGCACTTCCCGAAGAGGCTAGGTTACGCGAGAAGGAATGCCTGTTCCCCGTTGTTTGGATTGATACTTGTTATTTGAACTGGTGCTGCCAACCCTACGAATTTATCTGTAGACCTAAGGATCTTTTCAAAAAATTAGGTATTTTAAATTTATCTACGGTTTTTTGCCTCTTTTTATTACTTATTGTGCTTTCCTCATATTTGTATACTTGTTAGACTCTCAGCATATAGTGATACTGAGTCATTTAATTGTCAGTAGTTTCCTTGCAACCGTTGGCGTAAACCAACTATCGAATAAGAAATAAAGCTCCTATTTTGTATGATAATAGATTTAAATTCAAACTTAAAAGACCTTAATACAGAATTATCGGCGCTGTCTTTAGGCACAGTGTGTACTTTCCTCACAATTTAAAATTTTCAATCTCAAAATCTTTTGCGTACAATACAAGAACAACCAGTAAAAGAAAATTTAATTATTTCTGAAGTTATGGATCTAGAGGAGCCAGAAGCAGAAACAAAAAATTCCGACACCGACCGAACTAGTGTTTGTGGTGCTGATACTAGTGAATGTGGTAATGACATAGAGGATGAATAAAATTCTGTTACCTATATAGATACATTTATGAACCATTATCTAAAACATTATATGATTCAGTAAGATTTAAAACACACATGTAAAATGTAAGTTCCGTAAAAAAAACTATAATTTATCAAATTTATTGTTTTATGCACACAGAAAAAATTAGAAAAAAAAACAGAGTGCTAGGTTTTTTTCATGTTTTATTTCCCAAAGCTAAAAAAAAAAAAAAAAAAAAAAAAAAAAAAAAATTCAATTTGCAACACTAGTTAGGCCTACTAATATAATTTTTTATGGTTTTATGCCTTGTCGTCGTCACTACAGGCAGAATTGGATTTGTGACAAGGAACGGGAAGAAATTTGGGTATTACCTTTTGGTGGAATCATCCCGGCGTTTGCTAGGGGTAATTACGGGAAACCATGAAAAACCGAAATCTGGATAGTCAGCCGGGGATTTGAACACACGGCCTACCGAATGCGAGGAACCAGCGCTATAGCTCACACACCAGGCTCGGTAAAGGTGTATAGGAGAAGTCATATGTTTTAATCGTAAGTAATCAATTCAGCATAATTATGAAGCTAGACACATTCATGTTACTTATTTTTACTAAATTTCTGTTCAATAGCGTCAACAGTGATGATAAGATCCTTCCCGCCCATTTGTTCTTGTTGTTTATAATTTTAGGGTTATATATTTTCCTTCTCTCCAGGTCTGCTCTACTTTACCTAAGGTAACTGCAAAGGAATCGATCAGCGCTTCAGTTCGCATACACCAATACACAAAAGACCGAAGCGCTGTCAATAAGCTGCGTGACCCAGGAAGGAACACTGAAAAGACTGTAATTACACTTGACTCAAAGACACCTTTAATAAGCTGCATTCTCGACTGAATAGGTATCAAGCTGGAACTGTAGTAGAGCCACGGACAAACATTAAGAAGAAAATGGGATACATTGACATGACTACATAAATTAAACGGTCTGCTTGATTTCCATGATGAAAATATTTAAATATATTATTAATCCAAATTCTATTTTTTTTTGTGTGTGTTTCCGTACTCACTGAATGAAACGCGGAATCCTTATGGAATCACCCAAATTTGTCTGTCTATCCGTCTTTGACTGCCTCAGAATTCCTGGACCCCATAACCTTTTATAAATATGTAATCCCACAACAACAATTCTTACAAAACTATGCCAAGTCTCGTGCTCGTGTAGTGACAAAAAGTTATGAGATCTCCTTCTGCGCCAAGTCTACAATTTATAGGGTGTATTCACTTAGCTTTGTGAAAGAGAATGGTTTATCTCGGTGTCATAGATAATTTATTTAGAATTTTAAAAAATTGGCCATTATGCGCGCTATGTCTTAATTAATCTATATAAATACCGTAAATCTGTTGCTTAGTCAAACTTACAAATACATGTAAGCCAAGATTTCCCTCGCTCTTTTTCGAACTAGACAAATATATATTATGCCTTCAATTTCAGTAAACATTACGACGTGTGCCGTTTACTCGACTTGGCGCCACACTGTTTTAGTTCTTATTATGCAAAATTTGATTCTACAATAAAACTTGGAAAAAACCATCAGTGTGAGAATAATTACAGGGGGTTTATTAGGTAGCTGAATGATTTATTTTACGAGATAATCTCTGTGAGCATCAAATGAAAACTGGAATCCCACCTAATAATAAATGACCTACATTAGTAATAATAATCTATACATATAAAGATGAATGTATATATGTTTGTTTGTTTGCTCATCATACAAATCCACAGTTTTCATCCGATTTCGATGTAAGTTTGCACACTTATCTTTGAAACAAGGAGAAAAATACTGTGTGCATTTGGTTGAAAAATTTTCTGCATAAATGATACCTTATAATTTCCAAAAATTACTGAACAGCGATAGACAGACGCATAGGATGTGTAGGTCTCTGTACTAAATTTATGTATAGCGGTATGGTAGCTGAGTGGTTAAATCACTTGCTCACTGCTGTTGGGTTCGTAGTCTCTGGTTCAAACCTCCGAGGAGGCAAAGATTTTTAAAAATTGTTTCTCATTTTCACCGTCGGATGTTCGGGTTGAGTGTTAAACTGTAGATATCACAAATTTAGGGGTGCAATGCGAGGCAAATCGTAGGTAGTCTTGCAATGCTGTAGGTGTACACTTTTTTACGTTATATTGATCCCTCAGGGGTGATTCGCAGTCAGTATGTGCGTGATCTGCAGTAATAATACCATAAATGCGGAAGTAAGTATCTGTTTTTTGTTACATTTTGACTATTAAATGGCTATACCGATATTGATGGAATTTGACAAGAAAATCTATAGGGAGGGCACAGGACATTTTTTTCCGGTATAATTAACAAGGTTAGTCACGAAATTTTGAGAACTTATCGAATTGTGACAGAGAGACGGATGTGTGTGTTAGTCTGTGATGTTACGTCGGTTGCTCAAGGTGTGCTTCTCGCGCATTATGTTAGTGTGTAATTTGTTAATAAATTTCGTCCTATTACTTTGTGTCTGCTTAAATGTTTCTGGCGCCAGTTTATTTTGCCTTCTTTTTTGACATGCCTTGCGGGCGTAAACTGGCAAAGTTGTAGCTCTAGCAGAGCACGAGCAGCTAAAGTTATTAGAACCCAAGAATCGGATACTCATGCTGAAGAAAGAAGAAAAGACCAATCTGAAATAAACCTGCCCTTAGTTAACACCCCCCCCCCCACTTCCCCTCACCTTCGTTGGTTTTTCTGTTTTTAAATATATTGGAAATTGATTCTCTTCAAGAGACAGGTTCGATGGTAGAATGATATAGTGATGGCTTTCCTGTCATGTTATGCCGACTCGGTGTTGTTTGGGACCAATTCTTCGTTATCAACAACTTTCTATATTCAAGTCTGGCAAAGAAATTCTTAATCCACGCGTACGAAGTCGCTGGTATCAGCTAGTGATATTATAAAGACGAAAGTAACTCTGTCTTTCTGTCTGTTTGTTACGTTTTCACGACTAAACACCTAAACCGATCTTGATTAAGTTTGAAAAGGAAATACTGTGTATTATTAGGAAGGATATAGGATACTTTTCCCGTGATAAATAACGTATTTTGTCATGAAATTTAGAAAACCAACCGATTTTTTTTTTTTTTTTTTTTTTTTTTTTTTTTGTAAGTGCTTTACGTCTCTTTTTAACATCGAGGTCTTTAGAGACGGGAAAGGATGGGGGGCAAGGATGGGGGCAAGGAATGGGAAGGAATTTGGCCATGGCCTTTTTGTAGGAAGCATCCCGCCATTTGCCTGGAGTGATTTGGGGAAACCATGGAAAATCCAAATCTGGATGCCCGGACGGGGATTCGAACCGCCGTCCTCCCGAATGCGAGGCGAGAACGCTAACCGTTACACCGCCACGCTCAAAACCAACCGAACGGTGGTGACAGACAGACGGATAGTGTGTGTAAGTCTCTGTAATGTTACATCAGTCACTCAGGCTTTGTTTGTCACATCAGTTTGTGTATGATCTGTTCATATATTTCATGTACAGAGAACACTTATTAAATAGCACAGATGTGGATTTGCGCAGCACCAGTCTATTATTTCGTTTTTGCATGTAACTAGCTCAACAGTTTCAAACCCCCAAAGGCTATATATCTTAGCAAAGGACACCAAAACCAAAAATGTTGTGTACAAAACGGTATTGAAATACGTTGCCAGAAAGTAACATAATTTTAAATCACAAACAAAAATCTGTCCGAGGAACTGTGGTAGTTAGTCTCCCATAGTTAACCCTTAATTTGTTGCTATTTTTAAAAAATGTTCCAAATTGGTTCTCTTTCTGAGACAGGTTCAGTAGTAGAATGGTGTGGTGATGGCTTCCCCATCATAATACTCCAAGTCCGTACTTTTTGGGACACCTTTTACATAACGTGCATCTTTTTATATCCAATTCTAGCAATAAAATTCTAAGTCACGGGTAACAGTTAATTATTTAGTAAAAATCACCAATGGAACTGTTGTCATTTTTGTTTTATTTCGGGCGTGTTTCACCTCTCATCATGGTTTCTTCAGCCATCCAATATTTTCTGTATTTGTTGGACTGTTTATAGATTTTGTACAGACGGTTTTGTTTGAATATTATCCGAATCACATTTATGTACAGGTCTTATATTCTCTCACAATTACTTTGAAGGCTTAAGTGATCAGCTACAAAACCTCGCGACAGAAATGTAATTGTAAGTGAATATAACACCTACCTATTTTAACAACATTCAGACAAAGCCGTCTCTACGAAATTTATAAACTGCCAAAACATTACATAAAACATTTTATCGCTGAAGATACCTTGACGAGAGGCGAATCGAGTCCGAAATAAAATCCAATAGTTGTATTGGCGTATTTTACTAAATAATAACTTATTACTTTAACAAGCACCTAGAGAAAAAACTATTTTTCTGATTTTTAATTTTTGTTTATTTTGCTTCAGCTGTCCCTAGGACGCCAAAATATCCAACCAGGCGGATAGAAGAACGCCAGCGGTTCTGAATTGGAATGCAATGACGAGGCCTTTGCAATTCTCTTTATAGCTTGAGTTTATTCCGAGACCAGCTAATTAGCGTGAGGTATTTTTAACTGCTTCTCCTAGGATCGCCAATCTTCGCTCTGCACACAGTTGACTCTATAATTGCAACGCTGTATCACTGCTCGAGGGTAAGCTGAAAAGTTCTCGGCCTGGTACAGGGATGGCATTGGTACCAATGCGTTTTTGTGATGTTTGCCCACGTATTGCAACAGCGAACATCATATTTTAACTTGATCTCTGACATAGTATGTCTCCCCCCCCCCCTCAGTTGCATATCTAAAAAAAATTATGGATGGGAAATGTTTTTGTGCAAATGAAGAGATGATATCAGTCATAGATGATTTTTTTTTTAAATTTCTTCCAGAATCGTACTTTAAGGATGGAATCCATTCATTAGAGAAAATTTCGAAAAAAAGCACTAAACAGACGGGAGTAAACTGAAAAATAAATGCATTTTTGAAGTAAAAAAACACTTCTTCCACTGTCGGGCCGAGTACTTGGCACCCGTATGCTTCAGTACTTTTTAGGTTCTTTTGATTTTGATAATTTAACTCTATTTTCTTTTTCAGTACATCATTGTTTATGCTAACACAAAGGAGAAATTCAATCATTAATCTGATTTACCTAGACTTAAATAGAGTTGAAGCAATTTTGCGTCAATCACTCCGACATGAATTTATTGATGTCACGTCAGTTTCGATTTTGCTTTGCTTTCTGATGACCCGATAACGTTCAGAGTTAATTATTGAAGAAATGAAATTATTCATAAAATTCAAGAAACTATTTGCTGTAATGACAGGATATTTGTAGCTTTATGTCTCCAAAACTCACTACAGTTCATTATTGTCTTTATTACACCATTTCTGTGTTAGTATAACTTAAAAGATTAAAGCATTTCAAGGAGTCTTCTTTTCTTGCTTATAGCCTTACATCCCATCGACGTTCTTGTTGCCATTCCGCAACGATATCATCGAAATAGTTTCTTTATAAACGTCCTATCCAAATCATCTTTTAGCAGAAACACAGCATCTTGGATTGAAGTGTCCTGCCAAGTATGTTACAGCTTCTGCTTTTTATGGCGTTCTAACGATTCGGCAGTAAATTGGATTCCAAGCACTGACTGTATGAATTAAGACAATCGATTACTGTAGGTAATTTGATGTTGCACTTGTCTGATAGGCCAAGAGTCTCACACTCCGTACAGTTATAACGGAATATTGATTGCTTAGTCAGTAGTCTGATAAATATATTCTGTCCCTTACTGCAGTGCTTCATTGTGTTGCATTTTCAATGTCCGATTCACTGCACTACGGTTTAATTTCAAATTGACGGAAAAATAAAGTTTTTCGCTACTGTTTTTTCATCCAAAGGACTAGAAATGTAATTAAATTCATATACTGTCATAACTTAAGATAAAACTTGGCATTCAACCCGAAGGTTGGTTGGATGTTCTCGAAGGCTCGAAGGAGGTTTACTTAGCTGGTATTGGAGATAGAGTGGCTAGTTCCTTGCCTCATTATATAACCTGCTAATACTACCGGAGGTGAAGGTTAGGGTAAGGGCCTATGGAAATCCCCGCCGAGATTGCCACTCGAACCGGGGACCTTTCGATCTCCTGTCGGATGTCTTAACCGCTGGGCCAACAGACCGATTGACATAGCTTTCTGTATAAATATTATAGAAAGTGGCACTTGAAACTAAACCTACCTAAATCTGTAATAACGTGCTTCCACCACTCAAACCGATTGGCCAACAAGGAACTACATGTAGAGTTTGGAGCATAGGCCCGGCACAACAGAATCCCCTCCTCTCTATGTATTACATAATACCGAACTTTGAGTTTTAACCTACAACTTTCAAAATCAAAACCGGAAACAACATAATGCACAAAACTGCTTGAACTTCATTGGGAACAGAATCCGACATCCGTTGGTGTATTCCGTTAACAAATACTATGCCTCTCTTTGGTTTAGGAGCAAGAATGTACACAAAATTAATATGCAGTTCAACAAAAAATTGTGAATTTTATCGGGAATGGACATTCTTTACCACTGAACTGGTTTCCGATACTATCAAATATCGTCCCATTAGTAATCTGTAGACTGACTACAGCCGAACGAGGAGGGAAAAAATTTAACAAGGATGTTTCATGGCTCAATACATCAAAAACTTTCCCCCACCCGTCTTAGATCCAGAAATCCACTCTTGCTGCAAAGTAACCTTTTTCAACCTTACAACCATGAAAGGGAATGGAATAATTAAGTAAATAGTGTGCCAGATCCAAAACATCGACACTCGATAACAAACCTAACCCACCAGGCACCTGGTCAGTTTTTTTTTTTTTTTTTTTTTTTTTTTTTTTAATATGACTTAACGCCTCTTTGACGTCGAGGTCATTAGTGACTAGGAGGGGATGGGGGCAAGGAACGGGAAGGATTCGGTCGCGGCCTTTTGAAGAATCCATCCTAACATTCGACTGAAGTTGCCTCGAGATACAATGGAAAACTGAATTCAGTATGACCGGACGGGAATTTGAACCTGCGTCCTTACGAATTCTAGACTATAGCTTTACTGCTAAGACACTACGTTTGATTACAGAGAAAGACTTGGCTTCTCTGAATGTAAAGGCAAGGACAATGGTACAGACAGCACGAAGTCTACACCATAACCGAGGCCTTGAAATGGAATGATTATTTCAACCCACTCGTTAATGGCCCTCACCTTTCCCTTTGTCTAAATTGAAACAGTGACTAATTTCACCAAAAAAAAAAAAAATTGATTTTAATACAGTATTTCTGATGTGAATTGGCTGATTAGCTTCGTATCACATCAGGCGGGTATTTTAATAACAGAATCAGTTGGAAAAGAAGCCACGTTTTCCAATTTCTTATCATAATTAGGTGATGTTGTAACCTTACTTTACACCGCAGATCGATTTCTCTTCTGTTCATGGGACGGCATCGAACCACCACTCGCACTGATTCCGCCATTCCGGTGTCAGGAATCACCTGCAACAGAAAAGACAGGTTCAACACTCATAAACTTGTTGTGAAAATTGCAGTATTGTCGTATAATCATGAGCGCTTGTTGCCACAACAAATTGAGTCAGTCAGGACGGGCACCGTAATTTTTCGTGGGGAATCTGAGAGCAATGACAATTTTCCAGCCGATACGTCTGCCTATTATCTAATACTGCACGATTGTATTGTGGATTTACACGCCCACCACAAGTGTTTTCAGGATACTAAAATAAGCTTCACGACTCATAAACGCTCATAAACATGACAACCATCGTCTTGGATGGACAGAAATTTAAGACGAGAGATGTTGTGTTTGTTTTCAAAGTGGTCGGTGTGTCTGTAATAGGATAGGACCACGATATCGCTATATATTGTATCTCGAAAACGTCACCAGGACGTGAAGGTAATGAACCATTAGTTAGATGACTGACACGTAATTACCATGAAATAACTTGGAACATTACTGGTGTTACCTTGAGTAGACATTGTACTATTGTACAGGCTATCATCAGTCAAGATGATGTAATTATATACGTGAAAGGACGAGAGAAGGCTCGATTGTTGTAGAAAGTCTGCAAAAACACATAAGGTATAGGCTGTCTGCCACTACGAGAACTCATGAAAACTAACTTGCTGCTAATGAATGACATCGCATTTTGTTCAGTGATGATTCATTGTTCTGCACTACCTTGGATGACTATCGTCGGTGGGTATGGCGGTGATCTGGGGAGAGGGCCCATTCTACCAATGTTTTGGAGAGGCACAGTGGGTTACTCCTGGCGTCATGGTGTGTTGAGCCATCTGGTATGACTTCAGTTCACGTCTGGTAGTAATTGAGAACTCTGACGGCACCATGGTACGTCACGGACATACTACGTCCACATGTGTTACTTCTCATGCGACAGTATAGTGATGCCATTTTTCAACAGCACAATTCTCGTCCGCACACGGTACTTGTTTCTATGAACTGTCTGCGTGCTGTTAAGGTACTCCCCTGGCCAGCAAGATTACAAAATCTATCCCCGATAGAATATGTGTGGGATCAGCTCGGACGTCAACACCGTCCCATTGCCAGTATCCAGAATACCAAAGGGTTGAATCGATACATTTTCAGCAGCACACATAGCGTTACGAAACAGATGTCCTTTACAAAGTTATAAAGAATTATACTGCCTGACAAAGTGCACTCAGAAGGGCAGGAGGAAATGAAAGGAAACTTCAAGGGTTGAGAGGATCTGTAACATTACTTCAGTGAACACAAAATCGAGTCACATTTACAAACAACTAGGCATTATGAGCTCACTTATTAGTATAACGCATTGTCATTTTCCACCTCTCAGGGTATTTAAGAACGATATTTCGCTACCATGGCCATTCTACTAGAGAATAATGTAAGGTTACTCTGTAACCGTTTTTTAGACAGTTTAGACTTCATTGCAAGAACACAATGCGTAGTTAATACATTACTATGCCGTGCGCAGGACTCGAACCAACGACACAACCAAAGAGAGGCCTCTGGATATAATTGATTGTTTTTAAGGAAGGCCAAAGCAGTGTAGCCAACAAATTGCTGTTGCTTTTGTAATAATTGAAAATGGGTTGTGAGGATATACGTATCAAATTTCTTCGAGCAGGATCGATCGCCAAAACATGAAAGAAAGTAGGGAATCAGAAATTAAGAATTAGAACTTTACAGTTCGTTGACGGCAAGGACAATATAGCCAGTTGAGGAGTGTTGGAAAGGGAAGGGAAAGAAATAGGAAATAGCCTAAAGAATGAAACCTCTTCTGCATTCACCTGGTGTGATTCTGAGAAACCAGAAAGAAACAAAAAATCTGTATGACCAGAGGAGTATCTGAATTCTAGGTACTCCCAAACACAAACTCGAATGTTTCTGCTCACCCATCAGACTTGGTAGTACATATTTTTGTTGTTTTTTATTGTTATTTTTTTTAATAGCTTTTGGCCTTGTTGGCCATATAGCCTCTTAGAAGCCACAGTTTTTGCATATTTACTCTCTCATCAAGTATATTTTACACATTTTCATCTAGCATTACAACAATGAATAGCTTGGACGACACAGGACGAACATAACACTTTTTAAAAGTACCCATGGGTGACTCGAACCAGCGGCCCTCGGTATGTAAAACCAGCCATGTCCTTTTAAGGGAACCATCCCGTGATTCGGATGGAGAGATTTCAGGAAATCATGGAGAACCTAATTCTGGATGGCCGTCTCGTGTTTCAGTCTCTCTTCACAGGCCACGAGCTTAGCGTGACCGGGATTGCCGCTCCCAGGAGGGTCAGATTTGCATGTCAATCATACTTAGGATCAACGGTTATTTTTAGCACTGGGACACTTCTCCATTGGCACAAGGACTGGAGGTCGGCTTTATGGACTCCGGAAATTGGATGGGGACTCTCTGAGGAGCCTCAGAGAAATAAGAGCTTTGTTTGGAAGGAAATATCTCATCAGAAAATCTATCTACCCAGTGTAGATCTGAATTTTAAACCTGTTAATAATTGGTTTTGAACGTGTCAATTTCTCGCATTTTTTAATACATAAACAAAAATTAACGAAATTACACTCAGTATTTCTATCTTTACTATTAAATTTTTTTGTGTTCTGTTGCATGTAAGATATTTAATGTTTGAAAACTATTACAATTAAATTGTTACCACATGAGACTATAGACATTATTCTTTTGTCTCAGGTGTTGTTTGAAATCCATTTTGAACTTCGTTGTGGAATTATTTGAGCAAAGTAGAACGTGGTAAGCGTGTAATTCTATGTTAAATTTCCGTCCCATATTCGTATTAAATCTATTACTTTAGCCTAGAAGATAAATTGCAGACATAGTTAATAAAGATTCCTACGGAGGTGTTAGGGGAAACATTAGGAAATCATTTACCAAGATCTAGGCATAATCCCCGAACGAGTTACATACAAAATATTACAAAATAACAAGTAATTATACTTTCCTATTTAAAATAATACAACTGAAAAGCGATTTTGTTACTGCATTGAAAGTTCCTCGATTCTGTTTTTAGCTGTTTATTGTATTTTGTGTTTAACACTACTTCATGTGACGAATGTTACCAGACATTCTAGGGGCACTCACCGAGCAAGGGTGAACGGTTAACGCTCTGGAGTCGCATTCGGGAGGACGCTGGTTCGAATCCTCGTCCAGGCATCCAGATTTGGGTTTTCCACGGTTTCTCCAAATCGCTCCAGGCAAATGCTGGGATACTTCCTTCGAAAGGTCATTGCCGAATTCCTTCCCTTTCCATGTCACTAGTCTTTTCCCGCCTCTAAAGACCCCGACGTCGACGAGCCGTAAAGCAGTTAAAAAAATAGAGGCACTCTTTACCAGTTTGGGATTATCTATTATAAATTTTGGTGACTTCATATGATAAAGGGGGTGACATGCTAATATATGACACATCTTATTGTCCTAAACAAATTAGCATTAAAAAAAAACGATTTAAAGCTGTTGCTATTTTCGTGATCATTATTCATTGATATGTGGTATTCAAGACGTTATTTCATTATTCACATTTGTTACACACTGATACAAATTCCACATGTATTTTTTTCTTTTTTCAATTCTTAAATGCTTACGAGATTTACAAAGGTTTCTTATCCCTGGTCGCCGGCAGCATTCCAATTTGGTTCTTCACTGGCGATTTTTGTTTGGCTAATTTCTGTCCCAATCTGTAAAGCCGAACCCGCCATATAATTGTTAAGTAGTTTTGATCTACTTTGGGACACATTTACTCTTCCTGGCCCTCGAAAAAGTAAGCCAAAGTGTTACAGCTTGTGCTCTACATAACTGAATTATATATTAAGCTGTAGCTAGTATTCTAATTCACAACGTTTAATATTCATAAGCTACTAAAACGATCGTCACTGAAGTGTACGAGGCTCAAACCAGAGACAAAAGCTTAAACTGACACGCGGTGCTCAGTGCATAGCCATTATCAAAGCTATCTTTGACATGACGTCACTGTAAGTGAGAGAGGTGGGGGCAATTTTGGTTTAATGGAAATCATGCAGGCAGTTGTCCTCTATACGACGGTACCCCAACTTCTCCTTTCAGTTAAGCAGTTCTCCAGTTATAGCAATTTTCTAGGATTAGTATTTCGCAACACAACTATTCTCCATAGTACATCCCGCCTTGTGAGCATAAAGACGTTCAAAAATGTGCACAAAACGATTAATTTTCTCTCACAGAGTTAATCCTAACTTTCATCAAAATAATGATTTGTTTATCAGCTGTATACTGTGTCCAACATTTTTAAGTTTGAAGACTGACGTAAAGGATGTTTTCTCCAGAATTCATTGTGAAACGTCAAACGGAAAAAGAAATTACAATACGCTTGGTCATTTATTGGCCAATGCAATCATTAAGGTAACAAAAGATTTACGCAAACATTACTATCGTCAAAATATTATATTTCGCCTGCTTATGATGAATCAACCTCTACATATACACACAAAAGGAATCGTCTCTCAAAAAATGACATATGGTGACAGTTAAATTAAGTTTGGTTTTACGCGTTCCTTTGCCACAGTGTGTCGTTTGTGCGGAGACGCTGTCTTTTTTTTTTTTTTTTAACTGCTTAACGTCTCTTAACATGGAGGTCTTTAGAGACGGGAAAGGATGGGGGGGCAAGGAATGGGAAGGGATTCGGCCATGACCTTTTGAAGAAAGCATCCCGGCATTTGCCTGGAGTGATTTGGGAAACCATGGAAAATCCAAATCTGGATGCCCGGATGGGAATTCGAACCGCCGTCCTCCCGAATGCGGGGCCAGAACGCTAACCGTTGCACCACCATGCTCGGTGAGACGCTGTCACCTTATTCTTTAAAACCATTCTTGCTACGTCGCCATTTGGAAACTAAGCATTCTGATTTCAATAGATCACTCTGTACCCTTCTTTCAACAAAACTTAAACGATCTAAAACAACGGCAAAAATCTATCCTGAACACGAGCGTCAATGCGCTGCAAGCCTGTTTCACAGTTATTTATTTAATTGTCAAGTAAGCAGAACCTCACACTACTGATGAAAACCTCGTACTGCTAACAGGAAAAGATACAGTGAAATGTGCGTTTGAAGAAAAAAGTGGCCAAAGAACTTTAAGTTATTCCTTTGTCAAATAACATTACCGAGCGTGGTGGGTGAGCGGTTAACGTTCTGGCCTCGCATTCGGGAGGACGCTGGTATGAATCTTCCGTCCGGGCATCCAGATTTGGGTTTTCCGTGGTTTACCCAAATCACTCCTGGCCAATACCGGGATGCACGAAGCAATTATTTTGCTATACCACTCGATGAATCTACAAATATATCTAGCTTAGCTCAAATCTTTTATGTATTTATCTTTGATACGTTAGTTCCAAAGAAGCCTATGAAGAGTTCCTATTTTGTAGTGCTCTTCCGATTCGCACCACTGGGGAGGGTAGCTTCCTGTTGAAGAAAACAAAATGAATTGGTCGAAATGTGTGGATGTATGCACTTATGGTACCAAGCAATTTCTTGGGGAAAAAAACCAGAGAGTTTAATAATTCTGTAAAGATTGTTAACTTACTCAAGGACCGTAGCAAAAACTCGAGAATTTTTTCCGACATTTGCAAAGAACTTGGTAGTGAACACGAGACTATGTTGTTACATACTGAAATTCGTTGGCTATCCGAGGGAAGAGTTGTATCGAGAATATTTGAGTTGGGACAGTAAATTGAGTTGTTCTTGGTCAAGCAAAGGCATCGTGAGCACAAACACATACTGACTGAACTTTATGGCTGCAAAAATTGGCTTACTTGTCAGATATTTTCACCAGATTGAATGAGCTGAATTTCTGACTTCGGCGTCATGATACAACCATATTGAAAGAGAAAGTTGAATCAACTATTTAAAAAGTGTCTCTCTGGACATCTTTGACTGAAAAAATGTAAATATGACCAGTTTCCGAATCTGGAACCTTTTTTTGGAAACGACTTCTTAAAATTTGAATGAAGATATAAAATCAGCCATTAAAAGTCGCTTGTAAAATCTGTTGACATAGTTACGCAGCTATTTCTTCAAAAATATCGCTGCAACTGAACTGGATAAATAGCCCACTCGCAAACCTTTCCACTTACGATCTACCCATCACTGACCAAGAGAAACTAATAAACCATTCATGCAACAGCAGATTCAAGAGTCATTTTGCAGAACAATCACCGGTAAATTTTTGTGACGAACTAAACGACGTTTTCCACGTTAGAAAAGCAGCAATAACATTTTTACAACCATCTTGCGAGAGTGGATTTTCGGGCATGAAAAACGTGAAAACCAAACATCGCCATTGCCACTCGAAGATGATTTAAGGTTGAAGCTCTGTAAACAGCAACCAAATTTCTGAGATTTGTGCAAAGAGAAACGTGCACATGTCTACCATGAAACTTAAATAAACATTTGTGATTTTAATTTTTATTAAAATTATTATTTGTACGTTTTTTTTATTTTTTGACGTTTGTTATTACATTAAATTTAATAAATCTCGAAAATGTGGTTTGATTTTTTTATTTATCATTTTAGCTATAAGGGGTACGCGAGGTTGAATTCTTTATTGTAGCGTTTCGCGGAAAAAAATAATTGGGAACCACCCGCTAACGATTGCCATCTCATTATGTCGTGAACTCTGCAGTCCCTGTTATTCACATTTGTTCATATAAATCCTTTGCCCAATTCCTTCTGATTAGGAACACTAGTCTGCAAAGTTTAATGTGCATCATCTTTTCCACATTATGGAAACTGATTTCATTTCTGTACTGGTATTAAAGTACCGTTTGTTAAATGGAAATAAACTAGTATTATCAAGTTACAATTCGGAACACAGGATGTGTTTTAAATATATCTCACAAAAAAAAACATTTTAAACGAATCAATAACAAGTTGTTTTTAAATAGAGTTTATTATAAGTTTGGAGAGACTGGCTGTAATGTATATATATACAGGGTGTTACAAAAAGGTACGGCCAAACTTTCAGGAAACATTCCTCACACACAAACAAAGAAAATATGTTATGTTGATATGTGTCCGGAAACGCTTACTTTCCATGTTAGAGCTCATTTTATTACTTCTCTTCAAATCACATTAAACATGGAATGGAAACACACAGCAACAGAACGTACCAGCGTGACTTCAAACACTTTGTTACAGGAAATGTTCAAAATGTCCTCCGTTAGCGAGGATACATGCATCCACCCTCCGTCGCATGGAATCCCTGATGCGCTGATGCAGCCCTGGAAAATGGCGTATTGTATCACAGCCGTCCACAATACGAGCACGAAGAGTCTCTACATTTGGTATCGGGGGTTGCGTAGACAAGGGCTTTCAAATGCCCCCATAAATGGAAGTCAAGAGGGTTGAGGTCAGGAGAGCGTGGGGCCATGGAATTGGTCCGCCTCTAATGAGCTCTAACATGGAAAGTAAGCGTTTCCGGACACATGTCCACATAACATATTTTCTTTGTTTGTGTGTGAGGAATGTTTCCTGAAAGTTTGGCCGTACCTTTTTGTAACACCTTGTATATATATATATATATATATATATATATATATATATATATATATATATATATATATATCAAAAACAAGAAGACAACAAAAATCAGTTGAAAAAGTTGTTATCAAGAAGTTATGAAATTTTTTTATAAAGTTATTTCACAATATATTTACTATCCGGTTTATGAACCTCTCCATCAAATAGTACATACGATATTTTTGACGAAAAATATTATCCGATGAAGTATCAAATTAATGACTGGATATTGTGGGCCATTTCCTCAATTGCAGGTTAATCAATTTTTTATAAAGCACGCCAATGCAATTGAAGAAAAAAAAAATACGCGTTTTCGCTCTATTTCAAGAGCATCATCAGCGACATCTGTTTGGTATTTATTCATTTATTTAGTTACATTTGGTTTACAAAACAATATATAAAGTTGAGGTGAAATTAAATTTACTTACATGTTACTTTTTACTTTTTTCTCATGATCAGGGTTAGCTTCTCTGTGTATGTTTTCAATAATTTGCTGAAGGTTTGAAGCACTACACTGAACTGACCAAATTTCATTACACTATTATTTACAGTTTTCAAAACATGAAACAGTAAACACCACGCCATGTTATTCACAGGTCCATAGAGTGTGTGTTATCAAATTGTTTAAATATCGTCAAAATTTGAGAAAAATATAAGCTCCAAAAAGATCACTATAGTTTTCCTTTAAACAGACCACTATAAATTTTTAAACAATTTTCAGTTCACTAGTTTCGAAAATAAAGAGGGAATGGTTTTTTTTAATGGTTTTTTAGGCAAAGCTTCCACAAATTAAATTTGATAAAAAGCGTCAGCCAGCAGACTGGACGTGAATTCGATAGCTCGGCAACCTTCAGCGAATCCGATGATACCCGACGTGATTTTTTTTTTTTAACTGCTTTACGTCTCTTTTTAACATCGAGGTCTTTAGAGACGGGAAAGGATGTGGTGCAAGGATGGGGGCAAGGAATGGGAAGGAATTCGGCCATGGCCTTTTTGAAGGAAGCATCTCGGCATTTGCCTGGAGTGATTTCGGGAAACCATGGAAAACACAAATCTTGATGCCCGGACGGGGATTCGAACCGCCGTCCTCCCGAATGCGAGGCGAGAACGCTAACCGTTACACCGCCCCGCTCGGTCCCGACGTGATAGTTATACTGCCCGTTACCACAGCACTGCATGGCTATACAAGAAATTTCAATTGAATAACTGCTTTGAAATTTTTGCGGTTATATTGTTAAAAATTATATTTTATTTGCACTAATTAATTTTGTTGAAAAGAAGTGCAACTATGATACTATCTAAAGTGAAGTTGTCTGTTGTGTAGCAGAAAGCAAAAAATTATAATGTGACATCCTTTTAAATTTAGATGTTTCTTGTTGTTTATTTACGACGACTAGAGACAGATATTCATGTAAGGAGAAGATCGTCCAATGTTTATGCTGTATGCTCTGTAGTATTTATTGGAATCAAACTTAATTTTTTAACAGAAGGTAACAAAGAGGGAAGTTATATGAAATGAAGATAATCACAAAATAAATCATTCAAATAAATTACCATTATTTGTTTTTGAAATTACACTTAGAAACTTTTCCATAACAATAAACATTTCCGTTATTTAAAATCAAATGTAATTATTTAAAAACATTCTCGCTAAATACTCCGAGAATCTAATCAGAGGAAGTTTATTCACATTACGAAAAAATTAATAAAAACGATACTAATTAATCGTTATTCGCTTTTAGTTAGAGACTTTTCCAGAACAAATTCCTGCTAGGATCTACTACCATAAACGATACCCGTCATTTTAAACGGACCAAACATTCTGAGAGCCGTTGTGTTGCCACATTTCATCTGAAGACCAACTAAACGAAATATTTTCTTCAGTGTCCCACTAAACTCTTTTTGAGTACTTTCATACCATCTCCCATCTTTTTTTTTTTTAATTTTATGCTAGTCAAGGTTTTTAAGATGTGAAACATTGCGCAATCACAAATTTCTAAGTAAAAGGATTCAGAGGTTATTAAGGTCTGACAGAGGGACAAATAAAGAGTACCGCTTTTCACCCACAAGATACGGTGCCATGAAAACTTTGTCTTCGGAACGCGTGTAGGTGTTTTTTCTACTGCCGGTCATCACTTTTTGTGCTGGGTGAGTGCATTCGAGACAGCAATCTTAGATAGCGTATCGGCGACCGGAAATGCTGTGTTGCCGTGATCGAATGTGCTGTCAATCATGCAGCGTGGTAGAAGATATCTGCCTTGCAGCAATCCACTGATGCGCAAACTGTAACACAATTCAAGTAACTCCGTCCAACGTGCAATTTTTTTTCGTTTATTAACCAACAAACGCACCAGAGCAAAAGTACAAGACAATTTTATTGACTATTCATTGTGGTATTGTAGTGAATTTCGAATGTTTTAAAGGATTTTTAGATGTTTTTGATATTGAGAAAAGATTGAAGTTATTTCCCAGCTAAAATTAATTAACAGTTGCCGCCTAATATGAGAATTGTCCTGTATTCCGAAGCTAACGCAACCACACGTTGCCTCATCCCCACCACGTATGTACGCAATTACCTACCCGGAGGGTAGTAATACCATACGTTTCCGTTTGACCAATGGAAGTTGTCCGCCACACTTTGCCTCCCAGAGCTGGAGAGCTATTTGAGTCGTATAGTGCGTTCAGTTAACAGAGGCAGCTCTAGGTCATTCTGTTCTAGCCCCATTCCACTGGTCTTGCCCCTTCATGTGAAGGGGTAAGAGTTCCTGCTGACAAATGTATCAGCCGCCTGCATGTACACAGGGAATACTTAATGGGGTAGACAGCAGGTGGGGGTGGTAAGGTCAGGAACATGACCTTGAACCGTCAATGGGGGGTGAACAGAGTATAGTTTCAGATGGGTTAGTCACCGACCGTGAAAAAGGAATCAACCATTGGACATTGCGGAAGATTTTTGTATTGGCCCGTTTTTCCTATTTCTTCCTCTCGTATGTTAGAAAAGGGCTAAAACCCAATTACATTTACGATTAAGCTATTTATCTATTCAGCAATAGGTATTCCCGATTCCTCACATTCTAAAACTGATTTCTTCAATCAACTCTGGCATTAATTAACAGTTCACAACTTTTCTCAATGCTAATAATACATACTTTCACCGCAACTAAGTAAAAGGTAATCTGGTTGAAGCGAATCCAAGTATGTGTGGAGTCAGTACCACACGACTCGTTGCAGGGTAGATATAATCAGAAACGGTCATGAATAGTTTCTTTTTATATTAATTTGCAGTAACTAAATCGGCAGCATACAAATTATTTGTTTGATGGCATTCCTAGTTTTGGATTTCCTATCACACGTTGCAATGATATGTATCCCTAAACACATAAAGTAAGATAATCAAAGGTAAGATTTTCCCGTGTATGTGTACTGAAGTGCAAAGAGATTATCTCTCGATGCATGTAATGCATCTATGATCATTTTTCAGAATGACTCTGTATATGGGTACTATCACTAAGATATTCAGTCTTTGATTCGTTTCGCAATCATTGTATGAAACTCAAATCTTTCAGAAAATAACCAAATAGTTTGCCAGGTTAATATCTCTTGTTTAAAGTCTATATTGGACAAAAAATTTAGACGTAATGAAGAAAATTGATGTACACCTTGCTCTGAAGAGTCGTCATGCCTTACTTCTTACATATCGCTTATGAAACACGTCTTAATAAGAGTTAAAAATATGAGATTTTCCCCAACCTCTACCGTACCATAAGTCTTTACATCGTTTTGGAAAATAATATTTCTATGAAAACATAATTCATTAGTAACCCTACATATGGTAAAGGAATGGATATCCTATTTTACAAAAACTAGTGCGCGTTTCGGATTCTCTGTTTGTTAATAATACTACAGTTGGTACTGCCCTCGCTTTACTTAAAGAATTTGTTGCATTCCTGAAGAGTTTACTTGAAAATTTCATTAATGCGAAGCATTCTTTATTATTACTGTTTTGGCGTTTCCATATCGTTAGTGGCAACTTTCTATGTCGTTGTCATCCATCCGACTCCGATGACAGAAAATTGTTGCATGGTGATCTTTTGCAGAGTTTCTTCGTAAACTGAGTTACTGTATAAATTTTTACTTCGATGTCTGCTGATCTATAGCACGGGACTTGCATTCTTGAGGACGTGTGTTCGAAATCCCTTCCGGCCATCCAGATTTCGGTTTTCCATAGTATTCCGAAATCACTTCTCGCGAATACCGGTCCAGTTCCAGTAGTAGGACTAAAGCGACTCAAGCCTGATAAGCTCTTTGGAGAACCGTAAAGAGACTCCACTCGTCCGCGTGACGTCACATTTTTAAGTTCTTTGCATGGCGGGCAGCCAAGGTCGTATGACGTCACAAGATGGCGGATCGTTAGTTCTTTGGGCGCACACGAGATAGCAGTGGTGCCACATTGACGGCATGATGACCACATATTTCAAAAAATAAACATATATAACTGTTATTTAGTCTTTATTCTAGCTGTTATTTCACTTATCTCCAACAATGTTACTCTGAAATCAGCGATATTATTTCCAAGTGTGTCCTATGTGATGTAGATATTCCAGCTGCACAAATGTTGCAATGTAGCATATACACACATCTTACCACCAGGTGTCTCCACCGAACAGCGCATGCCACGTGAAACTTCATCTGCGCATGCGCCGGCCAGAGATATTCCACTTCGCCACGAGATCTTCTATCCTTGTCTTGCGGGGGAAAACCCACGTATGAGGCAAAGGATATTTCTGTTTGCTCTCCATTAGACATTACGCTTTCTCAGTGCGACGAATATTTGAGCTGAGCGCTCGCTTGTCACGACACCTACCGTTGTATAGTATCTCGGTTTCCGATAGATGGCGTGTCATACCTCATTTTTGGTTGTGAAAGCTACAAATATTTGCCACTGTTCTGGAATGCGCGCTCTGTTTGCTCTCCATTAGACGTTGCGACAGGTTTAGACTTGCTCAGCCGAGGCATCGGGCTTCCGCCTTGCATAACTGTCACCAGTTGGCACCACCAGCGTAGTAGTGACTTGTCGCTAGATGGCGTGGGGGGGGGGGGGGTGTCCCAATATGCCTGAAATATTTCGATGTTTGGCCGGGAGTCTGACAGGTTACGAAACAGCTTGGCTGGTGTGTGTTTGCCATCCACCATTATGAAAGCATAGCTGGGTGCCTGGCTGGCGGACAAAGAAAGTAGGGCGTCCAATACAGATTGCAGAGTCTCAGGCTTGCAAAAAATTTCATGTGTATTTCTTAATTGTTCAGGTGTCCTGCTATCGGGTTGCGCCATCGAAACCGTTCCAGCAGGATACATAGAAATTCACTGTGATTAAAGAAGAAATTATTACGAGATGAGAATAATTATTATATGTCAGTTTTCGTAGAACAAATATAAGAATCTTTTATGGTAGCCTAATCCCTCGCCAGAATAACGTGTTTTAAAAACGAAAATCGAAATATTAGTTTTCATTCTGGGTGAACAGAAAAACTGCTTGAGTCTTTGTATTTAATTAAAAAATAAGACATAGACCATGAGAAAGCGTAACTTTTACGTTTAAAACGTGATAATGAACTATAGAATGTCCTGACTTAGCTCAAATTCATATCTATACAATGCAGTTCAGATATTCGAGGATGCTTATAACTCTGAGCGAATATAAAGAGGAAATAAGCATCAGTATGGTGGGATTCCAATATAATTAATCGTTAACAGCGTTAATGATAGCGAGAATCCAACTAATGTTTCAAACTCAAATAAGTGATTTCCTAATGTATGTGTCTACAACCTCGATGAACTTTGTGTATTTCTTTTTTTTTAATTGCTTACCGTCTCTCTAACAACGTGGTCTTTAGAGACGGGAAAGGATGGGGGGAATGAATTCGGCCATGGCCTTTTGAAGGAAGCATCCCGGCATTCACCTGGAGTTATTTGGGGAAACCATGGAAAACCCAAATCTGGATGCCCGGACGGGGATTCGAACCGCAGTCCTCCCGAATGCGAGGCCAGAACGCTATCTGTTACACCACCACGCTCGGTTTGTGTATTTCTATCCTATTGCTAAGGCTTTAACTTCCCCGCCCATTTTATCTGAAATATGCCCAATAAATTAGATTCACATGAATATCATTGCCTACTACAAAGTTGCAGATGTGAAATCCAGTTTCTTTCCCTACAGACATTTCTGAAGTGATTACATGTTAATCTCTCCACTGATGTCAAATCAACCTGTAATTTTTTCAAGCCTATTTCTCAACCCTGTATTTGGACAAGAGCCCACTTGAAAGCCACACCAAGGCTGGAAATAAATCAATGTTTCCAATTTGACCATGGCAAAACTCATGGAATGGAAGTATCAGTACGATACCTTATTTCTCTAACTTATCTCTGCTGCCATTGGTATAAAATATCTCATCGCACTCGTAATTTTTTCGAGCAAGTTCAAACATATGTAATCTGTCTACCCAGACCAATCTATGTATCAATTCTGTTATGCTTTCGTAAGCAATCACAAATTGAGTGTCCTTAGCTGTACTTTGTCTAAAAATCCAATCAATCCCTTGTGACACATCAGTGATTGACACCTTTAACTGTATTTTACAGCACAGCACTTATGTTCCAGGAACGAAATACCGTCTGTTAATCTTACTAATTTTACCCCTGTCGAATCGAAGTACGCCAGTCCTATGTGATAAAAATCGAGTCACGCTAAGCACAGAACATGCCTGAGACCATCGCCTGTGACCAAGGTGGAGATATAGAAAATTTACCCACTCCCTTATAGAAGAAATCCAGTGCCAGCTTCTACTGATATTCTATTCCTAATTCTTTGACCAAGATCCACCCACAGCACTTCCTCAAACCACCTTCTGTTTTCCAATGATTCCCAATCCAACCCCTGATCAGTTACAGACAGGGTTACCTTCTGTTCGTGCGTTAAAGTAAACCAAAAATTCAAAATTCGCAAAGTCTTCTTATAATCAGTAGCCAGGTACCAAAATGTTCACTTAATGTGGTTCTACTGCAGTTTTCCAGGAAAATTCTCCCCTTTTCCAGGAAATTATTTTTCAATAAATCAGGACCCAGGGAGTTCTCCATTCGGTTTAAAATGTTCCCATCTAACACCAACCTTCGGATTCAGGACCAAGTGTGACATTTGTTTGTAATTGCATGCTTTGTTCAAGTAACCACGAAAGAGTTATCATAATGCTCTTAGCTAACTGATAGTTTCTTGGTCATCAAACAGACATCATAACCCACATTTTCATAGAAGATCCCCACACATCGACAAGTATCCATAGGTGAAGACACTAGTTCTATTACGCCTAAGATAGTGCTCACACTTGAACTGTCGTAAATTGTTAGGTCAAAGTGGGTGTTTAGATATTTTATCCACTCAGGCCTCATCACCTAAAGTCTAGTGCGAGATTGTGGTCATGGTCAACGTAGACTCAAATCCACAGAGGAATGGCACACACACACACACACACTTGTACTTGCATAGAGCGAGGTCAACAGAACTAACAGCAAGCATCATGAAAACGATGAAGTGGGGCAGAATTGTCGTTACAACTGATTAACTGGACAGAACTATCGTTACAAAAATCATCAGACAGTCGAGTTAAAGTCAGGTATCACCATACTTACGCTTACATGCACAAAGAGAGACGCAGATACACATGTCCAAGAGTTCAGCACAACTACCGGTACCAATCATGGAAACAAAAAAAGTGGTGTAATACTCTCTTGCCTCATGACTGGCTGAAAAACAGAAGTCTCCCTACATATCATCAGCCTGGCGAGAAAGAAGGTGTGCAAAAGATGGCATGTTTTCACCATAAACCATAAATAGTGTTCATCACGCCCCAGTTGATTACATTTACCATCAACACGTCTCTCCCACACCGCAACCCATTCTACCATTCAGTAGAAAAGTGACGCAGGTACCATGAGTTGCAATAGACACTTTACTATCAGATCTCACCCACAAATCCATACATCTCAATACACTAGCACAAACTAACATAAGTGGAGGGACAGCAAAATCATTCGTCCAGACAGACGTGTTTATAGAAGGTACCACCATATTTACGCATACAGACACAGAGAGAGACGCACAAACACTCACATTTCCATGCCTTCAGCGAGCTAGACACAACAACCAGCCCCAATCATGGCGACGAAAAAGTGGGGTAGAACCCCCATGGCTCATAACTGACCAAAAAATCATCAGTAACATATGTTCCAGGCACCATACTCTTCACATCAACATCATCTCATTTATTTCACACTACAGACCTCACTACCATCCAGTATCATGTGTGCTAGGTACAAAACTGTTCACATCAGCACCAACACGTCTATCCCACACCTAAGCTTTTTCTGCCATTCAGTAACATGTGCCCCCATGTACCACGAGTAGCAGTAGACACTTGGTCATCAGACAGATATCATAACTCCCATATTCATACTAGGTCTCACCCACAAATCCATATGTCACCTCACACAAGCATAAGTGCAGGAACAGCACATTGTACATCCAGACAAACGAGATAAAGGAAGGTATCACCACATTTACGCAAAAAAACACACAGAGATGGAGACGCATACACACATACATTTCCATGCCTACAGCGATCTCGACTCAACAACTAGCCCAATCGTGGCAACAAAAAAGTGGAACAGAACACCCATGATTGGACAAAAATCATAGAAAGACACACACACACACTCACATGTCAATGCATTCACACAGTTCCATTCATCACCACACATAACTGGAGGAAAGAGACTGAACATGCTAGATCCAACTAAAAAGAGTTACAGGATGTGTGAAGTTTGAAATCACAGCCACATCTCTACCACACCGAAACCCTTTCTGTCATATAGTAACATGTGACCCAGGTATCATGATTTACAATAGACACTTGTCTATCAGACGGATATCATAACCACCATATTCATAGTAGATCTCACCCACAAACCCATACGTCTCCACACAAGCACAAACATATGGGAGGAACAGCATTCTCTGTGTCTGTATGCGTAAGTATGGTGATACCTTCCTTAAACTCATTTATCTGAACGTATGAATTGCTGTTCCTCCCATATGTTTGTGCTTGTGTGGAGACGTATGGGTTTGTGGGTGAGATCTAGTATGAATATGGTGGTTATGATATCCGTCTGATAGACAAGTGTCTATTGTAACTCATGGTACCTGGGTCACATGTTACTAAATGACAGAAAGGGTTGCGGTGTTGTAGAGATGTGGCTGTGATTTCAAACTTCACACATCCTGTAACTCTTCAGTTTGGATCTAGCATGTTCAGTCTCTTTCCTCCAGTTATGTGTGATGATGAATGGAACTGTGTGAATGCATTGACATGTGAGTGTGTGTGTGTGTCTTTCTATGATTTTTGTCCAGTCATGGGTGTTCTGTTCCACTTTTTTGTTGCCACGATTGGGCTAGTTGTTGAGTCGAGATCGCTGTAGGCATGGAAATGTATGTGTGTATGCGTCTCCATCTCTGTGTGTTTTTTTGCGTAAATGTGGTGATACCTTCCTTTATCTCGTTTGTCTGGATGTACAATGTGCTGTTCCTGCACTTATGCTTGTGTGAGGTGACATATGGATTTGTGGGTGAGACCTAGTATGAATATGGGAGTTATGATATCTGTCTGATGACCAAGTGTCTACTGCTACTCGTGGTACATGGGGGCACATGTTACTGAATGGCAGAAAAAGCTTAGGTGTGGGATAGACGTGTTGGTGCTGATGTGAACAGTTTTGTACCTAGCACACATGATACTGGATGGTAGTGAGGTCTGTAGTGTGAAATAAATGAGATGATGTTGATGTGAAGAGTATGGTGCCTGGAACATATGTTACTGATGATTTTTTGGTCAGTTATGAGCCATGGGGGTTCTACCCCACTTTTTCGTCGCCATGATTGGGGCTGGTTGTTGTGTCTAGCTCGCTGAAGGCATGGAAATGTGAGTGTTTGTGCGTCTCTCTCTGTGTCTGTATGCGTAAATATGGTGGTACCTTCTATAAACACGTCTGTCTGGACGAATGATTTTGCTGTCCCTCCACTTATGTTAGTTTGTGCTAGTGTATTGAGATGTATGGATTTGTGGGTGAGATCTGATAGTAAAGTGTCTATTGCAACTCATGGTACCTGCGTCACTTTTCTACTGAATGGTAGAATGGGTTGCGGTGTGGGAGAGACGTGTTGATGGTAAATGTAATCAACTGGGCCGTGATGAACACTATTTATGATTTATGGTGAAAACATGCCATCTTTTGCACACCTTCTATCTCGCCAGGCTGATGATATGTAGGGAGACTTCCGTTTTTCAGCCAGTCATGAGGCAAGAGAGTACTACACCACTTTTTTTGTTTCCATGATTGGTACCGGTAGTTGTGCTGAACTCTTGGACATGTGTATCTGCGTCTCTCTTTGTGCATGTAAGCGTAAGTATGGTGATACCTGACTTTAACTCGTCTGTCTGATGATTTTTGTAACGATAGTTCTGTCCATTTAATCAGTTGTAACGACAATTCTGCCCCACTTCATCGTTTTCATGATGCTTGCTGTTAGTTCTGTTGACCTCGCTCTAAGCAAGTACAAGTGTGTGTGTGTGTGTGTGTGTGTGTCATTCCTCTGTGGATTTGAGTCTAAAATATATGGTTATAGAATTATGCTCACCATCAACGTGTGCTTCTAACCATTGTTTCAGGGCTTAGGCAATCTCCCATTTCGATTTGCACTTTGCAGTTTACTGCCGTTTGTGTTGGCATGTGAATTTTGATTCTCACTACATAAAAATCATTTAACAGAGAGGGGTGATGTACCAGAGAAGCGAAGGACTTGGGTACAAACCCACAGTCAGACCATTGCTTGTGTGGTGTAGTATGGATGTCATTGGATGATAGGAAGAGTGTTGAGGGGCTGTAGGTGGCGTATAATGCTGTTAGAATGGATATTGGTGGAATAATTCTGAGTGGTGTATCGAACCTAAGTTGACCATGACCACAATCTCGCACTAGACTTTAGGTGATGAGGCCTGAGTGGATAAAATATCTAAACACCCACTTTGACCTAACAATTTACGACAGTTCAAGTGTGAGCACTATCTTAGGCATAATAGAACTAGTGTCTTCACCTATGGATACTTGTCGATGTGTGGGGATCTTCTATGAAAATGTGGGTTATGATGTCTGTTTGATGACCAAGAAACTATCAGTTAGCTAAGAGCATTATGATAACTCTTTCGTGGTTACTTGAACAAAGCATGCAATTACAAACAAATGTCACACTTGGTCCTGAATCCGAAGGTTGGTGTTAGATGGGAACATTTTAAACCGAATGGAGAACTCTCCTGGGTCCTGATTTATTGAAAAATAATTTCCTGGAAAAGGGGAGAATTTTCCTGGAAAACTGCAGTAGAACCACATTAAGTGAACATTTTGGTACCTGGAATCCCTGTTACTGATTATAAGAAGACTTTGCGAATTTTGAATTTTTGGTTTACTTTAACGCACGAACAGAAGGTAACCCTGTCTGTAACTGATCAGGGGTTGGATTGGGAATCATTGGAATACAGAAGGTGGTTTGAGGAAGTGCTGTGGGTGGATCTTGGTCAAAGAATTAGGAATAGAATATCAGTAGAAGCTGGCACTGGATTTCTTCTATAAGGGAGTGGGTAAATTTTCTATATCTCCACCTTGGTCACAGGCGATGGTCTCAGGCATGTTCTGTGCTTAGCGTGACTCGATTTTTATCACATACGACTGGCGTACTTCGATTCGACAGGGGTAAAATTAGTAAGATTAACAAACGGTATTTCGTTCCTGGAACATAAGTGCTGTGCTGTAAAATACAGTTAAAGGTGTCAATCACTGATGTGTCACAAGGGATTGATTGGATTTTTAGACAAAGTACAGCTAAGGACACTCAATTTGTGATTGCTTACGAAAGCATAACAGAATTGATACATAGATTGGTCTGGGTAGACAGATTACATATGTTTGAACTTGCTCGAAAAAATTACGAGTGCGATGAGATATTTTATACCAATGGCAGCAGAGATAAGTTAGAGAAATAAGGTATCGTACTGATACTTCCATTCCATGAGTTTTGCCATGGTCAAATTGGAAACATTGATTTATTTCCAGCCTTGGTGTGGCTTTCAAGTGGGCTCTTGTCCAAATACAGGGTTGAGAAATAGGCTTGAAAAAATTACAGGCTGATTTGACTTCAGTGGAGAGATTAACATGTAATCACTTCAGAAATGTCTGTAGGGAAAGAAACTGGATTTCACATCTGCAACTTTGTAGTAGGCAATGATATTCATGTGAATCTAATTTATTGGGCATATTTCAGATAAAATGGGCGGGGAAGTTAAAGCCTTAGCAATAGGATAGAAATACACAAACCGAGCGTGGTGGTGTAACAGATAGCGTTCTGGCCTCGCATTCGGGAGGACTGCGGTTCGAATCCCCGTCCGGGCATCCAGATTTGGGTTTTCCATGGTTTCCCCAAATAACTCCAGGTGAATGCCGGGATGCTTCCTTCAAAAGGCCATGGCCGAATTCATTCCCCCCCTCCTTTCCCGTCTCTAAAGACCACGTTGTTAGAGAGACGGTAAGCAATTAAAAAAAAGAAATACACAAAGTTCATCGAGGTTGTAGACACATACATTAGGAAATCACTTATTTGAGTTTGAAACATTAGTTGGATTCTCGCTATCATTAACGCTGTTAACGATTAATTATATTGGAATCCCACCATACTGATGCTTATTTCCTCTTTATATTCGCTCAGAGTTATAAGCATCCTCGAATATCTGAACTGCATTGTATAGATATGAATTTGAGCTAAGTCAGGACATTCTATAGTTCATTATCACGTTTTAAACGTAAAAGTTACGCTTTCTCATGGTCTATGTCTTATTTTTTAATTAAATACAAAGACTCAAGCAGATTTTCTGTTCACCCAGAATGAAAACTAATATTTCGATTTTCGTTTTTAAAACACGTTATTCTGGCGAGGGATTAGGCTACCATAAAAGATTCTTATATTTGTTCTACGAAAACTGACATATAATACTTATTCTCATCTCGTAATAATTTCTTCTTGAATCACAGTGAATTTCTATGTATCCTGCTGGAACGGTTTCGATGGCGCAACCCGATAGCAGGACACCTGAACAATTAACAAATACACATGAAATTTTTTGCAAGCCTGAGACTCTGCAATCTGTATTGGACGCCCTACTTTCTTTGTCCGCCAGCCAGGCACCCAGCTATGCTTTCATAATGGTGGATGGCAAACACACACCAGCCAAGCTGTTTCGTAACCTGTCAGACTCCCGGCCAAACATCGAAATATTTCAGGCATATTGGGACACCCCCCCCCCCCCCGCCATCTAGCGACAAGTGACTACTACGCTGGTGGTGCCAACTGGTGACAGTTATGCAAGGCGGAAGCCCGATGCCTCGGCTGAGCAAGTCTAAACCTGTCGCAACGTCTATGGAGAGCAAACAGAGCGCGCATTCCAGAACAGTGGCAAATATTTGTAGCTTTCACAACCAAAAATGAGGTATGACACGCCATCTATCGGAAACTGAGATACTATACAACGGTAGGTGTCGTGACAAGCGAGCGCTCAGCTCAAATATTCGTCGCACTGAGAAAGCGTAATGTCTAATGGAGAGCAAACAGAAATATCCTCTGCCTCAGGCGTGGGTTTTCCCCCTCAAGACAAGGATAGAAGATCTCGTGGCGAAGTGGAATATCTCTGGCCGGCGCATGCGCAGATGAAGTTTCACGTGGCATGCGCTGTTCGGTGGAGACACCTGGTGGTAAGATGTGTGTATATGCTACATTGCAACATTTGTGCAGCTGGAATATCTACATCACATAGGACACACTTGGAAATAATATCGCTGATTTCAGAGTAACATTGTTGGAGATAAGTGAAATAACAGCTAGAATAAAGACTAAATAACAGTTATATATGTTTATTTTTTGAAATATGTGGTCGTCATGCCGTCAATGTGGCAACACTGCCATCTCGTGTGCGCCCAAAGAACTAATGATCCGCCAATCTGTGACGTCATACGACCTTGGCTGCCCGCCATGCAAAGAACTTAAAAATGTGACGTCACGCGGACGAGTGGAGTCTCTTTACTCTTTACAGTTGTCCAAAGAGCTTATCAGGCTTGAGTCGCCTTGTCCGACTACTAGTTCCTTCAAAATGTTATAGCCGCGTTCTTCTACTTCACTGCACGCCCGGCAGATTTGAAACATCGAAATTGATGGTTATTGAAAGAATTTGTAATTAAAGAAAACCAATAAATAAATATGGAGTAGAATAAATAAAGACATTTTTGTTAATAAGATATATATTTTATATTGTTATTCTTATTACAATAATATATAAAGAATATAAATACAAGGCAAATAAATAATTTTAATATGGTCTATAGAATTTTTTACAATACAGTTACAGAATATTATTTGATGTATCTTCTGTAATAGTAGCTGTTGAAGGTGTATTAGACAGTATTAAAAATATGATTGGCCGATGGTAACTGAAATATTTAACAAAAGTATTAGACGTGATGCTGTCGAAGTATCTTGAAAAATCGGCATCGATTGTTATTCCATATCTAGTTGTATGTTCAGTTGGCTTGCTACTGATTTTCAAATCAAATTTTTGTTCAAGGAATGTTGTCAAAGGGATTGAATCGTTTGTTGCAAAATTAACATTAAAATCTCCATGCTAAAATCATCGTAAGTTTGTTTAAATTATCTCCTAAAATCCTTGAACCTTCACATCTCCGCTTGTTTTGGCATCAGTATACAGATTTCTAACCTCAAATGAACAAACAAAATAGTATGGTAATAATATATTAATAGATGATTTACTAACCTTTGTTTTGAATCGGTAGATTTTTTTCGTAAATCAAACGCTGTGCAACGCTTATTAGACATTCTACTGCAGCCTGCGCTTTGATCACCTTTAATTTTTGTTTCTTCTTGGCAGCTTGATCGTCAGTCACTTTTATTTCAACTCAGTAATACTGTCACTGGTTTAAAATCTTTAAGCACCTCAGGCAATGTTCTTTTAAAAATAAAGGCGGCGGAGAGGAGCCATGATGGCATAAAGATGGGTTCCCAGGGCGCGTGGTTATGGAAGCCGCGACACATCAGCCAAAGTGTTCCGATCATCACGCGCCACTCGTTGGACCTCGCTGCCACCATCTTGCCTGGTGTCGTTTCAGCTACCAGGCCCTTTGATCCTTACCGACTGGGTGACGGATAGAGGCACGCCATCCCTGCAAACACAGGCAGGACCCATCCCACTGCCCGCTCCTTGGTAGCTGGATCAGCCCGGCCCGCAAATGTGTGGATCTGGGAAGCCAGCTTAAGAGAGCGTCACGCCGTTTGCCATCACGGCATTCAAGTTCGACTTACCTGCAAGGCGCACAAATAGATGTTTCACATCAAAAGAAATGTGCAGGTCATTGACGCCTGTGTTGTTTCCTCGCTGTCATCCATCTGGTGCCAATAACAGAGTACCTCTGTGGTCTGTTGGAGACTCCACATAGTCGTAGACACTGTTCCTCTATCTTGCTCCGTCAGTATCCACTGTGCTTACATGAGAATACCTAGACCGGTGGGTGAGCGGTAACTTTGGGCCTGGCATTCTGGGGGACGCGGGTTCAAATCTCAGTCTGGCCATTCAGATTCCAGTTTTCAACCGTTTCCCGAAATTTCTCCACACGAATGTTAGTATAGTTGCTTCAAAAGGCAATGACCGAATTCCTTTTCGTTCCTTGCCTTCATCTTTTTCCGCAAAGCACCAAGAAAAAATATTATTTGAGACTGTTTGCTCCTGCTGGCATATCCGCAGATCTGTTGACATTTCTAGAAAACTATCTGCACGCTTCCAGAACAAATTCATTATACCATCATGGTGACTAAAGGAGCTTCTTCGATTATTTTGACCTGACGTAACTTTGTGACATGAAGGCCATGAGGAAGACGACAATTTCTAATTTTTTCGTTAGCTGCTGAGTGTGCCGCTACCGAGGAAAGCTGTTACTCTCTTCTGTGTGATACCTTAGTACAGAGCCTGTGGACAGGAACTACTGGATCTGACGTAGTTACGGTGACCTCAGTGTTCCTGGAAAGACGCGATCAGCATAAAATCAATGGCCGACCTTGCGTGTAGGGGTCACTTGGCGCAAGAGCACGTGGGAGGTGACGTGCGGAACTCCTCACAAAGAATTTCTGAATTGCGTCGAGTCGTCAACATGAAACGCAGCAGTCTAGTGATCACTGAGCTCCCTTTTCATTAGGGAGCATCCATAAACCACGTAGCTCCAGTTTGGCCTCTTGTGAACCCCCCCCCCCTCCCCACGAATCACGTAGCTTTTTTCCCCTGTTGATTCCAGAAGACATTTTGTAGTGTTTTCTCTTATCGGACTATCATAAATTACATACGGAGGTATTAAATGACGGAATTAAATATCCACATTCTGTTGTGTGTTCTGTACCTCATTTTAACTGTGACAAATAATATGAATGAAAAGCTACGTGGTTTGGCTCGGAACCCCCCCCCCCAACGTACCCCAGCGTAGCTTTCCAGCCAAACCCTCCCCCCCTAGACCGAGCCACGTAGTTTGTGGACACTCCCTTACCTGCCTCATACACACACCATTCATACACTGCTTGGGGACCGTGCACAAACTACGTGGCTCAGTCCAGGGGGGGAGGGGTTGGCTGGAAGGCTACGCTAGGTTACGTGGGGGGAGGGGGGTTGTGATTCAGGCCACGTAGCTTTCCTTTCATAACATTTTTCACGGTTAAAATGAAGAATAGAACTCACAACAGCATGTGAATATTTATTTCCCTCAGTTAATTATCTCCGTATGTAATTTACAACAGTCTGACAAGAGAAAATAGTACAAAATGTCTTCTGGAATCAAAAGGGAAAAAAGCTACGTGCTACGTGGGGGAGGGGAGGGGTAGAGGCAAAAGCCACTTAGGGCTACGTGGGTGGGAGGGGGTTCACAGAGACCAAAATGGAGCTACGTGGTTTATGCACGCTCCCTTGTTGCAAACAAGTCTAACAACTATCACTTTTGTTTGAAATATTTTATATAACAAATTATGAAAGCAGTCTGGTTGGTCAATGGTTAAGGCGACCGACTAGAGATCGAAAGGTTCTCGGTTCGAATCCATTTCTCGGCTGGGATTTTCAAAGGGCCTTAACCGAACCGTCACCTACTTCACAGCTTGCTGTGTAATGTGAAGTACGCCAGAACGCTTCTGGGGTTCGGATTCCACGTTTAACTGTAGGTCCCCTCCAGAGCTAACAAACTCAGTTGTAACACGAATTTGTACACATCCAAAGCAAATGCAAGACAAACGAAGGCTTAGCGTGGTTGCCCCCAACGAACATACAATAACAATTTATGGAACAATTATCTGTAAAAACAAATATATCATTTGTTAAAGTGAAAATACCTTAAGGAATTAGGTCAAATTTTGAGAAACGATGGTAGAAATTTTGGTCTGCCATTGGTAATGCCTACAATGATGTCATTGCAGATTTAACCGTGTTCCACACCAAAACGAAATCAAGTGCAGTTTATTTAAAGTTAAAGGCTCGTGTGGTCGTAATGACCTGGCGACAGGATTGTCCTTGTCACAACCATCTTAATCTAACCCGTAAATCCTACCGGGTATAGGGGACCCACAGTTTAACGTGGAATCCGAACCACAGAGACGTTCTGGCGTATTTCACATCACACATCTAGCTGCGCCAGAGGTGAAGGTCGGGTTAAGGACCTTTGAGAACCCTCGCCGAGACAGGAATTCGAACCCTGGACTTTTCGAGCTAACGTCAAACATCTTAATCACTAAACCACTAGACTGCTTATGGGGAGTTTAGTGAAGTTACATTGCATATTCCATAGTTACTACTTAACCACGATGTACAGCACTAAACGATAATATTTACCTCCTGAAAATCCTCATCACAAATGTTCGAGAACAGGAACAAGAATTTATCTAATAAATTTAAATGTTTCACATATCATTTACAAATGATATGTATATATTATCTTGAACGGGGATTTCCCGGTTTGTAAATGCAATATAGTCTTCTCGGGTTTGCATCTGTAAAGTGTCATAAAAAGATGACAAAGTTCCAACAACGTCGTCTTTTTTCTTCAACAGGTATCTTCCTGATCACGCAATCCGGCTCCAAACCAGGGAAGACTATATATTGCAATGCTGCTATGATACATCAACGTTTCAGCATCTCTGAAAAAAAATTCTAAGCTAATTTTTCTTCTATCAGCGAGTTTGTTGCACATTTGACTGCTAGAATCGTATTCTTACTCAACAGTGCTTAGACCAAGCCTGATGAGTGAGTAGTTAACGCTCGATCCTGGTATTCAGGAGTACGCGTCTTCGATTCCCGGACCGCCCATCCTGATTTCGGATTCTATGGTTTCCCGAATCCCTCCAGACACATGATGGAATAACTCCTCCAAAAAAGATGATTGAATTCATTTAACTCTTTGTGCCCAACCTCTCCAGATCCCGACGAACTGTAAAGCCCTATGTAAAAAAATACTTCTCCCCTAGCTCCAGGTGAATTCATTGGTAAAAATATGAAGGAATAATATAATTTGCGTCACATTGGAGATGCTTTACTGCAACCAAGCTCAATATGCTTTTCAATTCTTCAAAGTTTTTTTTTTTTTTTAACTATTAGAATAAGGCTGATGTTTTCCCAGAAATATTACAACACTAATGGTGTGACAACGATACGCACAGTGGTGCCTGAAATTTTAATGGTCATAGCTGAATATTGTCGCTCTCATCATTTGCATGTGGCAGATGTGCGATGATTGTTGTAGTTTCATTATGATGGACTTTATTACAGACAAGTTATTGTGAAGACTGTAATGAGTGGTGTGGGATGTGCGCTGACAGCCGTTCCGGGTGAAAGCAAAGGTGTTCAGTATATAAGACAGAGAACTATAACAATAACCGCCAGTGTGGCTCAGGACCGCACACTGAAACGGGGAGGTACAACACCCCCCCCCCCCCCCCGTACCAACAGTACTGACAGCGGGTTTCCGCAGTCACCTCATAACTACACATGTCACAAACAAAAAATAAACTTATCACATGCTGAACGTGATACGCGTTTCGTAGATAAATAACAATTCTTCGCTTCCCCATTAGTACTTAGTGCGACATGGCAGTAGGTACAAACTGTTTGGCGTCAGCAAAGGGTATGCGGCCGTAAAACCATAGCTCCAAACATGGCAATACCCACGGTGAGTAAAACTCATTGAAGGTTTTTTTTTTTTTTTGACGTCACTAGAGGCGGGATGGGATAGGGACAAGGAACATGAAGGAATTTGGCAATGGCCTTTTGAAGGAAGCAGCCCGGTATTCGCCTGGAGTGATTTGGGGAAACCATGGAAAACCCAAATCTGGATGCCCGAACGGGGATTCGAACCCGCGTCCTCCCGAATGCGAGGCTCATTGAAGGTAGCCGACACCAAAATGTTGGGGAAAGGTGGTAAAGTGGAAGAAGAAGACAGCAATACTAAGTAAGTAATTATTCCGCCATAAGGTGTGCTACTTTTTGAACAGAATTGATATTTAATTAAATTAACACATAGAAAAAAAACATAACAAAACACAAAAACAACTAAAATAGCAACACAGGTAAACAAATTCCGAAAAAGAAAATAATGGACAGAAGCAATCGCACAGAATCAGGACCTTCAGAAAATGGTGATATTTTCTTAACTGATGCCCTGTAACGAGTCATTATTCTCTTTTAGGTTTCTCTAGCCAAGTCGGAACTTTTATGGCACCCTCAACATGATTCCTCGAATTCATGAAGTGCATAACGTCAGAGGGCAAAAAGAAGGAATTTATGCGAAAATCAAAATGGGTGCATGTGCTGTTATACATTTTATTGGATAGGTTATGTAACTTTGCAACTCACATACTCCAGAAAACTAAGTGCTCAAACCCAAATAGTTCTGTGACTGTGCATTATATCTTGAAGTGTATGAAGCTTTATCGAGTATGTTTAACGATTTTTTTAACGTTGTTAGAAGTGGTGATACCTTGTGTAGAAGAAGTGAAGTGTACAGAATTGTGTGATACCTCCCGGAAGAGCGAATTTCATAAAAAGATTACACTTACCTAATTGTGGTAATAATAAACGTGTAATTCTGCGAGGATCTTGGCACATAGAAAAGTGGGTTTTGTGTCGTCTACATTTGCTGTTTTCACGTACAGATGTACATTGTTGGCGGAGGTACCGAAGGTTTGGTCTCGCTGTGCCGTGGCATGCTGAATGGTCCCAGGAGGTGTACGTCCGACCCTTTTAGCCCCCTCTGAATGACTGTGTGGAATGTCCCTCCTTACTGCTGCTCATGCGCGCATCGATTCTGCGGGGCCAGGCCGCTTGCGTATGTAAACGAGTTCTACACGTTATTCCGAAAAAAAAATACATCGCCCACAATTTATTGACATAAGAGGTAATAACCTCACGTGCATATTACTTTATACTGAGGCTTCAAAAACATGATGTTTACCTTATTTCCGTTTAAATCTGAAATTAATTTTCTAAATGCGAAAGTAACTCTGTCTGTCTGTTTGTTACGCTTTCACGACTGAACCGATCTTGATAAAATTTGACCAGGAAATACTACGTATCATTAGTAAGGATAAATACCATATTTCGTCATGAAATTTTGAAAACCAACCGAACGGTGGCAGACCGATGGATAGTGTATGTAAGTGTATGTAATGCTACATTGGTCGCTTAGGCTTTGTTTTTCCCGTAGTCAGTTTGTGTAAGAACTGTTCACAAATTTCGTGTTCCAACTCCGTGCATTTTGGGACCTGTTTTACGTAGCTTGAAGCCTTCTACAGGGTGATGCAGGAAGAATGGTAAATATTGAAGGAGGCATGTAAATATTGAAGGAGGTAATAGTATGAACAACATTGGTTAAAAAGGTTCATTGAAGCATACGTCAGATTTCCATTCGTTTTGGACATATAGGTGTAGGAACGTTATGCATAAAATAAATCTCAGAAAATGGTGAAGAGCACACGAATAACTCACTCAAGAGCTTTATTCATGTAAAAACACAGCATATTTTACAAAAGTTTAAATTAAGTGTTCAAAAATCCCACGTTCATTGTCCACCAAGGCCGCCGGACCTTGCCCCATTAGATTTTTGTGTGTGGGGATGGTTGAAAAACGAAGTGTACAAAGAAAAAGAAAACACACGAGACGAATTACTCGCTCGCATTGTAAACACTGTTACCCTCGTAAAAGTACACCAAAACGTACTCAGAAGAGCTACACGTATTGTTTCGAAGAGAGCTGCATGTCGATGGTAGGATTTTCGAACATTTAATTTAAACTTTTGTAAAATATGCGTGTGTTTTTTGCATGAATAAAGTGCTTAATTATTTGTTTGTGTGTTCTTGATCATTTTCTGAGGTTTATTTTATGCATAAATTCCAGCACCTGTATCTCCAAAAAGAATGGAAATCGGACGCGTGTTTATATGAATTATTTTACTCAATATTGTTCATAGTACCACTCCTCCTGAATTAACCTTTATATCCTAGCCACATAATTCTAAGTTCACGCGTACGCATAACAGCTAGTATGAAATATTTTTAACTAAGGTTTTGCCCAATTATAGACCACTCTGAACCTTAAAATAACAGTACGGGCTTTTTCAGAACTTCTTCATGCGTTGTTTACTGATGGTCTGACATCACTCTCTTGGACTGCTGATGGCAGAATAAAAAATGTAGCAGCGTAAATCAATATACTGTGGTTTTCTTTGCTGTTTACGATGTCTTCCAAACTCTTGTGTGTGTGTTTTTTTCTTTTTCAAATTCCTTTTGTTTTTCTTAGCAACCCCACAATTTATTTATTTTTATTTAGAAATAAAGTCGAGTATTTTCTTAGTAATCTTAAACCGTCTATTCTGTGCAAAAGTTTAGTTATCTTTTTCTTTTCGTGTCTATAATTTTATCAGAGTTCTTATATAGATATTAATTTTTTCTCTTTGTCCAAAAAGTATATTTTTCTTATTGTGCAACTACACTTTTTCTGGATGTTTTCCTTTTATTATTTTCACGTTCTTCCTGTTCACCTCTTTTATTTTTCTGGCCTCGCATTCGGGAGGACGACGGTTCGAATCCCCGTCCGGGCATCCAGATTTGGGTTTTCCATGGTTTCCCCAAATCACTGCAGGTGAATGCCGGTATGCTTCCTTCAAAATGCCATGGCCGAATTCCTTCCCATTTCGTGGCCCCCAACCTTTCCCGTCTCTAAAGACCTAGCTGTTAAGAGACGTTAAGCAGTTAAAAAAAATTTAGAGGAATTTTTATTGGGATAGGCGAGAACCTGCATAAGGGATTGTATACCTGTTATCTGTAGACCTTCTAAAAATTCATGTCTTTCGGCTTGGTGGTTACTGCATCTCAACATGAAGTGGTATATGTCCACCGTCTCTGCACAGGGAGTCGATTTGTTTCATAAGGAATTTTTTGTCGTTTAACGAGACGTGATAGACTCTCAGTCTGATCATGCGGCTAATCTCCTTTCTGATGATGTCCATGCGATCGTACTATGGTTTATCCTTGATTATATTCATTATTGTCCGGTACCACCTGCCAACCTCCGATCTATCCTCCCGCTACATTTTTTTCCCCATTCTGACTTAACGCAGGAATGAATTACGCCATATTTTAACCCGCCAGTGTGGCTCAGTGCGCTGAGGTGCCGCACGCTGGGAGGTACAACGGAGCCGGGCACGAGCCCACGCCGCGTAGGAACAGTACTGATTGTGGTTTTGGGCGGATCCCGCAATCATATGGGAAGGTCCCCAAACACAGCCTCATAAACTACACATTTCACAAACAAAAAATACACTTATTACAAAGTACAGTCGGGGACACAATTCGCGAGACCCCTCGCCTTTCGGTTATGCTTCGTTCTAGACACGAATACCGCATGGGGCAGCATAACTGGTAGGTGGTACACTAAATTCATGACAAAATAGACCTCTCATACCCAGCACTTTACCCAAGACTGAAAAACGCGAGCCTGCGCAGCAAGAAACTCGCAGACGCTTAGAGTCAAAGTTCGGAGTTCTACAGATAAAATAACCGCGAAAATCACAATTTTAGTAATAATAATTTTTGAAATAACCAAATATATTGATTATAGAGGAATGATAAAACTTTTTTCGTAATTTTGATAACCATTGTGTATTTTTGTTCCCTCGAATTAACAATTGGCAATTCGCTAGCAAACGCAATTATATGAAGAATCCCTAAATTACGCACGGAAAACCAATAAGAGAGCTTTAATGGAATTAGTTATATTTTCTAGCGCTGCAGCGTTATAGAACTGTGTGTGACAAATACACACAAAGGTTGAGTGTAAATAGAAAGATCATTTACGAAAGAACTCTAATGGTTAACTAAGTCACGAAATACAAATATGCTATTTCTAGAAAATTAAATGGTTCGGAATATTAACAAATTAATTATGTTTTCACCATAACGTATTTAGAAGGTAACCTTAACTTGATCGCAGTAGCAACAGTTTTAGTAGTAATAATAATAATTAATAACTAAATAAATATACAAATCCGTCTGCATTGTGAATTAGCGGTCCCACATTTTAAATCTGGAAGATAGAAGCAGGAAAACTTTCATACACTCTTTGTTTCTAACTAACACTGATACTTCTATAAAATTTTCTGTCAGACATTACTTCCTACCTTCCAAGGTAGATAAAACTGTTGCCTGGCATTCGGGAGGACGCGAATTCAAACCCCGTCGGGCATCCAATTCCAGTATTCCATGGTTTCCGTAAATCTCTCCAGCTGAACTCAGGAAAAGTTCCTTAAAAAAGCCGTAGCTGAAATTCTTACCCGATCCCAGTTTCCAATACTATCAGTATATCAGGGTTCACATCACATTGCGTCGAAGAAATGAGGAAGTAGAAAAAAGATTAAAAAAAAAAAAACGCGTTGCGTATGTGGTAACACTCTAATCCAGTTTTCGAGAAGTCGTGGGTTCGAATCCCCATCTGGCCATCCAGGTAAGCGTTTTAGATGGTTTCCCTAAATCACTCCAGGCGAATGCCGGGATGGTTCCTTCAAAAGGCCGAATTCCTCCCCATTACTTGCCCCCAGTCCTTTACTGCCTCTAATGACTTGGATGAGATGTAATGCTAGAAGCAAAAAGTAATTTCTCAAATAAAAATAATTACATCTCTGTGGTGTGTTTTGGACCTTTCCCTTGTTGGATTTATTTTATTCAACGGCCGAACATGGTAGCAAGGGGCTACAGTGCTATTTCCACATGCGTAAAGTATCTACTTCAATGTTGTTTTTGGGCTGATCGACGTCGAAATCATTGTAGAGGAAAAAGGACTGGGGCATGTTTCGGGAAGGAATTCAGCCATGGCCATTTCCCGGCACTCAGGAAGTGATTCACTTCCGTTAAGCAATATTTGAGCTCGCTGTGTAGCCAAAGTTGCCAAATTCCAATATTTAAACATTGCCCAAGTAAAAAATTTAATTAAAAGAGATGGGAATTAAAGCAACCGCAGCTTGTGGGTGACCACACCACCTTCATTCTAGTAACAAGGACGTGGATGGGAATCCGGAGCTATAGCTGCGCCTATTAAAGTTATTAATTTTTTTTTTTTTTATTAACAGCACAAACATGAGTGAAGGAATTTTCGAACATTATTTTTGCATTAGCTTATTCTAGAAGATCTTCCTAGAGTCTGCGAGCTACTTTCTTCTAGACATATCGTTAGCCTTTGTATGCTTACATAGTCCAACATCTTTTAATTTAAATGCGATATACACTTGGAACCTGGCTGTCTTTCTCCACAGGCAGTCAGATATCAATCTTCTTATACCTTTTTATAGTGGCCTCGTTACCATTAGCAGTGTTACGACACTAAAGACAAAGTTGTTGGTGCTCTAAGAAATTCTAACAACGAAATTTCTTTCAATAGAGAATGTAAGAAATTTTGAAGCAGTGAGGGTCATTCCTTGCAGATAAATTATCATACCGTTACTTATGACGAATTCTCGATTCCATTTCCGACCCCTCTAATTTCCCATTAAATATACACCACTTAGTGTCGGATCACCAAAAAGAGATACCGAGTTGTTGCATTGAATAATCACTGGGGCGGTGATTTGTCATAAAACTGTCTGCATGGAGACGTCCTATAATTTGAACGAGCGTGATGGGCGAGTGGTAACGCTCTGGCCTCGCCTTCTGGAGGACACGGGTTCAAATCCCCGTCCGACCATCAGATTTCGGTTTTCCATGGTTTCCCAAAATCAGTCTTGGCGAATTCCTGAATGGTTCATTCAAAAGAACATGGCTGAATTCCTTCCCGCTCTTTGCCTCAGTTACAGCTTTCTGAGTGTGTTGGAAGTATATAGTATCATACCCATGAAGCAATTGCATATTTTTCGATACTAAAAGCAAAATTCTTCATTACTGATCCTTAAAAATCATAATGGTTCCGCTGAAAACTTAAGTAATCATCACACTGGACTTAATTAGCTCATCACGATTACCGTTTATAGGTCTTCGGTGTTTCTATCGCTCGCATATTCAACTTGTAGTATGTAGAAGAAGCAATAAAGGAAGTAAAAGAAAAATTTTCATGTGGCTTATTAAGTGTTCAGGGAGAAAAAATCAGTATGATACGATTTGCTGATGACATTGTATTGTTAGCAGAACAGGCTGAGGATATTGAGAAGTTACTGAATGGCATGAACAAAATACTGAAGGAAGATTTTTGACTGAATATAAATCAAAGCAAGACAAAAGTGATTAAATTTAGCAGAAATGATACCAATACTGGTAGATTAAATATAAAAATCGGATCGGATGCAATAGGAGAAGTAAGTGAATTCTGCTACTTGGGAAGCAAAATTACAACCGATAGCCAAAGCAGAAATGATGTTAAAAGCAGAGTAGCACTAGCAAAAAGAGCCTTCATGAAAAAGAGAAATCTCTCATTGCTCTAGGAATTAGAAAGAACTTTTTAAAACTCTATGTGTGGAGCACAGCACTTTATGGTAGCGAAACATTGACTTTCGGAATACCAGAAAGAAAGAAAATTGAAGCATTTGAAATGTGGTGCTACAGAAGAATGTTGAAAATTAAGTGGACAAAGTACGACATGAACAAGTTTTGGAAATGATGGGTGAGGAAAGAAGTTTGTGGAAGAAGCTTACAGAAAGACATGCTGGATTGGTTAATTTGTTAGTGGAGGGAACAGTCGAAGGTAAGAACTGTAGTGGAAGACAGAGATTAGAATAAATGAAGCAGATAATTCAGGACGTGGGTTGTAAAGGATATGTAGAGATGAAGAGGTTAGCAAAAGATAGGAAGGGATGGAGGATTGCATCAAACCAGTCAAAAGACTGATAACAGAAGAAAGAAAAAATCGCTGGCATAAACGCGTAGCCATCCGACCTAACCCTCTAATCCTGCTTCGTGAGTGTAATCAAAATTTTTACGTCCTAGAGCCCTTCACATATTGCAAGCAAGCTTTGCCAGAGGTAAATGACTGATTAGGGGTCTTTAAAGATTTAGCCGTTACTGGAATTCGAACCCTAGTCTGTCTCCACCAAGCTACCAGACCGCTGGAATTTTGTCATACCGTGAATCAAGGTACCGCCTTCGGCTTTAAAATACAAATTTCAAGCAGAGAATAACACAACAGATATTAGAACGAATCTTCTACGGACACATGACAACGCACTCTCTCCTCCCTCAAGATAGATCATCCTGAATGACTTCTGAATAGTTTCTTCGTGATGAATAATGACAAGTGATTGCAACCCTCATAAAATAATTTCCGATCCTTAGTTTTAACGGTATGTGAATGAAGAATACTTTCATGAACTTGTACCTGTAAGATCCAAAATATTTTTTGGAAAAGTTTATAATGAGTTTGGACTTCTTGGAATTACATTTCTGTATCACTCTCAAAAGTAGCCTCAAAATACCTAATTCGGTTTTCGGATACATCCCTTGCATGATCGAAATTGCTGAAACAAACGGGTTAAATCATAAGAATTGGCATAAATAAAAAGACTTTTTTTTTTTTTTTGCTTTGCACCTCATCGCCGTCGTGGTCATTAGAGAGAGGAAGGACTGGAGGGAGTGGAGGGCAATGAACGGGAAGGAAATCAGCCACTGCCCATCGGAGGAACCATTCCGGCAGTCGCCTGGGGAAACCATGGAAAATCCAGATCTGGATGGCCCGACGGGCATTCCAACCACCCAATGCGAGGCCAGAGTGTTAACATTCACCCACCACGCCCGGTATATGTCTCTCGACTAGTTTCATCAAATCCTCCATCTCTTCCTATCATCAACTAACCTCTTTATCTCATCGTATCGAGCGTGGTGGGTGACCCGTAACGCTCTGGCCTCGCATTGGGAAGGACGCGCGTTTGAATCCGTCTGGCCACCCAGATTTGGTTTTTCCATGATTTCCCCAAATCACTCCAGACGAATGCCAGAATGATTACCTCAAGAGGTCATGGCCGAATTCCTTCATATTTCCTATCATTGTTAAAATACTATTGTATTTCTGGAATTAAAATAGAGATGGCCAGAATGAAAAAAAAAACTACATACCGAAGGTGAATCCGCAAACGTAGACGTTGCACCATATCTCATGCTAGAAGGTATATATATTTTTTTTCAGGTTACTTTGTTTTTAGCCAGACAACTGAAACATAGCAATGTTCTACCCTCCAACCCAGCCTGCTTAGCTTCCGTCCTGGCATTCGGGAGCAAACGGATTCGATCCTCGGATCAGCTCTACATGGTTCCAAAAATTACTGCAGATGAATCCCTGGGACGGTTCTTTCCAAATGCAATCACCGAACTCCTTCCCGTTCCTTGATTCCAATGCGCTCCCGGCTCCAATGACCCGTAAAGCCGCAGCAAAATAATTACAATGTCATTAAATATGTAGCCGGTTGCTTACCATTCGGTTCCTATCTGAAAATATACACATTTTAATCGTCCTATCCAGTTTTACTATTGATTGATATTTAGCATAGTGGTAATGTTAATCATTTGATACTCTTAATTTCCATCCCATGTTCCAAAAGTGCTTCTTGACGATTCCACATTCTTATTTATTTCAGGAGTCCCTAATTTGTCCTAGTTTGGACAACAGATCAAGAGGCCCAACAATACTAAAAATTTATTTCCATAATTTGCAAACTATGGCTAATTCATTTTAATATCTACAGCTCAGCTGTTAAGATTTTAGGAATCAATGAGCAAATCGACATTCAAAAATGCCGTTAGAAAATACACTGAAGTGCCATATATCATGGCATACCTCCTAATATCGTGCGGGGTCCTATTTTGTCTAGCGTTGTCCACTAAATGATTTTTAATCATGTCCCAGATATGTTCGATTGGACTCATGTCTTGCGATATTTCTGGCCAAATGATTCACTGAAATTGTCCAGAATGTTCTTCCAGCAAATCTTGAACGATTTTGATCCGATGACATGGCTAGTTATCATACTGGAAAAGCCATCATTTTTCTTGGGTACATGAAGGCAATAACTGGCTTCAAATGGTCTCCAAGTATCTGAACCTAACCAGTTCGAGCCAATGGTCGGTTAAGTTTAACCAGGTGTCGCAGTGCATGCCATTTAAACACAGCTCCTGTGAGGATGCAGCCACCACCAGCTTGCACAGTGCGTTCCTGACAACATGGGTCTATGGCATCATGGGGTTTGCGCCACACTCGAATTCTACCGTCAGCTCTCACCAACTGGAATCGTGACTCATCTGACCACGCAACCTTCTTCCAGCCAACTAGGACTCATCTCGAGCCCAGGAGAGGCGCTGCAGCCGAAGGCATTTTGTTAGCAGAGGCACTCGCGTCGACCTTCTGCTGCCATATCCCATCAACGCCAATTTTTTTGTTTTTTTTGTTTTGGTTATTGTTTTATGCCTCGTCGACGGCTAAGGTCATTAGAGGCGGGATGGGACTGGGTACAAGGAACGGGAAGGAATTTGGCCTTGGCTTTTTTGAAGGAAGCATCCCGGCATTGGCTTGGAGTGATTTGGGGAAACCATGGAAAACCGGTATCTGGATGCCCGAACGGGGATTCGAACCCGCGTCCTCCCGAATGCGAGGCCAGAACGTTAACCGTTCACCCACCACGCTCGGTCCTACCTCTTGTAAATGGGAGATAAATAAATACTTCGATCTACCAGCAAACTGTTTTTATCCCTGTTTTCTAACTGATGATGCTCTGCGCGGATAAATTAAAGAAGTAGATTTCACTTTTAGCTCTGTTCAACACTTTCGTTGCTTCCGTGATAAAGTTATATTCTAGCAGCTAATCGACCGCATCTTTGTCTTAACCATAGCGTTGCGTGACCCCTCGGGTTACGCAAACACCAAAATTAGATGCTCCAGATCTGGATAGCTTATTCACTTAAAGTTAAGTAACGACACGAATTTTTTGACTCAAAGGAGGTGCTCGAGAAACGAGCAAAAATATCCAGTCAAAGATATAAAACAGTTTTATGTATGTTCTTATTTAGAGATACGGGATACCGTATTGTATACCGAAAGTCAGACAAATGGGAAGAGAATATCTGAGACCAAATGCAGTCCAACATGGTACATTCGGCCTCATAATATCGCGTGGTTATGTGTATCATATTGTATGAAATGCTATGTATAGTATCAGTTTTCTCTGAAGTTACGTTTTATTTTCAGTGTGAATATACATGACCACAACAGAGTGAGGTCTCCTGTACTAGAACCTATGTTCGATACCCAAACCTGCTGAGCGTTAGTAGAGATCAAATCTAGGGCAGCTAAGTGAGGCCCGCTGTGTTTACTCATCAAAGTCAGACTCCGAGGATGTTGACGCACCGATACCAACTGCGCAGTTCAATCAAGAGACTAGTCTCATAACTTCTCCGCCTCTGCTACAGACCACTCCAGCGACGGTAAAATAGCTTTTGAGCATTGCTGTAACAAATATGGTGCTACTAAGGAAGATTATGATGAAAAACAAGACTGATTTTCAAAGTATAAATTATTTCTTCATTCTAAGGACAAAAACATGTCAAAATATCTTTATGTTTTGTCAAATGTGGCAGCGTAAATGTTACTATCTAGATTAGAAATTATCTTTAAATATCCACAGACAGTTCAGCTATATTGATCACTGTCTGAATTCCCACAGAATTAGTACATAACGAACATATTATTGGTACGGAAATTGCAAAAGGTAGTTCTCACGTTTAACTGACAGAATCTCAATTGGCCGCACAATCCGCCTATGTCAAGACCATCTAAGTCAGCCCTTTTTCTCTATATGTAAATACCACAACAATTACAACGAACATGAGCCATGGAAGCGTCCTAGCGTACTTCCAACCGTTTTTTAAGGTGAAACAGAAGGTAACGACCCTTGAAAACATCACCCAAATCCGGGATTCGATAAGAGGGCCTTCCGATTCGTATTCAACTCCATGCTACAAAGCAACCACATGGCTGCCATCCCGAGCAAATCAGTGTTCTAATCAGAATGTAGATAGAGAAGCCGACGTACGACACTATGCGGTACGAACTAATATTAATCGTCCAGTATATTGGAAACTCCGTGCGAGTTACAACTGTGTGAGCGGTTAACGCTCTGGCCTCTCATTCGGGAGGACGCCAGTTCGAATCCCCGCCCGGGCTTCCAGATTTGGGTTTTCCATGGATTCCCCAGATCATTCCAGGCGAATGCCGGGGATGCTTCCTTCAAAAGGCCATGGCCGAATTCCTCCCCGTTCCTTGTACCCAGTCCCATCCCGCCTCTAATGACCTCGACGTCAAAGAGGCGTAAGGCCATAAGTAAAAAAAAAAAAAAAAAAGTTATAGCGTTGGCTGTGTCAACTTCCCCGTTGGTTGAGCTGGTTGCGTCACCGTGATGGTGTCCGGCGCTGAATCGATGTCTGCAGACACTGAAATGTAGCTGGAGGAGCCAAAACTCGTTCCTCAGCATGGCGAGTTTGATTTGTGGTCCTTATACAACCACCAAAGTACTTTCTTACCTACGTTTGTGTTGTTTATATCTGTCTGGCTCTTTTGCAGCCAGTCAGACAATTTGTTGTTTTAACTTTATTTTGTCTGGTTGGCCCCTTCACAGCCAACCAGCCATTGTTAGTAGGGTTTTAAATTTTTGTGGACTGATTGGAGTCTGCTTTTTAGAATTTTATATTTTTTTAGTCTGTATGGCAGTCAGGCATACAGAAAGTAATTTATATTCATTTGAAGCCACGTCGTCATAGCATTTAGTTGTTAGGGCTCCATTAAATACGATGATGTAACTCCTTAAATCCGCAACAACAACAAGAGATCTTGGGCAAAAAGGCGTTGGTTTTAAAATTGATTGGCGGTCTCTTTACAGCCACAATCCTAATATAGTTTTTTTCCGTTTGCGGTTTTTTTTTTGTTAAGTTTACTTTTTATGTATCTGGCGCACTTTCGGTACACTATACGGACGTCAAACAGCCGAGGAACGACCTAGCCCTCGGTTGTGGCAGCACCGCCGCCACGAGGCTCCCCGTGGGCACTGGGCGACATTCCCGCTGGCTAAAGTGCTTCTCCAACAGGAGAGTCCGACCTCCCTCAAAGATTAGGGGAGGGTGATTCTTCCAACCCAGGCGTAGCGAAGTAGTACGACAGAATGTTGTAGTCGGGGGTGGCAGTTTGAGGGCTTCGGCACAGTTGTTGCACTACACTTCAACCCGGTCGGTGGACCAAACATCTGTACTCATGGCCCATTTACAACCAGCCAGACATTCCATGTTTTAATGCTGTTTAAATTTGTGTCCTCATTACAGTCATCGTTTTCAAATTTTCCATTATTGTGATTCTGTGTGGCCGACTTATTTACAGCCGGCCATTCCGACATTAATTCAGTCTTTTTTAAGCTACTGGTTTTTTGTTTGGACGCTGATGACAACGCCATCGACACGCCCCAGACCCCAAAAACAACAACAATACATAATGGATTGATGGCCTCTTTACAGCCACCTATCCTACTACTACCATATGTTTTCACCGACTGCATTTCTACTTTCTTTTTTTGTTTTTTGCTTTTTTTATATGTTGCTGGCCTTTTTACAGCCAGCCAGACATTATGTTGTTTTAAAGTTCGATTAACAAGGTTTGCCATTTACAGCCAACCAGCTACTGCTTGTGGTTCCTTTACAGCCAAGGTTTTAGTATTTTTATTATTTTTCTGCGGGTGTGCCAGACCATTTTACAGTCTGCCATCCAGACAGTAATATCGATTACCATTAAACAACGAGGCGATGCCAATTTAATGCTACAGTGCTAATAACCACTTTGTCGACGCGCCGTATAGACCCTTGCCCTCCAAAAAAAAAAAAAAAAAAAAAAAAAAAAAATCTTCGAGCGTGAAGTACTGCCCTTATCTTAAGCGGCCCCTACACGATCAATATTATTGCAGAATAATTACGGTTGTACAATAATATTGGACGTGTGTAGGTTAGATTGAGAGGTTGTGCAACATTATTGAGTGAATCAGAATACGTAGTTTGAAATATATTGTGCAATCTGTGCCATATTCCGTCAGTTGGTCCCGAGACATGTGCAGGATCATTAGTCTCCGCTTGTATTTTGTTGCTGTAATATATTTTGTTGGTTATTTCCTTCTGAAAATGAATGTCGAAGGTTAATAAAGGGCGTTTATTAATGACTGCATAGAACTGTGCAAGACTTTACCAGCATTGTGGAGCGTCAAAGTGCCTGAGTATAAAAACAGACAGGAAAAAATAGGTTTACGAATTTTTGCTACGAGGCAAGACTTCTTGAGAGGGGATTAATAAACATATTTTAAAATTGGAAATAGTTAAGAAAGCCACCATCGTATACACGAAAAACGAACATTCGATCCGACGTCAACCATTAAAAATTGTAATTCGCGTTTACTACTCCCAATAGCGCAATACTGAAAAAGTTTTTATAATTGAGGAACTCAGAGCCAGGTGGTTTTTTGATAACTACATGTTTTCGATCTATAGCACTGAGATAGTTCAAAGACAATTCCCTAATGTGTGAATATTTCCGCTTCACATACCAACTCTTTAGGCACTTTTTTTTTTCACGCAGCACAGTAAAGCAATAGCAACAGCAGTTGCAATGTCCTAGTCGTCCATCATTTCGAAATCAACTAAAATATTGTGAAATAAATACTAAGCAGTCTAGGGAGAACGTCAATAGTACTGTGCAATATTATTTTATTGATAATATATATATATACATATATTGTAGCGAGATTATCAGATGGGTCATCTCGTACAATGTAAATTAATTATTATTTGATATAATAACATAAGAAATAAATAAAATAAATAGATATTCTTTTCTTGAGTTGGAGACAGAAATCCGCGTCTAGCTAAGGGTTGTGTTAGCGTGAGCGACACTCTGACTGAGCCGGAAGTGTCCGGGAGGTCGAGACAATTATCTCTGACACTGGTGCCATTGAGAAAGGCTGGACTCTGGGGAATTTTGCGGAAGGGATCCGTAGATGCGCCGTTCGCTCGGTATCGTGAGAAAATTTCTACATATCCTCCCGAACAATCCCGACAAAACCCGAAGACTCTTAGCAAATAAGAGGCAATGTATTAGCCAGCATAGAGGGGAGACTTTTGCGAAGCCAATCCGATGTGTTTATTTCCTCACGTGGTTGGAAATATTACAAATTTTGTGTTTTTCATGATACTCGCCGAGGAGAAGGAGAGACGAGCTGAGGGGCGAGAAGAGGTCATTCCGTCCAGAACGATCGCGCTGGCAACTGCCTGCCAGAGTACTGCGGATGATTTCGTTCTGGAGGCTTCGATGACTGAGCGCCTAGTCCGATCGATGTTGTCACTTGTGTTGGTTGACGTGACAAGTGCCTAGCATTACCTGGATGGTGCGCTGTTGAGAGGTGATAGCGCTCTTGTTACGACGCTGCGTGCAGCCAGACAGACACGGTAATTATACCTCCAGAAACAGTGTGTACTCAGACGAATCATTGAGATAGCCCTTAAACGGCCTGATGAGTGTGAGTTCTTATGCCGCCGGACATAAATTCCTGAGCTAGTTGTGTCTAAAAGCCGAGTGATTTTTTGTTTTCGTTATCCAGTTTGAATTGAAAGACTGATTTCCATGTTTGGAAACTTTCAATGACTTTTATTTGTGGGAACAAATTAACTCCCTGGCGCCCTATGTAATCCAGTTAAATCTGATGTTTTCTTGTTATCATTGTCATACAAGAATCGCTCTCGTAATGTATAAGAGAGTTTTTGCTTCAGTTGCATATGGAATTTGTAACTTTTTGTAATGTACATGTATTGCAATTTCTTAGCTTCAATTAACGATAATTGTTTGTTTGCTATGTTGCACCTGTAAGACAAGGTATTGCGTTGAACTTTATTTTGCATAGACAGATGTTTAAGATTAATGGTAAATATGCCTCTGTCTGTAAGCAGTAATGAGTACCAAACAAACCAATATTTTAGGATCTTTTCAAATATTAATAACAGAAGTAATGGTTTCACCTCTGTTTCCTGAAATTAATATATGTGCTTTGTATAAGGTAGTGGAAGGTGGCGATTATAAATCATGCAAGGCAAGCAATCAATCTGCCCACATACCAATCTGCTACAATATATATATATATTGTTCAATGGCTTTCTTCATCTTAGGCCATACAGCCAGCCTCATGATTTTTTTTCCAGTTAATTAGACACACCACAGGACGGACATGACATTCACAGACACAACACTGAAATACCTATGCCCACGGCTGGACACGAACCGGCGATTTTCGGCAAGCGAAGCTAGCACTCTAGCCCCTACGCTACCGAGGCCGGCATTGATAATAATATTGACCGTGTAGAGGCTGCTTTATACTATTCACGCACAGATGGTAACACACATCTTCCCTCATTAATTAATAAGTAACCGGAGAAGAGAAATCATTTTGGCATCTTCTCTCCAGCGTAATAATTTATAAAAAACTTTCCGAAACCGGCACCAACGCCGGATGAATCTGATACTGCACAAAGAAGCGAGCAGGTGTGTGTTTGTTGACATCAAGCCACTTATTATTTCACATAGTACGGGTGTCATGCTCTCTATAAGACACATTCTTTCCGCCGTGGTTTGTGGGATATATTAAGGGACAGTCTTACCAATACTATACGATTTTTGTACATCGACTTTTAGATCAGTACGTCTTAGCATCGTTTTATTTTCAGCTCACTACAACTTCAACATAATCACTCGATACTAATGTTTTACTCATCAAAGCATATAATTTTGACAAAAGCCTTCGGTAGAGACCACATCGAACGGCGTAGCTTCACCAAGTCGAATGTCATGCTGATTTTTTTATTCGGCTTTACGACCCGTCGACATCAAGGTCATTAGAGATGGGAGAGGACCGAGCTTGGTGGTGTAACGGTTAGCGTTCTGGTCTCGCATTTGAGAGGATGGCGGTTCGAATCCCCGTTCGGGCATCCAGATTTGGGATTTCCATGGTTTCCCAAATCACTACAGGCAAATGCCGGGATGCTTTCTTCAAAAGGCCATGGCCAAATTCCTTCCCATTCCTTGCACCCAATCCTTCCCCGTCTCTAAAGACCTCGCAGTTTAAGAGACGTTAAGCAGTTAAAAAAAAAAGATGGGAAAGGACTGTGGGTAAGGAACTGTAAGGAATTTGGCCATGGCCTTTTAGAGGAACCATCCCAGTATTTGCCTGGAGTGATATGGGGAAACCATGGAAAACCAAAATCTGTATTGTCTGACGGGGATTCGAATCAGCGTCCTCCCGAATGCGAGAACAAAGCGTTACAGCTCATCCACCACGCTGTAGTTCTGAATTAAGAAACCATCCCCAAACGGCGATGTAGTTGAATTTTGGGTGCAGGTAACAGACTTGGAGCAGCATTGCAAGCAGTACCCCCGGATTTGGTTAGCACCAGGTTTTAGGAAGCGCTTCCCCAGAGAGCAAGCAAGTTTAATGAGCTCGCAACTTCGCGTCACCGACGTGTTATGACGTGTAGCGCGTATAATATGCGCGTTGGAAGCTTTTTGGATGCGTAAAAGCTTATGAGTTCGCGTCACCAACATGGCTAATGTTAACAGTATTTCTGTAGCTATAAGTATGAAGTGTTGCGCTTGGTCAGCAGTAAAAGTATGGATTATACTTGTATCTAATATATAAAAATGATTTATTTTGCCAATGTTCTTAATACACAGTTTTTATCCGATTTTGATGGTACTTTGCATACGCATATTTTAAAACAAATAGAAAAATACTGTTTACATTTGATTAGCCAAAACCTAAACACTCTCCTCCTTTTTCACCTCACCTTAATTTTGATCAACGTTATTCATACAAACACACAGTGTTTAATCAGATTTTGATAGTACTTAGTACACGTTAACTCCATAACAAGGCGGTCTGGTAGTTCAGCGGTTAAGACGCTTAGGGAGCGTCCATAAACCACGTAGCTCCATTATGGCCTCCTGTGAACCCCTTTCCCCCCACGTTGCCCGACGTGTATTTTGTCTCTACACTATCATCCTCTCCCCCCCCCCCACCCCCCACGTAGCACGTTGCCTTTTTCCCTATTGATTCAAAATGAAATTTTATACTCTTTTCCTATTTAGACTATAGTGAATTACATACGGGGATAATTAAATGGCGGAAATAAATATTTTACATGCTGTTGTGTGTTCTGTATCTCATCTTAACTGTGACAAATAACATGAACGAAGAGCTACGTGGCCTAGCTCCGAACCCCCCTTCCCCCCCTCCCCACGTATCCCAGCGTAGCTTTCCAGCCAACCCCTCCTCCCCCCCTAGACCGAGCCACGTAGTTTATGGACACTTAATCACTTCGGGAAATTTCTCTCTCCGATCGCGGGTTCAAATCCCGTTGTGAGCATGAATTGTTAGGAGTTTTATTTGATTACACGATCTACGCCGGGACGTTCCGTGGTTCGGATTCTACGTTAAACTGTAGACCCCTGAGGAAAGGTATTGGCCTTGCTGCCTCTGACACAATAGCCTGGTACACATTTTCTTTCGGGACAATTTGATCAACCTTCGGGTTGTGGACCAAGATAGATTTTTATTTTTTGAAGTGAAAACTTCTTTAGGCGCGTTGAGCGATTTTTGAATGGGTAAAATTTTATGAGGTTCACGTCACCGACGTGCTAATGTTAACAGTGTATATGCTGCACTCCGGGGGTTCGGTGGTTTAGGTGTCTGACTGGGGAACCAAACGTCCTCTCTGTCTCGGTGAGGATTTTCATAGACCCTCAACCCGACCTTCACCTCTGGCACAGCTTGCTGTGTAATGTAAAGAACGTCAGAACGCCCTGTACCTGGTAGCACTACAGGGTTAGGTTAAGGCGGCTAAGACAGGGATGGAATGCGCAGCCAATAGAAATCCTGCCATCAGGTCATGACGACCACACGGAGTTCTCATTATTTAGTATATCTGTTGTTGTAAGTATCACGTGAGTAGGAGGAGAAAGATGGAGCTCTATAATCCCAACTTCCGGTCACGTGACTCAAAATGGCGGCTTCCCTTCCCCTTTTCTCCCTCCCCTCCATGACGTCACTTCCGGTTGGCAGGAAATTCAAATCAAGTGCAGTGTTGCCATATTGACGGCATGACAACCGCAGCTTTCAAATTAAACATATATAACTGTTATTTAGTCTTTATTCTAGCTGTTATTTCACTTATCTCCAACAATGTTACTCTGAAATCAGCGATATTATTTACGATTGTGTCCTATATGATGTAGATATTCCAGCTGCACAAATGTTGCAATGTAGCATATACACACATCCTGCCACCAGGTGTCTCCACCGAACAGCCGATGCAACGAGAAACTTCATCTGCGCATGCGCCGGCCAGAGATATTCCACTTCGCCACGAAATCTTCTATCCTTGTCTTGCGGGGGAAAACCCTACCCTAAGGCGTATTTGCACAGGTGTCGACTTGTACGTACTTGCTCGGCCGCCGAGACCCTGTTGCGACATGTGCGATAACTTGCATAAATGTCGCTAGAGGTCAGCACACGGCAGAAGACATTTGTCGCTAGATGGAGCGGGTGTAGCAATATGCGTGAAATATTTCGATGTTTGCGAAGCCACTCGCGTGTTTGACCCGGAGTCCGACAGGTTACGAAATGGCTCCAAGGGAAGTACATTATTCATTCGCCATTATGAAAGCATAGCTGGGTGTCTGGCTGGCGGACAAAGAAAGTAGGGCGTCCAACACAGCGTGATTGCAGAATTTTGTTCAGAGTCTCAGGCTTGCAGCGAATTTCGTGTGTATTTGTTCAGGTGTCCTGCTATCGATAAGGAATTCAGGTTGCGCCATATGCCCATTGCACTGCGAAACCGCCCCAGCAGGATACATAGAAATATTTCAGCATTCACTTCGGTTCAAGAAGAAATTATTACGAGATGAGAATAATTATTATATGTCAGTTTTCGTAGTACAAATCTAAGAATCATTTATGATAGCCTAATCCCGAAACAGCTTGGCTGGTGTGTGTTTGCCATCCACCATTATGAAAGCATAGCTGGGTGGCGGACAAAGAAAGTAGGGCGTCCAACACAGCGTTCGTATGATTGCAGAATTTTGTACAGAGTCTCAGGCTTGCAGTGAATTTCGTGTGTATTTGTTCAGGTGTCCTGCTATAGTTAAGGAATTCAGGTTGCGCCATATGCTCATTGCACTTCGAAACCGCCCCCGCAGGATACAGAGAAAATATTTCAGCATTCACTTCGGTTCAAGAAGAAATTATTACGAGATGAGAATAATTATTATATGTCAGTTTTCGTAGTACAGATCTAAGAATCATTTATGGTAGCCCAATCACTCGTGTTTTCAAAACGAAAATCGAAAATTTTGTTTTCATTGTGGGTGAACAGAAAAACTGCTTGAGTCTTTGTATTTAATTAAAAAACAGACCATGTGAAAGCGTAACTTTTACGTTTAAAACGTGATAATGAACCATGTAATGTCCTGGCATAGCTCAAATTCACATCTATACAATGCAGTTCTGATATTCGAAATTGGCAGAGGGTGCTTTGCACAAAAAATAACTCTGTGTGAATAACAAGAGGAAATATAATTAATCGTTAATGATAACTCGGGAATTTCTGTCACACTGCCATTATTTTAATTTATTAAATTATATGCAATGAAACAAAGCGAGAATCCAACTAATGTTTTAAACTCAAAGAAGTGATTTCCTCATGGATGTGTCTGCAACCTCGATGAACTTTGTGTATTTCTATCCTATTGCTATGGCATTAACTTCCCTGCCCATTTTATCTGAAAAATGCCCACTAAATTAGATTCACATGAATATCATTGCCTAATGCAAAGTTGCAGATGTGAAATCCAGTTTCTTTACCTACAGACATTTCTGAAGTGATTACATGTTAATCTCTCCACTGATGTCAAACCAATCAGCCTGTAATTTTTTCAAGCTTATTTCTCAACCCTACAGACTCAGTCTTTGGACAAGAGCCCCACATGAAAATACTTGTGACATGGTTAACAAAGCCTTTCCCACACCAAGGCTAGAAAAATCAAAGTTTCCAATTTGACCATGGAATGCAACGAGGAAAGAAAGAATTCATATAAGCATCAGTATGACACCTTATTTCTCTAATATATCCACACCTAGAGAGTATGTGTACCTGTTTTCATGAAATTATTTAGCGGTTCTGGCCTCGCATTCGAGAGGACGGCGGTTCCGGGCATCCAGATTTGGGTTTTCCATGATTTCCACAAATCACTCCAGGTGAATGCCGGGATGCTTCCTTCAAAAGGGCGGAATTCCTTCCCATTCCTTGCTCCCCATCCTTTCCCCATCTCAAAAGGCCACGTTGTTAGAGAGACGTTAAAAAGTTTAAAAATGAAATTATTGTGATAAAGTATAGCAATACCACACATACGCTATTCCTTTCAAAATTCGTAGCGTCAAAAACCCATCAATGGTGAAATCCTTTCATTGAAACCGAGAGACATTCACCGACGAAGGTAGGGAAAACCATGGGAACGAGGGAAGAAAGAATTCATATTAGCATCAGTGCGACACCTTATTTCCCTAATATTATCTCTGCTGCCATTGGTATAAAATATTTAATCACACTCATAATTTTTGCCATCAAACTCAAACGTATATCATCTGTCTATCCAGACCAATCTATGTATCAATTCTGTTATGCTTTCGTAAGCAATCACAAATTGAGTGTCCTTAGCTGCACTTTGTCTAAAATTCCAATCAATCCCTTGTGACACATCAGTGATTGACACCTTTAACTGTATTTTACAGCACAGCACGTATGTTCCAGGAACGAAATACGTCTGTTAATCTTACTAATTTCACCCCTGTCAAATTGAAGTACACCAGTCCAATGTGATAAAAATCGAGTCACGCTAAGCACAGAACATGCCTGAGACCATCGCCTGTGACCAAGGTGGAGATATAGAAAATTTACCCACACCCTTATGGAAGAAATCCAGTGCCAGCTCCTACTGATATTCTATTCCTAATTCTTTCACCAAGATCCACCCCTAGCCTCATCGCCAACATACCCACAGCACTTCCTCAAACCTCCTTCTGTTTTCCAATGATTCCCATTCAAACCCCTGATCAGTTACAGACAGGGTTACCTTCTGTTCGTGCGTTAAAGTAAACCAAAAATCGCAAAGTCTTCTCCTAATCAGTAACCAGGTACCAAAATGTTCACTTAAGGTGGTTCTACTGCAGTTTTCCAGGAAATTATTTTTCAATAAATCAGGACCCAGGGGAGTTCTCCATTCGGCTTAAAATGTTCCCATCTAACGCCAACCTTCGGATTCAGGACCAAGTCTGACATTTGTTTGTAATTGCATGCTTTGTTCAAGTAACCACGATAAAGTTACCATAATGCTCTTAGCTAACTGATAGTTTCTTGGTCATCAAACAGACATCATAACCCACATTTTCATAGAAGATCCCCACACATCGACAAGTATCCAAAACGTCACCATAGGTTCTATTACGCCTAAGATAGTGCTCACACTTGATCTGTCGTAAATTGTTAGGTCAAAGTGGGTGTTTAGATATTTTATCCACTCAGGCCTCATCACCTAAAGTCTAGTGCGAGATTGTGGTCATGGTCAACTTAGGCTCCATACACCAATTATTCCACCAATATCCATTCTAACAGCATTATACGCCACCTACAGCCCCGCAACACTCTTCCTATGTTCCAATGACATACCAGCTCCAGCTCCTTTATTATGTCACTTACTGAATATTTTCCACAGATAAATCTAGCTGCCCTCCTTTGCACCTTGCATTTGATGTACAAAAAATGTGGACTCCATACTACACCACACAAGCAATGGTCTGACTGTGGGTTTGTACCCAAGTCCTTCGCTTCTCTGGTACATCACCCCTCTCTGTTAAATGATTTTTGTGTAGTGAGAATCACAAGTCGTATGCCAACACAAACGGTAGTAAACTGTAAAGAGCACATCGAAATGGGAGATTGCCTAAGCCCTGAAACAATGGTTAGAAGCACACGTTGATGGTGAGCATAATTCTATAGCCATATATTTTAGACTCAAATCCACATAGGAATGACACGCGCACACACTTGTACATGCATACCGCGAGGTCGACAGAACTAACAGCAAGCATCACGGAAACGATGAAGTGGGGCAGAATTGTCGTTACAACTGATTAACTGGACAGAACTATCGTTATAAAAATCATCAGACAGACGAGTTATTGGAGGGACAGCAAAATCATTCGTCCAGACAGACGTGTTTATAGAAGGTATTACCATATTTACACATACAGACACAGAGAGAGACGCACAAACACTCACATTTCCATGCCTTCAGCGAGCTAGACACAACATCCAGCCCCAATCATGGCGACGAAAAAGTGGGGTAGAATCCCCATGGCTCATAACTGACCAAAAAATCATCAGTAACATATGTTCCAGGCACCATACTCTTCACATCAACATCATCTCATTTATTTCACACTACAGACCTCACTACCATCCAGTATCATGTGTGCTAGGTACAAAACTGTTCACATCAGCACCAACACGTCTATCCCACACCTAAGCTTTTTCTGCCATTCAGTAACATGTGCCCCCATGTACCACGAGTAGCAGTAGACACTTGGTCATCAGACAGATATCATAACTCCCATATTCATACTAGGTCTCACCCACAAATCCATATGTCACCTCACACAAGCATAAGTGCAGGAACAGCACATCATACATCCAGACAAACGAGATAAAGGAAGGTATCTCCATATTTACGCAAAAAACACACAGACATAGAGACGCATACACACGTACATTTCCATGCCTAGCGATCTCGACTCAACAACTAGCCCAATCATGGCAACGAAAAAGTGGAACAGAACACCCATGACTGGCCAAAAATCATAGAAACACACATACACCACACATGTCAATGCATTCACACAGTTCCATTCATCACCACACATAACTGGAGGAAAGAGACTGAACATGCTAGATCCAAACTGAAGAGTTACAGGATGTGTGAAGTTTGAAATCACAGCCACATCTCCCACACCGCAACCCTTTCTGTCATTTAGTAACATGTGACCCAGGTACCATGAGTTACAATGACACTTGTCTATCAGACGGATATCATAACCTCCATATTCATACTAGGTCTCACCCACAAACCCATACGTCTCCACACAAGCACAAACATATGGGAGGAACAGCAATTCATACGTCCAGATAAATGAGTTTAAGGAAGGTATCACCATACTTACGCATACAGACACAGAGAAAGACGCACACAGACACATATATCCATGCCTACAGCGAGCTCAACACAACAACCAGCCCAATCATGGCAAAGAAAAAGTGGGACAGAACCCCCATGGCTCAAGACTGACAAAAAAAATCATCATTAACATGTGTTCCAAGTAACAAACTCCTCACATCAAAATCATATCATTTAACTCACACTACAGACCTCTCTGCCATTCAGTATCGTTGGTAATATGTACAAAGCTGTTCACATGATCAGCACCACCTCTATCCCACGCCACAAGCCTTTTCTGCTGTTCAGTAATATTTGTCCGACGTACCACGAGTATCAGTAGGCACATGGTCATCAGACAAATATCATAACTCCCATACTCATACTAGGTCTCACACACAAACATAACTGACCAAAAACCATCAGACAGACGTTAGAGTGTGTGCAATGGATGACATGTTTTTGCCATACACCTCAGTACTTATCACATTATCAATTAATTACATCAACACATAGGTAGCCAGTCATTGTGAAATCTCAAAGTCGAGTAGAATCCTATCGGATAGACACACAACCACATAGAAAGACACACACTCACATGTCCATGCATACACACAGTTACCATACATCACCACACACATACACGTAACTGGAGGAAAAGGACTGAACACCCTAGGTCCAGACTGAATAGCTACAGGATGTGCGAAATATTTCATTTCTTTGCCACAAACCTCGGTGCTCATCATACCCAAATGATTACATCTACATAGGTGGCCACTGATGGAAAAATCTCAAGTAGACTCCTACCACCATAATTACACACATAACCACACAGGAACACGTAACACACACATATGTCCATGCATATCCCACATTTCATAAGTTACCATATACATACAAGTAACTGCAGGAAAGGGACCCGACACGACGTCCACACTAAGGTATTACATGATAGGCAGATGATAGCATGTCTTTACAACACACCTCAGTGCTCACCACACATACTTGATTTTTAATGTGCCATCAGTATAGCTGTGGCTGGAACTAAGCTCTTGGCAATGTTTGGCCAAAAGTCATTTGTTAATAGCAGCTCATCAAAGACAAATTTTGGGTGAACCTGCCCAGGCGGGCGCGGCGAGAGGTGGCCACCCTTCCCCACTGCGGACAGAAATACCGTAATACGCCGGTCTAAATGCGCGGACCGCGATGGTTTACCGGAGTTTTCCGACCGGGACCTACTATTACCACCGGTAACCGCATTTTTAGGACCGCACTGAAGACCGGAATTTCATTGCGCTCGAGGCGGTAATATGCGCCGGTATACCGACCTACTAAAACACGATGTACGCGTCCGCTGTGAGGAAGGGTGGCCCACCTCCCGCCGCGCCCGCCTGGGCAGGTTCACCCAAAATTTGTCTTTGATGAGCTGCTATTAACAAATGACTTTTGGCCAAACATTGCCAAGAGCTTAGTTCCAGCCACCAGCTATACTGATGGCACATTAAAAATCAAGTATGTGTGGTGAGCACTGAGGTGTATTGTAAAGACATGCTATCATCTGCCTATCATGTAACACCTTAGTGTGGACGTCGTGTGTCGGGTCCCTTTCCTGCAGTTACTTGTATGTATGTGGTAACTTATGAAATTGTGGGATATGCATGGACATATGTGTGTGTGTACGTGTTCCTGTGTGGTTATGTGTGTAATTATGGTGGTAGGAGTCTACTTGAGATTTTTCCATCAGTGGCCACCTATGTAGATGTGTCATTTGGGTATGATGAGCACCGAGGTTTGTGGCAAAGAAATGAAATATTTCGCACATCCTGTAGCTATTCAGTCTGGACCTAGGGTGTTCAGTCCTTTTCCTCCAGTTACGTGTATGTGTGTGGTGATGTATGGTAACTGTGTGTATGCATGGACATGTGAGTGTGTGTCTTTCTATGTGGTTGTGTGTCTATCCGATAGGATTCTACTCGACTTTGAGATTTCACAATGACTGGCTACCTATGTGTTGATGTAATTAATTGATAATGTGATAAGTACTGAGGTGTATGGCAAAAACATGTCATCCATTGCACACACTCTAACGTCTGTCTGATGGTTTTTGGTCAGTTATGTTTGTGTGTGAGACCTAGTATGAGTATGGGAGTTATGATATTTGTCTGATGACCATGTGCCTACTGATACTCGTGGTACGTCGGACAAATATTACTGAACAGCAGAAAAGGCTTGTGGCGTGGGATAGAGGTGGTGCTGATCATGTGAACAGCTTTGTACATATTACCAACGATACTGAATGGCAGAGAGGTCTGTAGTGTGAGTTAAATGATATGATTTTGATGTGAGGAGTTTGTTACTTGGAACACATGTTAATGATGATTTTTTTTGTCAGTCTTGAGCCATGGGGGTTCTGTCCCACTTTTTCTTTGCCATGATTGGGCTGGTTGTTGTGTTGAGCTCGCTGTAGGCATGGATATATGTGTCTGTGTGCGTCTTTCTCTGTGTCTGTATGCGTAAGTATGGTGATACCTTCCTTAAACTCATTTATCTGGACGTATGAATTGCTGTTCCTCCCATATGTTTGTGCTTGTGTGGAGACGTATGGGTTTGTGGGTGAGACCTAGTATGAATATGGAGGTTATGATATCCGTCTGATAGACAAGTGTCTATTGTAACTCATGGTACCTGGGTCACATGTTACTAAATGACAGAAAGGGTTGCGGTGTGGGAGAGATGTGGCTGTGATTTCAAACTTCACACATCCTGTAACTCTTCAGTTTGGATCTAGCATGTTCAGTCTCTTTCCTCCAGTTATGTGTGGTGATGAATGGAACTGTGTGAATGCATTGACATGTGAGTGTGTGTGTGTGTCTTTCTATGATTTTTGGCCAGTCATGGGTGTTCTGTTCCACTTTTTCGTTGCCATGATTGGGCTAGTTGTTGAGTCGAGATCGCTGTAGGCATGGAAATGTACGTGTGTATGCGTCTCTATCTCTGTGTGTTTTTTTGCGTAAATATGGAGATACCTTCCTTTATCTCGTTTGTCTGGATGTATGATGTGCTGTTCCTGCACTTATGCTTGTGTGAGGTGACATATGGATTTGTGGGTGAGACCTAGTATGAATATGGGAGTTATGATATCTGTCTGATGACCAAGTGTCTACTGCTACTCGTGGTACATGGGGGGCACATGTTACTGAATGGCAGAAAAAGCTTAGGTGTGGGATAGACGTGTTGGTGCTGATGTGAACAGTTTTGTACCTAGCACACATGATACTGGATGGTAGTGAGGTCTGTAGTGTGAAATAAATGAGATGATGTTGATGTGAAGAGTATGGTGCCTGGAACATATGTTACTGATGATTTTTTGGTCAGTTATGAGCCATGGGGATTCTACCCCACTTTTTCGTCGCCATGATTGGGGCTGGATGTTGTGTCTAGCTCGCTGAAGGCATGGAAATGTGAGTGTTTGTGCGTCTCTCTCTGTGTCTGTATGTGTAAATATGGTAATACCTTCTATAAACACGTCTGTCTGGACGAATGATTTTGCTGTCCCTCCAATAACTCGTCTGTCTGATGATTTTTATAACGATAGTTCTGTCCAGTTAATCAGTTGTAACGACAATTCTGCCCCACTTCATCGTTTCCGTGATGCTTGCTGTTAGTTCTGTCGACCTCGCGGTATGCATGTACAAGTGTGTGCGCGTGTCATTCCTATGTGGATTTGAGTCTAAAATATATGGCTATAGAATTATGCTCACCATCAACGTGTGCTTCTAACCATTGTTTTCAGGGCTTAAGGGCAATCTCCCATTTCGATGTGCTCTTTACAGTTTACTACCGTTTGTGTTGGCATACGACTTGTGATTCTCACTACAACAAAAATCATTTAACAGAGAGGGGTGATGTACAGAGAAGCGAAGGACTTGGGTACAAACCCACAGTCAGACCATTGCTTGTGTGGTGTAGTATGGAGTCCACATTTTGTTGTACATCAAATGCAAGGTGGCAAAGGAGGGCAGCTAGATTTATCTGTGGAAAATATTCAGTAAGTGAATAATAAAGGAGCTGGAGCTGGTAATGTCATTGGAACATAGGAAGAGTGTTGCAGGGCTGTAGGTGGCGTATAATGCTGTTAGAATGGATATTGGTGGAATAATTCTGAGTGGTGTATGGAGCCTAAGTTGACCATGACCACAATCTCGCACTAGACTTTAGGTGATGAGGCCTGAGTGGATAAAATATCTAAACACCCACTTTGACCTAACCAATTTACGAGAGATCAAGTGTGAGCACTATCTTAGGCGTAATATAACCTATGGTGACGTTTTGGATACTTGTCGATGTGTGGGGATCTTCTATGAAATGTGGGTTATGATGTCTGTTTGATGACCAAGAAACTAGCAGTTAGCTAAGAGCATTATGGTAACTTTATCGTGGTTACTTGAACAAAGCATGCAATTACAAACAAATGTCACACTTGGTCCTGAATCCGAAGTTGGCGTTAGATGGGAACATTTTAAGCCGAATGGAGAACTCCCCTGGGTCCTGATTTATTGAAAAATAATTTCCTGGAAAACTGCAGTAGAACCCCTTAAGTGAACATTTTGGTACCTGGTTACTGATTAGGAGAAGACTTTGCGAATTTTGAATTTTTGGTTTACTTTAACGCACGAACAGAAGGTAACCCTGTCTGTAACTGATAAGTGTTTGAAATGGGAATCATTGGAAAACAGAAGGAGGTTTGAGGAAGTGCTGTGGGTATGTTGGCGATGAGGCCAGGGGTGGATCTTGGTCAAAGAATTAGGATAGAATATCAGTAGGAGCTGGCACTAGGATTTCTTCCATAAGGGTGTGGGTAAATTTTCTATATCTCCACCTTGGTCACAGGCGATGGTCTCAGGCATGTTCTGTGCTTAGCGTGACTCGATTTTTATCACATTGGACTGGTGTACTTCAATTTGACAGGGGTGAAATTAGTAAGATTAACAGACGGTATTTCGTTCCTGGAACATACGTGCTGTGCTGTAAAATACAGTTAAAGGTGGGTATATATCTCTCTGTTTCTAGTCAATCACTGATGTGTCACAAGGGATTGATTGGAATTTTAGACAAAGTGCAGCTAAGGACACTCAATTTGTGATTGCTTACGAAAGCATAACAGAATTGATACATAGATTGGTCTGGATAGACAGATGATATACGTTTGAGTTTGATGGCAAAAATTATGAGTGTGATTAAATATTTTATACAATGGCAGCAGAGATAATATTAGGGAAATAAGGTGTCGCACTGATGCTAATATGAATTCTTTCTTTCCCTCGTTCCCATGGGTTTTCCCTACCTTCGTCGGTGAATGTCTCTCGGTTTCAATGAAAGGATTTCACCATTGATGGGTTTTGAGGCTACGAATTTTGAAAGGAATAGCGTATGTGTGGTATTGCTATACTTTATCACAATAATTTCATTTTTTAAACTTTTTAACGTCTCTCTAACAACGTGGCCTTTTGAGATGGGGAAAGAATGGGGAGTAAGGAATGGGAAGGAATTCGGCCCTTTTGAAGGAAGCATCCCGGCATTCACCTGGAGTGATTTGTGGAAATCATGGAAAACCCAAATCTGGATGCCCGGAATCGCCGTCCTCTCGAATGCGAGGCCAGAACGCTAAATAATTTCATGAAAACAGGTACACATACTCTCTAGGCGTGGATATATTAGAGAAATAAGGTGTCATACTGATGTTTATATGAATTCTTTCTTCCCTCGTTGCATTCCATGGTCAAATTGGAAACTTTGATTTTTTCTAGCCTTGGTGTGGGAAAGGCTTTGTTAACCATGTCACAAGTATTTTCATGTGGGGCTCTTGTCCAAAGACTGAGTCTGTAGGGTTGAGAAATAAGCTTGAAAAAATTACAGGCTGATTGGTTTGACATCAGTGGAGAGATTAACATGTAATCACTTCAGAAATGTCTGTAGGTAAAGAAACTGGATTTCACATCTGCAACTTTGCATTAGGCAATGATATTCATGTGAATCTAATTTAGTGGGCATTTTTCAGATAAAATGGGCAGGGAAGTTAATGCCATAGCAATAGGATAGAAATACACAAAGTTCATGGAGGTTGCAGACACATCCATGAGGAAATCACTTCTTTGAGTTTAAAACATTAGTTGGATTCTCGCTTTGTTTCATTGCACATAATTTAATATATTAAAATAATGGGGGTGACAGAAATTCGCGAGTTATCATTAACGATTAATTATATTGGAATCCCACCGTACTGACGCTTATTTCCTCTTGTTATTCACACAGAGTTATTTTTTGTGCAAAGCACCCTCTGCCAATTTCGAATATCAGAACTGCATTGTATAGATGTGAATTTGAGCTATGCCAGGACATTCCATGGTTCATTATCACGTTTTAAACGTAAAAGTTACGCTTTCACATGGTCTGTTTTTTAATTAAATACAAAGACTCAAGCAGTTTTTCTGTTCACCCACAATGAAAACAAAATTTTCGATTTTCGTTTTGAAAACACGAGTGATTGGGCTACCATAAATGATTCTTAGATCTGTACTACGAAAACTGACATATAATAATTATTCTCATCTCGTAATAATTTCTTCTTGAACCGAAGTGAATGCTGAAATATTTTCTCTGTATCCTGCGGGGGCGGTTTCGAAGTGCAATGAGCATATGGCGCAACCTGAATTCCTTAACTATAGCAGGACACCTGAACAAATACACACGAAATTCACTGCAAGCCTGAGACTCTGTACAAAATTCTGCAATCATACGAACGCTGTGTTGGACGCCCTACTTTCTTTGTCCGCCACCCAGCTATGCTTTCATAATGGTGGATGGCAAACACACACCAGCCAAGCTGTTTCGGGATTAGGCTACCATAAATGATTCTTAGATTTGTACTACGAAAACTGACATATAATAATTATTCTCATCTCGTAATAATTTCTTCTTGAACCGAAGTGAATGCTGAAATATTTCTATGTATCCTGTTGGGGCGGTTTCGCAGTGCATGGGCATATGGCGCAACCTGAATTCCTTATCGATAGCAGGACACCTGAACAAATACACACGAAATTCGCTGCAAGCCTGAGACTCTGAACAAAATTCTGCAATCACGCTGTGTTGGACGCCCTACTTTCTTTGTCCGCCAGCCAGACACCCAGCTATGCTTTCATAATGGCGAATGAATAATGTACTTCCCTTGGAGCCATTTCGTAACCTGTCGGACTCCGGGTCAAACACGCGAGTGGCTTCGCAAACATCGAAATATTTCACGCATATTGCTACACCCGCTCCATCTAGCGACAAATGTCTTCTGCCGTGTGCTGACCTCTAGCAACAGTTATACAAGTTATCGCGCTCCCGGTCAAACACGCGAGTGGCTTCGCAAACATCGAAATATTTCACGCATATTGGTACACCCGCTCCATCTAGCGACAAATGTCTTCTGCCGTGTGCTGACCTCTAGTGACAGTTATGCAAGTTATCGCACATGTCGCAACAGGGTCTCGGCGGCCGAGCAAGTACGTACATGTCAACACCTGTGCAAATACGACTTAGGGTAGGGTTTTCCCCCGCAACACAAGGATAGAAGATTTCGTGGCGAAGTGGAATATCTCTGGCCGGCGCATGCGCAGATGAAGTTTCTCGTTGCATCGGCTGTTCGGTGGAGACACCTGGTGGCAGGATGTGTGTATATGCTACATTGCAACATTTGTGCAGCTGGAATATCTACATCATATAGGACACAATCGTAAATAATATCGCTGATTGCAGAGTAACATTGTTGGAGATAAGTGAAATAACAGATAGAATAAAGACTAAATAACAGTTATATATGTTTAATTTGAAAGCTGCGGTTGTCATGCCGTCAATGTGGCAACACTGCACTAGATTTGAATTTCCCGCCAACCGGAAGTGACGTCATGGAGGGGAGGGAGAAAAGTTGAAGGGAAGCCGCCATTTTGAGTCACGTGACCGGAAGTTGGGATTATAGAGCTCCATCTTTCTCCTCCTACTCACGTGTTGCGCGTATGGTATTCATAGTTTTAAGTTTTCTGTGGCTTTAGGGCGCGTCGACAGCGAGGTCATTAGCATTAAGTTTTCACTTGTGTCGGCAGTCCACAATGATTAGAGGAGGGGAGGGACTGGGGGCAAGGAATGGGAAGGAATTCCGCCATGACCTTTTGAAGGAACCGTCCTGGTATTCGCCTGGAGTTATTTGCGGAAGCCATGGAAAACCCAAATCTGAATGGCCGGACGGGGATTCCAACCCACGTCCTCCAGAATGCATGGACAGATCATTACCGTTCACCCACAACGCTCGGTGGAAATTTGTTGTAAAGTACTATAAATATCTGAGGCTATCTCTCAAATAGCGCTTTGGTGAGGACTGCTGGTTCGAGTCTGGTTTCAACCACGGACAGTTTAATTTTCGTGTTGATGTAACTCCTCTTATTATTTTAATAGTATGTAAACGGTAACAAACATACATCGTTTGTAATAGTAAATAACGAATGGGGTGATTAATGACATTCACACAGCAAGAACATTTTCACCGCACAAGTGCAGTTTTGATTTATCAACGGCGTCTTGTTCCATGGTATAAGAGGTTGAAGCATAGATGCTTTTGGAATGAGCAACTTTCGCCGAATAATTTTTTGAAGTATATTGCCTAAAACGGAAATTAAATTTTCCTTTATGTAATCGATGGCTGTGAAATATCATATCTCTGAAATCTAAAGATTAGAAGAAAGTGTTAGACATTCTATTTTTTTAAAATACATACTATAAAGCTGAGCATGGTAGGTGAATGGTTATTGGCGTTCGCGAGTGCATAGGTCAAATCCCCTTCCGGCCCCAGATTTCGGTTTTCCTTGGTTTCCCGAAATCACTCCTGGAAAATGACAGGAAAGCTCCTTCAGAAGGTCATGGCCAAATTCCTTACCGCTTCTTGTCCCTAATCTTCTATCTACTCTAATGATATCAACAACTCATGAAGCCTTAAGGGAAAAATAAAGCTACAAATTTTTCGACACTGTTTCCTTTATAACTATTACATGATTTTAGGGTATATATCTTCCCTACACACATTTTTGTATTTTTCCATGTTTTCTATCATATACAGCTACAAAATATTGCCTCAATGATATGAGTTCGACAGAGGATGAAATTATTCCGTGATAATACTTCCTCATATTTATTATTCATTTTAGCTCCAAGTGCCGAAGGTCGCCGGTTCGAATCCGGCCGTGGGCATGGATATTTAAGTGTTGTGTGTCTGTGTGAATGTCCTGTCCGTCCTGTGGTGTCCATACATAGAAAGATACGATGTGACACTGGATGACTAATTGTTCACTGGAAGCTAAAATATGATCACATTAAGCTGGCTGAATGGCCTTAGCCGCCGAAAGCCAATTAAAAAAAAAAAAAAATATTCCTTTTGAATAACCGTTTCAGTCAAAGTACATAGTAGTATCTAAAAGTGGTTTCATTGTTATTTGTGCTTATTTCTAATTTCATCAAACGCTAGTACAGTTACTATTAAGTTTCAAACTCTTGCACCAAAAGAGAGTTTCAGGAGTTGTTTTCGTACAATGTGTTCAAAATTTAAGTATATCTGTATCAAGAAGAAAGAGGACCGAGATCTTGACATTTACGAATCAACATATTTCCCGTTAATCAACACTATTGCAGTTTGGTCGTCTCGCAAGTAACAATACGCCATTCTCGTCTTAGTAACCCACAGCTCTCCAAAACAAACAAACCTCTTCCAGTGTAATGACAGTCTGGGATTTCTCAGTGTAATGTAAGGCACATACTGCATGATTCATTGTGTGTGACATCACGCTCTGATGCAAAGCGAGAATGACGTAATAGTCCTGGCTGCTGGCTGACAAGTCTCACTGCAATTAGCAAACTGAACCAGCAAACGTTTGCGATCCAGAGTATCACTACTTCCGCGGCTGTGACTGTCACTAAATTAAACAGAGCTCCCAGTGACCTGAACTGAGCGATCTACTTCGCTTCCAAACGCAGACAATAATTGGTTCTAGCTAAAAAATCTCTTCCCTTTCATATTCCAATTTGAAAAATTTATTTCGACATTGGCACAAACACGCTAATAGTTGTCCTGCATTAGAGTTTGCAAATACTTTCTGGATTACCATTAAGTTTAAACTACCAATCTCGGAAATGTATGGTATACGTGTTTCTAGGGTAGTCAGTTCGATTCCTGGCTAAGAGCGTGAATGTTTGAAGTTAAATAAATAAACACACCTAGTTGGCTCAGGTGTTGCGGTACCGTGATGGTGCTTGACACGGTGTTAACTTGTTCAACCCCCGGAGGTAGAAGAATTTTTCATCACCGGAACTTAGCCAGGGGGAGAGGGGGGGTAGGAAAGGTATATCTAATCACCAGGGTCCTGCGTTAAATTCCAAATATCTCCACAGTGCGTTTAGAATGAGGGCTTATGACACTGTTAATGGTGATGGGAACGTAAAACTAGGCGAATTACGGTATCTTTCGGAAGAGTAGGCAAATATGGGCCGAAAGCGGGTTCCGCCCTTTCCTTTCTTTCATCAAAAACACAAACAACACTCTACACTGAACAGAATATGATCTTTGCTGTGTGGCCTCTTAGTCAAAGATATTTACAACAGAAATTAAAACCGGAATCTTATACCTGTATAATATTTTCAACATGTTACTAGGCTCTCATATGAATAATTGTCTTGCTCCATGCTAGTAGCAGTTGTTTTACTTACAGTAAAAGTGATCAATGGATTTTCTGCAATAAAAATAACTAGGCGTCTTCGCGTTGCTGGTTCGACTCCTGCTTTGGCCTGTGTGGTTTTCATTAAGTACTGTATCCGTCCTGTGTTGCCTACACTTCATCGAATATATACCCTATGCGAATTATACAGTGGAATCTTGATTCGATGATACATGTTTACCATAAAGGCTGTAAATTGTTTTCATGTATACAGTTATATACTAGTCTGTACAGTATTGACCGAACAGTTACCAAAAAAAAAAAAAAAAAAAAAAAAATGTATGTGGATGTAAAGTTGTGACTTAAACCTTGAGATTTACATAGTTTTTTCAACAGTTGCAACCTATAACTAGCCACCTGTAACACTCTAACATTAAAATAATCGTTTTTTTAACCTGACTCGGTTTGATAGTACAATGACTGTACAGTAACTGGAAATTAACTGTGGGAGTAATTCAAGCCTACGATATGATCTACGTCTTCCATATTCGCCCCACACTGCATTCTTTATAGTCCTGTTGAACGGTTCAACAACTGATGCCTCAAGATGGATATATGTTGAGTTGTGATTAATATCATTGCTAATCACGAGAGTCTTAAACTCTGAATTGCAGAATTCCTTTCCGTTGTAAGTCTGTAAATTTTTAAGTACACGGCCACAACTTAATATACTCTTCATAGAGGTGGCAACCACAATACCAGTCTTGTTTTTAAACAGTAGAATTCATGAAAAGCTTTAAATGTATCAGTCAACATCAATATGTACTTACAACCACTGTTTTTTACGAAAATATCATTTCCACAGTTTCAGCTTGTCATAGGTCATCGAGTCCTTTGATTATTACATGTCTTCTCGCCTGCCTGGAAGATCTGCTAAAAATTGATCCATGTTACAATGTAATGTTACTGAAATAATTTCGTTGGAGTGCGCATTACATGCCACTGATGATGACTCTGTAAGTAACCTCAATCTTTCTAAGAGTTCATTTGGATCCGCTCTGTACACATGTTTGTTCATGCTGGGAAGGCCAGTGCCCGACTGGAAAAGAAGTTGATAGATGAAATTTTTATAGTGTGGACACCGATAAAATTTATCAAAACTTTACTGCATGGGTTGTAATTAACTCTATGGGAACTTGTGTAGTTTAATATTTCAAAATACTTTATCAAGTCCTGGAGAGTGTACTTTTGGGGATGTTTTAGCAACAGTTCCATAAGTCCCTTTATTCATTTATTTACTGTCACCAAATACAGTATCTTTAACGATGGTCAGTGGGGAATTTCGAATTATCAGTTAGTCATTATTCTATTTAACACGGAGTGGTAACGCTCTGGACTCGCATTCGGGAAGATGCGGGTTCAAATCCCCTTCAGACCATCCAGATTTTGGTTTTGCGTGGTTTCCTCAAATCACTCCAGGATGGTTCCTTCAACAGGCCATGGCCGAATTCCCTCCAGTTCCTTGCCCGAAGCCTTTTCCTGCTTTTAATGACCTCGATGTCAATGAGGCGTAAACTGCTGCTGATGATGCCGAAGTAGGAAATCTTTTTCTGTAATATCAATCACAGGTCTTGACGAATACTTAAAAAAAAAAATCTAGCGTCGATCTTGGCCATCGGAAGTTCTAGAAACATTCGTCGGATTGTATTTGTGGCCTTATGATGCCACATTTAGATGTTGATTCTTCCATGTTTGTACACGGAATAAAACTTATTTACTGTAATATTTTATAGCCGATAGTTTAATGGCTGTGTGGGGTTCGCATCTATAATTGTTAAATAAAATAAACTAAGAATACAGCGTAGAGCAGTGCTGCTCCAAAGTCAATTTATAATCAATTTAGTCTGATGTCAATCCCGTTAGGTTTCGAAATTAAAATTACTGCACTCAGCAGGGATTTCATAACGTATGCGAATTCTTAAAACGTAACCGCCAAAACAATTGTTACAATAGTCTCTTATGACTATTTCAATTCATTCAGAAGGATAGCATCATCACTGGCTGTCTTGTCAATGTATCGTTTGATTGCAACTTCATCTTCTACGATGGGGTGAGATGCATGTTTGATTATTCTATCCTGACAATCCAAACTACCGTCTTTGATAAGAAGTATAAGCTGAGGTGAGTACAGTAACACTCTCTTGTTCGATACCGTTGATGTCCTCCAAAACTAGTCCATGCGTCTAATGATGCATGGACAGTACCTAGAGCGCTCACCAGTTTATAAAAAACGAATCAAAGCCGTTGCGGTAGCTCCCATGATACATGTCGCAGTCTTTGTCTGTAATCATAAATCCATGCTTACCCAAATTTCATCACTATCTACAGACGTTTTTAAACTCTGTGAACGGCGCATCCGTATTATGTTCGTTGTCAATGTATGTGAGATTCACATCTCCTTGTTTAAAGAGCACGATTAGATTTGCTTCGTCTCAAACCTACTGTTTCAGAATGCTTCCGTGGTTCGGATTTCACGTTAAACTGTAGATAGGATTGCAAGGTTAGATTAAGGTAGCACAATAGAGGCACATTCGCGGCAAATCGAAATTCAAATTGACAGCTGAGTTACGCTTCCGGATCTCTCGGCCAATAATGGCATACGCGTTGTTATTACTATAGTATCTTTCCTACCAACTGATATTTCGACTGATACAGAACATGGAAAACAGTTACACTTTTTGAAATCTACGTCCTTTGATGTAATCCAGTAGTGAGTGCACAAGATTGATTTTTCTACAGTTTGATGGTCAGCAAACTGTTGCCCTAATAGTATCACTGAACAATGGGCCACTCCTTTTATTCCGCTTGGTATTGTCAGCAACATTCACAATACTCACAGGTTGTATTGCACGCTGTTTTACGAAATGCATATCGGTAAAGTTAGTCGGTTACGTGAGCTATATGTTGAGTGCAAACGTGGAATGCTTCCTATTAAGAAAAGGGGTTGTACATACCTTTCTGAACAGTCTGATCAATATTATGTCATTTGAGGCACACATACCAACATATCAGTTTTGTGGACCAGGTAATAAACATCAAAAACATCTGGAACTAGCTCAGACGGAGAGAAATCCACTGGATGTGACTGTAGGGAACTCGATATAGAATATACGCAGGGTGAGAACACACGCAATGCAGACTGAGAGTTCGGGGATAAGATTTAAACTAGGGCTGTTGAAAATTTCGATATTTAAGAGTGATATTTTTTGGGACGGTATATCGATATTTCGAAATTGAAATCTGGATATGGGAGTCGATATTTTTTAAAATAAGTTATTATTTTCCTTTTTTCGCAGAGGATTTAAGTTTTCACTGGGGGAAAGGGATAAAACTATTACCTATGTTGCACATGCAATAAATTTAGTCATAGATAAAAATTTAAGAAACAATGCTAATTTTTAAAACCTAACTAATCAGATAAAATTTAATGCACAATACTTTAAACACTCAATTACCTCAGTTAATGCTTCTGATAAATTACTAACCGAGCAACAAGCAGAAGTAAAAAAGAAGGCCAAATGTTAATGCTCATTCAAGCAGTTAACACTCGTTCAAATTATTTTCTGGACACATCGCACAGATTTTTTAAAATTTGTCGTCAATCGTCGCAAAAGTATTACCACTTAGAACAAATCGTAATGTACCAAATATGGAAGTACTCCACAATTAAATATTTTATGCAAATTGATTACTCTTCTTGTTCCATACCAATTGAAGAATTGAGTTGCAATAAGTATGCCGCAGCCAGCTTAGTTATACCACTAACAGATTTATTAAGAGAAGAAATTGAACAAAACAAACCATCTACTGCTTTTGGATTATCTGTACAAAGTGCTTTGTTGAATAGTAATAAAGACATATTGGTGCCTTTATAACACAATTTGTTAACGCCAAAGCAACCATCTTGAATCTCCGCTTCAAAAAATTTTATTTTGGTTCGGCATTGGCAATGCAATATCAAACCTATTAAAAAAAAATTCGGGCATAAAAGAAGAGGAAATATTTCATGTAATGTTTCTCCGTGCGTAGCAGAAGAAACAATTCCATCTTTTTGGGATAAACATAAGTTCATGCTCTTGAAAAATATGCCCAATGAAGCTTCGGATACGAGTTTTTGTACAACGGTTTTTAAATTTAAAAAAAAATATATTTAGATCACCAGATGATATAAAATTCCCGACGGATAGAAATCATTTAATTCCTGTGTTGTAAGAAATTGCTTTAAAATATTTGATATCTTCTGCTACATCTATAGCATATGATCGAGTTGCATCAACAATTAATCTCCCAGCGCTTAATAATTGCAGTAGTCTACCAGCAGAACCTATGGGGCCATCCATAAATCACGTCACATGAATTTAGTGATTTTTGGAGCCCCCCTCCCCTGGTGTGACGTCATATGTTTAGCAATTTTAAAATTAGAGATTATTAAATTAAAACAGCGCTTCCAAAATTATTTACATATTTCTACTTAAAATATTTTTTCATAAAATCACAATAAATCAAACATTTTAGAAAGTTGACAAAACATATTGAATCAAATTAATGATGCAAAATTTAATCATCTTGCGTCCATGAACTTTGAAACTATTCTTTTATATTATTAACGACTGGCATAAAAGCTCTTAGTTATCGATTTGGATAATGTTAGGAACATTCGATGTGTCAACATCTTCATGCAACCATACAGCATCGTCATCGTTTATCAAACAAAGAACTTCCCTGTCACGTCTAGCTGCAATCCTTTGAGGACGAATCTTCGTGACGGACATAACCTCTTGTTGCCTCTTATGTGCTTGCTCGTGTTGGTTAGTGGCTTTGTATAATGAAATATGTAGACCACAGATGCCACACAATCGTTTAAATAAGTATGCGTAAGTCATATTTTGTCATAGTCTCAAAGGTGTTATCTGCGTTTCGGCGTACGTCAACGGCGGCCGACGTGCGACACTGTAGGTACAGCGAGTGTGAACTCGCGCGGCCCGGCCGCCACGGGCCAAAATATACATGTCACGTCACGAAGCTTATGACCTCCCCCCCCCCACCCCTTGTCACACGATGCCACCCCTTGTTGACCCCTTCCCTTCCCCTTCAGGTGTTACGTAATTTATGGATGGCCCCTATAGAACAATAATTACTTTTAAAAACAGCTACTACCAAATATTGGTAAACATTATTTTATTTTTTTATTAATCATTTCTGAAAGCACAGCAACCACACGTTTCGATTCAATCGTAATTTGTTTTGCGTAATAAATATACATAGTTTAAAAAACTATGTAGCTAATTTCTGGAAGACCAGCCTGGGTGCGCGACTGTGCTTTCGGCAAGTCTAGCCAACGGCGGGCGGCACTGCCAGTCATTTTCTGGAAGCGATTAGGGCCATCTTTGTACAGAAATATTTTCGTTCTGCATGATGCTACATACCAAAAATTTCTATTGTACACAAAAATCACCAACAAATTAAGTTTTTTTCGTTCATGTTCTTAGTTTGGAAGTTACTTTTATGTAAATTTCGCTGATTTTCTCACTCAATCACTGACTGAAGATCATTAAAACTCTAAAGGACTTCCCGTAATTGTAGAAAGATGAAATTTGGATTACATATCAGGTTTCTTCCAAATCATAAGAAAAGCCTAATATTGATACATTTCCTTGTACCTTCACATTTCTACCTCACTATTTTATATGTAACAAATTTTAATTATAAACGAAGCGTAGTAAGCTTAATTAACGTGTTAAATTTTACTTCGTTCATCTCCTTACTTTGGAAGTTTGTGAAAGTCAGACTAGGAGTACGATACTCCTTCATCATAATTCCACACAACTTCCACTTGCCCTAGAAACAGATAATTTGGTACACATACATGGTTTCACCCCAAAATCATAAGAAAAGTTTCTGTATTAATCCAATGGCAATCCCAAACGTGAACCGTCTTGGAGCAAATTTGTGCGTTAATAGCTATGTTCTTGATGAGGTTATATGCATTAAATTTCTGTTATGCACAAAGATCAGAAAGCTTAAGTAACACATCATTAAATTTTACTGACTTCAGATATTTAATTTGGAAGTTATTGGTGCATTGGCTACTCAGATGATGCCAACGATTCAAGCACGGCATCGCTCACCCAACTCGAATAGGGAGCGAGCCCGTCGTTTTAGATCAGGGTTCCTCGAACTCATAGCTCCACGTCCCCAGGCAATTACGACCCCCCTTAAAGAAACTGGGTTTTTATTTTAAAATATAAGGATTTTTATTTTTTTTAAATAATACAGTTACAAAAAGCAATTTGCTATTAATTAATGTGATTGTTGGGCTTTGTTCTTGCAGTAGGTTGAGTTGATTTTAGGAGCATTTTGCTCATGTTCAGTCTCAATTCACCATTGTGCGTGTCGCATGCTTGAGACAACCATTCAGCCGCTATAACGTAAATCTTGTCGCCAACCCCCTACTATCTACTGGCTCTGCGAAACCCTGTTTTAAATGAGAGTGCCTATAGTTGAGGGAAGTATTCCGACTGGAAAATTGGATGTAAGCAGGAATATTGGTAAATGCAGATAAGAAATGTTTGCTAAGGTGCAAAAATTAGATCCAAAAAGATAAGTCTACTCAGAATAAGCAATTAACCTACAAAAATAAATGAAATGTCCCATAAAGAAATTCTTGAAAAAAAAAGTGACTTCTATCTAAAAAAATGCCTTTACTGTGTTGCTTTATTAATCTTACAAATTCACAAAAAGTAAAATTTCTTTTGAACTTCATTCCCGTTTTACCAGTCATTAGAGTAAATCATATATATTATGCCTTTCATTTCAGTAAAAATGCATAATAGCTGAGTCATGATTTTCTTTTTTCTTTTTTTTTTAATTTCCGTTAGCGCCGTTTTCAGAAACTGAAGATTTGATTCAGAAGAATACCTCACAACTTTATACCACTAAACAGCCACGAGACTTGGCCCAATTTTTACACCATTTGTTTTTGTGACACTGTTTGAGGTCAATATATCGATTTTTTATTCGATATATAGAAGTCCGATATTGATACTTTCCAAAATATTTATATATCGAAAATCCGATATTTTTAAAAATATCAGCAGCCCTATTTCAAACCAAAAGAAGGCGAAGGATCCAAAGTTTGGTAAACGCACTACAGCGTTTCTAGTTAACAGCACTAAGCATGCTACACTAAAGTTTGGCACAAACACTAAAAAGAAAACGAAGGGTTGATGAACTCTTACTTTAATCGGATTGTTGGCAGCTGCAGTACTCGCCGGAGGAGTCTCGGGCATTGTTTCAGCAATTAAAAAGGTTAAAAAAGAAAAAGAAGCGTTTGACAGAAAAGAATCGACACAATGAAATCATGGAGGCAATCGTATTGAGAGTTGAATATCTATATCTTGCTAAAACGTTGGATCGGGATTAAAGAAGAACGCTGATGAGAATATTCGTAGATATGTAAAGCAATTGCATATACCCGAATTTTTGGTGTTCATGGCTGATACATGTTTGATAAAATTATTGATCGTCAACGTGGACTCGACACCTTCGATGATAATGACGTGTACGTGTTTCAAGTACAACGATAGTGTAAGTATTTTGAGAGTTTTGGTGACAAGCACCCACCGTTCCAATTATAATGCTTCTTTTCGAGGAAACGCTTATGCAACAACACGAAAAATTTGGCACACACGTATATAGAAATTTGTGTTTTAAGTTACTGTAAAAAAATATACACTGAGGAGCCAAAGAAACTGGTACACCTGCCTAATATTGTGTAGGGCTCCCGCGAACACGCAGAAGTGACGCAACACGACGTGGCATGGACTCGACTAATGTCTGAAGTAGTGCTGAAGGGAATTGAGTCCAATTGTCCTGCAGGGCTGTCCATAAATCTGTAAGAGTACAGGGGGGGGGGGGAGCGGGGGGGGAGGGGGGGCTGGAGATCCTTCTGAACGGCACGTTGCAAGGCATCCCAGATATGCTCAATAATGTTCATGTCTGGGGAGTTTGGTGGCCAGCGGAGATGTTTACACTCAGAAGAGTGTTCCTGGAGCCACTCTGTAGCAATTCTGGGCGTGTGGGGAGTGTATTGTCCTGCTGGAATTGCCCAAGTCTGTCGGAATGCACAATGGACATGAATAGATGCAGGTGATCAGCCAGGATGCTTACGTACGTGTCACCTGTCACAGTCGTATCTAGACGTATCAGGGGACCCATGTCACTCCAATTGCACACGCCCCACACCATTACAGAGCCTCCACCGGCTTGAATAGTCCCCTGTTTACATGCAGGTCCCATGAATTCATGAGATTGTCTCCATACCCGTACACGTCCATCCGCTCGATACAATTGGAAACGAGACTCGTCAGACCAGACAACATGTTTCCAATCCTCAGCAGTGCAATGTCGATGTTGGCGGACCCAGGCGAGGCGTAAAGTTCTGTGTCGTGCACTCAGCAAGGGTACACGAGTGGGCGTTCGGCTCCGAAAGCCTATATCGAAGATGTTTCGTTGAATGGTTCGCTCGTTGACACTTGTTGATGGCCCAGCATTGAAATCCGCAGCAATTTGCGGAAGAGTTGCACTTCTGTCACGTTGAACGATTCTCTTCAGTCGTCGTTGGTCCCGTTCTTGCAGGATATTTTTCCGGCCGCGGCGATATCGAAGGATTAATGTTTTACCGGATTCCCGATATTCACGGTGTACTCGTGAAATGGTCGTACGGGAAAATCCCCACCTCATCGCTACCTTGGAGATGCTGTGTCCCATCTCTCGTGCGCTGACTATAACACCACGTTCTAACTCACTTAAGTCGTGATAACCTGCCATTGTAGCAGCAGTAACCGATCTAACGCCTACGCCAGACACCTGTTGTATTGTATAGGCGCTGCCGAGCGCAGCGCCGTATTCTGAGTGTTTACATATCTCTGTGTTTGCATACGCATGCCAATACCAGTTTCTTTGGCTCTTCAGTGTATGATATTAGTCTTACACGATCCTTGGTCATAGTAAATCATATCTTCGACACTGTTTGTGCGATAATACTTCAGTATTGAGCTGTGATTCCTTTCCACTGACAGATTTGAATCAGGGTGTGTATGCATTTGGGCTAAACCTACAAGTCGATTCCAAATATTGACTCGTCAAGCTGCGAATTTCACTACTCAAAGAAGAATTAAGGCTGTTGATAAACCGACCGAATCTTACGATATTGATGACTTGGTAAACTATTTGACTCAACAAACAAATAAAGAGGAGTGTTAAGGCGCCCCACACTGGATCGGTACACGGTTCCTGTCCGACTGTCCTGATTGCGGTTGTTAGGCAGTTTCACGCAAATACCTGGGTAACATAGGTGAATGTTGGGACATCCGCAATCTTCACTTCATAAACTATACATTTCACAAATGAAAATACATATATCATACAGAACACAAAGATACAGACTAATGGCAATACAAATACTCTTCCTTTAGGCTAAAAATCTCCAGGTCTCATAAATCCAATTCTAAATCCAAATACGTAAAAGAGTAAATTTGTGATCAATAAGTTCACATGGTAGGTACCTCACTTGCATGTGGATAACAGGATGGCATTTCCTTTGTTTAAAACTTTTGAGTGTGGGAAACCGTTTCACATCAATTACAGAAGTTTGGAAATATTCGCATGCGTGTTTGATCACTTCAACTTCATCAACAAAATTTACCTAAACGATTTGTTGTTTCTGTTCGAGAATTTGAATCCAGACTTCATATACGTTCGTAATATACACATTAATAAATGCTTACACTTGAATACGAGAAATGTTATGTACTGGAGCACGATAAATGCCATTTAGGTCTTTATCAGTGTGTCAACAAATTTCTTTTAGTACCTCAGCACTTGCCACAGCCTTTTGGTGCAATTGGCGCTAGTCACGGCGGGCTGGTCGCAGAGCAGATTCAACCATGATGATTCACAAAAAAAAGATGCCTCCGGGAAGACCCGTATTGCGGGAAAAAAAACATATAGTTTTCGCCCCGGACAAAGAGATTGTGTGGTCATCGACTGACAAGCTCGTTTGCTAGTTACTGATAAGTAAATCTGGCAACATCTGTATCAGTATACTCGACTGTCCGAATGATAGCACAACTTCGTTGTGTCCAACGTTTTCAGGCACTACCAGCGGTGCGAAAACTTATTTGGATGACAGTCCAACAGACGTTATAAAACACATGCACTCAGCTTGTATGTCGTTGCGAACAGAAGCACTCGTCGTGACATCAGTACCGGATTATCCACGTAGCAGGAGTTAGCACATGCTACCGGCCTCGCTAGGATTCTAGGCCAGATGGGCGACCTTTTTTCTTCACATTTGCTACGGGCCCCGCGCTGTCTTAATGCTGTCGACTGAGCGGCATTCATTGTATGGACGAGGCGAGTAGTGGCGGCAAGCATTTACAGACAGGCTGACTTCTGCATTAAGGTAATAAGCATTCGGGAGGACTTGGTTTCAAATCTGGATTCTCCATAGTTTCCCCAAATCACTGACAAATTCCGGGATGGTACCTTCAATAGGTCATGACCGAATTTCTTCCCATTGCTTGCCCCCAGTCCTTTCTCGGCTCTAATGATCTCGACGTCGACGAGGAGAAAAAAAAGAACAGTGGTTATCGCGGGTGTCACTACGTTGAAGCTGAATTCTGCTTTTGTTGGGAGCAGCAAGATGCTCTCCGACCGAAAATCGCTATCTGACTAGCCAAATTCGACAATAAGAAATCGGAAATGATTATCAGACCGGAAGCGATAAGAAACTTCTGAACGAAGAACCCGACCCTATTACTAAGACCATCTATATGCCAGGCCGAGAATTTTTTATTATTATTATTTATTTTTTATTTTTATATCCTGGTACATAATAGCCCAGCACCTAGTTTCTACTCTGGGCCCATTTTTCCAATATATTACAAGAGTACATTAGGTACATAAGATAAAATTATAGTTTGCAGGTAATAGCTAAATATTGTTCAGGATGTAAAACTAGTTTGTAACGCATAAACTAATCAAATTCACAAAAATTAGTTGTATAATTAAATTAACAATGTATATGATATGTGTTAGTGATTTTTTTTTGTTTTGTTTGTTGATATACTGTAAATTAGTAATTTGAATAACATACATTCACACACAGATACTACTATATATAATTAAACAAGGAAACATTCACATACACAAATCACTTACTGCACTGTTGTCTCACTGTTTCTCACCTTGTATATTTACGACACTTTTTCACATTTACTCCCGGCACAGCCTCCCTCAGGAGATGACTTTTAGAAGTAGAGGCGTCCTCCTTCGACCCATCGGGAGTTTCTTTCTTCGGGAATTATCACTGCTCGGTCGCTGGTCGCTGTCGGTTGAAACGGTTTCTAAGTTCCAAGAACCTTTCTTTGTCTGCTTGTGAGGCCAGATTGCAAGCTGCATCAAGAAAGTACCACAATTCCTGGTCACGCAATATGTAAAAAATGCGCCTGCCCTGTAATATTTGCTGATATAGGGTTCTTTGTTCCGCTGTTGTAATACACTCCCATACAACATGTTCCGGAGTGCCCTCGTTTCCGCAATCACAGCTACCGTTGTCCACTATTCCTCTTCTTTGCAATTCACTGTTGTAAGGTCCATGACCCGTTATGTAATGCACCAGCCCAGGCGATGGGAGTAGATGCGAAATTTTGAGTCTTTCACAGACACTTGGAAAGATATCATATGTCCTTTTTCCTGTTGTGCTAACATTCCACCTTTGCTGCCATTCTTCCAATAACAATTTGTTTATTTCTGCAGCTGTTGTTGCTGGTGCTCCCATGATTTTCTCTACCTGTTCCGGATTCCCTTTCCTGAGCCAGTATAATGCTCCCCGCTTGCGAACTTCCAAGTCCAGTGGCCATACCCCCAGTGCCACGGTAAGGGCATCAGTTGCTGTTGTTTTATCAGCAACACTCAGCCTGATTAGAATACTTCGCTGTGTCCTCCTCAAAAGTTTGCTGGGTTTTGCTTTTCTGAGGTGTTTCGCCCAGACGCTGGCTGCATACTCTACAATTAATGTTAATATTGTATTGTGGTATATTCGAATAACAATCGGTGGAAGTTGGAAACACCTTTGCCCCATACTAATTAGATTATTCATGACTGAGGTGGCTCTCCCACATGCTTCCTCCATATGGGCCATAAAATTTAAGAATTCGTCTAATTTCACACCAAGGTATCGACTGAAGGGACTTCTTCTTATTGTAACTCCGTCTATTTTAATGGTTGGGTTGCTCGGTAATCTACCTTTCAGTAACATATAACAGGTTTTTTTGAGGTGCTAATCTTAGTTTGACTTGTCTGCACCATCGACTGAGTTCACGCATAACCTTTGAACTTTTAGCCTCAATTTCGGCTCTGGTTGTACCCTCTATAATTAAGAATAGGTCATCTGCAAAGGCAACAAGTCCCAGGAGTTCCGGCATTCTTTGCAGCCTTGCCATTCCCGGTTCAAGCCCAATGTTCCAAAATATCTGACCAAAAGTGGATCCCTGTGGGCAACCCTTTGTTAGCTTTTTATCAATGGATACTCCAGGACACCTAAGTTTAACATATCTGTTCTTACAGTAATCTTTAAAGGTGTTATACAAGTTCTTAGGACAATTAAGTTCCTTAAGCCGTGCAAAGAGTGCAGGCCACCATAGATTATCAAATGCCCCAGATATATCGACAAGAATCACTATCACGTAATTCTGATTTGAGTTCTGTATCAGATTCATTGTCCGGTTGAGTGCATCCTCTGTAGATCTCCCCGCTCTGAATCCATATTGGTTTGGATTCATCCCTTCCTTCTCCCAATGATCTTGTAACCTCTTGCACAGCACCTTTTCTTGTATTTTTCCCCGCACGTTTAGCAAGCAGATGGGTCGATATGATTTAGGCAATTTTGGATCTTTATCATCTCCTTTCTTGATGATTAATATCTCACTCTGCTTCCAGATGTTTGGTACTCTTCCCTGATGCAGGCATGCATTATAGAGCTTACACAAGTGGGGGCTACTGGCACTACCAGTTCTTGTACTACTTCAGCTGGAATACCATCCGGACCCGGAGCTTTAATTCCTGGACAAGGCATTTATTGCTTGTACTACCTACAAGATGCTAATATCTGGCGTGTCGGTGGTACTTTGCCTATGTTGGTCAATTTACAGACGGAGCGCTCTGTGCTCCATCTCGTCATCTTCCACTTTATCATCTGGAAGGAGTTCATGGAGTAACACTTCTGCAGTATATTTCCAGCTCGTAGTCATGGTTCCATCTTGTTTCTGCACAGTAGACGGTGTAGTTGGGGGTTTTACCTTTCCTGCTGCAATTTTGTATGGGATACCCCAGGGGTCTGTATGCAAGTTTGTTTTCACAAATATTTCCCAACTTTTTTGTTTAGTTAGTATTAACAGTTCTTGGAATTCACTCTTAATTTGTCTATATCTTTCCAGGAGCTGTCCTCTAACATTGGAGATGAGGCAACGTTGGAAATCTTTTCTTGCTTTTTGCATCCTTTGTCGTAGTCTTTGCAGTCTATCTGTTCAAGGTCTGTCAACTGTGCCAATGCTTCTCGTTAGGGGAATAGATCTTCTCATTGTTATTTGGAGTGCCCGGGTAAGGTCTCTTGCGGCTCGATCTACATCATTATCATGTAATAGGATTTCCTGTTGTGCAAAACTTTCCCTCAGCCTGTTCCAGTCTGCCCGTCGGATGTTGTAATGTACCTTGGATATCTGCGTCTCCGATGTGTCAAAACCGTTCCTCCCTCTGACCAACTCAAAAGTAATGACATTGTGATCGCTGGTAGTTAAAAATTCTAAAACTATCCAATTCCTCAATAAGTTCCCACATCGCAGATTGGTCAATGTTACATCGATGTTTGACCTAGCTCCTGCTCAGTTTGCTATATGTGTAGGGTTTATGTGGTAGATTTCTTACTTTTAGATTCAGTTCACTAATAGCTTCCACTAAGAGATCGCCTCTCGTATTTTTCTCCCCGCTATGCCAGAGCTCGGATCTAGCATTGGCGTTAGCAATTATCAGTATTGGTCTGTTTTCTAGGGCAGTGCACACTTCTCTTATTTTCCCAATGTATGGTTCAATGGGATCACTATATTGAAAATACATGTTGACGAGAATTACACTACCCCAGTCAGCAATGAGCTCCACACATGTCGTATGTTCATCGCAGAACTGCACTATCTTAGTTACAGTAACTTGTCTGGATAGCACTACTGTTGCTGTCATAGGGTTTCTACCTGTTGAGATTATCTGTAACGATGCCGGCATATAAGGAATTTTCCCGAAGCATGAATGTGTCTCCTGAAGGCATATGACATTCCATTTATGTTCCTCTGACAGCTTCCTCACTTCATGCAAAACCAACTTGCTTCTCCTGGCGTTTAGTTGTGCAATTCGTAGCTTACAATACATTTTGTGTTTTATGGATGTCTGGTGTGGACATTGCACTGTGGCCACGGGAGTTTTGAATCGAAAACTATACGCCCATGAGTTAATACGTACTGTTTATATATTTGATCGGGATCAAAAGTTTCATTCCTTCTTCCGAAGACTTTATGCCCAAGAGAGAGAAGCTGAGAAGTCTCTGTAGGAAGATTGATGGATTTTAGATGTATACGATCAATCGCTTCTAGCTGAGGGACGGTTACATATGTATTTACCGGCCGGATGCGCTATTCGAGTTATATGCCTCAGCGCCACATTGAGATTCGGAGCCTCCTCCAGTCGACCGAGTTTTAAATTAGTTTCAAAATCACTGTATATTGTTTTAGGGTTCATAGAACTGCGTCTGTCTGCTATGTTTCCAAAATTCAGCGATTGTTCCACCAATTTTGGACTCGCTGCAGGACGTGAGTAATGTTCAACCCCATTTGGTGTGTCTGTATTCCAACCCAGACCAATCCTTTTAACATAAGGATTCCGGGTATGACTGGCAGAACTCGAAGAGATTTCGTTAATCTGTAATGAGTGGTCGTCCGTCTGCGTTCCAACATCTTGTTTCTTATGATCCTTCTCCATTTTTAGTTTCTCTCTGAAGCAGGCAGCCCTTTTGCATTTCTTTTTTGTCTTGAAGGGGGTTTTCCTTTCGTTTTTTGTTGTCTGCTTCCCAATTACATCCTCAACTATTTTCCTAATTACATTAGCCAGTTGAGAGTATATGTCGTTTCCCATATCAATTCCCTGTAGTAAACTATCCATAATCAGTCCTGTTTATAGCTCGTTGTAGGAGTAATTGGTAGGTAAGACACTCTTTGCCCTTCTTGTTACAGCTTTTGCCCCGTCTGTTGCACGGGGTTCTAGGGCAAAACCGCGACGGACAAAACCGCGGCGGACAAAACCGCGACGGACAAAACCGCGAACGGACAAAACAGCGAACGGACAAAACCGCGAAAGGACAAAACCGCGAATACAGAAAAACCAGGAATACATAAAACCACAAGAGTTCGTAGCTTCTTAGCGTTACCCAGGGTGCACCACGAGGAGGTGATCTACGTAACACCCCATTATTTTTTTTATTTTAAAAAATTACACAAAAGCATGAAACTTATGGAAAATAAAAATACAATATAGATGGATTATACGAAATATACGTCAATAAACCATTAATAAGTTAATATAAATTGTAAAAAAATACACAAGCACACTATCTAATAATCGAAATTATGAACTATACCAGAAAGAAATTTCTGTGCATCGCTACAATCATATTCACTAAATAAATTGAAAATCGACTTGGTGACTCTCGCATATGTAATTTTCTGTATTTTTGTATCTCCCCTTCCATATTGCACCAATTTAACCTCCGTCAGATTTTGCTGCTTCTTGAAAGCTTCTATGAGTTTCCAAATTGTAGGATGGTTTGATCCAAGTAATAACCGAAAAGCATTGTGCCAACCTTCGACGGAGTTGTTGGTTCTCTCTAACGAATTTTTAACATTCTGGTTTTGGTTCCAAATTTCGATTGGAAATAGTGGTTCTCGTCGTCGATTTCCTCGAAGAATACGTCCAATCCATGTATCATCAATGTAATCCAAAAGTGGAGAGAATTCCTCGTCTGCAAACTCCCTATCACAGAGTTCTTCATAAACAGAGATGACTTCTGAAACAGGAAGAAAGGCAATTGCTGCAAGTTTCTTTATCTTTGTTTGAAACGTGATGTCTTCTTTGTCATTATACTTTTCTTGAAATCCCGGTATTTCCTGAATTTTTCGCCAAATGCACTGTTTAAAATGGAAGAAACATCCAGTAAGTTTTACTCGGATTTGTCCGTTTCGCGGTTTTGTCCGTTTCGCTGTTTTGTCCGTTCGCGGTTTTGTCCGTTCGCGGTTCTGTCTGCGCGGTTTTGTCCTCGCGGTTTTGTCACTTCGCGGTTTTGTCCGGACACGGTTGCACGGTATGTATATTGAAGGTTGAGAACTTTTCTTGCACTGATCCCTTTGGTGGTTTTCTTCTCCACAGTGTGAACAAGAACTATTGTTCTTCTTACAATGCTTACTGACGTGTCCTAAATCCAGACATTTATTGCATTTTCGAACGACAACGTAGTCTTTCACTGTTATAGCAGAGAATTCTATGAATACTTTCTTTTGCTGCAACAGAAGTTTCCTAACAGAAGGACTCACCTCCATGACATGATGAACTGTTGCTCTTTCTTTAGGTCCAGTTTTAAATTTTGGTTGAAAACCTTCCATAAATTGTCCTTTCTCTATTTTATCCTCAAGGTTTTGCTGGTAAACAGCATTAGGAAGGTTGTCTACATGAATTGTTGTTGGTATGTCGTAAAAAATCATGGGGGCCAGACCGAGAAGCTTTCTCGTTACATTCATGTAATATATATAAAAAATAATGAGGAACCTTTTCACCGATAGTTCATAGTAAGTTACATTAACGACCAACTTATTTCGTATAATCCTGTATAGATATTTTTTAAAAAAAAATGAAATGTAAATTTCGTAGTACATATCAAATTTGAAAGCGACTGGCTTCATCAAAAAATCAAGGAAGGTTAATTTTAAGTAATTGCTATTATTCATATTTCGTTGATTTGTAAATAAAGTGGTACCGCAATGATTAGTGTGCCAAGACTTTGGTATCACAGTGTGTATGAAATAGTTACTATGATATTAGAGCGAAGACGGAATGATTGGTATTCGGGAGGACGGCGGTTCGAATCCCCGTCCGGGCATCCAGATTTGGGTTTTCCATGGTTTCCCCAAATCACTCCAGGCGAATGCCGGGATGCTTCCTTCAAAAGGCCATGGCCGAATTCCTTCCCATTCCTTGCCCCCATCCTTTCCCGTCTCTAAAGACCACGTTGTTAAAAAGGGACGTTTAACTGTTACAAAAAAAAAACAAAAAAACAAAAAATGATTGGTATCCACTTCCTTGAAATCGTAAATATTTTACCGCCGGTAAAGGAAATTGTAAATCATATACAAGGAAGGGTCATTAAAATGCATCGTAAAATTATAATGACTGCTTAGTATTTGAAAGTCCCCTATTACTTTTGTCGTGACCCTGCCAGCTGATTGATAAGAGCCGACAGGGTGAACTTACCCTGGAGCCATGGATAAGGGCCGATCATAAAAGTCGACCATGGTTCTGGTATGAATATTCGTCGTAGGTCCCTACTGTAACCCCTGACAGGTTATATGGCTCAGTCAGATATTAACAGTGGAATGGCTAAGGAGGCTAGGATAAATTACGGTAAACGGCATTTACCTATTTACATATTTATTCACATGAGCAATGACCGATGACATATGTGAATATTTACCATGTTGCATTGGCTTTGAAACAAAAAATTATAGATAGGGCCAAGGACTAGGCGAGCATGAAACTTATGGGCGCCTCGCAGCCCAAACTAAATGGACTATCGATAATCTCCCTGAAGACTATGTCCACATGAATATGACCAAATGATTTACCCTCTAACTGTCCACACCCAGCTATCGCAGTATAGCCCACCTTAGTAGCAGACGCCAGACATCATCTTCTTCTCTGCAACCAAACATTTTACGTAAAATTTATCTCGAAATACAGTATTTATTTTCTTGGAAACTTCCATATGAGCATAAAATTTTCTATTTTAGCTTGAAATAATTCCAGAAGAAATAGTTACTGATCGTTTTAATTCGAGATATCTGGTGGGTGGAAGATAATGGTTGATCATTCAACTACTACGGAGATTGAATTATGAATGAAGCCACTCTCGATTTCTTTTGTGACATATTATTAAACGTTGTGAAAGCAACTTTCCGTTTCTACCAGCAAACGATTGGATAGCAGGATAGTTTTCAGTTTAAAGTAAAGAACAATTCATTAGGCTTGTGGTGAATGAAACCGTCAACTACTCTGACTTCAGTTATGAAGCTTTTCATCATTTTCGCAGCTGAAGATTCATTTTTCGTTTGCTGAATCGATCACTGAGCTGCGCTACGACGACTATAAGGCGGTATCTCCCCCGAAGTCTTCAGGCAGCTTCTAGGCTGTCAAACACAACAAAATAAAACAAACTAGAGATATTAATCTGATACTTTTGGGACGACGGATTTTATTATTCCGTTATGTTTCTACTTTCAGTGTGGCGTTTTCCACAGACTTAGAAAATGCACTCCCACGCTTGGCTCAGTCCGTACCATCCACCTCATTCTAAATGCAATATATGTTTCAATATCTTTACGGCTTCCAGAACTATCAAAGGCAAACATTTTTCTGGTTTGGCCAGTAATTTTTTCGCTGGCTATTTGAAGTTCATAGTACGGTAAAAAGTTCCCACATGCAATAATTACCTTTTCAGACCGATTCAATCGCAAATGATGTTGCCTTTTCAGTCATGAAAATCTCTTGAAATCTAAAGAAATGAAGCTTTAATCTACACGCCTGCTTCAGTAACGCATTGGTGAAGCTGTGGGGGGGGGGGGGGGAAGCTAAGTACTGCCGTCTGTCTGTGAAAAGCGTAACTTGTGGGAGCGTCCATAAACTACGTAGCTCCATTTTGGCCTCCTATCAACCCCCCTCCCCCCCCCACGTAGCCCGACCTGGCTTTTCTCTCTACCCCCCCCCTCCATAACCTTTTTCCCTATTGTTGTTGTTGCTATTTGGGTTTTAGGGCGCGTCGACAACGGGGTCATTAGCGCCCTTTTCCCTATCTATTCTAGAAGACATTTTGTACTGTTTTATCTTGTCATACTATCGTAAATTACATACCGTAGTGTATCGCTACACTACATAGTAATTATTCGCGATATGCTGGGCTCTTGGCTCAGGCAGGTGGACAGTTCATTTGTCGCTTTCCAACTTGTAGGCACGAAACATTTCAAGATTCAATACGATACACTTGCGGTAGATCAATTTTCCTTTGGACCGACGACTTCGAGAGGAGAGTGGCTGTTTGTTGTAGCATATAATATGCATTGAACATGTATCATTAACATCACATTTCAGGTGCAGGTGGCAGATGTATGCAGATCTATGCTCATTTATTTTTTTTGCTTTCAGTTTTGATATGTTGTTTCTGAAAATTGTATTAATTGAGATTACGGCGTTGATTTTTAATATCTTTGGGGAAAGTTGGAATTTCATAAAAAGTTGTGGAACATACGGTGCCGTAATAGACTTTAAGTGTATGAATTTGCGATCGGGAAAAGATATATCTAATTCAAAAGAAAGTGAAATTATTCAGCATTCAAGAATGTTGGACCGCGAAGTGGACAATTCAGATAGTAACGTTCAAACGGAACGGACAGTTGATAGCCAAATTAGGTCACCGGTCTTTCAAGTAGATTGAAATGTTCTACAACAAATGTTTGCACAAATTCAGTCACTAAGGACAGAAATAAATATGCAATCTCAGACTTTCCGGGAACAATAAATACTTTGGAGGTTAATCAAACTCAATTGAGTGAAAGATTTGAAACCAACTTATCGGATTTTCGTACGGGAACTAATGAAATTTTTTGTAGAAATACGGAGTGATGTTAAAGCAGGAATACAAACTGTGCGGCAAGAATCTGAGCAAGTCGCCGAAAAATGTAAGGAGTTGCAGAATTTTCAATTGAACCTAGAATCAAGAACAGCGAATTTAGAGAAACAAATCAGCAATGTATGTAAGGAAGCCGCGGATAAGAATGAAGCTTTTGAGGCGCGTATGGCTGTGATGGAAAAGCGCATGTCCGAAAATTGTGAAGGTGTCAGGCATGTAGAAAAGAGGTTATGACAAAATACCGAGAAATCGAGGGAATAATTGCTGCAAGGGAAAAATCTAATGAGAGACAATGTGGGCCGGAAGTAATCTTTGAAAGCAATGCACGCGTGAATATTGAAATTTCGGTGCCAAAGTTTGAAACGTGGTACGAATCCGAGAGCATTTCTTGACAAGTTGGATGAATATTTTAAAGTCAAATATGTACCAGACGCTTTAAAATCAGTCGTAATTCGTCAATGTTTGGACGAAAATGAGAGATTATGGTATATGCCTAATTTCTCGGGAGCGACATACGATGACTTCAAGAAGGTATTTTTGCAAAGATATTGGTAGCGTGAGAAACAATTAAAAATCAGATTGAACATGTACAAAGAGAGATGCGATCCGAGGAATGGTGGGTCGATGCACGCTCATACATTAAAGTTTGCTGCGCGGTGTCGATATTTTGATGAGCCTATGACGGACGCTGAACTGATATCAGCTGTGATATCACAGTTTCCTCCAACTATTAGTTCGCAATTGAATCCTACCTTTATTCAAACATGGCAGCAATTGTCAGAGCGCTTAGATCAGATCGAAATGTACGAAGAGGGTTTCCGCGATCAAGGTTTTGCGCATCAGACGAATCAGAAATTTCGCTATCCGAAAAATGAAAACCCCAGACCTCCAGAGAAGTATAGGCAAAATGGAGTAAATCAAACTGATGTAAAGAGAACATTAGTTAATTCAGTAAATGAACAGCAGAACACCAGACGTGACAAAAACGTGAAACCAGGCCAGGGCCGGATTAAGACAGCGCGGGGCCCGTAGCAAATGTAAAGAAGAGGCACTTGATTTTTGCCGTCCGGGGGAAAATTGTAGAGCTAAAAAAAAAAGGTCGCCTATCTAGCCTAGGTGCGGGGCCCTCCTAGAACGCGCGAGGCCCCCTAGAAGGCGCGACGCCCCCCTAGAAGGCGCGAGGCACGTAGCATTTGCTACCTCCTGCTACGTGGTTAATCCGGTACTGAACCAGGTGCGTCTGAATCCGAACAGCTGCCTACCTAATAATGAACCATATCGTATTTATAAGTAGATTAATAGTTTTTGTAACATTAATTATAGCATGTTATGTTGTTAGCATAGGGAAATAACATTGCATTTATCATAGTAAATTGTGAAAGGGATGTAATTGATATGGTAAAGGACAGCGGTGTTGATAAAGTTAAAATAGTCCAAGCGAATATAATTTCAGTAATTTTCATCTAGGAACGAAAGTAACAGTGCAATTGAACATAGAATTTGTAAATGCGGAGGAGCTGTGACATAAGGTTATTGCTAATAAAGGTTGAAGTATTTTCCGCGTAGTGACGCGATGATATGATGTTAAGTTGAAGAGTTATTTGTCGGCGTGAAAGTCGCATTTAGTAAAGAAGTGGAGTTTTACGCTAGGGGAGAGCATGTAACCCTAGCGAAATTTTAGTCCGTGGAATGACGCGGCATTGCCCCATTAATTACATAGTTAGTAATCGACGGAAGCAGTAAAAACTGCGTTAAAAGAATGTATGCTTGCTCGTATAAAGTCGGTGAATGGCGTATTGGTATTGAAATTAATTGAATACGTTGTGCAATTTAAAAGGATAAGATATGGAAGAAGAAAACATGTGAACGGCTGGTTATAAATTTGCAAATTGGTATATAGTAATGATCAGTAATCAAATAAAATTATGTGTATTTAAAATAATTAATAATTAGATTTATATTCTCTTTGTATTAGAATAACTGTTGTGATATTATGGATGCATGTTTATTATATGCACAACTTGTGTGTTTGAGATGAATGAAGGCTGAGCACGTTCGCAACCATAAGCTGATGCAATCACTGTGCAGGATACATGGGAGTAATTGATCACATGTATCAGTATTGTGGATTTTTGTGTGGGTTTTTGTTTGATTTATTTTGGCATTCATGGGAATGGGATGGTGCTTTGGTCAACACCAACTGTTAGTTAACGTCTTATAATTGTAATTATATTGCTAAACTAATCAATGAGATTAATTTAAAGAAAATATTAACAGAAAATTGTACATTGAACTATAGAGCAGTGTGGTGTACATATGACGAACAATGGGGTTAAATGACTGAATTATCAAGATTAACTCCGCATCTTGATAATTGGGAAAGATGGGGTGTTATGTAGTGTATCGCTACACTACATAGTAATATTCGCGATATGCTGGGCTCTTGGCTCAGGCAGGTGGACAGTTCAGACAAAGGGTGACAGGGTTGCTTTGGTATACGACCTTGGGCAGGTACCGAGGAGCCGTTAGGTGTGTGTGGAGAGAGCACAGTAGGGGGGCATCCACAAATTACGTGAGGTGTTTTTCCGGATTTCTGGACCCCCCCTCCCCCCTGGTGAGATTTCGTGAGATCTGGCCGGACCCCCCCCCCTCTGGTGAGATCTGGTCCGTGAGAACCCCCCCCCAGAAATCGCCCTCGAACTTTCGTAGACCTTTTTTTTTTTTTTTTTTTTTTAGGTCACACCCTAACTTTTTTGACGAAATACCCTCCTAAAATCGACTTTGGCGCAAATTGTAGACCTTTTTTTTGGCTCTACTATCCCCAAATTTTTCGCAAAATCTCACGTGAGATTTCCGTAGACCCCCCCCTCCCCCCTGGTGAGATCTGGTGAGATTTCGCCGGACCCCCCCCTCCCCTATTTCACCTCACGTAATTTATGGATGCCCCCTAGGCGGCAGGCAGTGGTTGTGTGCGTGGCAGCCGACGTGAGAGAATGTGATGTGCAGCGACTATTATAATTTTAGCACGTGCTGCTGTGGTGCTCTGTGTTCCATGTCGCCTACGGAGCGGATGAGACAACCAACGGCCAGTAGATGGGTCGTCGCCTAGGAAAAGAAGGAGTACAAGTTGTACGCGTCAATACAGAGATGATTCAATGATGGAAATAAATATTTACATACTGTTGTGTATTCTGTACCTCATTTTAACTGTGAAAAATAATATGAATGAAAAGCTACGTGGCCTGGTTTGGAATCCCCCCCCCCCTCCCACGTAGCACAATGTAGCTTTCCAGCCAACAGCCAACCCCTCCCTCCCCCCGATAGTCCGAGCCACGTAGTTTATGGATGCTCCCTGTGTTCCGTATAATAAGTGTTTATTTTGTTTATGAGGCAGAAGTTGAGGACCGTCCCAGCATTCCCCTAAGTCAAGGCTGCTCAACCTTTTTAACAGTCGGGCCAAATGGACGATCCAAAAATGTGTGGCGGGCCATATTTCCCATTTTTCTTTCTTTTAATAAACAATGAGTTTAAAAGTTCCAATATTCTGAAATTCAATTGTCGTTTATTTAAATAATACAATAAATCATCTTCTGCCAAATGAAGAAACAAAATTCTATGTAACAAAAATGTTTTGAAAAAAAACTAGGATAATTGGTATGTACAATCAATGTGATTTCTGACATTGTTTCTGTTTTAACAATTTTCCTATTTTAGGCATCAGATCAGATGTTGATAGTAACAACAAGTCAGAAATATGATGGTCAGTTAGAGATGCGCGGTATTTATTTTTTGTATAGTTAAGATCTGAAAAAATCTTTTCACAAACATATGTTGACCCAAAACGTCTTAAGAAATGAAAGGCCAGGTCAGTTATTGCAGGAAAGCTTTCTTTCGGTACCAGTTTCCAGAAATCTGCTAAAGAATTTTGAAACTTTGAAGAAATCTTTCTGCAAAAATGTTTTTTTTTAGCGCAGAGTTATTTTGCAATTCAGTGAGTTCCAACGGAATATTGGCAGGATAATTGATTATTTCAGTCAAACAGATTATGAAAGGATTCACAAAAAAAAAAAAAATTTTGTTTTTTACTTTCGAAATTCTGGAAACTGTTCTGAAACGACAGTAATAAGCACCTAATTTTAAATTCTTACTTAGAACAATTGAGGATGACAATCTCTAGCTTCTCTTTCAAATCTTTGAGTATGGAAAAACGTCAATATTAATTAATTAAAATCTGGTTCTCGAAGCACAAAGGGACCGTGACGCTGCCGGTGTTTGACCTTGCGAGCAGGAGAGCCAATCGCGTGACCGCGTGCATCATTTGGTCTTCGGAACAGATTTTCAACTTGATGGGTATTATCAAACTTGCTCACGCGGGCCATTTAAAATTCGTCCCCGGGCACCTTATGGCCCGCGGGCCTTGGGTTGAGCAGCCTTTCCCTAAGTGATTGCAGGAAAATTCGTCATCAGATCAGCCGGTACGCGAGGTACGAGATTTGAAACTGGATCGATTTTATCTCCCCGATCCAATGTGGAACCGCTTTATCGTCCGCAACCACGATGGAAAATTTATTATTTATCCCTTCTAAAATATTGACAGTAAATGCAAATATAGCTTGTTCTGTTGAATGGTACTGCTGGAAACTGAATTGTTATTTGGTTAGAATATTTCTGAGCTGCTGGTAAACTTTGTTCCATACAGCTTTTACAGAAATTTTGGGAAAGATGTTAGTAATGAAATAGGATGACTATCCGATACAATTGAGTATTTCCTGTAGATTAGAGCAGCTACAGAACATGTAATCCTATTTGAGTACGCCCTATGAAGTAGAAAAATATTTAATAAATATTTTGTATATTAATTTACTTTGTTAAAACACAATTTAATTAATTTGCTGCAAGACCCATCGTAGCCATTCCACCATTTGCTTCTAAGAGATGTGATAACTTGTTTCAATTATTCTGGAGTAGCTTAGTCTACAAACATAGTATCATTCATTTAATTGAAACCTGTCTCGGTGACATCCACAGACACAGTGAGTTGCTGTTAGTTAAGATTTCGGCAACAAATAAAAAATATTTATTAAAAATATCAGCATTTGAAAGAATGTATTCCACTAAACTCGATAAACATGTCCTTACCTACTTAATTTTTTTTCCTGTTTCCTTTTTCATTATATCCCTTAATGTATTAAATTTTTTTGCAGATTCAAGATTCTTCTGATTAAAGAACATACTATCAGATGTTGTAATAAATGTATAAAGTATTTTGCAATTACTGCTAATAATGAGCCTCAGTATTAGTATTCCAACAATTCCTTAAGGCTATATACAACTTCTTTTATGTGGATATTTTAATGCTGACTTTTTCAATCACAGCGATGATAGGCTAGATATGGAAGTCTTGATGTTGTCTTTTAACTAAACAACACTTGTAAGTTTCCCTACAAGAATTCAAAATAACAGCAGGACTGCAATTCATTATTTTTTATGGATATTTCTCAGTACAGTAAAACCGAAAAAACACTCCAAAGACATAAAAATAGAACATAATGGATGTGTGCATAGTGAAATAGGGGGAAGATTGTGAAATATTTAACAATCATTTTACTTCAATTGTAGAGAAATTAGGCGTAGAAAAGCAGTCCCCACATAGTGCCCTAATGCTTCTTCAGACAGCTTTCCCAAATAGATTTGTGGAGATGCAATTGCCATCAGTAACAGTCTAAGAAATAAATAAACTCATGAATCAATTAAAGCCTAAAAATTCTTCCAGCTATGACAATATTTCAAGTAAATTACTGAAAAGATGTTCAGATTGTATCAATCATGTACTTGCCAACATTTGTAATGAATCCTTAATGCAATGAGTGTTTCCAAATAGACTAAAATATGCAGTTGTAAAACAATTGTTGAAAAAAGGAGAAGCAACATGCGTAGATAATTATCGTCCCATTTCCTTACTTTCAGAATCCTCAAAAATTTTGAAAAAGTCATGTATCGTAGAATAATAAAATATGTTACACAATATAATATCCTCACAAAATTACAATTTGGGTTCCATAAAGTATTACCCATAGAAATGGCTATATATTCAATTTTAAATAAACACATTTGAGGATCTGTTTTTTTTTTTTTTTTTTTATCTGCTTTACGTCTCTCTAACAGCGAGGTCTTTAGAGACGGGAAAGGATGGGGGCAAGGAATAGGAAGGAATTCGGCCATGGCCTTTTGAAGGAAGCATCCCGACATTTGCATGGAGTGATATGGGAAACCATGAAAAACCCAAATCTGGATGCCCGGACGGAGATTCGAACCACCGTCCTCCCGAATGCGAGGCCAGAACGCTAGCCGTTACACCACCACGCTCGGTTTGAGGATCTGAATAATAAAATGAACCCTGTAGGAATATTTTGTGATCTTGCAAAAGCATTTGACTGTTGAAATCATTAATTACATTTGAAGAAAATGGAATACTATGGTATTTATGGAACCGCAGGTAAATGGTTAAAATCATACATGGAAAGTCGAATGCAAAAAGTATCCATTTTTTATTCTAAAATAAGTAAAGATGCTTCATCAGACTGGGAGAAATTAAAACATGGAATTCCACAAAGCTCTGTCCTATGACCGCTCCTCTTTTTGTTATACATCAATGACCTTCCTGCAAACTTATGTGACAAAATTAAGAGTGTTTTATTTGCAGGTGACACTAACCTGACTGTGAGAAAAACATCAAACAGTAATCTAGAATTTAATGTAAATGAAGTACTTAGTGAAGTAGAAAATTGGTTTAAGGCAAATTCAGTTATTAAATTTTGAAAAACACATTAAATCAAGTTTAAAACAAAAAATTGTGCTGAACCGGATTTACAAATAAGCTATAAAAATAACACAATCTTAGAAACAAATAGTATAAAATTCCTTGGTATCAAAATAGATGAGAAACTCTGTTGGCACGAACATATCACTTCATTACTGAAGAAGTTAAGCAGTGCAATACGAACAGTTTCTCTAACAGCAGATCTAAAATTAACGAAACAGGTGTACTCCTCATATTTTCATTCATTGATGTCATATGACATAATATTTTTGGGAAATTCACAAAGTAAAAAAGTTTTCATAGCACAGAAAAGAGCTATTAGGATGCTGTGTAGGGTAAAACCAAGAACTTCTTTTTTTTTTAAATCAATATTCTTACAATGACTTCTCAGTATATGTATTCTCTCATGTGCTTTGTCATAAAACATTTTAACCTGTTTACATCTAATTTACAGGTACACAATTTCAAAACAAGAAACAGAAATAACTTGCACCAGACACAAACATCTCTGTCATTAGCACAAAGTTGAGTTAATTATTCTGGGATACGTCTGTTTAATAAACTTCATAGGAGTAAAAAACAGTTTGCAGATATTAAAGATATATTTCAAGAAAAAATAAGAAATTATCTTATTAGCAACTCCTTTTATTCCATTCAAGAATTTGAACAAAATAATGAATTGTATTCAATATGACCTTTTGGAAAACTCGGTTGTAAAATGAATGTTTATTTTTATTCTCTTTATTTGTCTTTGTAACATATAATGGTTTTCATTATGATTATGACTCATATTGTATGTACCGGTATGTGTATTAACTATGACATGTTTCATATCCCAAAGTTCCTTTCTCAGCAGGGATCCATGAAACGAGATTGATAAATAAATTTATGATGTTCTAATGTCCATAATTATCCATGGTTTTTGTCCTTGTTTACAGGCACATTACCGTTTCGTGGAGAGGTTGATTTTAAAGTTATTCAAGGCACTGTTACTAAATATATTTTTCCTTCCCCTGTAAACACTACTCCGGTTTGTGGTATTTAGGAAATTTCTGAAATTAAAAATAGATTCACCATTTATTATTCGCTCTTATTTAAAGTCATTACTGTTGTAACTAGTTCCTATCAAAATGTTTAATGGGCGAATTTTTTTTATCGTGATCAGCAAGTTTATTTATAACTTGCATGATTGTTTTTAAACATCTATAAAAACATCATCGATTGTTAAGCAGCTGCTACTGCAATGTAGTCTTCACGGGTGTGCAGCCGGATGGTGTTTTGAAAACACGACGTTTCGACAACCAGCTCGGTTGTCTTCATCAGGTTTCCGGTGTCTACGGCTAGTCGAGCGCCGTAGCGGACCGCGTATGAAGCCACCGCTTCCGGCCAATCAGAGCGGGTCTTCCGCCACGCCGACAGGTATATTAGGAGGTCTGTCTGGGAGGCTAAGCCAGTCTACGCGGTGACTGCCAGCTTTCGTCAGCCTGTAGATACCGGAAACCTGATGAAGACAACCGAGCTGGTTGTCGAAACGTCGTGTTTCCAAAACACCATCCGGCTGCACACCCGTGAAGACTACATTGCTTCAGTACGCCGGGAAAGTCTCCACGCACACAGCTGCTACTGATTGTTCTGGTGGGGAAATTGACCACTTGAGTTAGGTTGTAAGAGATGTCATGCTTTCAACACGGCATAATACGATAAATTGTTTCTTGGCTGTCTCAATGCTAGTAGTTTTAATGTTTTATGGCTCACAGATCTTTAGGACTTTCTAATCTGATAGATGTTGAATTTTGCGGATTCGGGAAATCACTTTTCGCTTACAGATCCTGCGGGAAAAATTTCTGTCAATCTCAATCATTTTTTGACAAGTTTGTCTCAGGTTGTTGGGACGGCTTCCGCAGACTTATTTCATCAACATTTTACGTGTTGACGCTTAGGTTTTGTTGAACTGTTGTGTCCTAACTGTGAACTCTTTGACATACCAAACTTTGAGATTTAAAATCTTTTTATTATGAGTACAAAATAACTAATATCATTAGCCTCAAGTAGTATTTAACAATAAAATCAGATTTAAATGTAACAATACGAAGACTGTCAGATGTTTAGGTGCGATTATTCCTTTCTTTTTATTTTCTATCAGTCAGCTTTGTGTAATGTGACCATGGAGGAAGGAATTATATGGAGGAGAAGTGACGTTAAATCGGTGAAGCAAGCACTAAACTCTCCCGCATGGTGGCAGCACCGGCAGCGACCATATGGCGCTTCCCAACAATTAAGGTGTTCACATTGTGGTAGATGCAGTGATTATTTCATTTAGTATTGTGTATAAGTGTTTAAAAATGCCAGCTTGTGTTGCGTACGGTTGCACAAATAGGCCAGACAGGAAAGAACCTGGAATATCATTTCATAAGTAAGTTGAATTGTAATTATCGTTGTTGAAGTGAGCGGTAGACACCGCAAACTTTGCAGCACATCTATAAATATTTAGTCATAGCTCTCAATGGGATGACTTTGTTCTCAAATTTTTCTTGGTGTAGTGTAGAAAATCATCAAACCTTGCTATTTTGCACATAATAGACTAGCATTATTTTTTAACGAGTGTTTAAAATGAGATTTAAAGGGGCGTGTTTTACTTTGCGATTCAGTGAATTTACTATTACGATTTCTTTCGTCACGTTGCTGATTATACTGACAATGGATGATGAAATGAACTGTTATGTGAGAAGCTGTGAGTTTTATTAATTTTTTAAATAGCAATTTCAGGCCATTGACTTAGGTTATTTTTAAAGCTTCATATAAGACTTGTTTCTGTTTGTAAATACGTCTATACCTATTTTTACCGATTTTGAAATCTTTCTCATCTATTTATGTCGAAACAGGTTCATGCAGAAATAAAAATGGGCTTCATAAATAAAGAAGTTATTGGCCTTTGAACAAAATCAATTTGGGGAATGTGTTTCTAATTTAGTCTCTTTTTTTTTGTACAACATTCTCCCCCCCCCCCCCCCCCGTATCTAAATCTAACTGAGAGATAATTTTTTTACAATTGTCCTAATAAATAGGGCTGTGAAATTAGACAACACATCTTGATCAAGAGAATATTCATTAAGGTGACTGAATAAACATTTTATTTCTGGTACCAGCCTACAAAATGTCTGGGTTGCTCATCCCTAGAGTGGGTCCTCTTACTTTTTTTCTGGTCTAGGACACATTTCAGACTAACCACAAGTGGTAGTAATAAAACTGAAATATCCATTCTGCATGTCAACCATGTAATCATTGTGGCTTTGACAGAATTAATTTTTGGTCCAGCCTGCATCCAAACCTAAACCCCTCAATTTGGATGTTGTATATCCCCCAAACTAAGCAAGACATCGAAAACATTTATTCCTTATTATCGAGTTTTTTCGTCGTTTTACATAAGAATCCATCATTAAATTTGACTTTTGCGAAATTTTTCTTCTGCATTTCAACTCAAGACACCTCACTTTTGAGACAGTATATCTCGAGAACTAGGTGAAATATCGAAAAATTTTACTCTTTATTTTTATTTATCTCGTCTTTTTAAATAAAAATTCATCATAAAATTTGACTTTGAATAATTTTTTCTTCTGAATTTCAACCAAAACCATTTCATATTTGAGACAGAATATCTCGAAAACTAAGCAGGATATCAAAAAATTTTATTCTTCATTTTTATTTGTCTCATCGAGTTACATAATAATCCATCACCAGATTGCGGCGTCACGTTTATCCTAGAGTCCCCTTGAGGTGTTTGTACATATTCCCCGTGTTTGTTGGGAAGCGGTCAAGCCCCCACCACTCCGGCCATGCCCCCCCCCCCCACTCCTCCGCCGACCTGCTTCACTCCCATGCGTGGTAAAGGTCTCTTGCGTCGTCTCCATATTATTCCTTTCTCCATGAATGTGACTTGCACCGCATAAATGATGCGTTTCATATAAGGATTCCTAGCACACAAAGATTAAAGTAGGCCATATAAAGTGTGCCAGTTCTGTAGGTGACGATAAAAGTGCCTTGCTTACTTAATTTATAATTTGCAAATAAACTCTGTGACTGTATATACTTCGATAGTCGATATATCAAATGTTTCTTTAGCGAAAACAGTAATAGCTTAGATATCTCTGGTGTGAATGTCAAAGTGTTTTACAGTGTAGTATTGTGTTGGGGTGAGTGATGGCAGAAAATTTAGGCAAGAGGCCGTCAAAAGGCATACTCAAAACTTCATCAAGTTTTGAGAAGCCAGATGCACCTAAAAGGTATGTGGAACATTATTCAAGAAATAATTGCAAATGTCGTTTACTTTACGACTTTGTATTTTACAAACATTGGGTTGTTTAAGTATTTGCACGTCTTTAAACTGTTAGTGAAATTTACAATTGTGCATTGCAATGCGTCTCGTACATGAAAAAGTTTAGTTGCATTAGTCTGTTAAAAATACTGAGATAATTGGGTGGTGGCTGCAGTTTTGATGCAGCTGTTGTTTTCACCAGGAATGGAAAAATTATTACTAGTTGTTTCCCGTTGTTTACCAATTACTAATATGAATAGTAACCTAATGTGTTTATAAACAACTTAGACGTGTTATGATGAAATCTGAAACATAACTGTAGTTTGACACCATTCCACATGGTGCTTTATTGTGTCTCCTGTAAGATTTTACTTATTGAAGTGTGTGTCAACATGTTTGTTATGTTGTTGTTTGAGGGATGGTACGGTAATAGAAATATATTCTGACTGTTAAAAATTTGTCTATATTTAGTAGAGAGAGATCAGCTAGTCAGTGTCTAGTGAAAAGGTCCGTTTGGCAAACCAAAAAGAAAACCTGACACTCAAAAATTTATTAAAAGATATGTATCTGATGCCTCTTAGATTATGAATGTTACTTGCAGTAAAATGTGTGTGTTTCAAAACAGAATCTGCCATAAGAGTCTAATAAGCACAAAGCAATATACTAATGGAATGTCAATAGTAGCGCGATGTGATATGGGACCCATTTTATTGGTATCAAATACTGGAAGGGTCAACAGGAGATCGTGATTCCGCTACAACATTCAGTAATATGGTTGGAATACTGCTGTAGTCAGTCGCAAGACGTATGTATTATTTTCAAACAGTAATTCCGCTGTAATACTGCTTGGACCATTATTTTCAAGCAGAAATTAGGTTGTAATACAGCCTGGACCAACATGAAACCGTTAAATGTGCTTCGGAAAGAATTTCTATTGGCGTCTTGCGTTTGACCAGTTGTATTATGGTTACAACTCCTGGCGGAATCGCGATCTCCAGTAATCCCTACTGGAGTTGTAGGGGGCAGAGGAGTATAGATAGATTTGTCTGAAAATTACAAAATGCTCAGTTACTGAAATATTGAAAGATTTTGTTAGAAGTCATAGCAGGATAGAAAGAATGTGGAAAAAATGGGGTTAACTGGATTCCATTACAACTACCTTCTGCCATGTAGGGTACCGATGTCAAATACAGGGGTAGTCAGTTGCATGACATATTAATTCCAAGCAGTAATTATGGTGTATACACCCTGGACCAGTATGACACTGCTGCAACTACTTCGGAACGTAATTGAAGAAGGCATATACTGGCAATAAGACCTCAATAAATATCGGTGGAATATTTAGAAGCAGCGTGTAGAAACAAAGCAAGCACTGTTATAATAAATTAGTAATTTCAAGCAGACAGGTGTTGGAAATTTTTTATTTTAGTGTGTGGGGGGAGGGGGGGGGGACTGTAACTAACTAGGTAAGTGGATGATGATATATCTCACACTCTGATTTTTAGGTAAAAATATGAGTAAATCATAAGTAGGAAAATATCCACCAGAACGTGAGCTACATCACAGTTATTAATGATAATTCATTTGTTCTGTCAATTTAATTTTTTGTGTAACGCTCACAGTCTGAAAATTAGAGCTGTTACAAAACAAAAGGCAATTTTGTGTGTGCATCTGGGTGTTTATAGGACACAACTTCCTAGCACTTGTACTGAAAAGCACTTTCTCAACATTTTAAGATTCTTATGTGACTGAGAACTACTACTCACATACATACTCCATATGATATCAGGTTATGGTTATTTTTAAAACCTCATTATACAAAATATTGGTGACTGCAAAACTTTTTCTATCAAAAAAAATGGTGCTAACCTTTAGGAATTTTTACTAACTCCTTTGTTATGTCATCTTCACTTTCCTCACTCACGTTTTATGGAAAAGTCCCCATAATTAAAGTTAAAATACCGAAATAAGAGTGCATTGTGCAGACATCAAATACCACCAGCACTGCAGAATTAATATAAATCTCTTGAAATTTTGGTTAATTCCTTTTGATGTAAAGTGTTCTTAGCATTTCAGCTTCTCACCATCATAAAAAGTCACATGAACGTGTCGAACAAAAAATATTTGATGGTATTATCTATCGGCTGCACTTGCCGTGTGGTGTCAATAGAGGGAATCGATTGCTTTCCTTGTATACAGATACAGCATTTCGAGATGGGTGCTGCAGGATAAAATTTAGGTTTGTCTTTCACAAACTTTTCTTCTGGTCCAGGAAACATTTCAACATAACTACAGTTTAGGTTGATATTTGTGTTATTTTTACAGTGCTGGTAGCATTTTGCATTATAGCTATCTCATATTACAGAATTTTTAGCTTAATTTGTGACGACTTTTCCGTAAATGTGAACAGGGAATGTGAAGAAGACGATATATTATAGTAGTCGATCCAGATTCCAAGAGGCTAGTACCACTTTTTGGTAGGTGGAGAAAGTCATGCAACCACCAAAATGTTTTCCAATATCTTTAGAAAATATGTTGAGTTGGCCAAACATGTAACGATAGATGTCAATTTAACCTTAAAAAATACTAGTTTTACTGCAGTTTCCTGATATGCCACTGTTTCTGTCTGAACTCAGAAAATATGGTAATTCTGAAGTATATGATACTGCCACAATTACATTCTTCCACTCCATTGCAACTTGACAAATAAAATTTAGTAATTCTTTACTACAGCCAATGCAGTAGACGGACACTATAAATGAGGCATTTTTTTTGTATCTAAACACTTAGTTTGAATATTATTGGTCCAGGGATCATATCTACTTTTTGCTTCAATATTTCTTTTTTCTGTGTGATATCACTTCCCTTTTTACCTTATTTGAAGAACAAATCTTTAGAAAATCATATCTTCTATACTTATTATGTCAGCAACCATGAATAACAGTACTACCAGCATTGTAAACTTCATTAGACTTGAAAATATACCTATTAATATGATGAAATTGATCTAACACTTTAAATGTCTTCTTCGACCCCTTTGAAGCTTTGATTTTACAGCCCCATACTCTTGCTGGTACAGCCAGTGAGACATGTAGGGTTTTTAATTATTTTGTGAACTTGTTCGGCCTCTTTACAGCCATCTGGGTGTTTTTTTTGGTCTTAGGTCCTGGTGGCCCTTTTAAAGCCATGTATTATTTTTGTGAATTATTTTATTTGTTGTCTGTATGGCCGACCCTTTTACAGTCGACCATGCAGATGGCATTTTAGTATTCTTTTAGCTAAAGTGTTAGCTGGTCATTGTTAGGGCGCTAATGACCTCCCTGTCGACCTGCCCTAAAGCCACAACAACAACAATCTTGCTGGTGCCAAGCTTTTTATACTTACTGCCAGGTCATACTAAGTAGTAATGGAGGAAGTGAAATGTTTCCCTCTATTTTCCAACTGTGCAACTATGTTCTATGTGATATAAGTGTATTTTTTGTTTGTGAAATGTGTAGTTTGAGGCAGAGATTGGACGCCATCTTGGCATTTGCCTTGTTGGATTCTGAAAACCGAACCGCAGTCGGGGCAGCCGGTATGTTGGGGCCTGGGCTTATCTACAATCCTGTTGTACCTCTCCGATCCAGTATGCTATGCCTGACTGGCTGTCAATCTAAACACTTTGAATAATATACCTCAGATTAAATGTGATAACTGTTATTAATACATGCTGAAGTATGTAGTTTTAATTGTTCATTGTACCCTGTATCTATACACTCAGTTAACACAATGCTGAACTAACAATTGCTCATTGGTTGAACATGAGATTTAAAGTTTCTTAATTAATTTACCGAAATACCTGAAAACTCAATTTTGATTTAGCCGTATACAGTAGCCAGATGTACTATGTCAAGTTTTGCTAGTGTTTCACTTTGGATTAGTTGCATCAGTTAATTGCATACAGTTGGATACCGTGAATGTATTATTTTTTATTTTTATTTTTTGTATGCGGTAGAAGTTGGTATTTTCAAGTATCAATATTTATGGATGTTGTGGTCAGGTTGACATGCTGCCTGCACTAAAATGACACCTGACATTTCTGTGACACAGCATAAGGCATGAGAAATGTAATGTTTGTTTATTACTGACCTTACTTGAGCCACTTCTAATTAGTTCCAATTGCATAATGATCCATAGTGTTACTCGTTATTATAATGTACTGTTAGTAAAAGGTTGCAGTGAATTGCCTAGCTTAGATACAGTTCTTTTTTGCTGTGGATATTGGCTTTTCTGTGTGTTTGATTTATGATGTCATGAGGAGAGAGAGAATTTAGACAAAAGATTGAAAGCAAAATGAAGTTGAAAATAACATGATGAATAAATGAAGAGAGAAATAATCATTTTAAATAGCAATGTCTGTACCAGTGATGGGGTTGGAGAGAGGAAGGGCATTGTTGGAGATTAAAGTCAGGGGTGTGTCTGATGCACAGGATATGGATTGGAAAGGGGGTATTCATTTTTTGAAAGACTCTGATTTCCAAGACTAATGATTACAAAGGCTTCCGTGGTCACTGTATGTATTATCTTGGTTCTACGGGTGGGGCCGCGGCGATTTATTAAAACCTAACATTTCTGCCATCATACTGTGGCTTTCATCAGAGGACTTCTGGATTTTGATTCCTTCCACTCATCTGCGAGTCCTTGGAGAGCACGCAATACTAGTGTGACCGTTGCAATGCCTTTCCGAAATTCTTTCCTGTTACTTCTCATTCCTACCTCTACTGACCTCAGTGTCAATGAAGCATAAAGCCATAAGAATAAAGAATTTTATACCTTAGGAACATGTCACCATACATAATTAGTACTAAAATTATTCTATCTATTCCTGGCATCTTCCTATCCTTTGGCTTTAGTGCCTTATCCAGTTCAGATTCCTCAATGGTATCAGTTTCTCCTACATGTCCTAGTTCTTAAGTTTCTTGAGCGCATTGTAGTTACACCGTAGGCTTTTGTTATGATGTTTAATCCAGTCTTCAGGTATAATATTTAATTTAGCTATACGTTTTTGTTTTGTTATACAGGGCATTTCATTTATGACGCATCCGCATGCACGGGAAAAATCACCCGGGGCAGCACCGCCTCGCTTGCTTGCCGGGAAGTCACACGGCGCATCGCCCGTGCTCGGGAACGCCTCATGCGTGCACTGGTTTCTTACCTTATAGCACGTGCTGGAAATGTTGGTCATTGACTTCAATGCACGCTTGACATCTTCTAAGGATGTTTTGGCTAACACTCTGCAGTGTTTGTGAAGAAATATTATTAATTTTAGCTCTTATGTTTTCCCTAAGTTCTACTTCCGTACGGGTAGCCCCCGTGCTCTGACAATGCGTGGGCCACTCCTCGGACGATATCGGGCCCTTCGCAACACAGCAAATGCGCTGTTGCAACTCAGTTCTCAGTTAGATTTTGTGAAGTGAAGATCAAGTATACTTTGAAGTCAAGATGAAGTATACTTAGGAGCAACGAGTTTACCTTTATGATTGTTGTGTGAAATACGAATCTGCAAGGAGGTGCAGGCGTATGTTTATTGAAAAATTTCCAGGAGCCAAAGTGCCTCACGCATCAGCTATACAAAAATTGGTAAACAAATTGCGTGCTACAGGTTCCCTAATGGACATGCCTAAGAAACGTAAGTGCTCCATTCTTACTGAAAGAAAATTTGAAGAAATTGTATCTCATTTGGAAAACTCTCCCAGAAAATCCCTCAGACGACTCTCCCAAGAAGTCAATGTTTCCAAAGCAAGTGCATTTAGGGCTAAAAAATTCTAAAAATGCGCCCTCATCAAACAACTGCTGTGCGTAAATTAAAACAAACAGATTACACTGGACGAATGAGGTTTGCAAACTGGTTTATGCAAAGTGTGCACGATAGCTGGCTGGATCCGCAATTGACATTTTTCACCGATGAGGCGTATTTTTATTTAAGTAGATGCGTAAATAGTCAAAACAGTCGGTACTGGAGTACAGAAAATCCACATCTTATACACAAACAACCGCGACACTATGTGAAAGTTGGAGTTTGGTGTGCGATTAGTGCGAAGCGAATTATTGGACCAGTGTTTTGTTACTGAAACAATTACATCTTCTTGCTACGTGAACAATATTTTAAATACCTTTTTTGAACAGCTGACAGAAGATGAAAGAAATTACTGTCATTTTCAACAAGACAGTGCAACTCCCCATACAGCCGAAAATTCTATGCGTGCTTTAAAGCTTGTTTACAATGAGAATCAAATTATCAGTCATGGATTGTGTCCTCCATGTTCTCCAGACATGACATCTGGTGATTTTTATTTTTTTGATTTTTTTTAGTCGTTTTACCTAAAAGAGCGTGTTTGATTCAAATCCCCGTACGGAAGAGGAACTTAGGGAAAACATAAGAACTAAAATTAATCATATTTCTTCACAAACACTGCAGAGAGTTAGCCAAAACATTCTTAGAAGATGTCAATCATGTATTGAAGCCGATGGCCAACATTTCCAGCACGTGCTATAAGGTAAGAAATAAGCACACGCATTAGGCGCTCCCGAGCAAGGGTGATGTGCCATGTGACATCCCGGCAAGCGAGGCGGTGCTGCCGCGGGCGATTTTTCCCATGTGCTCGGATGCATAATAAATGAAATGCCCTGTATTAAGGTATTCTGTAGCTTATCTCTTATTGCCCATTTTTGTTTTATATCCTACTTATGAATGAATGCCATTATGTGTTGGGTGCCTGTATCATAATAGATTTTACTCTATTCCTTGCTTCATGGTACTCTTGCTTTGTTCATTTGGATTTATTTTGTAAGTAATTTCTGTATGTTCTAGCCTTCTCTTCAATGGCTTCTTTTATGTCTGTGTTCCATGTTATTATTATTTACCCTTTATCATCTGTATAAATCCGTTTTAGCACTTCATTGGCTGATTGCTGTATTATTTTGTGATATTGTTCCGTTCCCCATTATCGTCCTCGGTAGGTACTTTTGATAGCTGCTGTTCTAATAAAGATGTAAAATGCTTTCCTCTGCAATAAATGTACTTTGTAAATTTATCTTCTCTAATTTTTGTTTGTACTTTCACCATATTGCCGATAGCTGAATTTTTAATCTTACAAGGTACTGAGCTGTTCCTATATTTCTCCCACTGTGTGCGGACTGTCCTTGTGGATGGTTTCTTCTTTACAGTTATGTGATCTGCTTGAGACCAATTGTCTCTTGCTGACCATGTTAACTTTTCTTGGATGTATTAGTCACCTTTCATTCACTAAATGCGACAAATTCTCTCAGTTTCTGTCCATGCAAATTCTAATGGTCTTCTAAGTATATCTCTCTCTGTGTTTAATTTATATAAAAGTTTCTGCCATTATTCATAACATTTCTCACTTTCTTCTGCCTTCCCTCCATCTGGCACTTATGCCCCTGTTTCTGTGAGGTATTCTTTATCAAATTTATCACACCAATATAATTCTTTCACTCACTGTGTGTTCTCTAATGCAATTTTGTTATTTCCCATCTGTCAGGATAGCAACCCAAAGTTTTCTTACTTCTTCTCTACCCAGCTGTACAGCATCCCATAGTTTCCTTTGGTCTCATTTAACTTTTCATATTTTTGTTGTATTGTAGTGTTTAACCAGTGTTCTTTGAGGATATAATTTAGTTCTTCAACTAGTAATTAGTTCTTGTTTGTCTGCTCCTAAGCCTCACATGTTACATGTAGCAATATTTAACCTGCCTTTCTTCTCGTTTTCATTTTCTCTGAAGCTGCGTGAAACATGATTACATCCCTGAAAGTTCTGCTATATGAAGACGCCAACTTCATGTAATAGTAGTCGGGTGGGGCGGCTGCCTCATTGAACTGACACCAAACCCCATCGACTTGCTTATTTTCTTTCAGGTCTTCTCCCTTAGATGGGAAGTGTGAGGGACTTGCCCTGAACCTGCTCCTATTAACTACACTCAAATGGAGAACATGCTACTTGGCCTCTCTATACTAGGGAGTAGGCTTGTGCTGCACTCCTGAGATCAGTGGCCTGTGTGGTAACATTCAACACACATTTCATTAATTAAAAGGCGTAGTTTTGTAAAAGTGTGTGTCATAGAAAATAACTTACATTATCACATCCCAAGTGCATTACAGCCGCACAAGGATTTCATCACAGTAATTACCGTCGGTTTTCTTTTTATGAAAAAATGGTATGTGTTGTACCTATTCTCAGTTTTTTTGCTGTCGTCAGTCTTTAGACTGGTTTGATGCAATCCTCCATCCCTTCCTATCCTGTGCTAACCTCTTCATTTCTACATACCCCTTACAATCCACGTCCTCAATTATCTGCTTCATATATTCTAATCTCTGTCTACCTCTGCAGTTCTTACCTTCAACTGTTCCCTCCACTAACAAATTAACCAATCCCGCATGTCTCAAAATATGACCTACCAGCCTGTCTCTTCTTCCTGTAAGCTTCTTCCATAAACTTCTTTTCTCACCCATCATTTCTAAAATTCGTTCATTTCTTACTTTGTCTGTCCACCTAATTTTCAGCATTCTTCTGTAGCACCACATTTCAAATGCTTCAAGTTTCTTTCTTTCCGGTATTCCTAAAGTCCATGTTTCGCTACCGTAAAGTGCTGTGCTCCACACATAGAGTTTTAAGAAGTTCTTTCTAATTCCTAGATCAATATTTGAAACTAAAAGGTTTCTCTTTTTCATGAAGGCTCTTTTTGCTAGTGCTATTCTACTTTTAACATCATTCCTGCTTCGGCCATCGGTTGTAATTTTGCTTCCCAAGTAACAGAACTCACTCACTTCTCCTATTGCATCAGATCCTATTTTTATATTTAATCTGCTAGTATTGGTGTCATTTCTGCTACATTTCATCACTTTTGTTTTACTTTGATTTATATTCAGTCCAAAATCTTCCTTCAGTATTTTGTTCATGCCATTCAATAACTTCTCAATATCCTCAGCCCTCTCTGCTAATAAGACAATGTCGTCAGCAAATCGTGGCATACTGATTTCTCCTCCCTGAAAACTTATGCCACATGGAAATTTTTCTTTGACTTTCTTCATTGCTTCTTCTACATACAAGTTGAATATTAACGGGGATAGACTACAGCCTTGTCTCACACCCTTTTTAACTGATGCATGTCTCTCGTGATTCTCTACTTTTATCACAGCCACTTGATTCTTATATAGTTTATAAAGGATTCTTCTATCTCGATACTTTAGACCTGACTTCTTTAGAATTTTGAACATCTTGTCCCACCTAACATTATCAAAAGCTTTTTGTAAATCAACAAATGCCATAAAAGTATCTTTGTTTTTCTTCATCCGCCCTTCAAGTATTAATCTTAAAGACAGAATTGCTTCCCTTGTACCGCGATTTTTCCTAAACCCAAACTGATCTTCACCTACTATCTCTTCTACTACCCTTTCCATTCTTCTGTATATTATTCTGGTCAGCAATTTTGAAGCATGTGATATTAGACTAATTGTGCGATAATTCTCACATTTGTCAGCTTGTGCTTTCTTTGGAAGTGTGAAGATGATATTTTTATTAAAATCGGTTGGAATTTCTCCTGTTTCATAACTTTTTGATATCAGCTTGAATAATCTTTCGATTCCTTCCTCTCCTAGAGATTTAAGAAGTTCTGCAGGGATCTCATCAATTCCAACTGCCTTATTTGCTTTCAAGTCATTCAGAGCTTTATTAAATTCTGTCCTCAAAACAGAATCTCCTAAGTCATCCATGTCGACTTCGCCTTCCTTTTCCAATACACTATTGCTCAAGTCTTCCCCAACATACAGTTTCTCAATGTATTCCTTCCATCGGTTAGCTCTATCTTCTGACCTTAAAAGAGGTTTCCCATTGGCAGCTTTAATGTTCATACCTCTTTTCTTCATTTCTCCAAAATTCTGTTTGATCTTTCTATATGCAACATCTACTTTTCCTGCAACCATTTCCTTTTCTACTTCTTAACACTTTTTTTGTAGCCATTTTTCTTTTGCTATTTTGCATTTCCTATTTATTTGATTTCTAAATTGCCTGTACTGCTCTTTTCCTGCTTCATCCTGAGCATTCTTGTACCTTCTCCTCTGATCGATCAGCTGCAGAATTTCTTCTGTGATCCAAGGTTTTCGGCCAGCTTGTTCCCTAAAGCCTAAGGTTTCTTTGCCAGCTTTCATTATTTCGGTCTTTAATGCATTCCATTCATCCTCGGTTGAGCTCCTTTCACAGTTACTTCTTAGACCTAAGTCTGCCATTTCTGCAAATTTTTCTCTTGTGCTAGATTGTTTCAACTTATTCACCGCCAGTCTGTTCTGCTTATGCTGCTTCCTTATTCGCTTGAATTTCAGCCTGCACTTCATTACTATCAAATTATGGTCCGAGTCTATGTCTGCTCCTGGGTATGCTTTACAGTCTAGAACTTGATTCCTGAATCTCTGTTTGACCATGATATAATCTAGCTGATATCTGCCTGTATCCCCAGGACGTTTCCAGGTGTATATTCTTCTTGCATGGTTCTTAAACAGTGTGTTCGCCACTACTAGCTTATATCTTTCACAAAATTCTAGCAACCTGCTTCCTCGCTCATTTCTTTCTCCTAGACCAAAACTTCCTACAGTATTCCCCTCTTTTCCTTCTCCCACTATTGCATTCCAATCACCCATGATTATTAGATTTTCCTCCCCTTTCACATATTGGATTAATTCTTCAATTTCAGCGTATATTTTTTCTATTTCTTCGTCATCTTCCTGTGACGTTGGCATATACACTTGTACTAATGTGGTTGGGACAGGCTTAGTTTCTAACCTCATCAAAATAATCCTGTCACTAAATTGTTCATAATAACTAACCCGTTTCCCTACTTTCTTGTTCATTACAAATCCTACACCAGTGACTCCATTGACAGCTTGTGTGCTAATTATCCTGTGTTCCCCAGACCAGAAATCCTGTGCGTCCTTCCATTTAGTCTCACTAATCCCAACAACATCTAACTTAAGTTGTTCCATCTCCCTTTTTAAGTTTTCTAACCTACCTGCCCTATTCAGACTTCTAACATTCCACGCTCCGACTCGTAGAATGTTTCTATCGATTCTGATGACTCCTCCCTGAGCAGTCCCCACCCGGAGATCCGATTGGGGGACTATTTTACCTCCGGAATATTTTACCCAGGAAGAAGCCATCATGATATATGTAATTTGAGAGGATTACATGTCCTCGGGATACCCTTTGGGTCTTTAATGCAGTGGTTTCCCGTTGCCTTCTGCATCCCCATGCCGTTGATCATTTCTGATTCATCCGCCTTTAGGGGCCGTTTCCAACCCCAAGGGCAAGAGGGTGCCCTGAACCGCTCCCCGCTCTTCCGCCCTCTTTTCAGAGGCCGTTGGCAAGCAGTGGGTGACTCCTTATACCGGGAATCTTTCAGTCGCCAGAGCCTCGTCTGTGCAAACAGGGTGCACCACGTGAAGGAGAGGTTGACATTTGGTTGGAAAAGACTAGTATTGTCTCTCCCAAACCCTTGCACCCCTATTCTCAGTTATCCCCTAAAAATAAAAAGTACATTGAAACCGATAATCAACCAACTCTTGGTGTTTCCTGTGATTTTTCAATTATTATTTCCTTGCGTTCTTTCATCATTAGCACTTTAAGTGTTATACACCTAATTGTATTTGTAGTGTTTTGTTAGATTTTGATTTTTTACTTTTTATTAATTTACTGTTTTTATTCATTGTGACAGAGCTCATTCCCCTATGACAATTTTCCTACCCGCCTACTTACAATTAATAGACATTTTTTACTTTGAAATTCTTTACAGTCTGAAATATATTGTTGATCAGCTTCCCAGGTAACTTATTCCACTCCCCAATTCTCCTCCCTACCATTGAAAACTTCTCTTATGCCACCTAAAAACAAGTGCTATTTTTTTTTTTTTTTTTTGTAATGATCCTCTTTTCCCATCCACATGCTTCTTATAAATCTTTCCCCTATATTTATCCAGGCCTTATCACCCGTATATGCTGCATATATGCCTATAATTCTCTTTACCTGCCTTCTATCTCTGATGACTTCCAGTTTGTTTCTAATTACTCCAATTACTAATTGCATCCTGTGGTGATTTCTGCATGCGTGTTTTGCTGCCCCCCCCCTTTTCCCCTCCAACTCTAGTTCTTAATTCACATAATGTTGATCCCATATCACCCCTCAGGACTCTACCAAGGGCCTGATCAGAGTTTTGTAACTTCCTTGGTAAATCCCCTCAATTATCCTCTCCAACAGAAGCAATACTTTGAACCCTTTAGCTTTCAACTGATATTCCAAAGTATATCTATATATATAAAGATGAATGTATGTTTGTTTGTTCTTCATACAAATCCACAGTTTTCATCTGATCTCGATGAAACGTTGCACACTTATCCTCTGAAACGAGGAGAAAAATGCTGTCTACATTTGGTTGAAAAATTATCTGTATAAATGGTATACATTGTTTTATAATTTCGAAATATTACTGAACGGCGATAGACAGACCTGTTGGATATGGAGGTGTCTCTACTGTTTTTCCGTGTAGCGGTCATGTAGCTCAGTGTCTAAAGCGCTTACTTACTAATGTTTGGGTCGTGGTCTCCAGTTCAGATCTCCTTGGAGGCTAATATTTTTAAAAATTGTTTTTGATCGCAAGAGTCACGCCTGGGCTGTCGGTTATTCAGATTGAATGTTAAACTGTAGATATTACAAAGTTAGGAGTGCAATGCGAGGCAAATCGTAGGTAGTCTCGCAATGCTGTAGGTGTACACTTTTTTACGTTATATCATCCCTCAGGGATTTTTCGCAGTCAGCGTGTGTGTGAACCGCAGTAATAATACTATAAATACGGAAGTAAGTCTCTGTGTTTTTGTTATGTTTTGACGACTAAATAGCTATATCGATATTGATGGAATTTGACGAGAAAATCTGTATGAAGGGCACAGAACATTTTTTCCAGTATGATTAACAGTTGTAGTCACGAAATTTTGAGACCTTATCGAATGGTGACAAAAATATGTTGGAAATTGATTCTCTTCAAGAGACAGGTTCGACGGTAGAATGTTATAGTGATAGCTTTCCTGTCATATTATGCCGACCCGGTGTTGTTTGGGACCAATCCTTCGTTACCAACAACTTTCTATATTCAATTATGACAGAAAAATTCTTATTCCACACATACAAATTCGTGGGTACGAGCTAATACATTTTATGCCTGTAACAATTTCCCCCCAATTATATAATCGTACAGAGCCTTTATTGTATGAAGATAAGAGGAGAGCTTTTATTTTTCTAAATGTGTGCCACTAAGCATTTATCTTCATTCAATTCTTCTCCATTCTACTAATAAACTTGTCTAGACCTCTCTGTAATTGTATATGGGCCTCTGTTGTGTAATCCTACTATACAGCATTGTCATCAGCAGACAATTTACTGTAAATCAAAAATTGAATCATTCACTAGAATAGTGATCAGAAATGGTCCCGATACACAACCCTTGTCACTCCAGCTCTTGTTTCCACTTCTCTTGATATTGCATTTCATACATCTTAAGAATTCCTCCACCCTTCATATCAAATCCTGACTTACCCCTGTGGTCTTAACCTTATTTGCAACCATTCTGTTTGTAATTCTGTCAGATGCCTTAGAAAGATCCAATGCCACACTGTCATCTTGGCCTCCATTATCCATCTCATCTGAAATATTGCACAAATCCTGCTGATCAAATTCACATGAATGCTGTCTTCTAAATCTATGCTGCTGACTTACAAACCACTTCCTCTCCTCACAAGTTTTTCTTACGTTGTGGGCTATTAAACTCTCCATCACCACTGAATGCAAGTTAATGAGTGTATATTTCTCCCCCCTGTTTGTTTCCTCCAGTCTCATGAGTCGATGCTACTGTAACACGTTTCCAATCCTCCTGAATACAGTAATATAACTAATAGTTCTTGTTATAGTACAATGTCACCCCCACCTCATCTGTGGTAATTTTAGCTGTACCAGGTGCTTTAACTACAGAGCTCTCTCATAATACCCTGCAACTCTATCTGTAATTTACTAGTTTTCTCATTGGTACTAACATTGAAAATCTCCTGCTTAGTTATTTGTCCAACTATTTGTGTGTGAAAATTCATAAGTCTTACCAAACCATTTGCTCAATAGCTCCTCCTTTTCATATTCTCTGTAACTTCTCCTACCTTATCCACAATCATCTAATACTTTTCCTCTCCCTTATTTTTCTGACATAGTTGCAGAAACTCCTACTAACATAATTCAGCATTCACTGTCTTTTGGTAATATTTTTTGTGCATACATCCTTAGCTTTCCTCTTCGCTCCTATTAATTTTATGTTTAAAACTGCATCACAAAAATTGAGACATTTTTGTGTTCAGAGTAGCTACATAAATCTCTCCTGTTTCATTTGATGTTTTCTTTTTCATTTTATATTGGCAGAAGCTATTTAATTGTTTCGGCTTTTTCGTATCCTCTAGTCTTTATGTTCTAAATAAGTAGGAGTATTTTGTTTTCCACTTCATTTTTTTCTTAAAAGCTTTTAATCTTGAATAAAAAGATTTTAATACAGTAAAATTGGCGACATTCCTAAAACTTTAAGTACAAATTTAACATCGCATAAGATAATAAGTAATAAAACACATTTTCCAATGATCACATATTTAAATATGGTGTAACATATTTTATAGGTTCCAAAATATTTCAGAGATCACTAGAGAATAAAATGAAAGTAAAAGTAACAGAATTTAAAATTTTCAGGAAAAAATCCATGTTGGGAGAGAGAGTATGAGCAGAAGGCTGACACTTAACTGTTGGTTCTTTATCTTTGACAGCACAGGTAATCATGTGGATATAGTGTTATTTAATAATGAATTTTGAAGATTAGAATTGTAGGTATCACACACACACACAAAAGTAAAACTAATATATTTCAACAACAGTAGTTGCACATTAGTGTTTTTTGTTTCAATTTTTCTTTCATTCTGTTGAACAGTGATCACTAAGCTTATGCAACAGCTAAGTTCTAATTTCTTTACCTAGACGATTTTGATTCAAATCGATGCTGTCATATATATTTTGATTTTCAATAATTTCTTACGGGCACTTTATGGATACTTAGGAATGGTTCGTCTTCATACATTTCACAGGTTTTTGCAGATTTTTTTCCTTTCCCTGTTCCAGAGATGTCATGACTTTTTTCACTGTCATCAGTCTCTGTTGGTTTGATGCGATCCTCCATCTCTTCCTACCTTGAGTGAAGATTTCTATGTCAACATACCCATTACAATGTATGTCCTTGATTATCTGCTTCATCTATAATTCGTTCCTTCAACTGTTCTCTCAGCTAACAAATTAACCAAGCCCACATATTAAAGTGTGGCTCACATTCCTCTCTCTTCTTTCTGTTATACTTCCACGAGTTTCTTTCCTTTGCCATAATTTCAAAAACACTCCATTTTTTTTTCCTGCTCATGTACACACAGAGGGTCTAAATCTTCGTGTCCCTGTCTCAAGGAGTTACATTTTAGTCCCTATCATCATCCAGTGATAAGAGTGTATGACATGGATGGATAAAATAATACTGAGGGTGAGCAAGCAAGGGGGCAGTGAACGTATTTGTCCAAAACGACTCCACTCTGATACTGTTGCTGTCATCTCAGCTTTACAAGCAGTAGTAGTAACAATATACAGTTCCTTCCAACTGGCCATATCCTCTATTTATCTACTGCGCAGTTCGCCTTTGTTTATGACCAGCTGGTGGACATCCTGTGGCAACTTACTCAGTTATTTCTTCTATTGGGAGATTTCAATGCCTATAGTGCCTTGTCTGGTTTGCTGACCAACTGCCCCAGTGGCTGAGTAGCTTTTAGCCTAATAGAGCAATAGGAAATATGTTTCCTGAATACCGGCCAAATGATGCGTTTCACCTTCATGGGAATGACCACTTTCCCATGTAGATCCACATCCATTTCAGACAAGGGACTAGAAATTTGGCACTTAAATGGAACATTGACAACAAGAATGTTGGGTGAGCGGTAGCTCTCTGATCTCACATTCGGGAGTACGCGGGTTCGAATCCCCATACAGGCATCCATATTTGGGTTTTTCATGGTTTCCCTACATCACTCCGGGCGAATGCCAGGATGCCGTGGCCGAATTCCTTCCAATTCCTTTCCCCACATCCTTTCCTGCCCTAAATGACCTTGATGTCAATGAGACATAAAGCTGTAAGTAAAAAAATGAACATTGGCAAAGCCGATTGCCAGTTTTTTCCGCCATTCTGTGGTATTCCAGCAGCATGAGGAACACAGGAGAAGGTGAATAACTTTAAACACATAAATAACAAGGTAGCTGCAGTTTCAATTCCTAAAAGCTCTGGAACGCTGCAAAGAATGCCTGTCCCTTGGGTGGAATGACGAGCATCATTCTGCTATTCAAGGTCAGAGATGGACATTCCGTCACTTAAGGTTGTACCCAGTAACTGACAACCTAGCAGAGTTCTGAATTGCAAATGCTAAGGTGTGTCACATTATTAAGAAGAGCAAGAAAAGCTCTAGCGGAACTTTGTGAGCACAGTAAACCATTCCATGACATTGTCAAAAGTCATTATCTGCCATATATCTGGAAGGTATTCCCAATCACCAGTATCTGGATTACTGCATCAGTGCATTGTGCAACTGATGGCAGAGACCTTTGCTGTCATCTTTTCGACCACCAATTTGGAATCTAGGGACAGGCATCAGAAAATTTTTGTGGAAAGAGAAGGTTTATCATTCATTTCATTGTGTATGGAGTCGTAATAGCCCAATTACCATCGAGGAATTGGAGTGGATCTTGAATTGTGCCAAAGACACTGTGCCTGGGCCAGACGTGATCCAGTACCAGATGCTGGGTTATCTTAGAAAAGATGGAGTATTTTTCGGATATTTTAATTGTACTTCACCGATTTGTGAAAGGATGCAATGTTAAAACTGCTTTTAAATGTTACCATGTAGCTATCGTTTCATTGACTTGACAAGCTGCATGGGGAAGACATTGGGATGTATGGTGAATTGCCATCTGGTCTGGTGACTCGAATCAAAAAATCTGCTGAGCCGCTTTCAGTGTGGATTCAGGAAATTCTGATCCACCTTGGATAACCTGATCCTGGTGGCGTGAAATTTTAAAAACTGCTACATTTTTGGAAAAATCTGCCCCGTTTTTAAAAATGTTTTTGTCACAGCAGTATTCCAGTACGGAGTTGTTTGTGAGGTGGTAGATCTTTTATCCAGGGAAATGGTGTTCTTCAATGGCCAGGTTTAAGGTGGCTCTTTATGCTACTGCTATCAATAGAATTTGGTCAGTAATGAGGAGTCCCATTCATTACACCTTACTTATTGATGACTTTGCTATTTTTTGTTTGTCATCTAGTCCGACAGGTGTTGAGTGGCAATTGCAACTCGCACTTAATAGGCTGTATGAGTCGTCAGTGCACACAGGTTTTCACTTTTCTGTAGAGAAAACCTGTTGTGTAGTTTTAACTTGTAGTCGCAGTATTTTGGCACAATTGCATCTTACCTTGAGATACACTGTTTTAAGTGTTAGTGAAGCTGTTTATTTTCTGAGCCTTATTTTTGACAACAGGCTCATCTGGATGCCACGTCTGAGGATATTAAAGCCCTAAAGGCTCGGAATGTTTTAGTGTCATTTTTATATAGCCTTTGTACTATTGTGCCTTGAGAACAGCTCTGCTGTATATGGCTCAGCACATAACTGTTTCCTGATGTTGGACTCCCACCATGCAGGGATTTGGCTTGCTGTGGGTGTGTATCACCCTATTCTCAGCATCTGAGCTAAGGCTGGTGAGCCACCACGCGTCACCTGTCATTTATACACATTTCTTCAACATCTGACAGTTTTATTTGCAACACAGTTATGAATCTACCAATCAAACACCCGTAAAATATCCATAGTAGAGCTAGCAGATGCTTCAATCACCATACAACGGCTACCATTTTAGAAGAATATGATTATGAATTGTCCCATTTTTATCACTAGGATTGAAGTATGTCCCCTATCTGGCTCCCACGAATGTTTTAGACATAAGAAGGGTTTTTTTTTACTACTTACAATATTTTCATTAATGTTTTAAAGCAACATCTTGAATTCACCCCAGTATTTGCAGATGTGTCTAAGCAGGCTAACGGGTTAAGTTGCTCCATAGTGTTCCCTCGAATGACTTAAGAAATACCTAAAACTAACCGGAATAGCATTACTATGGGCGGAGCTTGTGTAGTACGCGTTTCTGCCACTAAGTGTTTATAGCGCAAACTGATTGCCAGTTCAGTACTGCCTTTGTTGTTGACCTGGGTTTTTCTGTTAATCTGCAGTGATTGTTTTTGCTAGTGCTGTTTTGTTATTATTTCGTTTTTGATGATTACACGTTTAAATGAACAATGTGCAGCTGTGAAATTTTGTTTTCTTCTCATTAAAAATGCTGCTGAAACCATTTTAATGTTTAAAACAGCTTACAAAGATGACGCTGTGGGAAAAACTCAAGTGAACAAGTTGTTCACTCAGTTTAAAAATGGCGACAAGTCACTAGATGACAAAACTCATTCAGGACGTCCATCAACTGTCCGAATCGATGAAAATGTTGAAAAAATTTGAGAGCTTGTGCTCTCAGACAGTTGACAGACAATTGATCAACTGTCAGAGATTAGTGGGTTATCTTGGAGCTTGGTTCAGTGAATTTTAATCGAAGATTTGGGAAAGAAACGGTTGCTGCCAAGTTTGTTCCTCGGGTTCTGACTGACAGTAAAAAAAAAAGTCGAGTTCAAACGTGCTTTGAAACAACAGCTTGAAATTTATCCATATTTTCTGTCAAAGGTCATTACAGGGGATGAGTCATAGTGCTATGGTTATGGCCCAGAAACAAAGCAACAGTCAAGCCAATGGAAGATGTCATTGTTAACCCAGTCCTAAAAAATGTTGTCAAGTCAAACATCAAAACAATCCTCATTTGCTTTTTTGGTTCCAAGGTCATAGTTCATCCATAGTTTGTTCCCCCACAGCAGACCGTCAATCAAACCTTTTATTTGGAAGTTGTAAGAAGATTACGCAATAGTGTTCGTCAAAAAAGACCCGATTTGTGGCAAATGGGAGACTGGTTGTTCCACCACGACAATTCAACCGCACACACAGCTCTGTTAGGCATTTTTTTTGCTAAAAATGGCATGGTTCTGCTGCCCCACTCGTCTTACTCACCTCAGCTGACCTGGCTGTGTGCAACTTTTTCTTATTTCCACGCATGAAAAGGGGTGTGAAAGGACACCGATTTGACAACATTGAAGAGGTTAAGAAAAAAATGAGGGGGTAGCTGTCGGCCGTTTCTAGATATGACTATAGAAAATATTTCGAACAGTGGAAGCATCAGTGGAACAAATGTATTAGTTGTAATGGGGAGTATTTTGAAGAGGATACATTATGTTGTTTTAATGTCATTTAAACGTGATTGGCCTTCTTTTACAGCCAAGTGGACATTGTAAAGTCTTTTTGTTTTAGGGTCCTTTTTACAGCCAACATTTTAGTATGTTACTTTATTTGGCTGTCTGTATGGCCGGCCTCTTTACAGTCGGCAGTAAAGGTGGTAACTTCGAATATTTTTTCAGCCACGTTGCCACAACAGTTGTTAGTACACTATTGGCACCCTAAAGCCTAATAACATCTTTTATTTCCTTCCATGATTCCTTTAGATACCAATTGAATATTAGTGGTAATAGACTGCAGACTTGTCTCTCACCCTTTTTAAATGTCACTTGTCTTTCGTGATGCCCTAATTTTATTACAGTCACCAGGATCTTATATTTATTATAAATTACGCTTCTTTCAGGACATTTTAGGCCTGACTTTTTAAAAAATTTGTCCCATCTAACATTATCAAAAACTTTTTGCTAAGTCCAGAAACTTGTTTTTCATGATCCTCCATCCTAATATCAATCTTAAAACCCGAATTGCTTCTCCCGTACCCTAGATTTCATAAACCCAAATAGATCTTCACCCAATAATTGTTCCAGTTTCCTTTCTATCCTAGTTAGTAATTTTGAAACATGTTAGAGTTATTGTGCAAGACTTTTCACATTTGTCAGCTCATATTTTCTTCAGGAGTGTGAAAGTGATACTTTTATTAACATGTGTTGTAGCCTCTCCTGTTTCGTTAATTGTCAATAGAGATTCGATAAAGATTCATTTCCTTCTTCTGGTTGAGATTTTAGCATTTCTGCAGGAATATCGTAATCCCTACTGCCTCATGCAATTTCAAATCTCTGTCAAATTCTATCCTTAAAACATAACAGGATCTTGTGACATACATACCCAATACCAACAAATTCCTCTCTATAGAATGGTAAAAATCTAGCAACTCTTTCCTACTGAATGCTCCATAGGCTTGGTTTAAGCAAATTATTTTATGTAGTATTTCTAATAATGAATCTGCATACTCCTTATGGGATTTAATATCTGGTGTCAAATGTACAATTGGGTTATAGAAAGTAATTGGGAAAGTTTCATGTCCATATTACACTAGAGTACTAATTTTTCTCAGAGTATGCAGTTGTGAAGCTAGCATTCGAAGCATACTTAGTGGGTTTCTGTTCATCTGGGTTTGTTGACCTAGATAATTGAACAGTTACCTCTAAAATTGTGAAACCATTTAAGAGCATATATACTTGGCAGTATTGCACCTGTGTATTTGCTTAGTGCAAATAGAATTTGTTTGTCCTTTCACATACCAAGTAATATTTAAAATGAAAGTAAATTGTGATTGCTTTTGGTACCATCATATAGCATATTACCTTTGAACAACTGGACAACTGTGTCAGTCTTTATTTGGCATTTCAACTATTGGACTATTTGAAATCTGTTGCACTTCTTGTTGCCATATAAAAGAAGTATGCCTTCTGAGTTCACTGGTTCTAAATTCAACATACTTTCCACTGTGGTGTGATAAATGTTCCAGTGCACTGCTCATAGAAATTTCAGCTAACCTCTTTGAGTAGCGTTGTATCCTCACCATTTTGTCCACTTGTCTGGTTTCTTCCTTTGCTGATTACAACCTGTGTTCTAGATGTTCTTATGTCTAGATTTTTTTATGTTGATATTGTTAACGCAGGTGTGGAATGATACGGTCTCATATTGCTCTGCCAGGAAACTTATGCACCATCCTTTTTAATCCAATATTGCAGTAGTATTCAGTGATAAAATTTGAAAACCTGTACACATTTTCCTTTTAGTAAATATATTAGATAACTTGCATCCTGTGTTAGGGTTGGTATCTATTCAAGAATTCTTAATTTTTTGAAATGGAGGTAGCTATAGTGCAAAAGCAGATACATGAATTTTGTTTTTACACTGACATGACAAAAGTCACAAGATAGCTGGATTCAAATGTACAGGTGGCACATGCATAGCATGAAAGGTGTATCAGTAGTCGGACGATTGTCGATGCCGTCAGCTGGGCTTGAGTAACTTGTGAAACATTTCCTAATGTGATAATGGCTACTTGTCAAGAATTAACCAAGTTTAAATTTGGAATGGTAGAATCCAACACATGTGGCACAGCACTATAGAATTGGTTGCAAAATTGATGCCACACACCACAGTGCTGAGGTTATACTGACAGTACCACATAGACAGTATTACCTCTGACATGGGACATCACAGTGGCTGGTCATGTCTGCTGAACAATAGTTACCTGCAGCAGATGAGCTGATGCATCTATGCCACCAATTGTCACCATTGCTATTGCCACCAATGCTGCCACAGTCACTGATTGTAACCCACCAACACAGTTGTACTACCATCAACACAAGTAAATCTTTGTTAAATAACAAATGTTCCATCACCTATTAATTTTGTTTGTCAATCTTGTAACTGGTAGTTAAATGCTATTTATTTCCTCAGTTCTGCCTAGTGAATTTTGTTTGTCTTTGAAATTGTGTATTTTCAGGGAATATTGTTTTGGTACTTTTATACGCCGAATATCACAAACTTTAATAGCTCACATAGAGAGTTTTTACGATATAGTGCACAGATAATGTAAATACAATGTACAAGGATCTCGGTCTCCTGTCCTGTTCAACTAAAATAACAGACTTTCATTACAAGCTATCATTGCTTAAACTGACCCCACATGGATATACATTCCCAGTGTAAGTAAAGAGAATATCCAATTTTTTACAATATTATATGAAATGCTTTGAAGATCCCTTCAGTGAGCAAACATATGATGTTGCACTGGATAATAGTGCTTGAATATCTCAGAGTGGCAGAAAGCAGCCACACGGCATAGGACACTGAATAATTCTTCCACACAAAACAAAACTCTTTCTAAAACTCCAAACCAGAGCCAATCAGATCCTAAAAAAAGACACACACATAATGAGAGGATTACATGAAGAAACAAGTGAACGCTCAACCAAATTTAGGTAAAACTAAATGCAAGTGGCTTTATGTTTAATTCTAAAATAATGAAGACAGCTGGCTTGACTGATGTACCAGGAGGACAGATCAAACAATTTGAACCAATAAACTTGAAATGGTTTCTCAATTTTTTCAATATTTAAAGGGAACCAGGCCCCAAAAATATGGAGAAAATCAATTTTAAAACTACAAAGGACCACCTGATCCTAGGATTTGTGTACAGTAGAACTGAAATTATCCGAATCAATTCGGAGCAGACTCCATTTGGATAATCAAAAATTTCGATAATTGGATTTTTTCCAAATTAGGGTCTGTTTTAATTAATTACTGTATGTATGCAATGTAGTCTTCACGGGTGTACCGCCAGATAGTGTTGTGGAAACACAATATTTCGACGGCTGGCTCTGCCGTCTTCTTCAGGTGATGAGACATGTGTAATGGTCGGCTGACCCACAGATACTGATGTATGTTGGAAATGGGAGAAAAAAACTATTTTTGAAGAAAAAGAGCTTTTAATTAATTAGATGAAAAGGCAACACTTCTACATGTTAAGCATACTTAGAAGTGCTGTACATTAGTACAGTATGTACGTACCGCAATATAAATTGCTTGCTGAACATCTCGGTCAAAGTAAGCTGTTTGACTGTATTCATTTGTTTTCGGGCAGCCAAGTCGCGCATCCACTTGACAGTGAGAAGTTGTAGAATTAGCTGGTCAAGTATCTGCCTCCATCCAGTTCAACACAGCTTCCAGGCCGGCAAATGCTTGACCAGCTGATAGTTCATCTTCGACTTTAAGGTCATGTTCCTCCTCGACACTTTCTTCTCTCACACTTTCAATAAGTTCATCATCATTTAGGATTTCGTACTCAGGGTCTGACAAATCACACACCACCCACTCTCCTATATGTTCAGCACTAACTTCTGAACATCCAGGAATTTTCAAAAGAATGTTTCCGAATTCATCAAGTGACACGTCATCCCCATCTCCTCCTTTCTCTTCCCTTTCCTTGAGTTGCTTTTTCTTCTCCAGATGGTATGCCTTTGAACTTGTTACACGCATGTCTTAAAAAAAGCGATTCGGATAGTTGGAGTTCTACTGTACCTAAATGATTTCTGTGTCACCTTTATAGAATATGATAAATATTACTACTAATCCATCTAGTTCTTAAGATTGAAAGTTTGCTAATGTCTGAACTGGTATCATAGAAACTTACACAACAGGTTTCCCCAAACTGCACAGTATGGCTTTGAAGTTGGCAATATTGGTAGGTGAGTGGGAATGCTCGGGCCTGGCACTTGGGAGGATGTGGGTTTGGGTCCCCCGAGTCGTTGTTTCCCATAGACAAACCATTTGAATGCCAGATTGGTACTTTTAAAAGGCCACAATCAAATTCCTTCCTATTCATTATCCCCAATCCTCTCCTGGCTCTAATAACGCCGATGTTGATGAGCTGTAAAGTCAAAAGCAATAAAATAAAAGAATCATTGGTGTGGCTTGCTGATATGTCATCAACCCATGCTACTTTCCAGCAACACATTGTATTCAGTAAAGTCTGTAGCTTGACTCGCTTCAGTAAAATATTTGCCAATCATTGGTTCATCATTGAATTCAAATGAAAGCTGTTGGAGAAATCAAAGAAACGGTCTGAATCGAGGAAGAGACGACGTTATATTTGGCAATATAAATTAAGAAAATTGGCCAACAGAAATGAATACTTTATACAACTTTGAAAACTTTCTGTTGGTATTGTAATGACACTTGCCTGAAGCCAAACCCACAAGAAAATCAAATCTGTCCTTTTCAACTTGAGAATAAACATGCAAGTAAACTAAAAGTTAACTGGATAGGTATTGATTCAGAACAGTGTTTCACACTTGTATACCTAAGAGTTACCTTACGTCAGTTATGTATCTGAGGCATTGTCTCTGTATTTAACATAAGGTGTCATACAAGATCATCATTTGGAAGCTCAGTGACAGTAACTGGAAATCCAGACTACGCTAATGTGATGTTTCACTGGCTCATGCAATGCAGGTGGTTGTAGCCCTAACTAAAACAGTAAGTCAAATAACTGGATGGCGGAAACTAACATGCCTAGTGGGCCCTGCACCTCCTGACATGAGCTGGAAAGTAGCTGCAAATGCTGAAAGAAGGCTGAAGAAAATCAAGTTGCACCCACTGCACTATTAGAAACCATCTAAACTGTTATTAAAATCTCGTAGAAGTTTTCATTGATACTGAAAACGATCTCAAGGAAAGTCTGAGCAGCAAGGATTATTTGTACATGGAAGAAACCCACAAACTGTTTACTAATTGGAGGTAGTTTAGAATGGGCCTACTAGAATTCATTTAACAGATTGGGAAAAGAAACCAGGAAAGTTTCAATTCCATGGAGGAACTAGCCATCCTTCTTCTAATATACTGGCTTAGTATGCCTCCTTCGGAAGGATCCTAGCAACCTTTCTCTTTTTAACTTCGCATTACTCTTTTTCTGAAATGGGTAAATAAATTTTAAATTGCTCATTGGAAATTTGTGTTTGCTTAATAATTTTTCCCTTTAGACTAGGGGTTCCCAAAGTTTTTCTTACCCCACCCCCATCAAAAGAAAAGTTCCCGTGCCCCCTCCTTCCCCACCACAGTTTTCTTATTAAAATTGTAAATACTTGCTTCTCAATACTAACAATGACATCTCGGAGAAAAGTCACTAAATATGTGATGATAGAATAAAGGTTTTTAAGAGGCAGTGAAGGAGAAATAGTACTTCCAACGATGTAAAGCTATGGTATCGTCCACATGGGTGGTAGCAATCCTTCCCCTGTTTGGTAACCTATTCTTTAGACCACACTTGTACAAAAAAAAGAGATTATTACCATTGTGGTACTCTCAAGCAGTTTATGTAGTGCTCTAGTGTTAGAGGTTGAAATGTTGATGCAGCATTTATGTAGTACAAATGTTTCTAGTGACAATCGTTATAAGTGGAGGGAAATGGTATTGCGTAAATACTGCTTCAGAAATGTGTAGGTGGATGTTTGAAGATTTATCTGCTAGTACTTGGTATTGTGTTAATGTTTTTACAAGTACCGAGCGTGGTGGGTGAGTGGTTAACGCCCTGGGCTCACATTCGGGAGGACGTGGGTTCGAATCTCTGTCCGGGCATCCAGATTTGGGTTATCCATGGTTCCCCAAATCACTCCAGGCGAATGCCAGAATGCTTCCTACAAAAGGCCATGGCCAAATTCCTTCCCGTTCATAGCCACCATCCTATGCTGCCTCTAACGGCCTCAATGTTGATTAGGCATGAAGCCCTAGTAATTATTAAAAAAAGTTTTTCGAAGTAATAAAATATTGGTTAGGAAAAAGTGTCTAGAATAAAAATATGATTTTTCAAACTAAATTGTGCAAATTTGAAATATTCAAATGTTTCTGAATAATTAAGAGACTAGTCTGGCTATTGCTGAAATAATTTTCATGTAGGACTATTGATACCTGCTCACATTATTTGATCACCTGAGTATATTTTAGAATTGTGCAGTCGATATAACTTACCTATATCCTGTTGTTTCAGAAAGCAGAAAGAAACTAAATGGGATGAAATGAATATTATAGCAACCCTGCACCCTCCGGACAAAGATTATGGACATATGAAAATTGAAGAACCAAAAACTCCATTTAACTGGGTTGATGAGGATGCAGGAGCGGATGAACTGGATGCTGATTTGCTTGCAGAAAAGTAGGTTTATCTTTCCTCTCAATTTTCTTATTTATTTGCATCCTACAAATACAAACTTTTAATGTCAGTAATTCTCTGAGTTGTGTGTTTGCTCACAGCTATTTTGACATGCCTATCTGAAAGGTTTTGTAAATGCAGTAACTTGAGTGAAAATGGTATACTTTTTGTGAATTTCCAGTATGTAATATTCTTGCTGATAATATTTTGAAGTTGATTTTTAAAAATCTTAATTTAGTGCATTTTGCTTTGATAAGCAATCAGAAATATGACAAATGCAATATTGGAATGTACACGAGATTAATAAGGAGCAGAGTTTGGAAGATCTGGCAGCCACATAATTTGACGTGTTTGTGGAATGAGCATAGTCTGATGAAGACAAGATCTCGGTGGAGGAGGAGAATAGTACTATCCCTCATACTAAATAGGCAGATGATCCTGTGAAACCTCACAGGAGTTTACAATTAAATAGGCAACATGTCTCTCATACTGTGGTGGAACCTTCATTTTTGTAGAGCTGATTTTGAAGTACAGTTGTGAGTACGGTTTATTACTTTTTGTTTCTTTCACATTGGTGAGAGGATACAAACTCTACTAGGAAAATTATACTGAAGTTAATTGAGTGAAAGCGTTTGTTGTAACCCATGCCATTCGGTGCAGTATAATTTGTTTCCTGGTTAGCAAATATACAAAGTTTGTCTGTGATAAACTTACTAAAACAAAAAAATCTTAGCCAAACATGCCAGAAATAACACTAAATATGATAATTATAAGGTCATGACACAGGCATATAAGGAAAAACATTGGAATGCTTTCCTTAACACAGTAAAAATGTTTTTTCTATAGTATTCTACAAGCCACTTGATAGAGCTTGCTGGCATCTGTAAAATCTAAATTAGTATTATACTCTATCTCAAAATTGAGGAATTAGATCAGCATTTCTCAATCTTTTTCAACTCAAAAACCAGGAAGATGTCCAAAATAATTCTGTGTGCCACTAACTTACATGGGTTTAATTTTTTCGCTGTGTATATTATTAACCACCACTACCAATTGTAATTGGCACGTACCAAACTCCCTTAAGATATACATTTGAAAACATTTTGAGAGACCTCTAACTTCGCATCTGTTAATAACATACTGTTTAAGGTACTAGTTGTTACTATCTTTACAGTGCAAGTAAATTAAATAGAAATAAAGTGAATAATGTACCTGTCTTAATTTGTTTTTGCCCTCTCATCCATAGATTGTACCATACATTCTATATTATAATGGTATATATTGTAAAAAAATCATTTGTTCTACAGTTATTCGTGAAATTTCATTTTTCATTATTTTCCGACAGTGATGTCATTTTTGGTTGGAGCTGAACTTTTCAGGTTATCCACTCAACTTTTACACAGCGCATTGACTTGTACTACACTTGCCAAAAGGTTAGCTAGACCTGGCTGACATGCTCTGGTGGGCTCCAAACTGGAGCAGTCACCCTGTTTCACAGCAGTTTATGCTTATCCTGTTCACACAAGTGGCTGCAAACCATTCACAGCTCTCGAAAGCGATGTACACTCTCATAGCGGCAGCACTGAAACAAATCTTCTCGAGCTCCTAGCAGTGTGAAATTTACATTTTCAGGCGATGTTTTGGAACCTAACACTGCTTCCATTGTTAAGTCACTGGTCAACATTAACAGCTGATATTGTGTGGTAACTTGACAATGGAAGCAGTGTTAGCTTCCGAAACATCACATCACAATGCGAATTTGACACAGCTAGCAGCCTGAGAAGCTATCTTTCATGCTAAACGGTGTTTGAGAGATTTTACTTTGTATAATTAAATATTTACCTTTTAATAATTCCTTTGAAGAGTTTCATTTTTGATTAAATGAAGTTACTTGTCTCTGTAAAAATCTAAAATAAAATTTACAAGAAATAAGTCATTTTTGTTTTATTTTACAGAATACGTCTTGGTTCAAAAGAACCACCAAAAAGCATCGTTGAGCATTCAGAAAGTGAAGAAGAAAGTGAAGAGGAAACTGAGGAAGCCAAAGGTGCGAATTTTTCCAAACTTTTAGTAATTTTCCTTATATCCATTAAAGTGCTTAAAATTAGTGTTAAGTACATTCATTTCATTGGTATAAGTTGAAGCAGTCAGTTCCTTTACATTCAGATTAAAATAATGTTCTGAACTTGTCATGATTTTCATAGACTCATTTTAAAACCCCTGCTGCAGTGACAAAAGACAATGTCACAAGAGTGTGTAGATACCTTTGTATGACTTCATAATACATGTGAACATCATGCAGAATGAATAATATAAGTGATTAATTTTTTAGAGGATTAATTTTCTCAGTGAAAAGTTTTCATAAAAGTAATAAAAAAAATTTGTCTCAGAGCAATATATTAAAAATACAAAATATTTTCAATGAATCTTAGCCATGCAACTTACTGTAATTTTCATACAGATCATTCATATGGTGAAGAGATTTTCCCAGTATGTAGAGAAATAATACCCAGTACAATTTATACACATTAAATTCAATTCTTTTGCCCCCTCCAATCATTGTAGAAAATACCTGGGCACCCAAATTTCTTTGTGCGGAACAGAGGCATTGCTATTTATGTTGATGTTGGTACACATGTTGCAATAATGAATGTCAAGCTTCAACTTAATCTGTCAAGCAGTTTTCTTTCTATGGTTGTTTAAAGTATATATATATACATATATATTGTTAGTGTGGCTTTTTGAAATGGATAAATTGAAATACTGTACCATCATAAAAAATAAAAATATCTTTTGGACTCTTTACCTCCAACCAAAATTCATCCAAAGTTGGTAAGGGTGTATAACGAATCTGCTTCTTCATTTTCAAGAGATGAAGAAATGGGAAAACATTAGTGACAAGAGACCTGGATAACAAAAGGAAAAAAAAAAAATATCAGTCTAGTACCTCCCGACAAAGGTGCTTTGGCAATGGGGAAATTGAGGGATGTGAAACACAAATTGTTGGAACATCCACAAAATTCCCCCCCCCCCTTTTCTGATTAATAACTATTTCAAAACCTAAAGATATTTTTGGCTAAAAAACATTTTGAGTCAAGTGAAAATTTGATAACTACCATATATCAGTATTTTTAAGACCTTCCAGAATCTCATTTCAGCAATGGAATCCATTGATTTTGGACAAAGTTCATTAATCTAAAGGTAAAAATAAGTACTTTTTTTGTAAACTGAAAAATATGTGCTTTTACTGTCGGACCAAGAGCTTTTCACCTTGACATCAAATAAATGACTTTTTCTTCTACTCTGAAATGGAGTAACCAGTAAACATATTTATGTAAAGCATTTATAAATATGAGACCCTTGTGTGAACGGAAATTTTACGAGTATGTCAATTTAATATAGCCTTCACGGATTTGCTGCTGTTTGGTGTCATAAAAACATAATGTTTCAATGACCTGCTCTATTTTCATAATTAGGTATGTGCTGTTCGAAAAGTCTTGAGGTGTACATAATCACTTGGGCATTTCCACGCCGCACATTTGGCCAAACTAAATTCTCACATTCTGTTTCTTCAGTCTTGCCTCTCTCTAAATATTCCGCCAAATGGTTTAACTATTAAACTTCCAGTTTCTGGCTGCCATCCAAAAATTCACCCATCACTTCATGCTTTCCGTTTCAGACAATCCCTTTCTTTCACCCAGCTGGTTCTTCAACAGTATATTCACATGGCGTATCAACATTCCTCTCAACTTGTCTCACTCCACATAATCCTCTGCCTTTCATTCCCTCACCTCATTCATCATATGCAACAGATCCTGTCAGAGTGCAGACAATTGCAGGCCCATCATGCACAAAACATCTTCAAAAGCTTTCAGCTCTTGTTAGGAGCTATTTATCTCTAGGCCTGTCCCTCCCCTATCAACATTCCACTGCTGTAAATCACGCACCAACTCCACCCCTAGTTGCAAAGACTCCATGCTTGGCTCACCTCCTCAACCTACCCCATCCAAACCTTTTACCACCTGCTCAAAAAACCCCCACCTCTCCTCCAGCTAAACCTAAACAGTCAGTGATTAATCTCTCCTCCACCCCCCGACTGAACCTCAAATTTCGGTCTTATCCAAAGGACTCACTTTTTCTCCGACCCCCAAGTTCGACCATGCTGCTTTGGTCCGGGACTCATTGGCGTTCTGCCGCTCTCTTCTCTGGCGGTACCATTTTACCGTCACAGGAGAACACACCAGTCGACAGAACGAGATTGAGCCCAGTCTACAACAGTTTAAACCTGCATCTTCTCTGGATCCTCCCCGGCTCCCACAAAACCATCCTCTTATTCTATTCCAGGAATTCCTCACATCCTCTCTTTCCTCACCTTCTTTCCTAAACTCCATCCCACACTCTAAAAACTCAGCAATATGGAAACTCGAGCTATGAGAGAACTGTCCAAAAACCAGAACATCATCCTCCCTGCCGATAAAGGCTCAACCACAGTAGTGATGGACCGCAATGACTATGTGGCTGAGGCCCTAAGGCAACTGTTGGACACTACCACCTACCTTCCACAAGCTACAGATCCCACTACCTCCATATGCCAGGAAATAAAAAATCTTCTTGACCTACAAGGCCCCCTGCAAGGCCTCTCTCCTCAGTCCATCTCCCTCCTGACTCCCCAGAATCCCCTCACTCCCACACTGTATCTTCTTCCTAAGATCCACAAGACTGGTAATCCTGGGCGACCTATAGTTGCGGCATATGGATCGCCCACTGAAAGGATTTCAGCTTTTGTGGATCAACATCTCCAACCCTTTGTCCTAAATCTTCCCTCCTACGTGAAAGACACTCCACATTTCCTTGAACGCCTATCCACAATCCACACACCTCTACCTTCAGACTCCTTCCTGGTCTCAATTGATGGAACTTCCCTTTATACCAACATTCCACATAGCCAGGGCCTCAGTGCCCTAGAATACTACCTAGACCTACGACCACCACATAGCCTGCCTAGTACATACTTCATTTCAACCTTGGCCCAGATAGTTCTCTCCACAAATTTCTTTACCTTTAATTCTGTAGTATATCACCAAATACGCGGTACCGCCATGGGCACCCGCATGGCCCCATCCTATGCCAACTTATTCCTTGGTCGTCAGGAGGAACGTTTCCTGAACAACATTCCCTTTAAACCCACTGTGTGGTTCAGATACATAGATGACATATTTATGATCTGGACCCACAGCGAAAACCACCTCCTTGAATTCCTCCACTCCCTTAACAATAGCAACAATTCCATCAATTTCACCTGGACTTACTCCCGCTCACACATCACATTCCTCGATGTTGACATCATGCTCAGGCACGGTGTCCTTCATACCGCAGTCCACATCAAACCCACTAATTTACAGCAGTATCTATACTTTGATAGCTGCCATCCATTCCATACCAAACATTCCCTCCCATACAGCCTTGCCATCCGTGGAAGTCGCATTTGCTCTGACGCTCATTCTCTCCATCAATACTCACAAAACCTATCCCAAGCCCTTATTTCCCGTTGTTACCCCAGGGATCTTGTACATAAACAGATCTCCCACGCGATCAACCACCCTCCACGTAACCACTCTCACTTGTCTCCTACAAAAACCAACCATAGCCCTGCCTTTGTCACTCAGTTCTCTCCTGGCCTCGAGTCCATCAACCATATCTTGTGACAGGGGTATGACTTCCTTCGCTCATTTCCGGAAATGCGTACTCTCCTACCCAAAATTCTACCCAATGTCCCTCGTGCATGTTTTAGCAGACCACCCAATCTTAAGAACATCTTAGTCCACAAATACCCTCCGTTAGACTCTCCAAAAGCACCATATGGATCTTATCCTTGTAATAGACCCTGCTGTAAAACCTGCAGCATGCTTCCACCCACCACTACATATTCCAACCCCACCACAGGAGAAACTTTCCCCATTATTGGACATGCCACCTGTTCAACCACTCATCTTATATACCAACTAACTTGCCGCTTTTGCACCAGTTCTTACATAGGCCTCACCACACAGCAACTCTCTGTTAGAATGAATGGCCACAGAAAAACAGTCCATACTCGTAACCTGTACCTTCCAGTACCAGAACATGCCAATAGCCTTGATTCCAACAACCTCAACGACTGTTTCACTGTGAGAGCAGTCAGAGTTTTCCCTGACAGCACCACTGCAGCAGAACTCCGGAGATGGGAACTAGCGTACCAGAATATCCTGGATACAAGACACCCACCTGGACTTAACCACCGTTAAATTCCAATTAACCCATCACTACCTTTTTTTTTTTTTTGCCATGTTTATACCGTACCATTACTACATTTGCTCATTTTACCATCGCCTGCCAAAATATTAAATATATTATCTCAGACATTGTATACCGATATCGATAGTCTACTCCTTATCCGTCCCCCCCCACCACTCTTGTGGCAGAAATTCGAAACTTACTTTCTTCTTCCAAGCACAACTCATTTATTCATCTATATATTATCTTTGCTTTTAACAATATCTTCCATGATCACGAGTCTTTCCAGATTCACCCTTGTTCATTTTTAGCCACCTGATGATGTTTTTTTTTAATTTAAAAATGAAGTCAAATATTTTTTTTGGTCAACCTGTTGTTCATTCTGTGTAATTGTCCATGAAATTTTAGTTTGGACTAGGGACCAAGCAGTATGGAGTCTGTCTGAAATTACCATTGTACTAGAAATTTGGAATAGAAAATTAAACATTTATCAGAACTTAAGGTAGGCTAGTTAATAATTAGAAGAAAAAAAAAAAAGAAATGTAAGAATGTAAAAACACATTTGAGCAGAGGAAGAGAAGCGTGATTTCCCCCATTATGCAGTTCTGCTTTTAGCTTTGTAAAATTATCTTTATTCCTATAGTCACCATTTATATTCCAGTTTCTCCTGGCCTCATTTAATCATTTCCTTTAGTTGTATTTGTCATGAAAATACTTTTCTTTCTTACACACTGATTTGCTGTTGATTTTAATCTTATATTGTTTCTACCTTTTTGCAGCTCAGAGACTTGCATTTGAAAGCAAGAGGAAACATCACTATAATGAGTATTATGCTGTTAAGCTGGCTCGTAAATTGATGGAGCAGGAGAAGGACATAGATGAAGATTCTGATGGCGGCAGTGTTGGTAGTGATTATGAAAAGGATAATGGGACTAAAAATAAGAATGTTGCAGATGGGACACTTACCACAAGTGATTCACATGAGAAAAACTGTGATAATATTCGTGCTGCCAGTAGTGATTGTAGCTAAGCTCCAGGTGCATCTGAGCAAAATTTATTACTTGAAATTTGTTGACTTTTTGTCCAGAGTACTGATTAGTTCTTTATTTTACCAAATCAAACAGAGAGCAGTTTCCCCAAAAGGCAGACAAAAAAAACTGCAGCGTTGAAATGCTGAATGAGTAGCAGCTTTTAAATTTTTCATTTTTTGTATGACTGATGTAAACATTGTTGACAAACTAATTCTGGAGCATGTTCATTTTGAGTATTTATCAATGCAGATGTTTTGGGGAAAATGAGAGGTGTGAAACTACAGATCAGATGTAAATGACATGATCTTACTATGAGCTTACTAATTTTATCCTCCCTTTTATTTATATGAGTGTATTTTTTGTTGTACATTTGTTAAATTTTTGCTTAATCCTTGTGATCCATTTAATACTGATGCCTAAAGTATTTCTTTCTATACTTGAGGCCACATTCCTGTAAATATTCATACCAGATAATGTGTAAATACATGTCTTTTGTTGATATGTTTTAAATTATTAATATTACTTGTAAAGAGGCCAAAGAAATGCATACTGCTGTTGATTTCAGAATTTTGTATCAAATCTGATTATTCATTAATAGTTGTATGACATGTTCTACTTTTTACATTTATGTTACAAAAACACATTACCAGCTTCCAGATATTCAATTAGAAATCAGTTTGGTATAAAGTTTTTAGAACTTTACAATAAATTTTAATTTATTTATTCACTTTACAGATCAGCCTTTACAGTTATGTCTGTGAGGAAATAATTCAGTCGCAAAAATTTGTTTTGTTTATATTTTAGTTATGTTAGTAATAATATGGAAAGGAAATATAAAATACACACACTATTCACAAGGTTGAAGGGAGCTGGGCAGCAGTGTTTTTGTTTCCTTTCCATATTAATATCACCTTACGGAATTTCTTCATACTCCGTTGTTGCTGAAATTATGATAAAAAGTTGATTGAATAACAAAACATTGTTGAAATTTTGTATTTTCATGTTTTTTTTTTTCAATATAAGTTAATAATATATGACATGAGATGCACAGTACTGGAGTGTTAGCTGAGTGTTCAGAAAAGCAAACAGCTTGAATTACCAATAAGTAATTCTTCATGCACAAAACAATTTCATACAATGCTGTAAATCTTATGGACCACCTTCAGTTTGCTTGCAAAGCTTTTCTAAAAGAAAATATGTGTAAAGACTGTACTGAATGTATTGTCAGATGAAAAAACAAATCCTTTATTTAACATGTGAATATTCTCCATATACTCATATTTAAATCCACTCACTGATTTTTATTTTTTTTAGGGAAATTATATACCTGAATTTAAAACACTTGTCAGATGGTTTCTTTCATAATCATCCACAGCTTCTAGCCACTGGCGGGGTCTGCTTTGCACATAAGTCCCCCCAGAAGCTTGTTGTCTTTATTACAAAATATAATTAAGAATATAAGCAACAGATCAATATTTACAACAAAGATTACAAACTAAATGTGATAATTTACCTAAATGTTCAATATTTGTGCAGTCTCCATTTTGTGAATTTTCACCCACTTAAATTCTTAATAATCTATTCACTGTTGTCCAATACTATCATTATAGCTGGTAGCACTGGAATTTTCACTTGCAAGGAATGATTCTGTGATATCCAGATGTAAGACTTGCTACCTGCTTTTTTTAAAAAAGTGAAATCTTTAGTTTCTTCAAGTTTAATGTCTCGATTTTGGCATCTTTCATCATAATATATTGCTGCCTGAGCCACATAAACTTATTCAAATTTTGTCTTTATGGGTTTGCTGCAAGATGATGTGCTGTCGATAGTGTACTCTTATCATCCTCAGTTCCTGTGCATGTGCTTCAACAATGAGAGACTCAATACTGGCACCGTCCATCAACGCAATAGTATAACCTCTTGTTCCTCCCTGTCTCGTCCACATCACTTTTTCGGTTGAACTGACCGCTGCTCACTATTGCGTCCGCAGCGAGCACTCGCAGAGACAGGATAGTGAACTGCATCCACTGTGAACCTTGTGGCAGATATGATAGTGAGCAGCAGTCAGCTTGACTGACAGAGCGAAGTGGAGTGTGGGGGGAAGAACGTGATGCTATATAAATGCATTGGCAACGAGGGCTACCATTGTAGCTCTTTATCAGAGCGCACACACACAGGACCAAAGGATGATGACATAGAGATCAGCCAATAACTCCTCTTTCCATAACATCATCCAGCAACAAACCCACAGAAATTACATTTCATCTTCTTCAGATAGTTCTGTATTTTCATCAATTTCGCCCACAGCCTTTAGCATTCTTTCCCACTTATCTCAATTTTTCTGCATCATTGAAGAAAAATTATTAGTTTGTCCTTAAGAGCATCCAGGTTTCTTAACTCCCTGTGCTTCAGTTCAGTCTTGATGGAAGCTATTTCTTTTTGAATATTTATTATGGAGTAGATTTTCAGCTTGTTGATACATTGTTATGAATGGCTCTGAATATCAGGCTGTGCAAAAGAGCAATTGTTTCCTCATTCTTACCAGCAATAGTACTACTATTCTGAATGAAACATGACAGATGGTTTCCTTCACAAATTATTTAATAAGCAGTTTTTATGTTTACAATAAGGTAACCACCATATATCACAATAAAATGCACAATCATGCAGAATTACAAAGTACGCACACATAGCTGTTGAGATATTTTTGGGCTCTACTCTTAATCTAGAGGATGGGTGTTCTTACTGTTAAATCAAAGCTGGCATTATTAGGTATTTGTAACATATCCATCCTCTCCTGATAAAGGGTCTAGCTGCATATTTTCAGTAATGGCATGTTTGTGCATATCTTTTGTTTTTGTCACTACCGTCCACTGTTTTTCCTCTGCCCTCAGTATAATCTTGGTACAAAACATTCTTTCCTTCCAGTACAATAATTAACTAAGAACATTATGTTCTTATGCAAGAAGTTTTACCCAGTATACAATGCTGTCATAAATTTACTTATGAGCACATATGGACTAGTTTGACCATCAGAAGTTGCTTTTGGACTATGGTACTAAGATATTGTTATAAACTAAGATAAGACAGATATCAAAAGCAATAGGAATATTACCTATCTTCAAAGAAATGGTGCTAATGAGGATAGATTTCCACACAAATGTGTCAAATTTTGTTGTATAAAATTTATTAAATTTCAAAAATCCTTAAAGTATTTTTAGATCAATAGATTTTAGGCATTTTATCCATGTAAGCATTGAAATATTAAAATCCAGACATGCATTCTTCAAAATGTTTGTTATTAGTAATAATGTATACTGACAAATCGTTTTAAAAAGTATCTATTGTCTCTCAAACCCTCTTACAGTTACCCTATTTAACCTAAAATAATGAGCAATATCTTCTAGAGCACAGTTTCTGAGAAAGATTTGATAAACCCTTATTAAACCTTCAAAGTACAGTATTTACAAAGTATCCTGCCTGCCTGAGTGATTTAGTGCTGTAATATTACTAGAAGTTACTGCCTTAATTAGTTGAGACGTCTACTGTACTCAAATGAAACTTAAGTGTAGATTGTTACACATCAGTAAGGATGACTAAGACTAGACCATCTAGCCACATTGCCAACTCTGCTCAACTTGTAACTTTGTCCTGCTTTTGTTGAGACAGATTTGATATAGTGAAGCCATTTTAGAATAATCCAGTGTTAAAAGAAAAGTGTAGTCATTGCATATACTTTAATGAGAAACACCTGTAAAATGGCGAGAAATATCTCAGATTGAAAATCCTTTAAATTTTCTTTTTGAAGTTTACTTTTCAACAAAATTGGCTATATAAAAAGTGAACTTTCCTTGCTGCTACATTCCACTTAATAAATGTTACTTTTAAATTGGGTAATCCCAAGGTTTAATTAGCCATGGAAACAGGATTGAGTTCATAGGTACAATTAAAGTGCTGGTGGTCTCATGGAAAGAATGAAATATTTTTTATAAAGGAATTGATGTATTTAGACAGGAAATTAGTGTGATATACAAAGGTAATTTGGAAAGTTACCTCCGTTAGGCTATAAATAAAAAACTTGAATAGTAAAAAATGTTTTATTATATACATCTTAAAACTACAGCTTTTTACTATTTTTCAACATAGTCGCCATTTAAATTTAAGCATTTGTGATAGCATTTCACTAATTTACAAATTCCTTCTTCATAAAATTTAGCCACCTGGGTGAGTAGCCAATCTTTCACATCATTCTGAAGTTCGTCGTTGTCATCGAAGTGCTGCGACGCAAGCCACTTCTTCATGTGAGTGAAGAGATGAAAATCACTAGGCGCCAAGTCGGGGCTGTAAGGAGGATGATCAAAAACGTCCCATTTGAATTGCTTAAGAAGCTCTTGCGTCTTACAGGCACTGTGAAGACAAGCGTTGTCATGCAAAAACACAACACCGAATGACAGCTTACCACGACATTTGTTTTGAATGGCTCGCTAAAGTTTCTTCAAAGATTCACAGTAGACATCTGATGTGAGTGGGGTGCCACATTCCATAAATTCAACGAGGAAAACTCCCTTGGCATCCCAAAAAACTGTAGTCATAACCTTCCTCGTTGAAAACGTTTGGCAGGCTTTCTTCGGCTTGCATGGAGAATTTTTGTGACCCCAGGCCATCGACTGTTGTTTCGTTTCAGTGTTTACATACGCCACCCATGTTTTTGTCACCAGTTACAATCCTCTTCGAAAAATCTTCTCCTTCCACATCATAGAGTGAAAGGAAGTTTAAAGCAGAGCCCATTCGTTTGATTTTGTGGACCTTTGTGAGCAATTTCAGTACGCATCTAGCACAGAACTTCCATTAGCCTAATTTATCGGCGACAGCCTCGTACAAAACCAAACAAGAAATTTATCGGAATTGTTCAGAAAGTTCAGAGATTGTGAATCTTTGATTTTCATGAACTTTTTCGTCAACTTTCTTGACAAGATCATTACTCACTTCAGAAGATCTACCACTCCTCTCTTCATCATTAATATTTGTTCTACCACTTTTAAAAAATTGGACCCATTGCCGCACAACACCTTCACTCATAACGTTCGGACCATATACAGTACACAATTGACGATGACTGTCTGCTGCTGATACGTTTTGTGCCAAAAGAAATCTTAGTATGGCACATACTTCGCATTTTGCAGGATTTTCTATTGCAGCGCTCATGTTTTAAGGTTATAACAAGACAATGCGCAAAAGAACGAGGTTCACAGCTGAATGGGGGAACACACAGATGTGAAAATGGCGGCACTACGTGCAGGACTACTAGCACCACACTAGAACGGAGGTTACTTTCTGAATTACCCTCATATTTGAAACGTTACATTTCTCTGAATCAGAAAGGTTATGCTGATACTTTTCTTCTCTTATGTGCTAAAATGATAGTTTAAATCAATGATTTGTAAGAATTTAGTTCATTCTGGTCAAGAAGTCTGTAAACATCCACAAAATTTACTGAAATCTATGTAAATTTAAAATTTTATCAATGATATTGGCTATTAAATCTTAGGAAATGGATGTTAGAGATGTTCCTGTTGTAAAGCCAAGGCTTTAGATGAGACAGTTTTGTGTAATGTGTACTTGTGTACATCCTAAAGATCATTTAAAATCTAAATGACAAAAAAGGATCAGGTAAAAAAAAAAAAAGATACAAAAGCTAGTGCATAGAGGAAAGAAAAAGAGAATGTACAGCAAGGAAGTTGGGTACCTTTTTATAATGGAATGAACAGTAGTAATAAAGGCAAAAATTGTAATCAACATGTATAAGAAAAATGGGAAACTGGTTAGTAAAAGCATACTAAGAACAGAATTGTAAGTCTTGAAACACATTCGTGGTCATTGCAGTCTATACATCTATCAATGCCAGTGTCAAGCTTAAGAACAGGTTTTACCAAGAATTGGTGATGCTCATTACTTATGTTAGTGATAAGAAAAGAATGTCATAATTGGAATCCTCAATGTTCAAGTCTGAAGTAGAGAATGATATGGTATTTGAATAATTTAGTTAGAATACTACTGAGCATGGTGGGCGAACGGTTAATGTTCTGACCTCGCATTTGGGAACACAGGTTCAAATCCCCATCCGCGTATCCAGATTTGGGTTTTCCATGGTTTCCCAAATCACTCTAAGCGAATGCTGTGTTGCTTCCTTCAAAAGGCCATGGCCGAATCCCTTCCCATTCCTTGCCCCCCCCCCCCCCCAGTCCTTTCCCGCCTCTAATGATGTCGACGAGGTGTAAAGCCATAAGCAAAAGGAAAAAAAAAATACTGAATGACTGGCAAACAGCTCATTGGAATTTGGGCATATGTTCTGCAGATAATGGATGGATTGTGAGAAATTGACAAATACGTCTGTGGACAGCCAACAAAAGGATTGAATTCAATCACACATTTGTAATTTTAAAGCAATGAATCCATCCTTTGCCAATGGATTTATTAATATGTAGAGAAGTGGCACATGATAGTAACATCTACCTAGTTTTAGCAACATTATGTCTTTAGTAGAGAAACTGGAGTGGAAAAAATTCAGGAGATGGCGATAAATGACAAAATGTCATGAAAGATAAAAGGTTGTTGGACAACTTTTGTCTACTTTTCAGAACTCTATGTAAGTCAGTGGTCACCTCATTCAAACATTGGTGGCATATGGTTCTTCATTGAAGAAATGAAATAGTTTAACTCATTCTTTTTTATTTTCATGTATTACTCTAGCCACCACACTCAGAAGCAGTCTCCAATATTGGTTCGTATAGAAGAGAAGCTCCAACACTGTCTGTGGCTTGTACCATGTCTTAGTGTTCTACAGTGGCTTAACTGATTTGCCAGAGATATGCATAATCAAATCTCTTTACTTGATCCAATACTTTATGAGCTTAAGTAAGCTCTAACCAGTGTCACAGTCAGTGATTGAATACGTTTTTCTCTAGGCAGCCTTGTATATGCTCAAACATTTAACTACCTTCAGCCCTGGTGGATCAGCTCGCCTGCCCTCCGGGCAGTTTGTACGACCACCAATTCTGATTTAAAAAGCAGACTAAGGCCTCCCTGTCCAGCCAACTCAAATTTGCATCTGCACCCCATCTACAAACAACAAATTTGTACGTAACGAAGGATAAGATGCAAAATTTAGTGTAGCCTTACAAAGTACAATTAAAATTGTTTGAAGATGGATCAGTTAAATTTCTGTACAAATTATGTTTGACTAACAACCTGAGTCATAGTTCAAGTTTAAATAGAAGTAGTGTATAAATATCAGTCGGCAGGTTTTGAGGCTTCGGGAAGAGATTAGAAGAGGGAGAAAAAAATGGGAAAACTGAATAGCTACTGGTTACTAGGATATTAGAGATTTGGAAAAATGGCTATCTCTTGCATAACTAAGAGCACCTCAACGAATATGTGAGGATAAATATAGAATTGAAAAAGGTTAGTATTAGAGTCAAAAATAATGCTTGGGAAAACGAAAGTAAAAAAAAAATAATTAAAAACAGCACACTTTTAGTGGCAGATGGTAAAAGATTGCCCGGAATATGAGAGGGGGAAATTGTCAAAGCTGATATATAACAATGCATCAATAAGCAAACAACACTGCTCACAAATCTTCACAGAAAATAGAATAAGTTATGTAAGAACGGAAACTTTCCCAGTGTATGATAAACATTATACTTCGACGAGTAATTCCGCCATCTTCTTCAGGTGTGAAACTATCTGTACTGATCTGCTGACTGATATCTAGTGATCAATAGGTTATTACAGATGGTATCACAACTGAGGAAGGTTGCAGACGTAGCCAATGAAATATCTTGTTTTTACAACACAAGATTTCATGACAGTAGAATTTGACTATAAAAATAGAAACCATATATTTTGAAGTATGGTGGAGGTTACTACAGTGAAAGTAAAAAGCTCTCTAGCAAAGGTGAAAATTGTAAAACCTGCAATTCTAGGTAGCATTCCTGTAGAGCTCGTGAAGTATGTAAGTATGCCCCAATAGTGACTAGAGAAATTTTAAAAATTATGTTTAAAAGTTTTAATAGTTGAAGAAAGCCATGTAATGAATGAAAACTAAAAAATGTAATGAATTTTTTTTAAAAAAATGTCGATACAATAATGAAACTTCTGCTATAAGAAGGCTGAATGAATGAGTGATCAAAGAAAGGCTAGAAAAATTTATTATGAGAACAATATGGCCTGATACAGTCATGTTCAGATAATGTCTAGTGGTAAAATAAGTGACTGGAAAAGAAAGCTCAAGAAGCAGAATGACCTCAATATCAACGAGGCATAAAGCCATAAGGGAGTGTGCACAAACTACGTGGCTCGGTCCGGAGGGGAGGGGGGGGGGGTGTCCGAGCCAGGCCACGTAGCTTTCCTTTCATTACATTTTTCACAGTTAAAATGAGGAACAGAACTCACAACAGCATGTGAATATTTATTTCCCTCAGTTAATTATCTCTGTATGTAATTTACAATATTTTGACACGAGAAAACAGTAAAAACGTCTTCAGAAATCAAAAGGGGAAAAAAGCTAAGTAATACATTGGGGGGGGGGGTTCACAGGAGGCCAAAATGGAGCTATGTGGTTTTTGCACGCTCCCTAAGAAGCAGAAATTTGTGTATAATTTTTATAGAACTGGGAAAAACTTTTAATACACTTCCAATAAATAATTTATTTATTAGATTGAAAGAAAGTGATACTTCTGGATCATATTGCTAGCACAAAAAAATATCTTTTACCCAGATATGGTGATTTAGAATGAAGATACAAAGTGAACTACAAGAGGACATGTGACCAACAAAGGACTGATAGAGATTGGTTGCTTGTCAATACTGTTTGCCACGCGAGTGAAGTGCTTGAGGAATGGCATAACAATAACAACTGTCAAAGATTTGGTATCAAAATAGATATAATCTGTGTACATTGTATATTTTTGCTGCCTAAGACCAGTGTTTGTTTGGTTGATAGTGAGAACTAGTGTAGGATTCGTGATGAGAGGCAGGCAATAGGATGGCTGGGCTGAAAGAAAAATATTTAATGGTAGGAAACTAAATCGAAGATTTGGGGACACATTATACGGATAAAACTCAAATGCTACGGACATGTTCATAACAGACCACCAGAGGAATGAGTCAGATCATCTGCTAAATGGAAAGCGGAGTTGGATAACCAAAGGTAGAGCTGTAGAAACTGAAAAATAGCCAATAGTGCTCTAGGCAACTCCATAAAAGAATATATATGAAATAAACAATGAGCATAGGAAAATCAACCACCGCCTACCACATTTGATAGCAGAACAAGCTTGTTGCACAAAAAGGATCCTAACACATAGGTTCATGGTAGGGTTGTGTTCAAAAGTGGAGAAAAGAGAACGGGGAGTGGGGGTAAAGGATTGAAGAGAGTATATAATATACCTGAGCATTGTAAAATTGGTTACTATGTCAGCAAACATGTTGCAGGAGGACAAGGAGCTGAAGCAGATATAAAAATTTTGATTAAATAAATAAAAATGAACAGTAAATCAGAAAGAGATTAAATTGAATATCACCTTTGGTGAGCATAGGTTCAAGTTAATTTATGTATTGTAATGATAACAAGGTATGTGAGAATGCTCTAGATAAGATGAAATATGCGACTTTTGTACAAACAAAAATTGAACGTGTGAACTGAGAGTTAGGCGGGTGATTTTGAAAGACGATACATGGTAGACTTTTAAAATAAAGATCTATCATGACAAGTGTAATGGTAACAGTGGTATATAAATATTCATATCACCATCAAATATTAATACTAAATATTCAGATAGCTCAGTGAAGGAATATGCAAAGGGTTACTTTAAAGCCGACATTCCATATGGGATAACGGAAAGTGCCAGGTACCTGCAGGGATGGGAGTGGATTTGCAAACAATAGTCAGCAAGTGTTAGCTATAACATGAGGGGAGTGACGCCCTTGCTCCAACAGCCCGTTACTGATGATGTAGCGATGCCCGGGAGAGATGGCAGCAGTGTCACATGACTATCAGTCAGCTATGAATATCATGTCTGTAGTATGCTGTTACAGGAAAAATCCATGCAACTTGACGCTAAGTCCTTCTCACCAAGAATAATCAAATAATATTTTTCTCATGTAATTCAGTATAGTGGAGGGGGAAGAAGATAAGGAGAAGAGAGGAGGAAAAGTTGAAGGTATCCCTGGACCCAGTGGTTGCCTGATGCTCAATTTTACTGGCAGGGCAGTTCCCACTTTATGAGTTCACTGCTGCTTGGGAAAAAAACTGACAGCATGATCATTGCTCTTCATTATGTTTGCCAAATGGCCGCACCATAAAACTCCATGTATTTTGTTGCCCTATATGCTTTCCGTTAGAGTATTTGAAATTAATACAACTTGTCCTGGTGAACCAAAACTCCATGTACATGCTATCATTCCATGCATATTACTTAGTTGCTGGTGAAACACTATATCAAATCACTTACAATTTTTTTAATTTGACATGGCTTTTTAACCTGTATAGGCTGATATTTTATTGACTTAACGAACTTTTGTTTATTTTCAGTTTCATCCTAACCACTTGACAGTAATAGTATACACACAAAACGAAAGCTGTTGATTGAGATCATGAGTGTTGTAACTTCACAAAGTTACATGGTTCCTAATTTTCCAGAAGCCACAAAGCAAAACCAAAATAGTAACCCCTCACCCCCTTTCCCTTCTTTATCCCTCCTTTATCATGACATATCAAAAATGCCTACACGGCATAGCAAATTCTTTGATCAATTGTATAACTGCATTTTGGATGTAGTCAATAAGTATGGAAATACAGTGCCAAACTATTTCCTGATTTTGTTATAACTGGTTTTTGTGGAGTGCCTCTCCAAATAAAAATTCAAAGATGTATGAACATCTAAAAGTGTTGCTTATATTGTGACCATGAGAATCACTGTACTGGAGGAAAATCTAAAAATTCTGTATGTGGCCATTAGACTGAAAAATTGTTTGTCTCCAAGAATTAAATAACAGTGTAAGTGGATTCTGTTATTTCAGCTTACCAAAAGAAACATTAATTTCACCAGTGATTGAAATTTTATGTGCACAATATTTTCAGATGTAAGAATTGAAGGCTTTCCCCAGTGTCAGTTGTATAAAAAATTCTGGAAACTCCCTCCGGGGAAGCACATCATTTTGTTGTGATGTTCCGGAGTCACAATAATGCTTTGGTCTGGCATGAAGGAGAATGTGGGTTTGAATCCATATTTCGATTTCCCAAGCAAATACAAGGATAGTTTCTTCAAAAGGCCATGGCTGAATCATTGTTCCTTACCCCAGTTCTTTCCTGTCTCTATTAAACCTTGAAAATATTAAAAGACCTAAGCAAAAAAGGAAAGAAAAAGTATATCATACATTTGGAACATCAGTACAATAAAATATGTTACACATCTTTTTAATTTTAACATTACATGCAAACATTTTCCAAGAAAATTGTCCCTCACCAGCAGCAACCTGTCAGAAAGCCAAAATGGCAGTTCGTCTTTATTGACACTCATGTTCAGTTGACTACCTAACAAAATGGGAGAATCCAAGGAAGAATTGATGGTGTAAATAAAGGAATTGAATTATGAAATTTTTCTTTGGTTGTTATAACTGAAATTATCTGTGTTAATGTACACATTTTATTCAGTGTAAGATCACTTAAATTTAAGAATAAGTATGTGCCATTTTCTAGAACAAACGTGTAGAAAACTAAGTCAATGTTTATCCAAAATACAGTATTCAAAATTTATGTTATATTGTCTTGTAGAAAAGTTGTTCTGTCCAGTGATAAAGATGACAGAAAGAACTAACTTTTAATTTTGGTCTCACCAAGGGCATTGCACCAACTAATAATAAAAACTCCTATTTATACTCCAAACAGAAATTAGCTTTAGTGCTTCCAGCTGACGTACAATCAGTAAAAATTCTTGAAAGGTCACTGTGTGTGATCAGATTATTAAATGTGAGAAAATTTAAAAAAGCAGCTAATAATAAAATGATGTAAACCCATTGATATGGAATATTTTCATGAGAAATCTAGAATTCCAACAGAGGAACTTGAATGAATCCACATTTGTAACATAAATGTTGATATATAATTAAAATGCAAAAAAACATAATATTGCTATCAGAAATGATATGTTGAGGCAGCCCAAAAGAAGATGCATATAAAACATTTATCACTGTAAACTTTTCGACATGCATGGAGATGGAGGGGAGTATAATATGGTGACATGAAATTTAATCTATAAACCAAACAGATTATGAACTATAAATGTATCAAGTCTCAACTTGTCTATTTAGTTTCACCAATTCAAATTTAAAAAAAAAAAATATATAAATAAAAAGAATGTAAAAAATTTGTTTTAATTTAATTATGCAACACTATAAAATTAGGATTCAAGAAAGAAGTGGTGATAGCAAATTAATAATAAAAATTGATAAACTAAGAAACCACTACTTTATCTACATCTACATATATACTCTGCAATTCACAAAACTAGGGGGGGGGGGCAAAGGGTGCTCAGCACCAAACCTAATCTCTTTGTTGTGCATTCCAATCCCTAATGGTACGAGGGAAAAAAGAATTTATATAAGAATCAGTGTGGCACCTCATTTCTATAATTTTATCTTTCCTGTCATTCCGACCCAAATAAGTTGGTGGACGAAGTATTTCACTACACTCGTTAGTGAAAGTGGGAGTACACATGTTTACCAATAAGTTTATATGAAACATGCGTCGTCTATCTACCAGAGACTCCCAGCCTAGTCTACTAATCAGTTCTGTAATGCTTTCATAAGGACTGTAGCAAGCGGTCACGAATCGACCAGCTCTTCTATGTACTTTCTCTATACTCTCAATCAACCCCTTATGAAACGGATCCCAGATGGCACAACAGTAGTCCAAATGTGGACTCACAAGAGATTTGTATGCTATCTCCTTTGTTTGTTCATTACAATTTTTCAAGATTCGACCTATGAACCGCAGCCTAGAATTAGCTCTACCTACTAACGTATTAATATGTAAGTCCCATTTCATGTTCCTTTGTACTGTTACTCCCAAATATTTCATAGAATCGACCATATCAATAACTAAACTTTTTACCTCATATTTCTGAACAATCAAATTATTTTTGTTAGTTATGCTCATTGTATTATACTTTTTACAATTTAGTGCGAGTTGCCACTCGGCGCACCACGCCAAAATAACATCCAGATCACGCTGAATTTCTAGGCAATTGGCCAAATTCCTTACTTCCCTATAAATAACCGCATTATCAGCAAACAATCTAAAAATGCTTTTAACTTTGTCTCCAAGATCGTTTATAAAAATTAAGAAAAGAAGTGGTCCTATAACACTTCCTTGAGGTACACTTTCTACAGTTGACCGCATCAAGACATAAATAAGATATAGAAATATGCAAAGCACTGGAGTTTTCAGGTGTAAACCCATCATCAGCAATAGAATATATTGCATACAGTGTGCAAAGTGAACTCTTACATTTGTAGTTGGAGAATGGCTGATTGGGGGGAGGAGAATTAAAAAATGAAAAACAAACAATAGACAGTGCATGATTACGAAAGCTTCCGCGGTCACTGTATATATTATCTTGGGTCTCCGGGTGGAGCCACGTTGGTTTATTAAAACCTAATGTTTCTGCTGTCATGCTGTGGCTTGAATCAGAGGACTGCTTTGTCAGTTACCACTATCGCCCTTTGGTGAAAGCCACAGCACCATGGCAGAAACATTAGGTTTTAATAAATCAACACGGCTCCGCCCAGAGAACCAAGATAATAGGCAGTGCAGCTTGGAGCTGATGACAGTATACCAAATCTTTGCAAAATAGATAGATAAAAAATTCGAATGAGAAGGAAAATGGTTTTGGGCAGTAAAAATAAGGAAGGATAGGGTTAATAAAGCGAATACTTACTCCCATAGATGAAGGTATAGGGCAGCAACAAACGCATATTACAATATTTTGGTAGTAACCTTCATCATGTGAGTAGATAAGATATATGGCAGAGAAATCAGATGTGCACCATGTGTATGGAGAGCCACAGTGAATCGGGTGTGGGGGAGGGCACAGTTGGTGGCGGATGGGTGGGTGGATACTGAATGGCTAATCAATAAGTATGGGGAAATAATATCTCTTGAAGTGGGGAAACATAGAAAAAGTAATAAAAATAAGTCACAGAAAGGAGACAAAAAATGTGTATTGAAAACAACGGGATGATAAAATTTGTACGTAAGTGAATAAATAAGTGATGGGTCTACTGGTAGGGTGTCTTATTGGAGGTTGAAGTCAGGTGGATGCCTGGTATTAAGGATATATGGGAAAACTAGTTCCAATCTGTAAAGTTATGAAGGGGTTGGGATTTCTGGGGCGATTTTGTGGAGAAAGGTGTACATTTTAGAGAAGGAAAATAAAAAGTTATGCTCACAATGAAGACTGTGGATAATGGACTTAAAACCAGGCAAGAATTAGGTGATTTTCATAGGTGTGGTAGGAGAGCTGTTGTGTGAAGGGTGGGTTGCAGGATGTGATATTCATTTTTGTACATGATCAGGTTGGTAGCAGTGGGATATGGCTTGTGATGGTTTTAAGAGAACCTGTAGAGTAATTGACTGCATACACTTCTGCAATCATTGTTGATGTTTTCTTGGTTATCCAAGTGGAACCGCATCAATTTCCAGATCACCACTGCAGAACCTCCCTCAAATGGATCACCACACATTGCATCGAATTAAACAGAGGGAAGACAGACATTGTATGGTTACCTGTTGACAAACACAATGCTAAAATGGTGATGTATGCTGAAAAATACCACCAAAAGATAGAGTTTTTTATTGCAAGATGAAATATATGGAAAGCTACCAACAAACTCTGCAGAAGATTTGATGAAATGTAGCAACGAAAATACATAAACTACCTTAGCTGAACCACGAGTCAAGTGGAAATTAACCGCTTCAAATCATCTGACACTACAGCTCCATTGTCTGCCAGAAATACATAAAGATGGTGAACAATTATGAGCAATTATCAGTGCATTTCAATCTTCGACATTTCTGCTGGCAAGATATCTGAAAAATAAGCTAAATAATGTGAGAAATTTGGCTTTTTCCATTAGAAATTTTTTCTAATTTTATTAACAGCATCAAGGACAGATGACTGGAAGAGAATGACTTGCTAGTAAGCTTTGACATCACATCACTATTCACAAACGTGCCAATCGGTGAAGCTATTAACATAGTCAGGTAATGATTAGAAAATCTCAGCCTGCCGCAAGAATGGGTGCCAGTTACTGAATTTTGCCTAAATTCAACCTTCTTTTAGTATAAAAATGACTTCTACTAACAGAATGAGGGAGTAGCGATTGGTTACCCTCTGTCTCCAATTGTGGCTGATGTGTTTATAGAAGCATTCTAGACTGAGGTCGTTAACAATTCCAACGTGAAACCTTCTTTATGGTTACAAAACATGTATGACACTTTTGTCATCTGGCCTCATGGGCAAGAATTCCTTAAGGCCTTTTTTCAGCACTTAAACAGTGATCACGATAAAATTAAGTTCACCATGGAAGTTGTGGTGAACAAAGAGCTTCCTTTCATGGATGTGGTTGGAAATTGGAGAAATATTGCTTCCTAGGCCACGGAGTATACTGAAAGCCCTTGCATACAAACCGCTACCTTCAAGCAATACCTCACCAGACAATAAAATTTGAATTTTAAGAACCATTCATGCATCCATAATTAGTGACGAAGTGAGCATATTTGCTGAAAGATGAATTTTAATGGAGATGTTTTGGGCCAATGACCACACCCTTGACTTTATCAAGAAGGCCATCACAACAATTGAACCTCAAACATTGCCTTATGCCCAAGCACCAACTGAAGAGACCAATGGGCAGCCCCACGGCAGTGTTACCCTACATACATGGGGTGACAGAACATTGGCTACCTTACAGAAAAAAAATATCCTTCCACTAGACAATGCACCTAGAAATATTTCTATTCTGCTTTTAAAGGTGAAAGATGAAGAGGAAGAAAACAAATACCCTACAGCTGTGGCCAGATATATATTGGTGAGACATGTCACATCATCAAGGAAAGGCTGAATCAACATATGAGACATTTAAAAAATAATATCTTCAGATCAGCTGTAGTACAACATTCAGCTGACAGTGGGTACGATATCTTAATAACACTAACATTCTGGCTCAGGAAAGCAGATGGTGGCCCAGACAGACACAAAAGTGTTAGAAATAATAATAAAAAATGATAATATGAACATGGACAGTGGGCTACAACTTGACTGATTATAATCATGTTTACTCACGTAAAGACGTCAATGGAGATGAGGAAGGAATTTGATGGTAGAGGAGTGGGGACTGTGGACAGATGCTCAAGGGTATCTTTTATCCTCTACAAATGTTGCAGGACGTCATATCCACCAGTCTGGCCTCCTCCAGTTTTCTGAAATCCTTAGCCAGCACCTACCCTTAGCCCTGCCAAAATCTTAGTCACTTAACACCTCACCACCCACCCTAAGTTAATCAGTCAGCCAGCAGCTAATGGGAGTGATTATGTGGTTGAAGCTCTTTATCAGATAAGAATCCTTGATCTCACACTTTCTGTCAATAAGAAGATCAAAAAACTCACACAGATCAATGGGCCCTCAAATATCCTCACCTCTAAATTCATCTCATTCCTAACAACCAAATTTTATAGTAAACAATAAATACTTTTCCTTTAGTGATCAAATCTATCATAAAATCTGTGGCACTGCCATGGGTACCCATTTGGCCACCTCCTATGCAAACTTCTTTCTTGCCTGTCTCAAGAAGTACTTTTTAGATCATTTGCATCTGAAACCCCTCATATGGCTTAGGTTCATTGATGAAATTTTGATGATCTAGGCATATGGGGAAAACAACACTATGAACTTTCTTGATAACCTTAACTTGGATCATACTGTGAAGCTCACATGGTCCTAATCCCACACACAGACCACCTTCCTGAATGTGTCTCTCTCCAATGGCCACCTCAGTCAACATCCAACCAACTATGTAGCATTAGCACCTCCACTTTGACAGCTTTCACCCTCCCTTACAACTTTGGCATTCAAAGCAATTGTGTATGATTTTTGCAGCAGTCCCTCGCCCACTATTTCAATAACATTTCCTGAGTCATGATATCCTGCAATCATTCAGATCTAGTACACAAACAATTATCTCATGCAACATCACAACCAGCGCAGCCCAACAATCACCCCAACCTGCACTGACTACCTTCCAGAGGCTGATGAACACCACAATTTCAGGTTTATAAGGGTAGAAGGTGTTAATTTGCCTTCATAATTATTTGTGTCATGCGCTAACTTTGGAGGAACACAATAAACGATTGTTAGAGGTATTTGTCGGGCTTAGAATTCACAGTCTAAAACTTGTATTGGACAAGTGCTTCTTTTTGCGTAGAAAGATCATGCACCTATGGCAGGCACATCATCGAGACGGAAGGAATCCAGCCAGATCCGCAGAAAATAAAAGTTGTGAAAGATTTACCTCCATCACAGACAGTCTGTGAGTTGAGAGCCATTCTAGAACTGCCAGGTACTAAATGAGGTTTATGTATAATTTTAGCCAGACAGTTAAACCAGTAAATGATCTACTCAAGAGGCGGCTACAGTATGCGTGGAGGAAAACACAACAGGATTCTTTCCAAGTACTAAAGAACAGGCCGATAAGCCCTCACCTCCTTTAGTACCATCCTTTAGTATCATTAGTGTGAACATGAGTGAAATAGTGTTAGAAGCAGTGTTAAGCCACATCACTTATGTGTCCCGCATGCTTACCAAATGCGAACAGAGATTGGGAGTGTTTGATGATGGTGTGGGAGGCAAAGCAGTTATAACCTTATATGTATTATTGGCAACAGGTCACCTGACTTGCCAATAGTAGCGATCTGTCATCCCGGCTGATGAAACTAAGGCTTAAGCTGGAAGGGTACAACTTTATGGTAAAATGTAGTAAGGGAGCCACTAACTACAAAGCCGATGCCCTATATTGACTGCACCAGATGCAATCCACAGAAGAACGTTGGCCCAGTGGAAGAGTTGTGGAGTAGTGAAACAAAGAAGGCTGTAATTAGAGAACAGCAAAAACAAGGTTTGTTGAAATACATGCCTCTCCCATTAGAAGCCATTTAGGGATACGGAGAACTCTACGAAAATCGAAGCAGCACCCGAGATGGATGTGGGATAATTGGGATGTAGTGAAATTTACCCACAATTGCAATACTTGCCAGAGGAACAAGATCACATAGCAGGGAACAAAATATGCAGTAAAAAGGAGAGAAAACATCCACAGTGCATCAAATTCGGCTCATGTTGTACTTCGTTTAGTGTGCAATCTTGAGGCAGGAGTGTAGCAGCAAAATCACAGGATTGGTAAGCCAGCGCAGATGTGGCTACCAGGGAGACTGTCAGAATTAAGGTGACACGTTTATTTGTTAATAGATAATGGCCTGGTTGTGAGTTATTTTGGTGATATTATGACTACTGTGGAAGGCAAACAATTTACAGTTCCCATTACCTTCGATTTGGGATACCAACTATTAAGAATAGTGGTTTGATTCTTTCACTTTAGAGGATATGCTGGGGTACCCCATCATATTGTGAGATGCTACCATGATTCAACTGCATCGGCCCTTCTGCCGTACCAAGTTAACACAGGCAATAATACCTTTGTATACCTTGTGCTGGAAAGTGATTTGCTTTTGCTAGATGAGATGAAGTGCCGCTGTGCCATGATAGATAACCAAGATTTAGAGTGCAAACTCTTAGATTCCGACACACATATTTGAAAGGAAAAAAAAAAAAACAGTCATGTTGCAGTCAGTGGTAGTAAGAAGGCCCTGTGAGGTGAAATTGCTACAATTGCCCAAAAGCTTACTCGATAATTGTGCACCAAGGACAGTAGAGCTCACCTATAGCAAGTGGACACATCTAGATAGCAACATCTATTTTTTGCGGTACCACGGAGCCTAAGACTCACCATATTATGTGAGCATCAGCACCTCTAGGACATTCAACTTGAGGGGACAGAAAAGTTGACATTTAGTCAGAAATGTAGGAATTATGGCTTGGATATAATTTTTTTAATCTGAACAGGTAGTCACCATGACCATGACCCTCCCAGAAACAGGCCCTGCTGGATTTATGTGAAGATTTAACAGTATTCACTATAGCCAGAGCAATTCCATACAGGGACCCACTCTGGATCGCACCTAGATCGTATAGCCAGTCACACAACAACCGATGTGGCCAATGCATTCTGAATTAAAGACAGCTGGGAACTTGACTGTCATTAGCTGACTCTTTATTGTTGTATACCCTTTGTAACTTGAGGCTGCTAATAAAGGCTTAACCTGATGTGGCCCTGACTTTCTACATAGCTACTAACCTATAGGTTTGGGACTGCTCAGAGATCTTGGTTAGTTATTGCCTGCTCTGGAGGTGTTTCCTCCTGAATTCTAGGAGAACAAGGAAAATGGACAGGGATAAGACCACGTAAGGGAACTGGAAGGGGTTTGCTTGGTTTTTAACTCTTGAATAGTCCTGTTTAAACCCATGATAGTGGTGGGGATGAACATTTACTTCATCGACTATTCTGAATGAAATAGTTCGTAACTGAAATATACCTATTGCTGGTTCTTAACTGATTGTAGTTACCACTCTTTATAAATAATCTATTTAAATTGGTTAAAATCCTTAAGAGAAATCTAAAAGGTTACTATGGAATGAAAAGTTGAAAGATCAAAGTATACATTTTGATTTTAATAACATTTGAGTTTGTGAAATTCTTCCGTCACTACCAGTATTTATGAAAGATAGTACTGAACGTAAATCAAATGTATATACCGGACCTTCTTTTTCAAACATTACAAGTTCTAATGTGAACACAGTGATGGGGTGGTTCCCAATCTTCACATCATAAACTAAACATTACACAAACAAAAATACATTTATCACACACAGAACATTGTCGCACATTTCGCAGACAGATGGCAATTCTTCTGCTTTCCCACAAAACTAAAACAGGCCTAGCAAGCCAGTAGTCTTACCGTTAAATATGCTTTCAAAATAAGCACAAGCCTCTTGAAAGAGAAAATGCCAAGACTGACCCACAAAAGTGGGAAAAAAATCTGTAAAATGATGATTTCTCTATACTGGCAGTAGACCACCTTGTTTCAAACACTAGGTAGGTTTATTATAAATGTGATGGACTGTCAAACACAATGAAATATGTATTATTAGATAAGAATAAGTGTGATTAGAGCTTACCTGATGTTATACTGTGAGTCTATTTTTTTAAAAGAAATAATCCTGCACTATTTCCCAACTACAATAATTTTATATTTAGTTTCCAGAAGCATAAACTATTTATTTGACAAATTAACCTGCCACGATAGCTGCATACATTACAGTGCCACCACACTGGGTCAGAGAGCCCAGGTTCAATTCCCAGGCCATGCGTACTGGCCAACCTAATTGGATTAGCCACCAATCTTTTCCTCATAAACCACACATTTCACAAACAAAAATACCCCCTTATCATTTCACATTTTGCTGGTAGATGACAATATATCTGCAGCCCCCCCCCCAAAAAAAGTCATTACTACAAGGCTATCAAGTCGGCAATAGTGGAATCTTGCTTTGAAAATAAGGTCAACCTCTGGAAGAGAATATACCAAATGACCTGCAAAAGTGAAAAAAATTCTAAATATAATGGTGATTGTTATGCAGTATGCCTGATGTATCTTATGTACTTTTCCCAGAAATTCCTCTTTTTTTCCTATATGAAACAACTTTTATTGGGAAAGGTGACTTAAACTCCCATTTTAATAGCTCTAAACATTAAAACAGATTAGTTTAGCTTAAAAATTTCATATTCAGCTAAATAACTGTCATAATATTTCATACTAAAATAATTGTTGCTACATTTGTAAGGCCACTGTAAATATTTTTTATGATCCACATTTCCTGATGGGGCTTCACAGGTGATGCCATATTTAGTTTCCATAATGTTCACTGCTGTACTGTGTAGGATCCAAATAGCAATGTTTAGATATGCTACCAGTCACAACTGGTTATGTTATGTGGGTGTTAATTGCTCTTAAATGGGCTCTTCATGTTTTCAGAATATAAAATAATCTTGTGCATTTAATTTTTTATTTCATCAACTGTACACTTTATGATTTTCTCTCACCCTCCTCCCCAATATTCTCACATAAAAATTCCATTATAATTTTCAACTTCTATACTAAGTTTGTAATCAAAATCTGTTTTACTAATTCACGTTTTGCAATATTTACTCACAGATTAAAATTTGTAAAATTCATGAGTGCCAAAAGAAAGGTAATATCTGACATTCATTAGTATCCCTATGTTTTAAAGCAATAATATTTTTTGTGTGAAGGACACAGGTCACACAGTCAAGATGCAAGGTAGGCCTCTTATAATTTTAACTGTTATTAATAGAAATCTATCTACATCTATCTGTACTCTGCAACTCTCAGAAAACTATGAGTGGTTAGGGGGGGGGGGGGGCTTAGGGGCGCGTCGACGACGGGGTCATTAGCGTATGAGTGGTAAGGGAAGCTTTGCACCTAAATTTATCTCTGTTCTGCGCATTCCAATCCCTAATTGTATGAGGAAAGGAAATATTCATGTGAGCATCAGTACACCACCTCATTCCCTGATCTTTTCTGTCGTGTCATTATGACATAGGCAGGGGACATATTTCACTGCATTTGTTATTGATAGAAGTTGTTCACACGTTACTTAATAAATTTATGTGGAAACTACATCATATCACTAACAGAGAAGCCAAGTCAAATACGCGTATCAATTCCGTGACTTTTTTGCAATGATTATGGCAAGTGGTTACAAAACGTGCAGCTCATCTCAAAATGATCAATCAAGCCCTTGCAGTACTCCTCCAATACTCAACAAAAATACTACAGATGTGGACAAACAAAAGTTTTAAATGCTATTTCCTCTACAGAAATTTACAGCTCTTCAAAATTTCAATTGCAGTATAGAATTAGTTTTCCATATTTTTATATTACATGCTGATTCTGTTTCTTGTTGCTTTATAATTTTTTGCCTAAGTACTAAAAGCATTCCGCCTTTCCAATAATTAAAAAGCTTAGTTTATGCTCATCTGCAAGTGGTGTCTTTTTATTCATTATTCAAATTACCTTGCATTTATTGCAATTTAATCTAACTGCCACTTAATGCAGCACATTTAAGTAATGTTGAGACCATATTGACTCTTTAAACAATCAGCAGAACCATTTACTTCCTTATAGGTAATTCATTCATCAGCAAATAACCTTAAATAGCTATTAACATTATCTCCAAGATCAGTTATAAATATCAGGAATAGAAATGATTATGTTGCAGATTCAACTTCTAAATTAAGTATGTGCTTCTCCTACAATAACATAACGCAACTACACAGCTAAGAAGTCATGCATCCATTCACAAATATGTTAGAAACTGAGACTCTTGCTTTTTTTTACCCACTACTGCCCTGGGCGGCAATTGCCCAGGCTCCATCACTGGTGTAGAAAGCTTTCTAGAAATAAAAAAAAAGTATCAAGAATCATATGATATGTGTCAAACCTCTGCTGCAGATGTAAGAGGAATTAGTCAGTAATTTACGAGGGTCTATTTGATCGTCTGACTTGCAAGTAACTGTGCAATTTGTCAGTCAGAAGTTACTTTTCCCTTGTCTAATCATTTACAGTACATGTCAATTTCTGTCACCTGTTGTGAAAACTCTTTTACTGGGATTCATCAGGACCTGGTACTTTCACGTTTCAAAATCTACAAATTTTCTAACTTTTTCAAATAGAAAAAAAAGTTTACAAATAACTAAGTTCTAGTAGATACCAGCATAGTAATCTGATAGCAGTAAACATAGTGAAGTGTCACAGATGGTGATACTTATAATCTGTGAGCTTAAGTACGAGGGTCATTCGATAAGTCCTTAGAATAAGGTTATAAAAATAACAATTTTCTGTAGATTTTTATTTTTCAATGTAATCTCCTTTTGGTCCTATACACACTTCCAAATGCTTCCTTAACTTTTCTATGCCCTCCAAAGAGTAGGATTTTGTAAGTTCTGCAAAATAGGCAACTATTTGGGCAATGACCTCCTTGTTCGACGTGAACGGTTGTCCACCGAGCCCTTTTTTTAAAGTTGGGAAATATAAAAAGTCACTGGGGCCAAATCTAGTGAATATGGTGAAACCTCTGCTGCAGATGTAAGAGGAATTAGTCAGTAATTTACGAGGGTCTATTTGATCGTCTGACTTGCAAGTAACTGTGCAATTTGTCAGTCAGAAGTTACTTTTCCCTTGTCTAATCATTTACAGTACATGTCAATTTCTGTCACCTGTTGTGAAAACTCTTTTACTGGGATTCATCAGGACCTGGTACTTTCACGTTTCAAAATCTACAAATTTTCTAACTTTTTCAAATAGAAAAAAAGTTTACAAATAACTAAGTTCTAGTAGATACCAGCATAGTAATCTGATAGCAGTAAACATAGTGAAGTGTCACAGATGGTGATACTTATAATCTGTGAGCTTAAGTACGAGGGTCATTCGATAAGTCCTTAGAATAAGGTTATAAAAATAACAATTTTCTGTAGATTTTTATTTTTCAATGTAATCTCCTTTTGGTCCTATACACACGTCCAAATGCTTCCTTAACTTTTCTATGCCCTCCAAAGAGTAGGATTTTGTAAGTTCTGCAAAATAGGCAACTATTTGGGCAATGACCTCCTTGTTCGACGTGAAACGGTTGTCCACCGAGCCCTTTTTTTAAGTTGGGAAATATAAAAAGTCACTGGGGCCAAATCTAGTGAATATGGTGAAACCTCTGCTGCAGATGTAAGAGGAATTAGTCAGTAATTTACGAGGGTCTATTTGATCGTCTGACTTGCAAGTAACTGTGCAATTTGTCAGTCAGAAGTTACTTTTCCCTTGTCTAATCATTTACAGTACATGTCAATTTCTGTCACCTGTTGTGAAAACTCTTTTACTGGGATTCATCAGGACCTGGTACTTTCACGTTTCAAAATCTACAAATTTTCTAACTTTTTCAAATAGAAAAAAAAGTTTACAAATAACTAAGTTCTAGTAGATACCAGCATAGTAATCTGATAGCAGTAAACATAGTGAAGTGTCACAGATGGTGATACTTATAATCTGTGAGCTTAAGTACGAGGGTCATTCGATAAGTCCTTAGAATAAGGTTATAAAAATAACAATTTTCTGTAGATTTTTATTTTTCAATGTAATCTCCTTTTGGTCCTATACACACGTCCAAATGCTTCCTTAACTTTTCTATGCCCTCCAAAGAGTAGGATTTTGTAAGTTCTGCAAAATAGGCAACTATTTGGGCAATGACCTCCTTGTTCGACGTGAACGGTTTTCCACGGAGCCCTTTTTTTAAAGTTGGGAAATATAAAAAGTCACTGGGGCCAAATCTAGTGAATATGGTGAAACCTCTGCTGCAGATGTAAGAGGAATTAGTCAGTAATTTACGAGGGTCTATTTGATCGTCTGACTTGCAAGTAACTGTGCAATTTGTCAGTCAGAAGTTACTTTTCCCTTGTCTAATCATTTACAGTACATGTCAATTTCTGTCACCTGTTGTGAAAACTCTTTTACTGGGATTCATCAGGACCTGGTACTTTCACGTTTCAAAATCTACAAATTTTCTAACTTTTTCAAATAGAAAAAAAAGTTTACAAATAACTAAGTTCTAGTAGATACCAGCATAGTAATCTGATAGCAGTAAACATAGTGAAGTGTCACAGATGGTGATACTTATAATCTGTGAGCTTAAGTTCGAGGGTCATTCGATAAGTCCTTAGAATAAGGTTATAAAAATAACAATTTTCTGTAGATTTTTATTTTTCAATGTAATCTCCTTTTGGTCCTATACACACTTCCAAATGCTTCCTTAACTTTTCTATGCCCTCCAAAGAGTAGGATTTTGTAAGTTCTGCAAAATAGGCAACTATTTGGGCAATGACCTCCTTGTTCGACGTGAACGGTTGTCCACCGAGCCCTTTTTTTAAAGTTGGGAAATATAAAAAGTCACTGGGGCCAAATCTAGTGAATATGGTGAAACCTCTGCTGCAGATGTAAGAGGAATTAGTCAGTAATTTACGAGGGTCTATTTGATCGTCTGACTTGCAAGTAACTGTGCAATTTGTCAGTACAGAAGTTACTTTTCCCTTGTCTAATCATTTACAGTACATGTCAATTTCTGTCACCTGTTGTGAAAACTCTTTTACTGGGATTCATCAGGACCTGGTACTTTCACGTTTCAAAATCTACAAATTTTCTAACTTTTTCAAATAGAAAAAAAAGTTTACAAATAACTAAGTTCTAGTAGATACCAGCATAGTAATCTGATAGCAGTAAACATAGTGAAGTGTCACAGATGGTGATACTTATAATCTGTGAGCTTAAGTACGAGGGTCATTCGATAAGTCCTTAGAATAAGGTTATAAAAATAACAATTTTCTGTAGATTTTTATTTTTCAATGTAATCTCCTTTTGGTCCTATACACACTTCCAAATGCTTCCTTAACTTTTCTATGCCCTCCAAAGAGTAGGATTTTGTAAGTTCTGCAAAGTAGGCAACTATTTGGGCAATGACCTCCTTGTTCGACGTGAACGGTTGTCCACCGAGCCCTTTTTTTAAAGTTGGGAAATATAAAAAGTCACTGGGGCCAAATCTAGTGAATATGGTGAAACCTCTGCTGCAGATGTAAGAGGAATTAGTCAGTAATTTACGAGGGTCTATTTGATCGTCTGACTTGCAAGTAACTGTGCAATTTGTCAGTCAGAAGTTACTTTTCCCTTGTCTAATCATTTACAGTACATGTCAATTTCTGTCACCTGTTGTGAAAACTCTTTTACTGGGATTCATCAGGACCTGGTACTTTCACGTTTCAAAATCTACAAATTTTCTAACTTTTTCAAATAGAAAAAAAAGTTTACAAATAACTAAGTTCTAGTAGATACCAGCATAGTAATCTGATAGCAGTAAACATAGTGAAGTGTCACAGATGGTGATACTTATAATCTGTGAGCTTAAGTACGAGGGTCATTCGATAAGTCCTTAGAATAAGGTTATAAAAATAACAATTTTCATGTAGACTTTTATTTTTCAATGTAATCTCCTTTTGGTCCTATACACACTTCCAAATGCTTCCTTAACTTTTCTATGCCCTCCAAAGAGTAGGATTTTGTAAGTTCTGCAAAATAGGCAACTATTTGGGCAATGACCTCCTTGTTCGACGTGAACGGTTGTCCACCGAGCCCTTTTTTTAAAGTTGGGAAATATAAAAAGTCACTGGGGCCAAATCTAGTGAATATGGTGAAACCTCTGCTGCAGATGTAAGAGGAATTAGTCAGTAATTTACGAGGGTCTATTTGATCGTCTGACTTGCAAGTAACTGTGCAATTTGTCAGTCAGAAGTTACTTTTCCCTTGTCTAATCATTTACAGTACATGTCAATTTCTGTCACCTGTTGTAAAAACTCTTTTACTGGGATTCATCAGGACCTGGTACTTTCACGTTTCAAAATCTACAAATTTTCTAACTTTTTCAAATAGAAAAAAAGTTTACAAATAACTAAGTTCTAGTAGATACCAGCATAGTAATCTGATAGCAGTAAACATAGTGAAGTGTCACAGATGGTGATACTTATAATCTGTGAGCTTAAGTACGAGGGTCATTCGATAAGTTCCTTAGAATAAGGTTATAAAAATAACAATTTTCTGTAGACTTTTATTTTTCAATGTAATCTCCTTTTGGTCCTATACACACTTCCAAATGCTTCCTTAACTTTTCTATGCCCTCCAAAGAGTAGGATTTTGTAAGTTCTGCAAAATAGGCAACTATTTGGGCAATGACCTCCTTGTTCGACGTGAACGGTTGTCCACCGAGCCCTTTTTTTAAAGTTGGGAAATATAAAAAGTCACTGGGGCCAAATCTAGCGAATATGGTGAATGCTGTAATAATTCCATAATTTTGGCCATTGAAAATGTGCAGGTGTGCACCTAGGCATTGTCCTGGTGGAAGAGAATCTTTTATTTTCCAAATGAGGATGTTTTTTATCGATTTCTTCACCTAACGAGTGCAATAATGATGAATAGTAAACTCCAGTTATTCTTTGTCTTGTTTCCAAGTAATTGATGTAGATGATTCCATGTGCATCCCAAAAAACTTGGACCATCACCTTGCTGGCCAATGTCACCTTCTTCTGAGCCAGTTCGCTTTCAAAACATACTCTTTAGACCATTCCTTAGTTTCTGGAGTATAGTAGTGTACCCATATTTTATTTACAGCTATCTATTGATGCGGAAACTGGTTAGGGCTGTGACAGAAAAGCGCCAAAACAGCCTCAGAGTCAACTACACGATTGCGCTTATTTTCCAATTAGAGCAAATGCAGCAGCCATCTTGCCAAAAAAATTTCATGCCTAATTTTTCATGCAAATTTTATTATACTTTACTTTGTGATATGCTGTTACCTCTACTATTTCATGCACTTTGATTTATCAATCACTTAAAGCCATATTGTGAATTTTGGCAATGTTTTCGGGGGTAGTCACTTCCACTAGACATCACTAACATAGTTTATCTTGTGTGGACGTCCAGCCATGTTTAAACTCATTTATCCAATTGCAGACAGTTGCAAATGCAGGAGCAGATATATCATGAACTTAATCCAGCTCAGCTTTGATCTCTTTCAGTTTTAAGCCTTTTAAATAAAACTGTTTAATCACCACTCAAAACTGATTTTTCTCAATGAACAACAGTTGTCTGCTTCAATCGATAATAACAATGAGCCCACGTGACAGAGGTAGCTGAGATTTTATCTGCCACCTAGCGAGTAATGATGCTTACTAATAAAAAATAGCTTTCAACACTGCGCGCTCCATTTCTTGAATTTTCTAAGGACTTATCCTTTGTAATAATTTAATTTTTATTGCCTTTAATTAGTATTAATTTTATTGTTTAACAGGAGGCTACAGGAAAAGGAAAAATACGTATTTAGGGAAGTTGCCACCAGAGTTTGCGCTTCATCGCAATTAAATTAAAATTTGTTCATCAACTGCAGAGGACGATTTTGGCCGCAACAGATCTTGTGGTTATCACAAGGAGTAATTGGTTGCAAGGATTATTGAGTACGATGTTTTAAAGGATCACAATTACATTTTTTGAGATACATGAAAAGTTTAATAGAAAGTGTATAATGCAGAGCTCTGTAGGAATATGAACTTGAAGGAGCAACAGGATGTCTGTCTGAGTGATGCAAGCCACCACAAAGAATGTGTGTTCGACAGTGTTTATTGTGGGCAACGAACCTCTAAAAGCCATATATGAGAACCTTTAGCCATGGCTCTTTGTTGTGAGTAATCCGTGAAAATCATCTCAAGACACGTAGCCTTAGACAAGTGTCAGTGAAGGTAGCCAACGAGAGGAAAAAGTGCTAAATATTTAAACATTTCATTCCCAGCGGTGCACAGGTAAATCAACTGCCTAGATTCTTTTCACTGTTATGAGCAGAAAGATTCCGGCCTTCAACTCGATGGAAAAATATTTCATCTGTTCCTGCACATTGTGGAAGGTTTGTGTCTTTATCATTGATCATCTGATGAGATTGCAGGCCGTGGCCAATTTCCTGAGGTGATGACACACAAAGTTTCTGCAATTCACAGCATTTGGTGGTACCTGCTGGTGGCGAGACAAGTCAACTGCTGACCAGAGCAGTGGACAGCAAGCTGCTGTAACACTGTCACTACACTTCACACCACTCCACAGGGTTTCATCACAGTGGTAAAGAACATTGTATATATCTGTCAGTAGCAAGTGACAAACAGGCTTCATATCCCAGAGAAATCAGAACAATAAATTCTAATGGTCTCAAGAGATCACTACAGCCCTTTAAAGCTAATCGCTTTTAATAAATGACGTTACATTTCAATTTCTGTTCAAATCAATGAATTCATCAAATGTTTGTTAATTTGTGCTTTGGTCATTCATTTATCCCATCCAATTTTATGTGAATGAACAGTTAGACCAGGGATGGCCAACCTGCAGGCCACATGTGGCCCGCCTTGAACATTTTTCTGGCCTGCGAGGTTCATCACACTTTTACAAAATATATTTTATATTTAATTTTTAGTGTTATAGTATCATTTTTATTACAATATCTATTTTTATATGTAAGAATAATAGTAAACACAATAATAACTCATGTTTCAATTTTCGCTCCAAAAAAATGTCTCTAGTGGGGCTATATAATTTTATATGCGGCCCGCGGAGTTTTGATGCACTTCCAAAGTGGCCCAAAAGATCGTTTGGGTTGGCCACGCCTGAGTTAGACATAAGAAACACACCCACAGTTTATTTTTTAAAAAATAATTAATGATCCTCATCAAATGAAATTTTACGAGTTACTCTCTATGGCACTTCAACAGATTACCTTGGATAAAACTTTGCTGACAACAATAAAGAGGATAGAAATTATGTAGATGGTTTTTAATTTTTTGATTTATTATTTTCATTGTATATTTTTGCTGTCTGAAATGAAAAAGGTCTGTAAATATTGATGTATTCTCTCCTACCGTTTGTTGGGAATATTATTTTAAAGCACCACATCAGAAATGTCTGTGAGGTAAGCTACTGGTTCACATATAGTCAGCATGACTTAAGAGAAGCATATTATACAAGATATTTTAGATTACAGGAGGCCAAGTTGATAGATCTTTTCTAAGATACATGACTGAGTGAGGTATCTATATACACTGATCGGCCATAACATTATGACCACCTACCTAATAGCCGGTATGTCCGCCTTTGGCATGGATAACAGTGGCGACACATCTTGGCATAGAAGCAATGAGGCCTTGGTAGGTTGCTGGAGGGAGTTGGCACCATATCTGCATACACAAGTCACTTAGTTCCCGTAAATTCTGGGGAGGGGGGGGGGGGCGATGAGCTCTGAAGCCAAGTTCAATCACATCCCAGATGCGTTCGATCGGCTGTAGATCTGGAGAGTTAAGAGGGGGGGGGCAGCACATCAATTGCAAACTCGCCACTGTGTTCCTTGAACCACTCCATCACATTCCTGGCCTTGTGATATGGTGCATCATCTTGTTGAAAAATACCACTGCTATTGGGAAACATGATCGTCATGGAGGGGTGCATGTGGTCTGCAACCAGTGTACGATACTTATTGGCTGTCATGGTGCCTTGCACGAGCTCCACTGCACCCATGGATACCCAAGTGAATGTTCCCCATAGCATATTTGAGCCACTACCAGCTTTTCTTTGTCCCGCGATACATGTGTCAGGAAGCTGTTCCCATGAAAAACGACGGATTCACACCCTCCCATCAGCGTGATGAAGAAGGTATCGGGATTCATCAGACCATGCAATGCTCTGCCACTGCACCAATGTCCAGTGACAATGGTCACATGTCCATTTCCGTCATAGTTGCCGATGTTGTGGTGTTAACAACGTCTGACATCTGAAATGAGGGGTGGCTGCCCAACCCCTCGGTGTTTGTACGTGGTTTTACCACTTGTTGAAGACACTCACCAGAGCACTCCTCGAACACCTGACAAGTCGTGCAGTTTCCGAAATGCTCGTGCCAAGCCTCCAGGCCATCACAATCTGCCCTTGGTCAAACTCAGATAGATCGCGCACATTCCCTATCTAAACACAGATAGCACGCTCACAGATACTACATGCACCGTGCATGTATCTGACTAGCAGTCATTCCTCGTCAGGTGACACTGCTATCGCCTGGACGGGTTTATATGGATAGTAGGTAGCTAGTCATAAATGTTCTGGCTGATCAGTGTAATTCTATACTCAGGTATCTATATAAATACCATGCTGTCCCAAGTGTGCTTTTTATAGATCAGCTTCCTCGAGATTATAAACACACGAACATGATGAAATTAATTCATAATAAATTTAAGAAGACAAGGTACTCGCTGAATTTATAGAGCAGTAGTTATCAAACAGTCACACTAACCACAGAAAATTAATCAATTTGATACTAAAAATATCGATTTTTACTTCCTGTGTCATTTCATTCAGTGCTTTGTAAAGGTTCAGGGAAACAGTCAATAGATGTAATTTCAAGAATTATTAAAACATTAATGGATTTGTCACTGGTTGCCATCTTACGTCACTACTCTGTTGTACCACACTTTCACTTATTTCTGCTAATGTTCACATTCTGTATTGATGTCTATATGCTTCTGTATTTTGTTGTTTGTACTGAATGCAATTTTTGTTCCTTGTTGCTTATTTTAAAGAGTATGTTTTTATTTTTCAACTCTTTGTGATTTAGTGGGCTCAGATTGTTAGAACATATAATGTGTTCTAAATTTTCTTGATGGCCTGTTTGGTGAGTTCTTTTCTGAATCCATTATTTTTTGCAAATTATAAGACTTTATTATACTATGTGATGTTATCATCCTTGGATAGAGGTGGTGTGCTTGAAATGTTAAACATATGCCAATGTGCTACCTTTTTTTTTTGGTTACTCAGCTTGTTTCCTTTTCCGTAAACATTCTAAACTATCGAAAACTGTAAGTAAAGTGTACAACATCACAAAAACCATTGTTTCAATGACTTTTTGTGTTAAGTTAACTATACACATTTATTTTAAAAATATGCTGGTATTTTTTCACCAGATTTCAATCAGCAGACTAAATTTTTTTAACTTTACTTAATTGTTATTACCTATGATACAGATGGTAAAGAAAATTATTATTATTAAATTAGAAGTGAGAGTACAAATCATTAGTTATGGTACTGCCATAAAGTAAGACATGTGACAGCAGTCTATCAGAACATTCAATGTCTACATGTACTTTACATCATAGCAGACACCAAGGGAATCTGTGTGAAAGTAGAACAATAGCAAGGCAGTCCAGACTTTTGTAGAAAATTATGTGATGATGTACCCACTTAACAGAGGATGATGGCATTAACACATTTTACGATTGGTGGAATATCAGGCAGGACATTTGGAAAGTTGACCAAAAGGATGTTTAGTATTTGGGACACACAGTAGTTGGTCAACATTTGAGATCCAAAAATCAAGGCAACAGAAGAAACACCTTGGAAGGAGGACATGTCATAATGTTCTCTGATGATGTAAAAACTAATAACAAGTAGAAAAATTATTGTTCTTGAAGTTACCTATGCGATGAGGCATTAAATAACTACTAAAATAAATCGTTCATTTGATCTTAAATCTTTGCATCAAGTGCTAGAGAATGTCCTGTTAATAAACTGAGATTGAGTGCCTGACACATTCATGTATCCTGTGCTCATTGCCAGTTGGTTATTGTAACATATGTAATTAACTTTTTGGCATAAATTTTGTATGTATTTTAACTTTTGTGCTGGAAATTGCTTCTTTGATAAAAAAAATTCCTAACATTACTTATACCCAAACATTGATTAACTTCCCTTTCGCCTCTCCAGCTAGAGGCATTGAATTATTACGCACTGTCTTGTCATAAAGTGTTTGAGAACTCACAAACATTTCAGTTGGCAACTTTAATTTATATCCAATTAATACTGTTTTTACTTACCACATCAACAATGAAGAATTTTCTACAGTAAATGTCACAAAGTTACTAGATCATTATTTGTATTTCTTTTGTCCTTATTAACCTTTAAACTCAATAAAGTTCTTAAAAATATCAGTAGTTTCAGAATAGTCTTGTTATTTTCTCAAATCTCAATTCATGATCATTAATCCTATGTAGGTATTGATCCTGAATGGTTTCTCTCATTACAAAGAGACCATTAATTAAAATTTCTTCTAATTCTGCTTATATTCACAACCAGTAGTCAGCAAATATCAAAATATTTTTAAGCATTGTGGAAAGCATTATCTTAATCATTTACATTTCTTTTGCTTTAAAAGTTGTACATTGTGCCTGGCTTAAAACTCTGTATGATGATCATACACTACTAAAGATACACCCAAAATAAGGTGTCCATTTTTAATACTGAGCAACAGAATTTTTTGCAAACGGCTAGATATTCAATAATGCCTTCAGTTTAATATGATTCCTCATAGGGCAATCCACACATGACTGGAAACAGACAAACCACTCCAATATGTAGAGAAGTGCAACTTACTTCACTTTATGATTGGTAGAATATCAAGCAGGACTTGAGGAAAGGATTTTGTAGAAGAAAGATAGTTATAATGTGATGCCAGCACACACTGTACCATTTTTATCACAAAGAAATGTATATGGTATTTCTGGCTGAGAGACCCAGAAACATAGTTAGGCTGATGAGTGTCAGAATTTCAGTTTATTATGAATTTTAGTTCTGTTTTGGCTATACATACAGTTTAACATAGAATCCAAACCAAAGCATCATACAGAAAATACTGATAGATATGACTAGATATGGCCATGATACTTAGAGCAAATATAAAATCCACAAAAAACACAAATCATTGTCAATTGTAGACAGAGGGATAAAATTCACTTCAGCTTCTTTATTCAGTTTCATGCGACATAAAATATTATCTGCAGAAAACCTAACAGCTTAAGTTCAAATTGAAAGAATTTATTCCTCAGAACATACCTTATCCTGTAAAAATAGTTTTCTTTTTGGATTTTGGAAACTGAAAAAGACCAGGAGAGGAATAATTGAATAAGGGAAGGGAAGGTCAAGGTTATTCAAAATCACTGATATGTTGTATGATTTTTCTAGGAACTATTTACAGATCTAAAATTTAGAAGTCTTTTGAAATCATACTGAAGTTTATTAATTAGCTCTTGAAATAATATATTTGTAGTTAACATTCAGAAATTGTACTGTAATTGGATGGTAAATAACTAATCCATAATTATTAGTTGGTAAGTCTTTTGGTTTTCAGAATGACATATTGTACAGTCCACATCCCAATAATGCTCCCACGTGGGATTAAAGATCCAGTCTAATAAATTGCAGTTGGTTATTGGCCATTCGTTCGCAGTTGCTTGTTAAAGATTTGTAAATGAAAATACCATCTCTTAACAACTGTTATTATAAAATATATTTACAAATGTTTAACTGCAGTTTGAGATAGGTCATGTTATTTCTGTTGAAAACTTGGCTGTCTTTAAGGAAATCATTGCACTTGTCGGACAAGATGTATCTAGATTACAAAATGTATGACAGTCTTGATCAAAAGAAGGTAAATTCTCTCATAACTAGTGTGGGACTACACAGAATGAAAACAGAGGGGGCAGGGGGCAGTTTACACATTTATGGTGAAGGTGTAACACATGTTACTTTATACTTTTAAATCTTCTGGCCAAATATTATTTTTGATTATGCTAATATATCTAATACAACAAAATATTGTTTTCTATGACTGAGTAGACATCAATAAATATCTGAGAGAAGCATTGGTAATGATGCTTCTCTGGATCACTTTTATCTTCAAGAATCACGAAAGCTATACTAAATTGTTAAACAAATGCTAATCATTAATTCTTTCATCTTTTTCACTGTCATTGTTGAAGACATCAGTGTTAAAAGTCTTATACCGTAACAAAATTGTCTCTCACATTAAATAAAAAATGTTTCACACAATTTCTTGTAATATTTATTGGAAGTAATTTTAGCATCTATAAACTTTATTATATATACATGTTCATATATGTAGAAACATCAATACATCTGAGTTCAATTGTCTCCTCACAAGTGAAACTTTATACTTTTAAATCTTCTAGTCCAATATTATTTTTGATTATGCTAAGAAAATTCCAACATGAACTGCAAACCCTTCATTCTTCCTTCTTTGCCTAAAAGAAATAGCACCAGATTCATATCATGTAGAGAAATATAAAAAAAATTAACTATCTTTTAGAAAGCCTTCATCTCCAAACCTGGAAATTTCATCAGGACACGTTTGATGATGTGGATGATTACTTTAATAAAAAAATTATTTTAAATTATTACAAGGGTTAAAATTTGGTTGTGTTGAGTTTTATTTTTGAAACTTCAGTTGCTGCTGTTAATGTTTTAAAATGTCTAAGAGTTGTGCATTCACATCACTTAAGACATTTGTTCTGCTAACTCATGGGTCTTGCATTGTTTCTGTCTTGGAAATTACTGCCGTTTATTTTAATTAACGAGTCAAACCTTCTTTCTTTAGAAGTCCGTGAAGCATAAATTCTTCTGTTGATAGTATTTGTATATTGAAATTTATGGTCGAGTTTCCTTTTTTTCTCTTCAATTTTGAGAACAATCATAACAGTTTGCTGAAGGATGCATAAATATGAGGATGGCCTAAAAATTTCTCAACTTTGACCATTGGTTATTCTATGATGCAATGATAAATTTACAGAATGTTGTAGGAAACTTATATTTGTAAATAGTGACAATTCTCAAATTTTTATTAAAATCTTTTCTTGTTCAGTGCAGTAGCCTAAAGTCATGTCTGAGAACAATTCTGGATCACTTTCTTACATTTGTTCTATTGATGATAGGAGCATTGTTTCACAAAATTTCCTTAATATCATGCAATCACATACATAAAGTTACATTCAACTAAAAATATTCAATAATTGTAGCACGAGTGACTTTAGAAAATATTTTGCAATAACTGGGAAACGACCCAGCCTACTGAACAATATGTGATACACAAAACAACCTTCTAGAAGGATAATTATAAGAAACTCAGCAGAAATACAGGTTGAGAAGGGCACCTGTGACTGTTCCAAGGGATGGGCCAACAACTTCAGTAAAGATTTTCCTTATTTTAATGAGGCTTGTTGACAATGGTGTCAGTCTGAGTGAGACAGATGTGCATGCCAAATACATACAATGGAGGATTTCATCAGTGGAAATGTATTATTCAGTGAGCAATTTAAGAGGCAGTTTATTCCAAACACCTCGCGTTGTGGAGACATGTGTGGAACAATCTACAAGTTTACAGAGAAAAGGCAAAACATGGGATCTGAAAAATAGTGGTGTATTTCATAGAATTTCAAAAGTGACATGGATTAACTATGAGCATTTTGTCGCTAATAAACTAGTGTTTAAAGTTTGTGCCTTTCACGGCCAACAACAACTGAGTTGTTTTCCTGAGGACCACCACTGGCTGCTACGGCCCCATGATTTTTACAACAGGGACTATGAGGTAGCTTCAAAGATAGAGAAGGCATAGATTGCCAGTCTAGCTCTGACTTTCAATTATAAGTTTTCTAACTTCGACAATAAGGATTCAATATTCAGTTTCTGATGTGGAGCTCCGAGTTTATACAACAAAGTCCAACATGGTCTCCAAACTTAGAGCTTCAATTGTGGTGTAGACATCATCTCACAGTACATTCTGCTCGATATAATTTTGATGGTCAGTCTCGATATGAGTAGCTAACATCTACCAGCAGATGGGAGCCATCTGATATCTCTCACCACTATACATGGAAGGCAATGTTGACAACAAGTGTCAATTACAGTATTTCATTGCAGATTGATGCTTCCTCATTGGCTACATCACCCTGATATCTCTCACCACTATACATGGAAGGCAATGTTGACAACAAGTGTCAATTATAGTATTTCATTGCAGATTGATGCTTCCTCATTGGCTACATCACCCATATGGTAACCACAGTTCTACCACCACCTTGACTCGCATCATAAGATTTGGCCCCATGCTCTATATAAAGTCATTACAACTGTGATGTGCTGAGAGATCATAATCCATTTGCATTCTTTTGGGCGTATGTTAATAAATGATGTTTATAATTTTCTGATATAAATTCACTGGGGTTTTACTTATAGCAATAATATTTTCCCGGCCTATTGCTTCTGCTTCATGTCATTTATTAGGCACAATATCAGTACAAAATCTTATTAAATAATTATAAATTTTTGGAAATCGATCCAATCACGCCCAGCTTCTTATTGATATTTAATTTGACCCCAAGCATAATGTTTCATGTAAAAATAATCTGCTATTGTTTATACGTCATAAACACTACACTTGTTTCCTTTTTTCCCAGCATGGTTTAGTACTTCAGCATTTGGCTACAGTATATATTCTGACAGAAATAAAAGTCCTATTTTGTTTTTATGATATCAATATATTTTCCATCTGATTTGCATGAGGAAGTAATACTTTTTCTCCTAACTGTGTGTATAGAGTAACTTGTTAGAACTGCACTGCACTTCTACAAGTTTCTTGGCGACATCTCACACTTGTTAGGAATCAACATCACTGCCCTCCTTTCCAGTACTAGGCCTAGTGGTCTGTTACAGTCTCCCTTCATCATTTAGTTGGTCTTAAACATATGTTTTCCTCTGTCAATATAATGTAGTATTTTGTGATCATATTCTGGTTTTGTTCAACCTTTTCACATGTTAAAACCAATTTTCCCTATACTGCCAAATATGTTCAGCTACCAATGTTACTTTTAATTTAAGATATATTTTTTATTCTTGACGTGATCTAAGAGCTCTTCAGTTCTAGTTTTCTCGGGAACTTCTTCTTTTTTTTTTTTTTTTTTTTTTTTTTTTTTTTTTTTTTTTTTTTTTTTTTTTTTTTTTTACAGCTTTACGCCTTGTCGACGGCTGAGGTCGTTAGAGGCGGGATGGGACTGGGGACAAGGAACGGAATTCGGCCATGGCCTTTTTGAAGGAAGCATCCTGGCATTCGCCTGGAGTGATTTGGGAAAACCATGGAAAACCCAAATCTGGATGCCCAGACAGGGATTTGAATCCACGTCCTCCCGAATGTGAGGCCAGAACGTTAACCGTTCACCCACCATGCTCGGTCCAGGAACTTCATTTTTACTGCAGTGAGTAGTCATCTTGTGCTTTTATTGTCCAGGCTTCAGCACCAAACATAAGAACTGGTCTTGCAATAATTTTAATTGCCTTAAATCTGGTGTACCTTTGAATTTTAGTCTGATTAAAGATTTGATTGTCCTGTTGCAATTTAATATTTTGAAACATACGTCTTCCGAATCTGTGAGGTGGTATCCCAAATATTTAATTGTGCTAACCTGTTTGTAGTTAGGCATTTTGGTAATTATTGGAGAGTATAATAGGTACTGTAATTTCAGATTACGTAGCTTATCAAAACTATTAGTTTTCATGGTAATATGATTTCAGACACCCTACTAAGATGGTCTTTTTTTTACTATATTAAAAGTAATTGCAATGACAACAGAATTAGTTTCAAATCTGAGTCAAGTAACCAAGATTTAAATTTAGTATGGTTTTCTGAAATAATCTAACAACAGTAGGATGTTTATTCAGTAAACAGTTAAGTCTAGTGGAGATCTAATCTGAAATCATACAGCAAACTGTCAGGTATGGAACATAAAGATTTTCTACTGTGGTGGTCAAAATGGAGTCTCTTTCCAAATATTCCCATAAGATATCAACTATTCACAAATGTATCCACTCTGACAAGGGCAACTGTCACAGTTTGATGCTAATATAAGACCTCCAATATGCCAAATTTTAGTGGAGCATGGCTCTGTGTCGGTAACAGGAATAAAATTCATATTAGTTGATGATTTTAATCCTATTTCAGACAACAGTTAATATTTTATACTTCATTCCTGAAATGTTGTGAGAGCAATAAACGATTACAACAGAACAACTGCCTACTGTGATCCTAGTGTTATTCTACAGATGCCATCATATTTAAGTGGTCATGGGGGGGGGGGGGAAATATATCTTTACCAAAATGTAGCAATTTCAAAACAAAATGGGGCAATCCAGATTTCAAGTGCATATAATCTAAAGTATGAATGAGCAGCGTAACAAAATACTAGGATGAACAAAATTGGAAAAATAAAATGTTTTAAAGAAGTATGTAAATACCTCCCCCTGTAATCAGGGAAATGAACTGAAGGATGTAAAACAATATTAACCTATAAGCTACTATTACTATTAAGCACAGAAGACCAAGCCTAAAACTTTGATCTACTAAACATAATAATGCGAAGATACATAAAAGCTGAAACGGAGATTATGAGGTAGAAATCTGGATCCAGTCCCTGCCTACTTCTGAATGGTCAAGTGCAATATTTCAATTCGGTGTAATACTTCCCAACCACTGATATGCAGGATTCACTTGGTGTGGAATGGAATCATGATTTTACTAATGAACTGAGAATCTATCTTAAAAAATAATCATTTAGCCTGGAAGCAAATATCTTCTGTGCAGAAAACACTGTAGTAGATATATAAGAGCGAAGTCTTTCTCGGCGTTGAGAATGTATAAACTGCTCTCGGGTGACTAGCCGAGTCAAGAGTGCTAGTCACCCGAGAGCAGTTTATACACTGTAGTAGATATTTTGATTTTTCCACTATGTTGATTTTTAATTAAGGTATTCTGTCATCAATCACTCATAGTCTGTTTGACCTATTATAAGCTTGTTGTTAAATTTGAGTGGCATGTCAATTTAACCTTATTACAAAAATGATAACTCTTCTTTGACAGCTGTCAGCAGACAAATGATTAAACATGCCTTACACTTTTTGCTACTCAAACGCTGTCATTTTTTTTTTTCATTTTATAACTACGTAAGTTATGCTAGGAATAAATTAAAATCATTCATATAACATTTATATGAAGATTCTGGTCACTCTTGGCAAATCTGATTACATTTCACAGTAACAGTGTATGCTGCTGATACTGGAGAGATGTAGTGTGACAAATAAGAGTGTTGCTTTCAATTTTATTAATTACAACATGGACTGAAGAAATGTTGAGCATTCCTATGTAGATCTAGGCTAGCTAGGTGTATATATGTTTCAGATGTTAATTTGTATTCTGTTCTTGGTATCATTGCAAATTTTAAGGTTTTTAGTTCATCATACTGTCTGTTAAGTTTGAGTATTTTTAATTCAGTCAAGGCATTCTTCAAGTAAGAAACTAAGACAATACCAAGAAGACAAAAGAGCATAACCAAATGGACTCCACCCAGTGCTCACCACAGTCTTCTGCTGAGACAGGGTTTGCATCCAAAAATTTCATAGTTTCGGTTTGTACCTCTTTTCTGCTGTTTATCTATAGTAAGTGATGGTTCCTTCCTCTATCATTATTTTCCATTTTAATTTTCCAAGCAGCAGCTATTGTTACCACCAAATCCAAGTACAATTTTCAAAGCACACTACAGGAATGAAATTTGGATGGTTTTGAGGTACAGAAAAAAATGTAAACAAGTGGATTGGAATAGATGAGTGAACAGAGGATTGGATTGATTGCATCTTCATACATAGGTGGAAATTCTAAAAGAAGATAAAGAAATCAGCACTACATCATCCTAGTAATGTGTGGTGATAACTGTTTTAGGCAACAGCACACATTAAGCAACAGCCTACAATATAATTTTTCCAGAACCCAGAAATATTAAAATGATTTATGGTGCAGCAGTGGCTAAGTGTAGATCATGACATATTTCATGTATCATGCAATCATGAAATGAAATGTTTATTGGCTAGAGCTGAAAGAACATTGTCCTAGTATACTTACCTTATTTGTTAAAAATAAATTTTTCATCAAATTCCACATACGGTAGTTCATCTGATCTATTCCAGTGTTTATTCAGTTGAAACCTTAATTAGAGGCTTACATCCCAGAGAGCCAAAAGATAAATATGAAATGATGATATTTGCTGTCAGTTCAGATCAATAGGGACAACTTCCTCGACATTCAGGGCACTATTAAATATTGTACAAGGATCTACCATATTTATTCATCAATGTACCGATCAAAAAAGCAGATCACTTTTAATGCACATCTGAATCCTATAAGCAACCAACATGTATGTGTTAATATGCTGAAAATTGGTTTCATATGTTGCTAAAGGGAAAAAAAAATCTTTGATCATTTTTGAATTTATGATTATTTTTATATATACAAAATGTGTACTGTACATATTGACCAACTGATTTACAATGGTTATCAATTACTGTTCACTCTTCTCACTGAATTGATACCTCTTTAATACATCAAGATTTATTAATAAACTATGTGTTGTATACTCTACATGTACTGATAGCATTTAACATAGTGGTGTAAGGGGTTAGCATAATACTGCAAGACAGGACAAATGTAAATTTTCCTAGTCATGAGGAACATTAATCTAAACCAAGACATTTATCATAGAAAGGGACTACCCACACCAAAAGCTAGCATTTCTACTAGATTATTTGAATAAGGTTTGTTAAAAATCTGTAGCAGTAAATTCAATCTCACAGAGTGTATATAATATGTATTTCTTTCTCAGTTCAAAGTTTCAATACATACTGTTGCTCAACTGCTGCATCATCTTCAATGCTTTACACAATCATCATCAGATGTTAAATTCTTACAATCTGTTTAAATAACTGATCAGAAGAAATAATGTACAAATATTTAGATACAGTCTGCTATAAGGTGATAGTTTTGTATCGACACAGGTCAACTGTTCATTCCAGTAAAAACAGATATATAATAATTTATAACAGCTAGTGCCGCTTTCTCTTTACACAAGCAGTATTCATGCTTGTGCACACTGTCTTCAAAACATCACATATTATGTAATAACAGTTGGTTTATCACGGCCAGTAAATTCTTGCAACCTTGATATCTGAAGTGCTATGGAGATCAGTGGTTCCAACACCTCCTGCGAAAAGAAAACTTTTGTTTACAAAGAGACAGCTAGTATTTTACTTGAAAAGACAATCTGATTAACTTCTTCAAAGAATTGTGGAATAAATTCATGCAAAATCAAAATTTGACAACAGGGCTTTATGCCTTATTGATATCAGGGTTATTAGGTGACCAAAATAATTGTGTCAAAGAGACAGCTGAAAGTGTGTAATGCAATTCACTATGAAGCTGTGACTGTAACATTGGAGTGCAGTTTACTGGGTACCTAGAACAGCTATGAACACAAAACTAAATGAACAGGCTTTGCACTCAATTTCCACAAACACAGAAGTTGTATGAAAGCAACACTGCAATGGAGCCATAAGCATTTGCCAAAATCCAAAAAGAAAAAGAAAAGAAAAAAAAATTGGTTCTGGGACAGAAATGGTTCTCTTCTGATTGATTTCCTAACTCCTGGAACTCCAATGCTGCTGTTGCCTGGACCATTCAAAGAAAACTGAAGGGAATGTTGACAAGTGCTGTCTGCCTGCTATCTGATAATGCTCATGCCGTGATTGACAGCTTTGTGCTTCTCGAAAGATTCAAGTAGGAATTTGTCAACTATATGCCATAAAGGCCGTACCTCACACCTAGCGATAATCACTGGTTTCTTAACATCAAGATACATTCTGTGGAATGACACTTTCACAATCATGACAAGATCAGAAATAAGTTTGAAGTTAGAAGTAGGGTCTCTGTTGTTTCTCATATACATTAACGATTTGTGCGACATAATAAGGGGGATGAAAAGATTATTTGCCGATGATGCTATTATTTATCGTGAAATCACAACCCAGGACAACTGCGCTTTGTTACAAGATGATGATATGAAAATAATTGTGTGGTGTAAAGATTGGCAGTTGGAGTTAAACGTTAAAAAGTGCCAAGTCATGCGTGTAAGTAAAAAGGTGATACCATTTAACTCTGAATATACAATTAATGGTACTGTCCTTAGAACGGTAGATTCCGCTAAATACTAGGGGTAACAATTCGTAATAATTTATCGTGGAATGAGCATATCGAGAATGTAATTGGGAAAGAAAATTGTATGCTTCGATTTCTAGGTCGTAATTTAAAACAATGCACTCTGGAAGTTAAAACGATTGCATACAAGTCACTAGTGTGGCCTCACTTAGAATATTGTTGCTCTGTATGGGGTCCTCATCAAAAGGGATTAATAGAGGCATCTGAGATGGTCCAAAGAAGAGCTGCCCAATTCGTGACAGGTATATATAGTTGGAGGAAAAGCTTAAGTGCGATGTTGAAGGAGTTAGGTTGGGAAGACCTGGAACACCAAAGGCGTTGCTCTAGATGGAAGCTAATTGAAAAATTCACGACTGACATATTTCAGAATGACAGCAAACAAATATTGCTACCAGCAACATTCGTATCTCGGAATGACTGTGCAAATAAGATAAGAGAAATCAGGGCCAGAACCGATTCTTTTATGTATTCATTTTTTCCACGAGTGATTAGGGAATGGAATAGAAAGGATTTACTGGGCGAGTAAACAAAATCCGTCAGGAGTAGCTTTCAATAAAACTCTCCGGTCATCCTGATGTGGGTTTTCCATGGTTTTCCCAGATCACTCCACGCGAATGCTGGGATGGTTCCTCACAATAGCCCACGGGCGCCTCCTGCCATATCCCGTATATCCATTCCAAACTATTACCTTTCCGGATAGGTGCAATGCACCCTCCGCCACACACTTTTAGTGAATTGCAGAGTAATAGGAATTCTATGACTCCAGGATAACAGACACTAGTAACTAAGCTTAACAATTGTTTAGGTACTGTAAGAACAGAGAATTTCCTGGTGTATAATTGATATGAAGTCTTGACGGGTGTTGTGTTTTCAAAACAAAATCTGCAATTACATTAGAATGAAGTTTCTCTGGGCGTTGAAAATTAATATAGTCTTCTCAGGTGACTAGCCGAGCGAATAGGGTGTTTACACACGATATTTTGGTGATCACAATCTCTGTCACTATCTTCTGGCAATTTCGCCAGAAGATGGTGACAGAGTTTCCGATCGCTGAAATGTCATGTGTAAACACCCTGTTCATTCTGCTAGTAACCCGAGATGACTATATTAATTCATTGCAATTGTTTAGGTGTTGATGGCAATACTGCATGCACCAGTTAATAATTTGTAATAGACTTCTTTGTCAAAAACGTTTTGAATGAATGGTAGACATTTTATTTTTAGTTTCTGGTCACATCTTACACACTACTCAAGAAAGAGGAGTTTTGATTTTTTACAAAGCCAAAAGTGTACAACTTCCATAGCATGTCACTTCCAAATTTTTTTCCTTATAATGTAAGCTATCTGAACAAAAGATAATATCACAAAGTGAGATCTGGAATATAATGAAAAAGATTCAGATGCTCTAATTTCAGTTTCTGGATGGTTGTAACTATTGCAATAGTAATGTAATACTATGACTTGTCATGCCGAAGGTCTGGGATGACAACTGAGAAATGCAGGCTTACACTTTCCCTCGAGCATAATGCTGTACCTTATACTAAACTGTCTCTGCTACCTCCTGAAAGCATTGAAGAACTGTTCTATTTAATGCCAGCATAATTTAATCAATGAAATATTTTGTTCCAAACTTCTGTATATTGTTATTCCAAAACTGTCTCTGGATTATGGCCAATAATGATGAGCCAATGTTCCACTCTTTACCCCACAAAAATACATGCATGAAACTCTTCAACTATTACATGATAACAAGTCAGCAAGTTCTGCCACACAGCAAAGTTTAAACTTGCATCAGTCAACTGTTTTGGTAGCCAGACAGTGCAGACAAACACCGTAGTCATACACTTCAAATAAAATGCAGTGAGAAAATCCACTGCTAATTCTCAGTGGCCACAAAAATTTGTCTATTTTTATCATCCATGACAACTATCAACACATGCACAACTCATATTCAACAGACGTTCAGTATTTTCAAATCTCTCTACCCATGGTTATACTTTTCCTTTAATCACACAGTTTGGACCATAATGTTTGACCATTCTGCCTTGGTTTGATTGTCTTTGGACTAACAATCTTATTAGAAAGTACTGCTTCCTTGAGATGTAAAATACAGGTTAACTGTGAACAAGAGAAAGTCAGTTGTGATAAATATGAGTAAGATATTCACATAGTGCAACCATTTGCTTGTGAGAGAGGCAGAAGATTAAATGTGTAGAAAGCAAGTTTTGTGGCCAAGGAGTGAAAAGGCTAAACTAAGAGTGTAGAACAAGGTGACAAAAGCATCTAGTTTTTACCATCAAGTTCAAAACATATGTAACAAGAGTTGCTTCAAAAACTAAGCAGATAATATGAAAGACATATCTCTTCCCTATCTTGATATACAGTTTAGGGGTCTGCGTGGTTAAGAAAATAGACGTAACCAAATTGCAAGCCTATAATTTTCTGGTATAAACTATGCAAAAAATGATAAGGAGGAAATCAGGATTGAATATATAAGAAGAGAACTGAAGGTAGATCTGATACTGGAAGAAAGATAGAGAAGTGCAAGGCTAAACTGATTTGGCAGTATGAAACAGTTACAAAGGTGTTGAACACCAATGAATGCAGTATCTGGCAAGGAATCTGCAAGCATCAAGATCATTTGGACATCCTAGAAACCGGTTGCTAATCCAAATCGTGAATGATTTACAGAACAGAATTGATGAAAAGATAAATAGAAAGAAAAAAGTTATCACGACAGAAATAAATGGAGACAACATTTGAAAATATCTATCAAGCCTCTCTTGGAAGGATACCGAGATTATGATGATTGTTGATGATGATGATGATCAGGTGCAATCTTCTAACAGAATGTCCACACCATTCACAATGTTGTTTGCTTTCAAACTTGTCCCAGCGTATGACACATAGTAACAAAACTAGCTCCAAGGAATCCTGTTCACGCATTGAAAGCTTTTTAAGGTTGTATCTAATCCTGTTAGCATTCAGGCAGCTTGTAATTATTTCTGATCACTCCTAATGCTGGTAATTTTACCATCTGCAGTAATCAACTATATGACAAATAACACGTACATTGACAGTCATACATATTATTTCCAAAAGCGTTTTTGTGATGAGCCATCTTTCAGCCTACATACTCAACCAAAATCGATAAATGAGGTATCATTTTAAAGATCAAGTTCTTCACTTCGGTAAAATCATTAAGAAAGGAATTTTTCAAAATTCAACCCTTAAATGGCAAAATTATGAACAATCGAGGTCACAGGTATGCGATAATCCAGAAACAAGCTGCTAGGCTGTGCTGGCGCCGATAAGGAGTGATCACATTACTGCTATATAGCAGCACCACGTATCACAGAGATACTGATAAACTGTGAGTGTTTTCTAGATTAAGGAGCTTTCCAGATATTTCTGTTCCTATTAGGGAAACATTTCATTATTTCTAATTGTTTTGTAAGACATGTTTTTTTTCTATGTACCTATTTCAATTGAAAAATAAACAATTGCTACAAATGAGTCAGTTCTTCTTTCATCTTGCTATTCATCACATATCATTCACAAATTTTTCACACAGGCAACCTAGGACCCTTTTATTATGAACAAAGACCACCTCACAATATTTTACATAAGCATCAGTATCACACCACTTGGCTCTTCAGTCTCTGTGCAAACCTTACACACCATCATTAAAAATGACTTTTCAACGTATCAGAAAGATCCTAGTTTTACTCCCCTCTGCCCCTTTGATATATTTTTTGTTTTTGCTTATAACTTGGTTCTTAACCAATTTCCTATATCAATTCATTATTTTGTCTTCAGGTAATGAGTTTATTTCTCCTTTTAATTTTATTTTTTGTTTTTTGCTAGGCCTCAACAGTTGTGTAACAGTCACTACATGAAGTGCTTTTGTTTGTAAAAAGAATTACTTCTTTAATATGGATATAGGGAGTCACTGCTGCAAATGCCTAGACAATTATAGAAAACTATCTGTAGACTGTAATGAGGGTGACAGGTGCGCCAGCTTCAGGATTTGAAACTGCGCTGAACTAGTCCTCCCTTTACAGCTATGTTCCACTACCTTGTCCACACCTCAGTGTCAATTACTATCTACATTCTCTGGCTTCTAATCAATCAAGTGAATCTGTCTTATGGCTGAGAGCACTGTGACATCATGACAGTGATTTTACACTCAGCATCAGGTTAGCTGCTTTAATGCCCAGAATTGGAAGACATTTTTTTCATTCAGGACTTGTCTGGCAGGGCACAAGAGATGGTGGTGGTGCTGGTGCTTGATTACTAATCATCACACTGTGTACCCAAATTTCTGTGCAGAGTGTGTAGAGTAAGGGCAAGTCACACTTTTGATTTGTCTCACAGTATAGTTAAAAATGAAATATTCCTTCTGCTCCATTGTAGTTGAAAAATCAAATAATATATGCACATACATTGCATAAAAATAATTCCATCAGTAATATCACCATATTCTGCAAACAAATTTTAGTAAAACTTTATTTAATGGATAATGATTTTAAATATATGTCGTCATAAAAATTCAGTTTATTAATATATAACTTACTTTAGATTCTCCTACATAGTTCTTGGGTTCATAGCTTTCAATGTAAACTCTGACTGTCGCTCCAGAACTTCCTGTACCACTCAGTCGGTAAATGATCCGCGAGCCATCTTCAAACAGAACTCTAATGCCCTGCCAATGAAGAAAAGGATTTAGATATAACACAATCATAAAAGAATTTATTATTAATGGTAAATAGAAGAAACTATCTATAGATAATGCAAAATTAAACTACTAAAAAAAAAAAAACAGCTAGCACAGCTTGGTGTATGAAAAAAATAGTGAAAATATAGTGTCAACATACTTGCTATGAATGATGGCCATTCAACATGCAAATAATTTATTAATATCCCACACTCAAAAACAAAGATTTGTAAGCACCTTAGAATTTTATCAAATTCTAGATCCTCACCTTTAGGTATGGGGGGGGGGGGGGGAAGCTACCTCTTCAGTAACAGATAGTTTCATTTCATATATAGGTTAGGAGAGTGAGGCTTTATATAGCATGCAGATACTATGACCAAACAGACTAAATAAATCCTTTTAGAAGTAGTAAAGGTATTCAAAAGTTAATTAAAGACCTAAATAAACTTCCTATAACAGTAAGAAAACATTATCTTGGTAGGAAATAGGTTAATTCCCATAAATTCAATTTCTAAACAATAAACTTTGCTATAGCTCAATTTCACCATTTCTAAACCAATTTAAATGCAGTAAAGACTATCAGTGTTTGATAAAAGCCCTATATAAACTTTGTATAACAGTAAACAAACTCTAAATCAACCAGAAATAAAATAATCATTAATAATCCAACTTTGAAACAATGAGCTTCTACTTTGTGAGCATTTCGTCATTTCTAAACCGATTTTAGAACAATAAAGTGGCTCAACATTTAACAAAAACACTAAATTAACTTTCTATAATGATATAAAAACTTTCTACTAACCTGAAAGGTGATAATCCATAATAATTCAGTTCACCAAACAATAGATTTCTGATATTTGGTATTTCACTATTTCTGCACACTTTTAAATGAAATAAAGTAGTTTTAAAGAAATAATAACTCAATTAAAATATAAATTCACTAAAATTCCGTAGTTTCTGGCCGTGTAAATAATTTAAATCAATTTTTAACACTTCGTTAGATGCACTTCACTTTTGGCATTTTTTATCACAGAAGCCTAGAAAGCTTTCGGAATAAAAAGTAGATTTCTTGAAAGACCCAAAAAATCTAATATCACATATATTAATTTCAAGTCATTCCATGCAGTAAAACCGATTTTATAAAGATTTTAGAAATTATTTCACAATGAAACCATGTGCCGAGTTTAGGAATTTATTACAGCCAATCGAAGTTAGATGCAGAGATAAAACAAGAATACGTAATTTAATCCAGAGAATATTTTGGTAATTTTTCATTTTTGATAAAAGTAATAGAAGTAAAGTTATTAAATTAAAACATACATAGCATTTTTGTAAATCTTGTCAAAGCTGTAATTCCACTATCCGGGCATCAATCTTAATAAAAGTTACACCAGTAAACTCAGGACTTTTGGGAGAACACGTTGATAGTAATAATATTTAGATAAATTACGATTTGGCTGAAATGACAAAATATTGCAAGTTCGAAGAGAGTAGTAATTCCCCTGAGCAGAAAGTAGTTCGCCTCATACGCTTAGGATAAAATAGATCTTTAAAACTAAATGCTTATACTCACTGCATATACACTGTTTCTCTATTAAAAAAGTCTAAACACTGTCAGCCTTTAATTTCCGTATATCTGTTTGGTTACAGAGTTGGCTAAGACCTAATTTTTCTAAGTGGTAGCAGAAAGCTGCCTTTTGGCTGTGACATCATAGAACCTATATAATCTGGTGCGCATTGGAACGGCCATCTTTATTCGTTTGAGAGCTGAGCAGTAATGTGCGTATAGTCTGTGTGAAGGTCAGTGCGTTTGGGAGGAAGGCAGTTAAGCTGAAGCTACCGAGTCGGCCATCTTGTGACTTCGGGGTATGGCGGGCTTCATTTGTAACATGAACTGGTAAATTTCCATCAGGGGTTCAGTCGGTTCTAACATCTCCCCACAACTTGCAAACTTTTGGAAAAGTGTGTTCGATTCGCCAATTCAACTTTTAGAATGCTATTTTGAACTTTTGGTTTTCTTTTAAATAAATTTGAAGATTTTGGAAAGTGAACTGTTGTTATTTCGTAGTTATCTGATCACCTTTTCTCTATTTATGGGTTAACAAATATTGTGGCGACCTCAAGCATTCAAGTTGAGTATCCTGGCTACATGGTCAAGTTCAAATTATTTCGTAAGTTTTCCATAGTACTGTGAGTTATCATCAAGAGTAAGTTGAGGCACTAAGGCTATACTTCAACCCCAGTATCAGCCTTGGGTCTTACAGATTCCTTTGTCAGTGTTTTGCTGTGTACAAATAGGAATTGCATGAAGTTATGCAGTCAAGAGAACCCATACAGTTGTACAGTAACATAAGGTAAAAGCAGTAGAAACACTGTCAGATGTGTGTACGATACATTGGTGGTTTTTTTCTGCAGGTGAATAGAACAAGGTGTTACAACTGATAAAAATGAGGCATAGATCATCATATAGTTCCTGCATCTCCAAAAAAAATCATCAAAGCTAATTCATGTTGACATGAAAGCTGTTAATGGGCAGGAGATATCATCCTTTGAGAAGATAGCCAAATTAAAAAAGCAATTCCAAACTGGTCATGTGACAATCTTTACAGATAAGGACACAGCAATGGAGAAAGTGAGTGAACTAACAAACAAGAGGATGCTCAATAAAAGTGTCAAGACCGTAAATGGCTTTAACACATCACTTCTGAAGCGAGCACTTAATTCAGGCCGAAAGTGCAGTATTCTATAAAAATGGCATATGCAATATAAGAAATGGTAAATGTTTATGGCATGGTTGGCCTGGAGACCCTGAGTGACAGTTCCAATGCCCACATATTCCACCTCTGTTGCCACTGGACCTACAGTTTTACGTAGAATCTGAGGCAACGAGCATCGAGGTGTTAACACAAGACCAATGATTAATCTGCAGCAACACTTGAATTTATAATGGACAAGAGGTAAGGGTGCTGAATAATGATGTAAACTGGTAACTGAAGTTTTTTTTCTTTTGTCCCACTTTACAGAAAAAATTCAAGCACACATTTAAAAAAAATTAAGGATATGCATGAAACAATAAATCAAGAAATACAGAAATTATACACTGAACATTGTGTACAGTTATGTAATTTAACTAATAATGGCTGGAACTGATGAACACAGAAAGACAAACGCATGTAACACAATATTTCAGCATTGAACCTTATTCTTGCAAGGAGATGAGACACTTAGCGAGGAGGTCAGATGTGATTACACTGACACCTCCTGAGTAAATGGGGAACTCAAGTAGCAAAGCCAGGGTGGCTGTGATGGTAGTGGAGTTGGATAAGAAAATATTGAATTGATAACTCTAGAGAAATAACACTGTAAGGAGCGGAGGAGTATCACAAGTAATGAACATCAGAGGATATAAATATTGATAGAGAATATTAAATTTAATATTTATAAAATTTATGTATATGAATGAATAATAATAATAAGTATCATATTTTTTAAGCCATCACTGATTAATCAGCTCCTTAAACTAAGAAAGCAAAAAAAAAAAATCACCATTTCATTGCAGTATTAGTGTAGTTTGATATGTGCTTGCAAACACATAATTTACTAATATAAGAATGAAGAATGAGCCTTTTGTGCATGATATTAAATGTTCACAAAAAATTGAATAACTGTAGTTACCTGTTTGGTAGCGACACTACCATCAATTGGATCTGTATACTGGAAGTTATCTCCCAACTTTACAATATACGTCTTTCCTTTTGATGTCAGCTGTTTCCCTACAAAATCCTTGGCAGATACTAAGGTTTCCAACTCTGTCATCATCTGGTTACACGGAGCAGACTCACAGTTTTCATAATCATACCTATAATGGATGAACATGAATTACTTCAAAGCAAAACTCAAAGATTTTGCAATGGCAGCAGTGTTCTATTCCCAATTTGAGAAATTATGACAAACTGTACACAATCTGTTACGCTCTCCTGACGTGGGGGTATTTTGCAAGATTCTGTGTAAGCTGTGACCATTACTGATACACTTTATACTACTTGAATCAGATGTGTGAGATGCTAGGATTCTTTAAAACAGCCACCAATCTGCTAATTTAACCTGTAACAGCTAACAGGTGAGAGGTTGTACAGTCTAATAAAAGGTCACTTCATTGAAAACTATATATTCTGAAATTTTTTGTAGCATAACTGGTATCAGTTGTAAGGCTAACGAAAGGCATCTGATCTACACATCCGTTATCGAAAACTGCAGTTTTCACCACTCCCCATAGTCGGTGAAAACTTAAGAAAATACCTACAGTTCATGATAATATTTGTAGTAGTTCTCCGTTGACTGGCAAATGTTAGAAGATGTCGTTGCCTAGTATGGAAATTTTATAAGTCCCATACCCACCGTCCAAATTCTATCACCCACAGGTGACTATAGTGATGTTTTTACAGAGACATGGCACACGCGTCCTATACGAACCAAGTAGGTACTGCTGGAAAGTGGCGCTTCAAAACTGCTCCCTCAACATTACCTCCCAAACGGAATGCTGGTTGGCTTCTTATAGCTTTGGCTAATCTTTAGCTGACTTGACATAGAACAATGGTGCGTTCCTGCAGGGAAATACTATTCTCTGGTGAATTATAAAAATCCCACATTCTCGTGGTACACAAATTTTAGTTAGAGTTTCCCGAAATTTTAATATGTCATAGTTTAATTTATTTAGAATCTTTTAAGTCATGACAAATTTTCTCATAGGTTTACTCATTTAAGAGTTAATAATTTTTAAATGTTACACATGGCGATGTCATAAAGCTTTGATACTAAAATTCCATTTTTCTCCCTTTAAATCTGGAATTCCTGCTAAACTGTAATATTATTATTATTAAATGAATTTTTTTCTCTCATTTAAGCCTACTCTTATCTTCCTAGCTCTTTTATTTAAAAGGTTCAAATTCTTTGTTTTTGAAATATTTCCTTAAATAGAAATAAAGAGCATACAAAATACACCTTAAAATGATCATCATTCTATGCTTTCTTAGTGGAAATGAATGCAACAAAATTCATTATGACTTATTAACCTTATTTCAATCTTATGTCTTTTACAAAAATGGTTTAGAATCAATTTTAAAAAATGCTTTACTGTTAATAAATGGTTATACAGTTTTTTAGTATACAACTATATGAGATTTTAGCAAGATAATGAATGTTTAACAAGGTTATGTTCTGAGCTGAAAAGTAGTACTAAGAAAATGATTATGAAAGTTATTTTCTATATGAATTATGTGTAATAGGACTCCTGCTAAACAGTTTAGGCAAGATAATAGGTATATACACTGAAGAGCCAAAGAAACTGGTAAAGGCATGCCTATGGAAACAGAGAGATATGTAAACACTCAGAGTACGGTGCTGCAGTAGGCAGCGCATATATAAGACAACAGGTGTCTGGTGCAGGTGTTAGATTGGTTACTGCTGCTACAATGGCAGGTTATCACGATTTAAGTGAGTTTGAACGTGGTTTTATAGTCAGCGCACCAGAGATCGGACACAGCATCCACAAGGTAGCGGGGAGGCGGGGGAAGGGGGCTTTTCCTGTACAACCATTTCACGAGTGCGCCGTGAATATCGGGAATCCAGTAAAACATCAAATCTCCGACCAGAAAAAGATCCTTCAAGAATGGGACCAACGACGACTGAAGAGAATCGTTCAACATGACAGAAATGCAACCCTTCCGCAAATTGCTGTGATTTCAATGCTGGGCCATCAACAAGTGTCAGCGTGCAAACCATTCAACAAAACATCATCGATCTGGGCTATTGGAGCAGAAGGACCACTCCTGTACCCTTCCCGAGTGCATAACACAAAGCTTTACACCTCGCCTGGGCCCGTCAACACCAACGTTGGACTGTTAATGATTGGAAACATGTTGCCTGGTCTGATGAGTCTCGTTTCCAATTGTATCGAGCGGATGGACGTGTACGGGTATGGGGACAACCTCATGAATTCACGGACCCCACAAATCAGCAGGGGACTGTTCAAACTGGTGGAGGCTCTGTAATAGTGTGGGGCATGTGCAGTTGGAGTGACATGGGACCCCTGATACGTCTAGATACGTCTCTGACAGGTGACACATACATACACATCCTGGCTGATCACCTGCATCCATTCGTGTCCATTGTGCATTGTGGATTCCGACGGACTGGGGCAATTCCAGCAGGACAATGCGACACCCCACACATTAAGAATTGCTACAGAGTGGCTCCAGGAACACCCTTTTGAGTTTAAACACCTCCGCTGGCCACCAAACTCCCCAGACATGAAAATTATTGTGCATATCTGGAATGCCTTGCAACGTGCCATTCAGAAGAGATCTCCGCCCCCCCCCCCCCTCTCCCGTACTCTTAGGGATTTATGGACAGCCCTGCAGGTGTCAATTCCCTCCAGCACTACTTCAAACATTAGTCGAGTCCATGTCATGTTGTGTTGCAGCACTACTGCATGCTCACAGGGGCTCTACACGATATTAGGCAGGTGTACCAGTTTCTTTGACTCTTCAGTGTAACAAATAGACTAAGAATAAATAACTTAAGCATGCAGCAAATTTTCAGTTGAATAGAATGCTAATAGATGTAGCTGCAATTATTTGATTACTGGTAACGAGGAGCTGAAAACACTTCTGATATCTTCAGAATACCAAAAATCAAAATGCTATGCAAACAAAGACTTCCATGGCCAGAAAACTAGTTCCCACATTCTCCAAGTGTGCCGCATCTAGATTGGCTGGACTGATTAAAGTATTCCGAACACCAAATGTCGCAGATGAAATGTTTTTTGTGTTTAGTAGAGCATGTGTAACACATCTCAGCATAGTTATACCCAAGTAGAAGGTAGAAGCAGGTTGGCTGAAATGTTGATTATTTAATACTAGGACACAGGGCCATGAGGGAAGCATGGAAACAATCAATATACTAAGTTCCCTTATCATCAACAATTTTGTAATGGTCATAAAGAACCCCTTCTTTTCAATACAAAAAAAGGGCAAGCTAAAATGAAAGCATCCAGTATAGCTGAAAATAATAAATCTCAGAAACAAATGAGCTCAATTTTTTTTATATATAAAATTTTATGTATAATAAATTGTTCTGCTGTTTATGGAACTTTTTAGTATCATCTGAAACAGTATGGAATAGCAGGGGACTAACACTGAAAATTACAATGTTATTAATTTTTATGTTTGAAGTGCATTTTCAGTCACTAAGTTTGCAGGAAATAAAACTGAACTTTATATCATCTATTTATAAATATGTAGAGAAAATCTTCTAGCTTACATCCAACATGAATAACATTACTCCCAAGTCTGACCTTGGTACTAGCTAGAATAATTTTTTTAGCAATGTTTCTTTAGTTCAGAAGTAGTAGTTTCTTTCAGTTGCATCAAATGATTGCTAGCAGAAGCAACAGTTAATTTATAGGAACAAGCTGAAGATTTAAGGCAATGAGCATGAAATTACCATGTTAAAAGGGATGACCATCACCACAAAATATATAATGGAAAGTAAAATCTATGAAATGAAAATGTGATGAAATATAGGGAAAAAATCATCTGAAACATAGCACTTTAAAAGAAAAGGCATAAAGAAAATGGAAAAAATATACTACAAATGATTTATTTATAAGTGTGGCTGGAAATTTATGGCCATAGGTGGCAATAATAATTATTCAGTTTTGTAAACATAAATACTGTGACAAAATCACATATATTTCACAATAAATTACTAATTAGATTAATATTAATCCCAGATATCACATTTTAATGTAATGATGTTACATGATAGTTAAGTTAGAAGATTTTCTCTGCATATTTGTTCCACACAGTGTGATGGTCAGATATTGGCTGCAGGTCTGAAGTCAAAGCTGAGAACACTTGCATTCATATAATTACACATTTGGCTATAAGCAAATATGAAACTAAACAAAAATATAAGAAGACAGAGAAACAAACTGAGAAAACAAACCTTGTAAAATAGTTACGTCCATAAACTTGCCAATGAGCATTAAGAATCTGTTCCACTGACTTCTTCTGATTTGCAATTACTGACAGCCATGCCAAAGCAGCCCAGACACCATCCTTCTCTCTTATGTGGTCAGACCCCGTTCTGAAAGAAATTATTTTACACATAAGTACTGATATTACTACAATGAATGCAACTAAAAATGAAACGGGAACCTGTTTATGGAAGCAATAAAAATGTTTCAAACTTTGTAAATAATATTTTTTCCAACACATTCAAAAAAGATGAAAGCAAAAGAAATAAGTGCCTACTGAAGACATATTTCAAGAATAATTTCATTTTTCTCTACATCTCAAAAAGATAGTGTGTACTCAAACCAGTGAATCAGATTTGCTTGTTAGTATGGTTAGAAATATGAAATAAATAGCTAATGGCAAATATTATGGAACATTTACCCAAATTCAAGCAAAAATTTTATAGTTAGTAAAACAAGCTCAAATGGGTATGAATGCCACTCGCAATGAGATCCTATAATTTGTACAGATAAAATTATTTCAGGGATTTTAATTATTGTTCATTACTCAGTATATTTTCAATAACTTTTTGTATGATTTACAAATTATGGAAAGCTGGTCCCCTTAACCTACCTCTCAGAACTTAGTGTACAGATCTAGATAAGTGGAGAACCATGAACTCTCCCAGGATAATGATACCAAGGTGGAGGCAGAATGATCAATGCCAACTACTGTTGCTTTAACACATAAGACTTTCTTCCCAAATAATCATCACTTAAAAGCAGGCTGAATGAGCATTGAGAGTCAATCTGCACATCCAGCTCTGGGAAAAAAATCCTCCGTTTCATCAGGATTTGTTCAAAGCGTCACTGTGTTTACTGAGTTATGCTGTTAACCAATTTAAAAATTATTTCATTACTGATAACCAGCATTTTCCAACTGTTTCACCTGCACTGACTTAGGTTTGCACAGTAATGCATTTGCTTACTGTATTTCTTCTTGTAGCAAAGCATAAACGTATGTAATGTGATAATCTTTGCCATAAATATTACACAATTTTGTTACACTTATTGGAGTATTAATCACTGATGTGGTAGTCTAACATTTTCCATGTACTCTAATGTGTTATATTTTTAAAAAAAAAAAAACCGAAGAAATAAACACCCAAAGTCAAATAGTTGAAAAACCAATATCCACAGAATCCATCCTTAAGGTATTGTCACCTTGCTGTGCTGAGGAGGTTTTCACATGTACATATATACTCTGCAATTCACAAAGTTGGGTGTAGCAAAGGGCACTTTGTACCAAGCCTCTGTTCCTTATAATCCTGAATAGCACGAAGGAAGAAAGAATCCATTTAAGTATCAGTAAGGCACTTAATTTCTCTACTGTTGTCACTGCGACCCAAATAAGTATTTTATTACACTCATAAATGAAGGAAGTTGCTCACATGTTTGCTGATAAATTCAAATGAAACTTACATTGTCTGTCTGCCAGACAATTCCAGCTTAATCTATATAATTCTGTGATGCTTTTGTAAGAACTGTGGCAAGCAGTCATAAATCGAGCAGCTCTTCTCCATACTTTCCTATACTGTCAATCAATTCCTTGTGACATGGATCCCAAATGGCGCAAAAATAGTCCAAATGTGGACACTCGACCTTTGTCAGCTATCTCCTTTAGATGTGCATTAAATTCTTCAAAATTCGACATATGAATCACAGCATAGAATTAGATCTACCTACAGCCAAAATTATGTGCTGGTCCCATTTCATGTTGCACGGTACTGTTACACCTAAATACTTCAAGGAATGAGTGTGGTGGGCAAGTGGTAATGCTCTAGCCTCACATTCGTGAGGACGTGGGTTCTAATCCCCATCCAGCTTTACATTTTGGGTTTCCCCAAATCACTCCAGGTGAATACAGCGATGGTTTCTTCAAAAGACCATGGCAAAATAATTCCTTCCCATACCTTGCCCCTCATAAAAATAACCTTCAAGGAATCAATCATGTCAATAACTGAACTGAATTCTTGGATTCTTTTTGTTATTTATACTGCCTTGCACATTTTTCAATTTAAGTGTTAGTTGCCATTGATTGCACCATGCTGAAATAACATCCAGACAGTTTAGAATTTTTAAGCAGTTGGCCAAATTGCTTACTTCCCCATAGATGACTGCATCATTAGCAAAGAGTCTCCAACTGTTATTAATGTTGCCTCCAAGATTATTTATAAAAATTAAGAAAAGAGGTGGTCCTATTACACTTCCTTGAGGGACACCTGATGTAACATCTAGACTAATATAGGCTTGTCCCTCAATGACGACATACTGCAACCGACCATGTATAAAATCTCGTACCCATTCACAAAATCTGTTCCATAACACTATATGCTTGAATCTTTACTAAAAGGTGGTTAAGTGGTACAGAATCAAAAGCTTTCTGAAAATTCAAAAATATTGCATCAATTTGCAAACCTTCATTAACAGCTTTCATTACATCGTGGGAAAATAGCTGTTTCACACAATCTGTTCTTGCATGCTCAAGGGATACAGAAAGCTATTCCAGCATGAATTTAGTCTCCTTGCAGACTCACACAGTCCACCAGTGATGATACAGACAAAGAATGATACCCTGGTCCTCCAGGATGGAGGTTGGTCATTGGATTAGCAACTCTATACCATAAAACAGCAACCATTATGAAACAACAACAAACCTCAGATAAAGGACAGTATAATGTGGAATCAGTAGATGAAATGTATAAAAGGAGCTGATAAAGAAAAAAAAACAAATAAAAGAGTTAAGAAAAATGTGATTCACTGTGGTATTTGGAACATGCAAACAGTTTTCTCTCCAGGACCAATAAAAACTCTGAATTAGGAATTGAACCAAAATAATTGAGATGATAGCTCTCCAGCAAATGAGGTAGCCAGGAAAGGGGTAATATGTAGATAAATTATATACCTACTTCTTCAGTTGTAACAAACAACAAACATGAATTGGGTGTAGGTTTTGCAATATCAAATAGAGGGAAGGTTATGCTGTTAAAGGCAGTAAATGCAAGATTTTGTTATTTGAGAATGAGAGGCATCAGCAATATGTCATTAATTTCCTACCATGCGCCTACAGAAGAAAAGGATGACGAAGTACACATTTTACGAGGCTATAGATATGCAATATAATACAAAACAAACTGTGACAAAAGTTTCCAGGGGCTGCAAATGCAAAAATAGGCAAGTTCTAAAATAGGAACTCACAGTTGACACGATAGTACTAATGAGAGTAGAATGAGGCCAATGAGCTTTACAGTCAAAAGAAACTTAAATACAGTAAGTACATTTCTTTTATATGAAGATAAAAGTAAGATTACATGGTATTCCCAAGACAATCGTACAGTAAACCAAACATATGATGCACTGGTTGATACAAGATACAGAAGTTTTGCAGGGTATGTTAGAAGCCTAAGGGGAGAAGTGATAGGATCTGATAACCCAAATGCCCGATAAAAAAACTGAAGCACCCAAGGAGGAAACGAAATGAAACTTCATGTGTTAAGACGGCATGTGATGTTATTTCAGCTATTATAAAACTGTGTCAAATTTACAAAGAATGTGGCAGTATGAGCCCATTTATCAGTATGATATTGCACCCCCTCTGATCTGGATGCATGCACTGATTTGGGTGGGAAGGGTGTTATAAAGCTATTGTATCCTTTCCACAGGCAAGCCGTCCCACAACTATTGTAACTGTTCTTTTATATCCTGGATATTGCCACTGGAAGGGAGTTGACATCCAAGCTGGTCCCACATTTTTTATCAGGAACTTACCTGGGATCTTGCTGGCCACGCAAGTATCTCAACAGACTATTCAGACACATGCCGTGTGTGGACAAGCACTGTCCTGTTGAAAAATGGCACAGCAATACTGTCACATTGGATGTCGGTGACATACTATTGTGCCCTCAGATTTCTCTCAGTCACTACCAGCCTTGACATGAAGTCATGCTTGATGGCTCCCAACACCATGATGCCAGGAGTAACATCACTGTGGCTTTCCAAAACATTGGAACAATGGGACCTCTTCCCAGATCTCTGCTATACTCTCCGACCATGGTCATCTGATCTAATGCAGAACCGCAGTTCACTGGACTGCTAATGAATGGCACCGCATTGTGTTCAGCAATAAATTCTAGCTTCTAGTTGTGACCATCCCTTCCCTTCCATGTATTACTCCTAATTCTTCAACCAATATTCATCCAAGTCTCATCACCATATATGCCTTATACACTCCCAGCCTGGATTATTCACAACTGAGTGAAATTTCAGTAGAACTTACACTAATGCATTATATTTCAGAACTGCCATAATGTGCATCAATGATTACTGCAAAGTGTAAAAAAAAAAAAAAATAATAAAAAAAAGGTTAATTTAACAAAGCACCTTTATTTTTACTTCTGAAAAAGGCTTGAGATATAATGTACATTTTCAGCAAAGCCATATCAGCTTCAGCCATGAATACCTAATCATATTCTTAGAAAGTACTAACGATAACTGCACATTACAGAAATTCCGCGAGTGGCACTCACACTTCTGCTTCCGTTCTACTGTGGTAATTAGTGCAATGTACTTACCCAAAGCTTTCCTCCCCACAGAGTGATAATTTGCCAGCATCCATTAAATTTCCAAAATATTTCCATCCGGTAGGAACTTCATAAACAGCTTGTTCCAATTTTGTAGCAACTCTGTAAACAAAAACAACTAGATTTTTTTATATTATTTTTTTAAAATGTATTGGTAAAAACAAAAGTTAATGCATTGGAAAAACGCTAACAAAGAAAAGATTGCAATTATTACAGTATGTCTAGAGAATGTAGGAGGGGAGAATGCTTAAGTTAGCACTCAAACAAATGGACTGGAAGGAAGACCTATTCGAAGACTACCGACAAGATGGATGGAACAGGCTGTAATTCAATGGGAGTCTATTGAGGGCTTAAATTAAGGGTTGGTGTTTTAGAGTAATTTTAGAAGTACGAAGGGAGAAAGTTGCACAGCCTATGCTTAGTGGAAGAAAGGCACTTTGTGGAGTCGTCCGCCAGGTTGCACCATATTCAGAAAGATGTGGGAGTCTATAAATAGTAGTCATTTTACCAATTGACACGAGTTTCATTTGAGCATCTGTCAGATTATGCGGGATCCAACGCGTACAAATCTTTTTTACGGCCAAATGTTCATGCAATATTTTATTGATGCTTGTCATACTAATGGCCAAAGATGCCTCAATCTCACGGTATATCACATGACGATCTTGCTTTATCAATTCACGCACAGCATCGATGTTTTCTGGCACAACAACCGATTTTGGATAACCCTGACGGAATTCGTCCTGAAGTGAACTTCGGCCACGATTGAATTCTTTATACCAGTTTTTTTACAGTGCTATATGATGGTGCTTTATCGTCATATAAAGAATTAAGTTAATCGATGCACTCTCGTCTTAATAATCCACGTCAAAAGTTTTGAAAAATAATCGCATGAAAATGTTCACGAGTTAATTCCATTTTTCGCCCAATATGAATTTTTAAAGTTACTGTAAACAACAAATCGCACACAAATGACACATAGTTATGAATAAGGCTATGTTCAACAATGTCAATGTTTCCAATGGAATCGTCAGATAGTGCCTGGCAACACTTATTATTACCGAGGCCAGAAATATAAATAGCAACCCTCGTAATAGGAATAGTCTTAACAAGGCACAGCCAAGGGAGTTGATTGGAGACAAGTAGTGAAGGAAGATTCCTGGAAAAGCCATCAAAAATGGAAGAGGATGTACTTGATGATCTGCAAAAATGGAAAGGTCAAATTATGATAATTAAAAATATTTAGCAACTAATATAACATGGGCACAAGCAGAAATCCTTAAGTAATTTGTATATAGTACAAGGAATACTGAAAAATTCAGATCTTCTGCATGAAAAATTAAGTAGATATTCTGTATCTGTTAATGTGATAAAACAAAAACAAAAACAAAACTTTTATTAATTGGGATGTTGACTGCACATTGTTCGTGTGGGCATCTGCAGCCGGTGTCAATGTTCTACGGCTTTTGGGTGGCACTGCATCGATTTGTTAAAAACCAACATTTCTGATTTCATTCTGGAGTCTTAATTATGGTTCAATAACTTGATGTTTTTTGGCTGAATGATTGGCTTCTCTGAATAGGATAGTTCTATACTCATCATATGCGTTCATCCCCTGGTTTATCCTTCTTTATTAAAAATATAAATACTCAATTAAAAGCCACATCAGATGAGATCTCAGGCTTTACAGTATACAAGAACCTGAACGTAACTAAATAGTATAACCAAATATAATTATCATTTGGCCATGGGGAAGACAATGCACACTTGTCAAGAGCTATTGGAATATAGATGCTGAATGTGAACAGATCATTGAATTAATGGCTACATTTAAACTACAGCATATTAATCAAACCATCTTACGTGAAATCCACAAAATAATATTATGACATCACACAAGTTGTTCATAGTCACAGCTGCCCTCCCATCTGTGTAATGGGTGATGGACAGGGTAAAACAAATATTAAAAATTTTAACTGTGGGACAGTCCACAGAAAACAGAGGGGGGGGGGGGGACATATTACACATGAAGGATAACTGCCTACAGGCAACAAAAGAGTACGAGATTCCTTGTAGCTGTAGACAGGTATATGCAGGTGAAACTGGGTGCTCCAGAAAGGAAACAAGAGTAATTATAGAAACAATGATGGTATGAAATTCTCAGTGGGACAACATGATAAGAACATGGGCTACACTATCAGGTTCTTTAGGACTAGAGTAATCTTAAGACACAAAAGGCAGTCATGCAATTTCTAGTTCTTTTTAGACTGTAGAAATTGCAGGCAGTCCCTCAACTTCAGTGGAGGATATAAGATAATTATTCTAATTACTGATTGCCATGTCTGTTAGAAAGTGCACAAACAGAAGAGACAAACGTAATATTATCATCGTAATTTTACCAGTGGCATTAGTTACTTGTAGTTAGATATAAATAACAAATACACTCAATATTTAAATTATTCCACTATCATTATGGATGGAAACTTCATGGAAAGCATTTTTACATTTCACTTTCAGCATTCATTTTTTCCATTAAAATGTTAGTAAATTAAATCCCAGTTAAACAAATCAAAATTAACATTACCATGATATTCTGGTGGTATCATGGCATTTTTAATACTAACGGGCTTCCACTGTATTCTGTATAAGAAACTTCAGTCTGATTCAATAAAATAAGTTAGGTTTACTCAGTAATTATGGCAGTGGCATCTAGTGAATATGCAATGGATTGCAAGTAATGAACTATTGAAGCAAATTTAGAAAGAACTCAACCTCATTAAAACTGTCAAGTAAAATACTACATTATTGAATAATCATCTTTATTCACACAAGAAATCTGCCAATATGGATGCATACATAAAGGCACCACCACACTGAATCAGAGAGGTTCGAGTCCTAGCTGTCCTTAATGTGGGTTTCCACAATCATTAAGGTGAATGCTGGGACCATCCCCAATCTCTGTCTCATAACCTACACATTACACAAACAAAAAATACAATTACTAGACACAGAACAGTTACACTTTTCGCAGACAGATGGCAAGACAGTAGTCTGACTGATAAATATGCTTTCAAAATAAGCACAAGCTGCTGGAAAGATGAAGTGGCAGGACTGACCCGCAAAAGTGGAAAAAGTCTGTAAAAAGATGACGACGATTCAAACATGAATCGAGAAAGTTAATTCACTTGAAATATGATGCAGGATAGCTACATAGACACAACGCATGGTACCATTAAAATGGTAAATGAAGGCCTCCAATATTGCGATCTTGGTCATGAAAACTCATCTGCAGCTTGTTGTATATGTCTTTATTCTGTCATCTGACTAAGGTATCACCCAAAATGTAGTGCATATGTGTTTGTCTTATATTTTGTGTTATCACAGCCCTCCAACTTTAGAAAGTGCTGGATTTACTTCCCTCATCCATGTCCGAGTTCATATGACCTGTAGAATACATCTTATAGATTTTCTTCTTGTTATTACTTTAAGCAGCTTTTCCTAGGTTTCAGTTTCCACACAGTTATTTTTCAAAAGTCTTGGGTGGGCACAAATGAAAAATTGAACAGTGTAGAAATGGTTTAAAGCAGACTGGGAAGTTTATACAATAAATGTTCCTTGTGTGCTAAATAATAATTCAAGATAAAAACTTAACAACCATCACTGTATATCCAAAAATGCACCAACACTGTGTTCAGCTCTTGTGCAACTAAGCAAGAGTAGACAGTGCAACGGGTGAAAGTCAATGTTTGGACAGAGGAAGCAACCATCACCTTGAAGAAAAGTGGTATTTTCTGGTAAATTCTTTATTAGCAGAACAACTTACATACACTTGGTAGGTTTTTGTTATCAGGGCTTCAGGGCACATCAACATCTAGGTCATTAGTACCCTGACTAAAAGTCGATATGATAAGCCTTCTTGTTCTTGATTGTGACAGATGGTGAAACCTGGGTTCACCATTTTGAGCCCGAAACGAAACTGAAATCGATGGAATGGCGCCATCCTGACTTTCCACAGAAGAAAAAATTCCAAAGCAACTGCTTCTGATGGTAAGGTCATAATCACTGTGTTTTGGGACTGTGATGGTGTCATACTTACTGCAGTGATGCCGATAGGCACCGCCATTAATTCTGAAGCATATGAGAACACATTAACCAAACTCAAGAAGCACTTCCAGCGACTTGGACGCCATAACAACCCAGGTGATTGTTCAGTGTGATAATGCATGCCCTCACACAAGTTTGAGGTTGTTGAAACACATCACCCAACAGCTTTGGACATTGTTATCCCATCCACCATATAGCCCTGACCAAACTCCCTCAGACTCATTTGTTTGGGCCATTGAAGAATGCCATTCGTAGGAGGCATTTTGAGGATGACGAAGAGGTGATTCGCACAGTGGAGAAATGGCTTCATGAACACAACAAGGAGTGGTACCGCCAGGGCATACACTCTCTTGTGTCTCGCTAGAGGAAGGCAACAGAACGGGAAGGAGATTACGTGGAAATATAGAGAATGTAGAAGACACATAATTCCGTCTTGTGTATAAGTTTCACTATGTTGAATAAATAATTCTAGAAGAAAAATGTGGTGCATTAGTTTCTGGGCCACCCTCGTAATTTATGACTTTACAAAAATATATCTGAACATAAAAACAAAAACTTTCACAGTGAATGACCGAAATGAAATCTTCATATGTGGGCTGTAACAAATGGTGTTCCAGAGATTGATGTGGATTTTTGTGGCCCCAAACAGTGCACTTTTGGGTGTTTACCTCACAGCTGATATGATATTTTGACCTTACTGCTTATTAGTATGTTGTTCATGAATACCTCATCTTTCTCTCTTTGAGAAATATTTTCATACAGAATTCTGCACAAGACATCTTCCTGCATCAGTGATTTCTTGTGCCATTCAGTATGGTTCTAACTGCAAATGTTTCTGTAGCACATACCGAATGGTCGATCTTGAAATGCTTATCTCGCAAAGCTTATTTAATATTGGACAACCGGCAAAGTCTTTCCTAACCTGTTCAACAAAATTAGCAACCCACAGTTGAACTGGAAATTTCTCATACCAAATCAAATGACCACTCTAATTCCAACAGTAAAACTTAACCTTAGTAGGAGCCTCTTTACTACACTCGATGCATGAATTATGCTCATTGTTATCACAAAGTTCGTGTCATTACACAGGAACACACGGCACTTATGGTCCTCACCAATGAAATTCATTTTAACTGTACATGCTGCTCGCACTCAATGTTGCTTAATTTGATAGCTCTCCAGTAAAATTTGGTTTTTGTGCAGCAAAATGGCACTTTAACAGATTCCGTATGTTTCGAATCCCTTCCCCGATCATCCTCTAAGCAACCACATGTCAATTAATCAAGGCACTTAAAATTATTCTGCTTAAGAAAGGTTCACACATAAACACTGATATTCATATTGCAATGCTTTTGACATCTGCATAACCCTAAATAATGACTGTTCTCTGCATTTATTTAAATTTACTAATCAGTATCTGGTGTTTTTCATCAAATCTTATACATCAATGGAATTTATATTTTACTCCCAATTCCATCCATCTGGCTTACACCATATTGCACATTAAATCAAAACTTTTTGCACATTTTCAGACAATCTAACAATTTCGTATGGGGAAAGGATTTCTGTAGTGATATAGCTCTAGCATTTTCTATGGAAATTAGAAATAAGGATATGAAACCCCACAGGATTCAAAATTTGAAAACATTAGCATTTGTTTTTGGCAACTCCCAGTCACCAATACTAATTCAAAGTCTGACACTTTCCATTTAACATAATTAGAGAGAGAATGAGTTTATCACCTGTCAACTGCTGCTCCAGTTGGCATGCTTCTTGCAAATCCCTTCACACCTGTACGTTTGAAATAAGGAATGCAATTCAAATTGGCTGCCAAAACAGCAAGAGAATCAGATGGTGTGACGAAAAAGGCATTTCTTCCCAGAATCATATTACGGTCCTGGAAAAAAAAAAAATATTTTTAGTGGGAAAAAGAGCCATGGTTCATAAAAAAAAAGCATGCACAAATTACTCACTCCATCCCCATCAAATGCTGCTCCAAAATCATAATCTCCCTTCTTCAAAGCTGCAACTAGATCGGCAGCGTATGTAAGATTTGGATCTGGGTGATGACCACCAAAATCTTCCAAGGGCACTATATTTACCAGGCTGTCTTCTGAGGCTCCCAGCTCATCCAGAAATATTCTTTTCACATAAGGCCCAGTAACTGTTAAAAGGTTAACAATTTTATTCACTGTGTATATTTTTCCATGTGAAAATTTCAGAAAAACAAATCCTCTATATTTACTCAAGAGTGTGACAAGCTATAAAAGAGCTGAATAGAAAATATAAATGAAAATAGAAAAAGGCAACACTGACAGCAAGACAATCCACATTTTTTTTTTTTTAAGTATTGTATCTGTTCCACTGTACTCTCTTCAGCATTAAATGATGATAACTACAAGTATTAATACTTACTCATGAGTGAGTATATGTTGTGTATAAATACCAGTTTCTATTAAAATGATGGGGTTGTGGATTACAACACAATGGAATAATGAAAACAAAAAATTGTACATGTCGTACTGCCAAAAATTTCTCTTTTTAGATGAAAACAGACAAATTTTTAGGTAACAGATGACATTTTGGAATTTTAAATTTGTCACACATTACCTCGTAAGGTTACAGAATAGAACAAATAATATTGTATTAATCACTTTTATTTTTTTTATTACTAAACGGCAGTGAAGTCGATTTCTCAAACCAAAATGTACTATCACATGACAGTTACTTCCTTTACCCCATGACCCAGGCTTGATGGCTGTTCTGGAGAGAGTTACCGCCCATGGCAGTTATCTGGGTAAATTTAACTTGGGTGGTATCCCCTTTCCTTCCCCAGTAGTGAAAGTGTATGTATGTGTTACTGTTTTTCATGGATGACTCTGATATGTTCAGTGTTGTGTGTCATTTTTATTGTGAATGAATGAAAGGTGAAGGAAGGGGTAGGGTGAAACCCAGTGCCAGTCCACTCAGGCCTACTCTTCAGATACATATCGATCGTCCACTAAGTTTAATCTCACCATCTAAAGGACAAATCACCATCAACATTGAATCTTGCCATGCCGTATACTCTGTGGAGACATATGGGATTTAACCCACGATTTTGGTGCACAATCTGGCAATAAGGAATTGAGCAACACCACACTGCTTCCCACATCAGGACTCAAACCAGCTAACTCCATGTTATGCACTGAACACTATCGTGGTACTGCAACCTCCTGAACCAATGCGGCGAATGTAAAATCACATTTAACCTCAACAATGGAACATTTTATAGCAGCCGAGATAGTAATACAATGATAAAAGCAATACTTCCAAATATTTTGAAAAGGAAGAATACAAAAGCTTAGTAAATATAACAGCTAGCTAAGCAGTCAACACAAAATACAAACGAACAAAAAATATATTAATTTTCACACTTAGACCCCTTCTTAAAGATAATAATGAAATAAAATAACTTGCTCCAAAAATTACCAACAGTAAGTCAGTTATGACTAAATCAAGCTTTACTGAAACAAAATAAAAAATAATTAAAGAGAATTTCAGCTTACCCCCATGCATCGAATTTATTAGTACTTTAAATTTTTCTCCATCTTTTCCTCCTTGAATCAGCGATTTCAACAACGGGAAGTCAAAAATTTCTTTCATGTAGCCAACATAATGTTCAACTGGATCAATAATTTCAACAGTAAATTGCCGATTTTCAATCTGTTAAATAACAAATTGAATTAAAAACAACACTAGAACAATGTTTTAGTAATACCTTATTCACTCAACTATCATGGCAACATAAACGTTGGCTACATTTGTAAATAAGGTATTTAAAAATGATCAAAGGTTAGTTTTTTTTTAACTTATGGCTTAATGCATCATTGACGTGGAGCTCATTAGAGACAACAAAGTTCTGGGAACAAGGAACAGACAGTATATTTGACTGATTTGTTTTACAGAAATACATATCACATGCTGTAAGTGGCATTAATTGAAATATCCGGCCAATCAGACACTTCAGAGGGTCGGGCTAAGGCACGTATCTGACACCTAACTTTAATTTTATATTCTGCAACTTGACAAAACGAATCATCTGAAATATGGAAGACCCTTGATTCAATATCTACCAATAGGATGCCGTCATGGGAGTAGTCAAGAGACGGGCTACAATTTCCTGTGATGCGATGCTTGTGCTGTGTTGCCGCACTGTGCCAAAATAGGGAGATAGAGCCGCTGGCAAGGCTGGCCACATTTAATGATAAAGAGTGTACACTCGTGATGACAATAAAACTTGGTTCCGTATGGGAATATAGAATGTAATGATTTTATTTATAAGATGCGTCTGCATGGCTTTCCTGCAGACTAGGTGCAAAAATTACAGACGGTATATTTGACTGATTTGTTTTACTGAAATACAAGGTGTATCATTAATGTACACTTGTGATACAAATAAAACTTTTTCTATGTGGGAATTTAAAAAGTAATGATTTTACTGACCGTATGTGAGAGGCATTTGCACGGCTTGCCTGCAGAAGAGGAGCAAAAATTACAGACAGTATATTTGACTGTTCTTCTTATTGAGATACAATGTAGACAATTGTTATTCGATTCTGTATTTCAAATGCACGGACTACTACCACTTACTTTTCCTCTGTGCACTGGTGGTGCTTGTTGCCTTTACACAGCAGGTAGGAATTCTTTACCCTGTTAAACCACAGCCTTCTAATCACACCTATTGTGCATGTATACCCAAATCTGAATGCCTGGACAGGGATTCGAACCTGCATCCTCCCGAATGTGATACTAGAGCGTTGAACACTCACCCACCACATTCCGCGACTGCTTCGTGATCACTTGTTCCTTCAGTTACTTAAACCACACATGATCATTAGGTTTTATTAGGAATATATCCAACATATTTGGTTCCATTGTGCTTTGCTCTTGCACTTGTGTAAAGCCTCTTTCCCTTACTAAAGTATTCGCAAATATCTGTTCCCTTGTGTTAGTAATCTTATTTTCTTTCCATTTGGCACCTGTTTAATTTAAATTGCCACCGATAATGACCATTCTACACTCACCACTCAACAAGAGTTTAGTTTCTCCCAGAGAGCCTCATCTTCATCATTCATTTTTCCACTGTGGTAAGCCGCTAAGATCCCTTTAAAAGAAAAAATAATAATAATCACCCCAGAAATCTACCACATATAAGTCACGACTATGATCTATGAACATCAGTGAATAGTAGTTTTCTTTGCTAGCCAATATGAAGACCGCTCCACTAATTCCTCCTTTATCTCTGCGGTTACTCTATAACTGTCACAGGAAATTTCACTGTCTAATACTCCTTCCTACAACCAAAATTCCATCCCTGTAACTGTTTGTGTTTCTCTACTCTATTACCAAATTCTATAAATTTGTTCATTATACTCCTATAGTTCACCAGTAACAGAATTGAAGATGACTTTGAGATATTTTCAGCATTGCTCTTTATCTTTTTTGTTGCAACCCCTTCTTGTATTGTTTCACTAGCTTCAACTATTTCTTTATTTAGGATTACTTTTACAATGTGCATCCGCAGTCATTATCCCTTTGGTAACCTATTTTTACCCCCTCACCAACAGCCTCTCACCTAAAATGGCACAGTCCTGATCCCATCATAACTGGAAGTGGCTTTTCTTACAGCTTCAGCAAACACCACAGATAGTACCTTCCTATTTAGGTGTAAGCTTAAGCCCAGTGAAACTCCACCTACCAATGGTATTCACAGGTATGACTCCCATGACAGAACTAATGCCTATCCCAAGCATCAATCTCCATGTTTATCCACCTCACATCATGGTTCAACTGTGGTCGATCACAGCAACTTAAGACCTGCATGATCTGCACCTTGGTAGGTACTTTCCTCAGATCAATCTTTATACCATTACTCATGTTTATATCAATACTATTCCCTGCACCCCCACTATCATTACTCTATTCTCATTGGTGAACCTCTAACAGTGGTCCTAAATCCTCTACTATCCTCCTTACATTACACAAGGTTTGAAAAAATTTGTGACTTGGTAGCCTGTGCCTAATTCTGCAGACGAGGACCTACATCTCTCACTTGACTATTACCTACCAGCAGAACCATTTTATTCCTTTTTTACCTTCCATGCTTCTATTGTTAAAGGCCTTCTGAACTTTATCTACTACTAAATCTATATGAGACACTTCCCCTCCAGACTCTGGTAACTGGTAAAACCTATTTCCCTCCATAATTTCTAAGACATCAGGCACCTACATTACCAATTCCCCGACCATCCTTTACGCCCTACACACTTCACAACTACAAAAAACATTTTATAAGCTATAAAAATATTCAACTGCATTCAAAAGTGAAAATAAAGTCAATTTGATGTATAAACAATAAAATGAAAAAAATAACTGCAACAATTATTATTTTGAAATGAATCATGCAGATGTCAGTCAATTTAATATACTACCGTGAAAATTGTGATCCCCCCCCCCCCAGTATCAAACAAAACATTAATATGTGAGAATTAATATATTACAAGTTCTCCAATGTCAGGCACAAGAAACAGGTATCATTTAAGAGATATCCCAATATTTGCATATTCCAACTCTGCTCCTGACTTTAAACAGGAGAAATTGAACTTTTGACTACTTCATCTATCACAATAGATATTTTGGATTTAACAGAGAGAGAATCGTACGATTCTCCCAAATAATTATCTAAAAATGTTGATGTTTTGCTATGTAGCTTATTATGGTTAACCCAAATTTCAGATGTTAATGTACGTTGAAATTTTTGTATTGTTATTTTTTAGTATCTGCAAATAACTGCTATATTAAATAACAGTGCCAACCATGAATACTTTTTTGCTTGTAAGAGTGAAGTATTACACCTGGTTTTATTTAAGTGAGTTTTCTGAAATGGCAGGCCAATCATAATTCACATCTGCCCATTTAAAAAAACTAGTCGCCAATACCAAGAGCCTGAAACAGTAATATGTAACTCATTTTTAATAAGATTTAATGCTACTTCAGAAATGTGCTTCATAAATTCACAACTTCTATGTCAAAGAAATTTTACATACAAGTAAAAATATATGACACTATGCAATAGCCAGGATAAGTTAGTTAAATTATCTGGCATCAGACATGTATACAGTCAAACTTTTCTTCCAATAAAGATTTATTTTTTTGTAATAGTACCTCATAACTGATGTCCAGTAACTAGCTACTAACACTGATAAACTGGATTTATTTTTCAGTACTATTATTAATTATTTATAAGTTTTTTTATTATTTTAGTATAATTATAATGCCACAAATACAATACAGTGGTTCAATGCAAGATTAATACACACTTTTACAGTTCCTGACTTTAAAGAGAAGGAATGGCACTTTTGACTACTTCATTTATCACAAGTGATATTTTGGATTTAAAAATTACAATTATTAGCACAGTTCTGCAAGAGTGAAATGGGTGCACATCCAAAAACTTATCCTTGTGTCTTTCCTTTCCTGCTTTCAGTTTATGTATGCTTTATGTATGTAGCAGTTTCATTTGCTGTCCTTACTAAAAGTTATCAGAATAAAGGTTTGGCTATCAATAAAAGGGCCACTGCAGTACAGAATGTCTTCCTTCACTCCTAAAAATATTTTAGACAACAGAAAGATACAAAATGTGCAGAATATAATTTACAGAAATAAATATTTATGATGCTCAGAAACTTTATACATAAGCTCTTGTCATAACAACCTTACAGCGATACCAGGAAAATACATATTTGTAATACTTTACTTAAAACCTTTGATGAGAAGCAGCATTTAACAAATAAGGCAGATATCCTATTTAAAATTACAATTTTTTATAAGTATCATTATGTCTGACTTTCAGAATTATAACAAACACCTGTGTGAATGTGTGGTTTGAGTAGCCAAGATCTATCAATTTGATAAAACTATACAGATTGGAATATTTTACAATTTCATAACTATGTATGCAGTACTTACATTAAAAACCTGAGTTCCAATCTTGGACACATCAACTTCTAACTTATCAGCAATTGCATAAGATGATATCTGTTTTGATATGTCAAATATTGCATTAGTTACACCATCAGGTGCTGGACCTATGGAAAAAAAAGTATCTGACAGAGACTACAAGTTGGTATAAAATATTTACAGAGCCATTAATTTGCTGCATTTATTATCTTAATTAGTAACTTGTGGATAAACTCTTATAACAGTGAGTGTATTGGATTGTAAACACAGATAAGAGTATACATGAGGTTAATATATGAATTCATCCCAATAAGGTGGTACGAATCTCACAGCTGAATATCATTATGGTCATTTACAAAGCCAGTGCCCAGTTTACTGTTCAAATCTTTGTACCAGGTTTTGTTTAATTATCATCCCAGCTGCCCTCAGCCAGTGTAGCTGTAAGTGTTAATGGCACCACTTCATTGGATCTGGGAGCTACAATGGGCCCAATATCAGGCCCCGATGCACTGGCATCCTGACTGTGGTTTGTTTCCTGCAATCATCTAAATAAATGCTGGGATGGTTCCCCCTCTCTGCTCATAAACTACACATTTGCAAATCCTTTTTTTTATATAAACTTTGAGGTCATAAGAGGTTGGAAAGGATTGGGGACAAGGAATGGGAAAGAATTCAACCATGGCTTTTTGAAGGAACCATCCGTGCATTTACATGAAGTAATTTGGGGAAACCATGATAAACCCAAATCTAGATGGCTGAACAGGGATTCAAGCCTGTGTTATCCTGAATCCAGAGCATTACCACTCACCCATCTAGCTCGGTCACAAACCGTAATACACTTATCACACAGAACACATTCGTTCCTCCATCAAATGTACAACTGGAATAACAAGCCAGTAATAGACAGAGCACTGATTTCAAATAAGACAGCTTTGGAAAGAAAATAGATACTTTGAATGATAAAAAATAATTTAAAAATTATAGCTGTCCTCATAGTTCCTTTAATACTATGAATTTCATCAAAATGTCTTCCATTCAATACTTCAAACAAGAAAACTTGGTTAACCTTAAGTCAAGCTATTACAAATTCACAATGAACGCTGAAATAAGTGCTTGTCACAGTAAAAGATATTTGAATTAAATGTCTGCAGCTACTTTTTTGAGCAATTGTGGAAACACAGTTTTTGGAAGTTTTTATTGCTGTTTTTGCACATTGGAGCACTCCAGTTATAAACCACATTTTCATTTATTTATACACAGATTTAAAAAAAACAACAAACAAACAAGAAGTTTCATATCATGCGCATTTTTTTTTTTTACTAGCGTGTTACGTCACTGATGTCAATAACCTACTTCGTGGCACAAAGCCACATTTTGGTGGTTTCTTTTCTTTTTTTTTTTACTTTACATTTCAACACTAAATTTTACTAAAAATACAGCAGTTCTTCAAAAAATAAATAATATTGGGGGGCGGCGCGAGAATGAAATTTTTTAATAAACAATTTCCTAGTAGTAATCAAATGTCCTATTGTGCAAGTTCCTCTATGCACTTCAACTCTTTCAAAAGAGACTTGGTAGTATACATGTATCATCAGCAGTGATGCCACAGCCTAAAACACCACCTGCTCTGTCTAAAATGGCTTGGTAAACTTTACTTTTGTACATCTGTGAGCTACTTCTAGAACATTTTTCCACACATCAGGTGCTTTCTTTTTAGGATTTACACCTCATAAATGTAGACATCATTAGAGGTGGAAAGGCCAAGGAATGGGAACAAGTTTGACCATGGCCTTTTAAAGGAACAATCCTGGTGATCACCTAGAGTGATTTGCGGAAACCATGGAAAACCCAAATCTGGATCGCCGGACCGGGATTTGAACCCACATTCCCCCAAATGTTAGGCCACACATTTCAAGACTTCCAATAAGATTATCCCAATTGTTCATCTACCAGTGTTTAATCTGTCTGCCATACATTTAATCATTTTCAAATGATTTTAACATTCAATTCAATATCCTTTTTCCCTCCAATTGTTTAAGCAATTCTTCTCATCTCTGGCTCATCCTTCCTCTCTTCATAAATCAAACTTGATCTACTGTCACAAAACCAAAATACATTTAATCCATATGCAGACAGCTCGTTTCTGATTTTACTTCCAACATCGAGAAGTTTAACATAAAATTGATGTTTCTTCATTGCTCTAATTCAAATCCCAATATTCCCATGACAGAATACAAAAACACACAATTTCAACAATAATATGAATACCACTTAGAAAGACAACTTCACATATCCAGGCAAATATGACTATGATGCAATGATATACCAAGAATGCCTTACTGAACTGTTCATACAGTTCTGCTAATGTACATGAATAAGTAACAACTTCACACACTTAACTGCCATATCACTTTCCTCCTATTTAAATAAATTCTTGAGTACAGAAAATATTTTATCACAATTATCATATCCAATATGCTTTTTAAAATTTCCTTCTATTGTAATCTCAATTGTAACTATTATTTATTTCATATTAGAAAGTAAATTGCACTTTGAAAAATTCTGGTGGTTCTACACAGACTATGGAAACTTTTACCACTGAAACCTCTTCCAGTTATAGGGAAGCATTGGTTTGAATTTTGATGCCTTTTAATTTAATCACTCGTGAAAAATTGAGTATAGAAATAAATCTGTTCTGGCCCTGATTTCTCTTATCTTATTTTTGCGGTCATTCCTAGAAATGAATATTGCTGGTAGTAATATTTGTTTTCCGTCATTCCGAAACAAGTTAGCCGTAAATTTTTCAATTAGCTTCTGTCGAGAGCAATGCCTTCGGTGTTCCAGGTCTTTCCAACCTAACTCCTTCAACATCACACTTAGACATTGTCTCCAACTGTAATACCTGTCACCAATCGGGCGGCTTTTCTTTGGACATTCTCTAAATTCTCCATTAACCCCTTTTGATAGGGACTCCCATACAGAACAACAATATTCTAAGTGAGGATGCACTAGTTACTTATATGCAATCGATTTAACTTCTGGTATACACTGTTTTAAATTACGACATAGAAATCGGAGCATACGATTTGCTTTCCCAATTACCTTCTCGATATGATCATTCCACGACAAATTATTACAAATTGTTACCCCTAGGTATTTAGCGGAATCTACCATTCTAAGGACAGTGCCATTAATTGTATATTCAGAGCTAAATGGTGTCATATTTTTACTTATATACATGACTTGGTACTTTGTAGCATTTAACTCCAACTGCCAGTCTTTACAACACGCAATTATTTTTGTAATATCGTCTCGTAACAAAGCACAGTCGTCCTGGGTTTTGATTTCACGATAAATAATACCATCATCGGCAAATAGTCTTTTCTTCCCCCCTTATCACGTCGCACAAATCATTAATGTATATGTGAAACAACAGAGGCTCTACCACACTTTCTTGGGGAGCCCCAGACCTCACTTTGGTAAGTGATGAATGCTCACCATCAAGAACTACACACTGTGTTATGCCCTTCAGAAAGTCTACAACCCAGTCGCATATTTGTCTAGATATGCAATTACCACGAAGTTTCCTAAGTAACCCAGCGTGAGGCACAGTGTCAAAAGCATTTTTTAAAAATCTAATAGAACTAAGGCAACCTGGGATTGCTCATCTATAATACGGCACAAGTCGTGAATTAAAAGTGCATGTTGTGTTTCGCAGCATCGGTTTTTTCTGACCCATGCCGATTTTGGTTTAAAAGCTCTCCATCTTCCAAAAACTTCATGACATTTGAATAGATGATGTGTTCTAAAATTCTGCAAAATATTGAGGTTAACGAGATCAGCCTATAATGTTGAGGATCATTAACATTCCCATTTTTAAACACTTGACTTACGATGGCAGTCTTTCATTCAGCTGCTATTTTTCCTTGATCCAAGGAGGTGGTATATAATTTCATCAAATACGGCACAATTTCCTTTGCATAGCTAGAGCAGATTCCTGTAGGAATACCGTCTGGTCCAGGAGCCTTATTGGTTTTTAAATTCATAAGCAGTTTAGTTATCCCCTCGACATCAAGAACGAGATCTTTCATAATTTTGTCGGTACGATTGTCAATATTGGAATCTCCTCTACATTTTCTGTTGTGAAAGCAATTTTAAAATAGATAATTCAAAATTTCTGCTTTCTCCATGCTAGTTTCCGATAATTCCCCATTTTCCTTAATCAGTGATGGCATAACCTTACGAAAGCCTCTTGCTACTTTGATATATGACCAGAACTTTTTTGGATTAGTAATCAGATCCTCAGATAAATTCCTAGGTTGGAATTCTTTAGACGCATTGCCTTACGCATTTCCACTCACAACTGAACTAACTTAGCGCGATCAGACGAGTCCCCTGATTTCTTCACTATGGCATGTAAATGCCTTTGCCTCCTAAGCAAACGTTTCACTTCCCGATTGAACCACGGAAAGTTCTTATTAACCATAATAAACTTCTTAAGAACAAATTAATTTAAACCGGTCCATATTATTTCTTTTAAATTAAACCAAAGTTCCTCAACATTTGTATTTAGCAGGTATGATTCAAAATTTTTTGCGAAGTGATCAACCATACCTGTATCGTTTGCTTTATCGAAGCCATATACAAGTTTGTCTTTATCATGTTTCAAATGCACACTAGATTTTAAGGTTACCACAACCACCTCAAATGCATTCAGCCACATTGACAGGTCAATAACTAAAATCAGAAGGGAGTCAATCTATAACACAATCAGTAATTAATACGATAAAGAAACTGGGTCGAGAGTCGCTAGAAGAAAGAGTGCAGCTTAAGAGATTGCTGAGAATGTACAAGTATATAACACACATTTTGGCAATGAGGACTGGATGGATAATGATAGAAGAATTATGAGAAGTATGTGGAAGTGATGACTATTACCATAAACTGTCACCTGCTTACAGGCACACGAGGGTGGGTTACCATGCGATATGTTGAACAATTTATATCAGACTTTCAAAGGAATTTAAAAACAATAATGAGACATGAAGATGTAGGTGTGTAGGGAAACTTCCACCACAGCATGTGCTCCATCAGAATTAATCACTTACAACAACTTATTTTTTACAAAAGTCCCGATTTTTCATTTCAGACTTTTTTGCATGGCTATCTCTATATTCAGTCTATTAACATGTAACACTTGTTAATTTTTTTAAAAACTTCACAGTAATCTACCTATTATTAAAACCTGAATTGAAGTTGTCAAATAATCTGGAAAGAATTTTAATCCAATTATGAAGAACATAAGTTTATTAATATTTATAAAAACGTATAATACACATATTTGTTGAAAGTCTGTTGGCAGTATGCTGTTATAAAATTATAATTAACAAATAATAATGAATAGTGCTCGTTTTACATAATGAATATAAGTAGAATCTTATGCTGTAATGCTTCAACTAAATTTTCTAGTACAATACATGGAAATGTATAAACAACTGGCACTGGAATAAGTTGTAAACATTTCTGTTAGTACAGTGCATAAACATAATTTTGTACCTCCATTGGAGACATTGAACTTTATGCCAAAGTCATTATCAGGGCCACCTGGGTTGTGACTTGCTGTTAGGATGATTGCTCCTGTGGTTCCATATGATCGTATGAGGGCAGATATTGCAGGAGTTGACAGTATAACGTCTTTTCCTACAAGTAATTTGGCAACCTAAAAGGAAAAAATCTTCAATAGACAATGTTGTATCTTTATTTAGAAGCAAACAGCTGTGTATTAGAGAGAGAAACACATACCAATAACCTGAAAACTATAAAAGATAACCAATAAGCTAGCAATAACTTGTGGTTTTAGTTGAACACTGCACAGTCACTATAAACACACTTTTAATTCCAGATATCAGCTTGAAGATGAAACCTGTGCTAGCTTTATTTAGAGAGCAATGTTACCTAAATTTTGAACACTAAACAGGTTGCCTTCACAGAACCTAGGTGTCTCCGGCAACTGAGTTTTCTGTTGTCATCACTGATTTTCTTTTGAGGACACCATTGGTCAACCGAATTTGCAAAAAGCATTTCCTTCACTTATGCTTGCCTTCCAGCTGCATTTGGCAGCAAAAAATTGTTTGGTTCATACTCTGCTTCCTCCGAAACACCTTTACCATTTATTCCATTTTCAAACATCAGAATGTGTAGAAATGCTAGAGGTTAGCTTGATTCAACATCTGACTTACAATTTAAGGATTAGGATTAGAAACACAGCATACAGGTAGCATCTACTCATAGGATTGGTTCCAGCAGAATATTGTTATCAACTGTACATCAGGAGGACCACAACAATGAAACAGGAACACGCTTTCCCACTGTTTTGGTATAAATCTTAATCACGTTTACAGAGATCACGATACTGGCACAATTATTTTGATAACTTTTTTGTGGTTAGGCTGAAATGCGGCCTGGGCCACAAAAACTAATAATTAATTTACAGCCCGATTATTTTATTAATTTATTAGAATGATAACCATTTTCTACTCCATATTGTTTCTCCTATTTGTAGTAAGTTTGGCTATCGTGTTGAGTTCCGTGCGCGTTGTATACATCAACTGCAGCATGGTGTGACATTAAAAGTTAGGGTGGTGAAAAGACTAAGCAGTATTGCTAATGTCACTATCATAGAACTGTTACAAAAACAGAACTGATTTTTTTTTTTTTTTTTTACTTTAAGGCAAATATAAAAATTATTAGGAAATACTTAGTGGTATAATGCTCAATAATGACATCAAGATACAAATAGAACAATATGGAGCCCATTTTAAAAAGGTTAAACTTAGCCTACAACAGCATTCTTCTTCTTCTGTTCCCTATCTATTCTGGATGTCTGTAACCATCTTGGCTGTCTTGTCTCTGTTAGTTGATGCTTGGAGTAGCTCCATAGTTGTCTTGTAGGACCAGGTTCTCAGATTTTTTAGCCAGAAAGAACTTTCTTCTCCTGCCAATATCGTAGAAATATTACAAACTGAAAACGTACAGATTTATAACAAACATTTGGGTTATATACAGCCTAAAATACTGTGTGTCACATTCTGGAAGTCATCCAATCAGCCACCATATATTCTCAAATTGGACTGTTGTAATATGAACTAGATTTTTTTGTTCCACACACACACACACACACACACACACACACACACTATCTCTATCTCTCTCTCTCAACATGGATTTACATTTCATTTATATGGTGAGTCCATATATCTACCATTACTGATTCTTATTTTGTTTAAGCATACCAATATTCTTCTTTTAGAGTTACAATCCTTTGTATTCCACTGGCAAAGTTTCCTCTCACCACCACTTGGTAACAGAAAGTGAATTTGTTCAAGAGATAGTTCACCTCTTTATGGGAGCTTCCTACACAAATTAACTAGCACACAACAAGCATCTGGAAACAATATGATAATAACACAATAGTCAGAGTTTTATCTGGACGTCAGGAAGGAGAAATGGAAATGTTATTCTTGTGATATATTATCTGAAAATTTTAATAAAACTAATGCTAGGAATTTGGCTATGGCCTTTGAATTGAACCATACTGGCATTTGCACGGAATGATTTTGGGAAACCACAGAAAACTGAAATCTGGATGGCCTAGTGGGGATCTGAGCCCAAATCCTCCTAAATGCCAGATCCAAGCTTTACTGTTCACACCCCGAAAGTGCTCAGTCTACTTTCTACACATTTTTCTTTACTCAACTGTAGAGCCATCATTTACTACAATTAGTGCATGTAGTAGCTTTATTTTATTTTTTTCAATTTTCTTCTGTTCATTAAACAGTTATCCAAGCTGACTTTCAACCATACCACACCTGCTAAAACAAAAACCATTATCGAAACTTTGTGTGGCCAGAATCATGATCTTCAGCAGACCGATTATTATTTCCATTTGTTTGATCTGGGTTTATTTCCTCCAATAATTACCTCACATTCCCTCATATTGTTGTTCCCATTCGATTCCCCCCCCCCCCCAATCCTCTCCACTTTTCACATTGTTAAGAGCTATTTAGATGCTCTTGCCTCCCTCCTCCAAAGCATTCCATGTTCTCCTGCTGAAGAAGGATTCACATTATTATTCCATGTTTGTGGGTTTTTTTCCGGCTTATGCACCATCCTGCTGCCATGTGAGATAAGCAGAGGTTCCTCACTTTTTACTTGTTTACTTATCTTAATATCTGCTAGTTGACTCTTTTTTCCTTCTTGAAACCCTAAAATGATTGATATGGAAATCAGAGAGAAAAGTTTCGAAACTCTGTGTAGAAGCAAGTATGGTTCCAACGTACATCAAAGATGGCCATAACAAAATGAAAAACATCGAGAAACATTGTTATCCTCCATCTATATAAACAAGTAAATTTATAATGATATTCTGTAAATTAATTAATAATTACAACAGAATAACTGCGTCACCATCTATGTTTCAGACAACATCTCTCTTTCCAGCCTGTGCAGTGTTTCAGTGCATCATTTAACTTGTGGTGCAACTTAAATGCATGTTTCAATTGACAGGATAGTGGTTTAATCATCTTGATGAGCGGTCTGGTGGCTCAGTGGTTAAGCGTCTGACTGGAGATCGAAAGGTCCCCGGTTTGAAACCCTGTCTCGGCAGGGATTTAAAAAAAAAAAAAAAAAAAAAAAAAAAAAAAAAATCGCTTAACCCGACCTTCACCTCTGCCACAGCTTGCTGTGTAAAGTGAAGTACACCAGAATGCTTCCATGGTTCAGATTCCACGTTAAACTATAGGTCCCCTGTATCCAGCAGGATTGTTGGGTTAGGTTAAGGCGGCTACGATAGGTGTGGAACGTGCAGCCAATAAAAACTGCGACTACACAGAATTATTATTATTACCATCGTGACTTTTTTACATCTATTTAGCTTGTGGAAAGTCATCTTCAAGTGAATTTGACTGTCTCTTGTTATGATTATTTAAACAATTAACATTATCACTTCACACTTTAACTTGCTGAACCGAGAGCCAAAGCTGTATGGAATGCAGTTTTTGGAATGGACAGACTTATGGAACTGATTGATCACAAGGGATTCCATTAATGGTAGTTAAATCAGTATGAACAGCAGATAATAAGATATGGGAAACAGGGAAAGTTTATAAACAGTGGCATTATAAGAGAAGATGTTTGGAGGTAAGTCTTCTATGGAGTAGAAAGAGTTGTGAAAATAGGTGCTATGTTCAGCAAAACATTATATTACAAGAAAGCAATAAGGTGGCAGAAACGATTGAGATAGCAACAAAGGAAGCTAGCAGCAGTGCAAATAAGTAGATGATGATTTCACAAAGGTGGTAAAGTAGTCACTTATCTTATTTCAAAAAACCACACACACACAGTTATACCTACATTATGAATTTAAGAGGGATGGACATGATACAAATATTTTGTACAAGACGGAAAACAAGCAGACTGAAAGTTCAACAATACAGGTTCAAAAGAGATACCAAAGTAAATAAAGCTGAGCACTATGGGATTATTATTATATCATAAAGCTACTGAACAGATTGTTAGCATAGATCTCAAGTCAGTTGTTCTAATATGGCACTCTATCAGAAGTGGTCACTATTGCGTAATTCTGTTAATGGGATATGAGGATAATAATGCAGTTGATAGGCCCTTAGGTGGAAAAGGAAGGTACATAATAAGGGGAATTTAGTGTGGATTCACAATGCTAACTCGATGGAGAATTCCTAAGGAGTTGTAAAGGAAAGGACAGAATTATAAACAAAGTAGAAATAGAAGCTTGTGTACTAAAAGAACCAGTGCTTCTTTTTTATACCAAAGTGATAATTCTCTGATGTAAAATCAAATGACAGACTGTGTACTAATGACATTATGGTTCATATGAGAGTTGTGAACTGCACAAAGATCTGAAAAGGGAAATCAATGCAAAGAAGAGAAAACACATCAGTCACACAGATAGGAAAATTAAAAATGTGTGTATTTGTATGAAAAGTTTAATAGCTCAGTGGTGTCTGACTGAGCTTCTGGAGATCCCTGGTTCAAATCCAGTGGTGGATCCAGGATTTTGGTTTGGGGGGGGGGGGCTTGAGCGATTTTGTTCGGGGGGGGGGGAGGGAGGCCTTGAGTGGTTATGGGAGGGCTTGAGTCAGGTAAGGGTAGGCTTTATAGTCATGCCGCCCTTGAAAGGTCCGTAGAGCTAAAAAAATAAAAAAGGTCTCCAAATCCCAAAAATTAAGATGTCGCGGGTGGGACCTTAAATACTTTGGGGGGGGGGGCTTGAGCCCCCTAGCACCCTCCCCCCTCGATCTGCCACTATTCAGATCCCAGTTATGGCCAGAGTTGTCATATGCTCTTATCTTTCATCTCTGTCAAACCTTGATTGTGAACTGTGCCATAAAAATTCTATGGTTTGGATTACTAGATACAGCATAAGTGCCAGAGGAAAATCAATGGTCACTGCACCTCTCATAACTTCTATGGGAAAGATCCTATTAACCTTTGAGTTCTGGGCTGATATTTTTTTTTATTTATAAAGTAGATGTAGCTGCTACTAAAATATGTAAAATGTAGGTACTTCCACTTTCATCTGTTAATAGACGTCGGTGCAAATTGCAGGGGTCTAAAAAGGCATTTAAGTCTATACATCTATTTGGAAAGAGTGTAAGGGTTGTACCACAGACCTTAAATGGTTTGACGAACCCTCTGTTTAAAGGCTTTGGAACAGCTGATGACACACAAAATAAACAGATAATAGCAGTATGGGAAGGGGTATGAAAGGCAGTACTAATTTTTTTTTTTTTTTTTAATACGAGAAGCATGGACAATTGTTACAGAAGATTAATAGAGAATTTGGTGTCAAATGCAAAGGGATCAGGAGGTACTATTTGGATTAGAGTAGACAGAATATAATAATTTATTGTAGTCAGCATGGGCGTATCCAGCGAGGGGCAGGGAGGACTGCTGCCCCCCCTAGAAGAAAAATTAAGTTGCCTTCAGTATGCTTCGACTAGTGAAGAACTGGCTCAGAAGCACTTTGTGAGAGGAAAGATTGACTGGATTATGCCTGATGAGTGTGCATCGAAATTTCGTGAAAGAACACTGTGAGATATTGAGAAACAAAGTTTTTGAAATTTTTAAGAATCTGAGACAGTTAATGTTTACATAGACTATAACTGAGTTACCATCTTAATTTACTACATAGTAGGTCCTTAGATTAAGTGGTTGGATTACTATATTAATCAAAAATAAAAATAGTTTCCTCAGTAGGTTTGAGTTTCATTTTGTAAGAAATCGTCATGTTTCAGTATCCCACTCCAATTCCTCGAAACTAATATGAGTTGCCCCCCCCCCCTCCCCCGCTCAAATCTTGCCCCCCATCTAGTTCTGATCCTGGATTCGCCCTTGGTAGTCAATGCCATTTCCTTAAGGCAGAGATGGTTATATTGCTTGGTTGTAAGTTGCATAAAGTGTAGAAAACTTTTGCAGTGTTGGCTAACAGTTTGTATACTTCTCAGGCATCCTGTCAGGTCATTTTGTTGAAATAAAACAATATTTCAGTCAGTAACTGTATGGTCATTGTAAGGTTAAGTGTAACCTGATGATGGCCACCAGCAAAAATTTTATTTTTTTTCTATTTTTCAGTGATACGATCAAGCAGAATGTCTGATAAATACATAAATATTCAATATGCTGGGAAAACCTCCGATTGCCCTTGGTTGAAAATTATTAGAATGGACGCAGAAAAGATAGTTGGAGGGGAAAGATGACTACAGGAATATTTTCCCCATTATGATTAGAGAATTATAATTTATTTACCAATGCAGTGGAATGGCCAATAGCAAAAACTTTCCAAAATTACGTATATAACAACCAAGAAAATATAGTTTTATTGAGTACTGGAATATATGCAGCAACATGTTAAATTAGTTTCCCAATTATTAATATTTATTAATACAAGTGAAAATTCCAAGAAAAATCACTTAACGTTGTAGAGTTTTTGATTTAATTATAGATTATGACACCGCCACAATGCTGTAAACACTTTCCACCAATACCTTTGTCGGTACAGGATCATATCAACCTACACTTTCGTTTTCTTCCTAATGGTTGTGGTTAGGTTGAGATGTGGCTGGGACCATACGGGATTTTTTTTGTTAAAGTGGTATAAATGCAGTGTTTGCATACATCGAAAACACTTGATTCCCCATGGAAAATATTTTGCTATCATAAATTTCTTCTGACTTTTTGTAACGGAGAGAAGTTGAAATGTCAAGATACATAGCACTGGTGACATAGCAGTATCGTGATCCAGAACTAAACCAAGTTTTGCACAGGAGACTTAATGGCACTGCTACTACAGTATCGAACATCTCTCATCAAGTCAACAAATGAAATTCTAGTCTTTGTTCACGATACTTCGCATAAGAACTTACACTTTCATGTGTAGATTTAACACAAAACAGTCAAAAGATATTCCTTCTAATACAATGTATCAAACAACTGAAATACTGATTGGTCTACAAGCAATTAATTTCAAACCAAAATGCAAAAGTTTTTTTACAGTTAAGGATGAATATTTAGATGGTACTGACATTAACATATAAGTGTATTCTGGCTGATGGAGGTTATGATCGGATGTTATTGAAGTTAAAGTGATCTCTTGTTTCAGCTTTTGAAATTTTGCTACTCACACATCAAGCTACATAAATACTTATTTTAATGATTTTTGTAGGCTGAATTCTAGATCGCGATACCGCCATAACAACTTTCCAACACACGGAAAATAACGCAGCTACCAAAGAATTATCCGTGTAGCTTTTACGAAATTTTTGTTCTCGTCTAGGCCTCTTCTCAACTTAATCACAACCGTTACGTAAAAAACAAAACAATTTATGTTGATATGATCCCCGTACCGGGAATAAAGTTTTCGCAGCGGTATCGCGATCTAGAATTTAATCCATTAGTGGCCTATATACCTTGTTTGCTGCACAGATTTTGATGATCTTCTGTGCTGCCTCCTTGCAGTAGTATCTGCCATCCCCTCCAACAATTAGTGTGGATCCAACTACCTTATCACCCAAAGAATTCAAAATGCTCTGTATAAAATTCTCGGTATAATTTTCTTTTTGAAAAACTTTAACTGCCTTCCGTAAACCGCTTGTCCCGGGCTTTTGATCATTGTACGGGGTTGTAATAACTGTGGTCACTGTGATTGACATATCTGTTCACTATGTTCTTCGATTCTTAAAGTAACATCACTAATACAATCTTACAGCTCTCCCTCCTCCTATATATATTACGAGAGTGTTATCGGCCTCTCAAGGGCATTGTGAAGGTGATAGTTCAAAGTGTGTATTATAGAAGAACCGACAAATCAGTCTGACGCTATAAAACAAGAAACAATTTGTAATGTAAATGAATATTACATCTTGCGTTTTGAACAGCATACTGATTTGAAGGTATGTGATAGTTGGATTTCATTATGCGTCGGCTGTTAGTAGTTCATCAAGAGAGATAAAGAAACTTATGGAAGTCTTTGGATGCACATAATAAAAGCCAAACAGATAACGATGCAAAAAACAAATCTCTAAAAACCCACTCCTAAACCATTGAACAAATTAAGATAAATGAAAATCTTTAAACGTTACGACGACTCCACATTTTCCAGGCCAAAGACTATAAAGAAAAGAACAGAGATGTTAAGGATTTTACTGCAGCTCAAAAGCATTTTACCATATTTAGAATACTTTCCGATGTTAAAGACTTATAATCACTTTATCAAAAGAATGCCGCTTTTTAATTTTTGTGTTGCTTGCATTAGAACTACTAGCTAATGCTCTTTCAATTTGCTTCTTTTCAATGGCACTAGATATAAGGGTACTATGGCCAATCAAATGATTAAAGTATATTCACTTCTAACCTATGACACAGGTGCTGTACCTTTCTTATTCTATTTATTAAAACTATATGTAAACGCCTTTTAGAAATTACTTAAAATATAGCAAGAATTGCTGAAAAAAATATGTATTATGAAGTGCTTGACATACACCGAAATCAATAGTACAATAAAGAGAGATAAAATTTCGTTAATTAGATAAGAATGTTCATGTTCAATATTCTAATTATATGATTAGGCTCATTGCCAATTCTGTCGATAGAATGTACGGAACCTCCAGTATTTAAGATAATGAAAGTCGGTATGTTTTACAAGCGAAGGGAGAGTTTAAAGTTCTGCCTGTGGCCGTAAGATAACTGCATAGGTGAGATTGGGTTACTCAGTGGGAGTTGTCTCAGAATGATAGTTAAATGTTTTAGTCGAAATAGTTGTTACAATACAATACAATACAATACATTCATTTTCCATTGATCCCAATATAAGAGACTGGCTCTGTGGGATGTGGAAAGTTGTCAATTTACAGATAAACAGTTGCTGCCTCCCAAATAACATATCAGGTTCGACACCTCTCTTTTCTGGCCATTATTGGTTAAAAGGAACTTGTTTTTACTCTTACGTGATACTGCTTCAAATACTGCATGATGTATTTAATCTACTTTAGGTACCGGTAAGTAACGATTTTGAACTCCTGGAATTAATTGATTTGGTTGATGTGTAAGCTGTCTCGTTACCTTGCTGTAAGGTTGATCTGTTCCAATTATAATACGAAAGAAATTTACGAACAGATTAGAAACACTTCGAGTTGCACAATAAATTAATTAAACTAAATCAAACCGATACTCATAATTCAATAGTAAATAGATAGAAACTGTTTCTAGATTCAATTTTTAAGACATAACTGCTACAAAAAAGTTTAAAGGAAAACTTGTTCGTAAGTTTCTAAAAAAAAAAGAAAAAAAAAACATATTCATAAGTGATACTATTTTGTCGCCGGACCGACGAAGTCATTAGAAACAGAGAAGAATTGTGGACTAGCAACAGGAAGAAAGCATCCTTAACCTTAATTTTTTTATTTTATTTATCAATCTTGTTTCATGGATCCCTGCTGAGGAAGCACCTCTGGGATGTGAAACATTTCATGGTTAATATACATACATACAATATGAGTCATAATCATAGTAAAAAACAATTATACGTTACAAAGAAAAGTAAAGACAATAAAATAAACATAAATTTTTACAACTGTGATTTGCAAAAGTCATATTGAATACAATTAATTGTTTTGTTCAAATTCTTGAATGGAGCAGAAGCAGTTGCCAATAAGATAATCTCTCAGTTTTTCTTTAAATATATCTTTATTTTCTGCAAATTGTTTTATACCCTTGGGAAGTTTATTAAACAGATATATACCAGAATAATTTACTCCTCTTTGTACTAATGACAGAGATGTATAAACTGCTCTCGGGTGACTAGCCGAGACAAGAGTGCGTTGCTACACGATATTTCGGCGACTAGATTCATTGCCGCCATCTTCTGGTGAAGTGCCGTGTACAGCATCCATCCATCCGTGCCATTCACTGCCTAATATTTCATGGCAGCATGCTATGAAGTGTTTGTCGTGAGACATTTACTTCATCCTCATTAGATGTGGCATTTGCTTAGCTGTAGGTCTGGCTTCGCTATTGGCATTTTTCTTAATTATTCTCCCATGTGGAGTAATTCATAATTGCCGGCGTCTGCATTTGTAGGCGCTGTGTTCGGCGGTCTGTTAGTAGTGCAGGCTATGAGTTGTATTAGCATCTCGATTATATGTGTCGTCATTGGGCCCCACTGCTGTTCCATCGGGGCATGGTTGCAGCAGCGATGTTCGCTGTGGCCAGGTGTTCGGCCAGGTGGGGCACGGGGCGTCCCATCTCACATGACGAGATGGGACGTGGTTCCCATCGCTGGAAGTGGCAGCGATCTTGGTGGTCTGACGACAGGTCTTGCTTTTGGCCCGTCGGCTGGTTGGTGGGACGTGGCTCCCATCGCTGGAAGTGGCAGCGATCTTGGTAGTCTGACGACAGGTCTTGCTTTTTGTCCCGTTGGCTGGTTCTCTGCAGGCGCTTGCGGACTGGACAGCCACGGTAGCACGCCGCGTGCCGTTGTCCGCAATTGCAGCATGTAGGGTCCTCCCTCGGTCGCTGACATTCGGCCGGAGAGTGCTCCTCCCCGCAGCGAACGCACCTAGGCTTGCTGGTGCATTGATGAGCAAAATGGTTGAACCACTGGCACTGGAAACATCTGGCTTCGCTATTGGCATTTTTCTTAATTATTCTCCCATGTGGAGTAATTCATAATTGCCGGCGTCTGCATTTGTAGGCGCTGTGTTCGGCGGTCTGTTAGTAGTGCAGGCTATGAGTTGTATTAGCATCTCGATTATATGTGTCGTCATTGGGCCCCACTGCTGTTCCATCGGGGCATGGTTGCAGCAGCGATGTTCGCTGTGGCCAGGTGTTCGGCCAGGTGGGGCACGGGGCGTCCCTCTCACATGACGAGATGGGACGTGGTTCCCATCGCTGGAAGTGGCAGCGATCTTGGTGGTCTGACGACAGGTCTTGCTTTTGGCCCGTCGGCTGGTTGGTGGGACGTGGCTCCCATCGCTGGAAGTGGCAGCGATCTTGGTAGTCTGACGACAGGTCTTGCTTTTTGTCCCGTTGGCTGGTTCTCTGCAGGCGCTTGCGGACTGGACAGCCACGGTAGCACGCCGCGTGCCGTTGTCCGCAATTGCAGCATGTAGGGTCCTCCCTCGGTCGCTGACATTCGGCCGGAGAGTGCTCCTCCCCGCAGCGAACGCACCTAGGCTTGCTGGTGCATTGATGAGCAAAATGGTTGAACCACTGGCACTGGAAACATTGGACAATGCAGGGGACTTCCTCTTCTTCGACGACGTTGGGCACTGCGTGCTCACAGACGTGGTCGATGGCTTGATGGCTGGAGGCTTGCTGGCTGATGTTCCAGACGATACTCCAGCTGGCGACGGTTCTTCAGTCTTGGCAGAAGATCTGCTCTTCGTCTTCTTCTTCTCGTTCATCTTCCTAAAAAGCTCTATTACTTTAGGTGGATATGTCATTTTCATGATCTCGACAATTTGCTCGCCGATGATGTAATAGTCAGCCAAGCTGCAGGCCAGAATTTGCAGCCCCTCCTGCTCTGGCCATGCAAAAAACAGGAGAGCTGTCCGGCGCTGCAACTCTCGTAGGTAGCTGGTAACGTTGTTGGGGTAGGGTACATAGATGGGCTCAACTGGACCCATTGGAGGGCCCAGCTCAGCCGGTGCATCCACCTCCATCACGAGTTGTTGTTGTGGCATCTCGGTACCGTCCGATGCGCCCGGGCGGCGCGAGGTAGCGTGTTGCCGTTGGCGGTTCTTCATGTCCGTCCTCGCTGGCTGCTGGCAGCCGAATGGCCGTGTACAGCGGAAAGGCTAGTTCTTATAGCATGCCAGGTGGCCCAGTGCGCGGGAGTGTTGAGCACGTCCGTGATTGGTCGGCGTAGGCACCGCCCGGCCGCCGGAGTGGGGGGGTAGTGCTGGTGCGCCTAGCTGGTGCTCAGTTGAGTCGGGCGCCTCACGTCGTGCGGGCCTCGGCAGCGCCGCTGACGCATCGCTTCGATGACCGGCGTCCAAGCAGTCACTGCTTGGACGCCGGTCATCGAAGCGATGCGTCAGCGGCGCTGCCGAGGCCCGCACGACGTGAGGCGCCCGACTCAACTGAGCACCACCGGCCGCCCGAGCAATTCACGTTCTTCCTGGAACAAAAAAGAACAGAGTATGCTGGAGGTTGTTGTCTTTCGACATTTCCTCCGCGGGGATTAGTGGTGGGGTATAACATTACGTGGGGTTTGTCGTCACAGTTGGCTAGTCATTGTTGTCGTAATTTGTTGGGGCGTCTTATGTCTAAACTGTCAGATCCCGTGGTCTTCTGTGTCGGCCAGGACGAATTTCGTACCGGCTGAGCACGCTGATCAACGGATTAGTGCTGGTTTCCGCCTTCTTGTAGAAGGCAGTGGCCAGCACTCGGAAACGGTCTCTTAGGGGCATGATGCCGGTGGCTTCATGTAGAGCCGCTGTCGGGAAACGGTGAGGGAGGTGGAGGGCACGTTTAAGCGCCCTGTTTTGGACTGCCTGCAGTCTTTGCAGGTGGGTGTTAGCGGCATATCCCCACACTGGGCAGGCGTACTCGAGGAGTGGCCTGACCAGAGTGAGATATATGCGCACTCCCAGGGACGGTGACAGTGCACTGTTCCTGTTCAGGAGGGGGCAAAGCTCGTTTAGCCTGGCGCTGGTCCTTCTACGCACATCGTTGATGTGCGTGCGCCAGGTGAGCTTGGAGTCCAGCATTACCCCGAAGTATCTCAGTGAGGTACTCCAGGGAATGTCGGATCCGTTACGCCTCAGCAACTGGGCCGGTTGGCCACCGTTGCGTGGGCCGTACTTTCTCGTGAAAACGATGGCCTGGGTTTTGGTAGGATTGACGTCAATGCGCCACCTCCTAGCCCAGGCCTCCGTCTTCTGGAGGACTCCTTGCAGCCGAGCGGTGGCGACGGCCTTACTCCTGCTACGGGTGATGTAAGCCGTGTCATCCGCGTATGTAGCTGTCTGTACACGATCCGCCGTTGGTACGTCGGCCGTGTACAGAGTGTACAGGATGGGGCCCAGGACTGACCCCTGGGGGACACCTGCAAGGATGTTTCTGATACCTGACTTGACTCCGTCCACCTTCACATGGAAGGTGCGGCCAAGCAGGTAGGACCGGATAAGCTTTACCAGTGGCCCCGAGAAGCCCTGCTGGTAAAGCTTCAGTAACAACCCAGAATGCCAGACCGAGTCAAAGGCACGCGCTACGTCCAAGGACACCATAGCGCAGTACTCTTTGTGGGCGAAGGCATGGGTTGCTGTTTCCACAATGAGGAGCACCTGTTGAGTGGTCGAGTGTCCATTGCGGAAACCGAACTGGTGGTTGGGCAGGAGACTGCTATCTGAAATGAAGGATTGCATCCTCTTCAGTAGCAGCCTCTCAAAGACTTTGCTGATCGACGGTAGGAGACTGATGGGCCTGTAACTCTGGGGGAGACAGGGGTTCTTCCCGCTCTATTTCAGCATGTTTCCACCGTTGCGGGAAGACCCCTGTCCGCAAGATGCGGTTGAAACCTGCCAGAAACCCGTGGGCTTCAGGTGGCAGATTCCTCAGGCATCTGTTCCCGATCCCGTCGTGACCAGGAGCCTTGTTTGGCCGGAGCCTTGCAAGACAGCTGGCCACTTCCTCAGGGGAGATGGGGTCTATCTCCTCGTCTCCGTCGTCAGCTTGGAGGAAAATGCGCAGACGGTCTTCGGTGTCTCTCAGAACCTGGTCATCTGCATGCGTTTCGGAGGGACGGAAGTTGCGCTCGAATCCATCGGCCAAGGCATTTGCTTTGCCTTCTGGTCGATGGATGGGACCGTTTGTACCTTCCATGGGGGGGATTCTCCGCTTCCGCCTTGTGAAGCTGCGGGTCTGGGCCCACAAGGTCCCGTCGTCTGGGGTGAGCGCCGAAACTCGGGCGTCCCATAGTCGGTTCCTGTGGTGGGTCAGATCCCCTTTCAGTTGCTTCTGAAGGCGGTTTAGGAGTCTTCTGGTGTCGGGGCTGTGGGTCAGCTTCCACTCCCTTGCAACCCTGTTCTTATGCCTGATGGCAGCAAGAAGGTGGGGCGGCAAGTTGAGTGTTGGTAGTCTCCTTGAGTGAAGCGGGGTGGAGACTGATATAGCCTCCTCCACCGTTTCCTCAAAGGCCCTGATCGCCGTGTTCAAGTCCTCTACTCGCTGGTCAGCCAGTGAGGAGGACAGCGACTGCTTGAAGCTTCTCCAGTTGGTCTTACGGAGGTCATGGGATGCTGGGCGCGAGTCTTGCCATACACCTGCGTCCACTTCCAATGTCACGGGACAGTGGTCGGAGGACAGCTGGTTTACGGTTCGACCAGTGACAAGGCCTGTCAGTGCCCTGGTGACTACAATGTCTAGGACGTCCGGGTGTGCTCTACCTCTACCCGGAGGGTAGTGTGTCGGCTCATCCGGGCCCCAGACATGCATGTCTAGCGTGTTGGCGAACCTCCGTAACGTGATGCCTGCCACGTTTCGGACCCTGCTGTTCCAGTCGGGGTGCTTCGCGTTGAAGTTGCCTCCGAACAGAACCTTGCCCCTGATAGAGGCAAGTGCAGTGAAGTCCGCTTCTAGGGTGTTCCTGTTGTCCGCAGCCGCAAGCCTGCGCGGGGGTCGGTAAACTGCCACCACCGTGAGTCTCCCCCCGGCGGTGGAGACCTCCACCCCAACAGCCTCAACAGTCTGCAGATCAGGAACCCTAGCTTGGCAGTGGGGGATTCCACTCCTGATATATATCGCTACGCCTCCCCCTGCGGTTATCGGTCGCGACGATAGCAGGAGTAGTTTGCCACTGATGCTCGGAGTCCTGGCTTGAGGTGCGTCTCGCTAACTAGACACACATCAATCTCCTGCTCTTGCAGGAAGTGCCTGAACTCCAACATCTGTCCCACAATGCTGTTTGCATTCCACACGCAGAATTTCAGGCTTCTAATATTAGGCCGTCTATTCATTGTGGTTCGTGCAAGAGCATGTGGTGGTGGCGGCCGGTGCCGTCCTCACTGAAGCATGAACGGTGCTTATAAGCAAGTCCATCTTCAGGAATAGGGCTTGCACCGTCATCGTCAACGACTCCAGCATTGCGCGGAGCGCTTCTATGCTGTCGACCGGTAACGATGAGGCACTTGTCGGGGGGGGGGGGGGGGCTTCGGGGTTCTGCTCGGCCACCTCCATCGGGACAGAGGTGGCAGCAGGGGTCTGGCTGCCCGTTGCAGCTTGGGCGAAGGTCACATTCTCAATGCGACGGTTGGCCGCGTTTGAGAATGTTTTCTTCGCCTGCTGCTTGGGCTACTTCTTCTGGCCAGGGTTTCCTCCTTTTTTGGGGGGATTCCTCTGCTGGGGGGGCTTCTGCTGGGCGGGTTTGGGGGGTTGGGGCTTCTGCTGGGCGGGTTTGGAGGGCTTCTGCTGGGTGGGCTTTGGAGGCTTCTGCTGCGGGGTCTTCTCCTGGGCAGGAGTAGTACCCTGGGCAGCAGGAGGCTTCCGAGCATCAGTCCCGGTCTGGGGCCGGACTTTCTGCTGGCTTCCTTTGTCCGCTGGGGACTGGACGCCATGCATACGGTCACGGGCCCGCTTGAACGATGGCAGCCCTTGTAGCTCGCTACATGGGCGCCACCGCAGTTACTGCACTTAGCAGTGGATCTGTCCTTCTGGACCGTGCAGAGTTTCGAATCGTGTGCTCCCGCACACTTTACACGAACCGGAGTCATCTTGCAGTGTCGTGCAACATGACCGTAGGCTTGGCAGTTGAAACACTGCTGTGGTCCAGGGGACGAGCGGAGAGTCTCAGCTTTTTTTTTTTTTAAATATTTTATTATTATTTGGTCCTTGGCTTTCGCCAATGTTGACCAGCTAACAATGTTACATTTTTGACCAAATTACAGAAATACATTCTTGCTCAGTTGACATTAATACATTTTGCATAGAAATCTTGTTTGGCCATCATTTTAAGACACAAATAGCATTAAAATTTTTTTACATATTTCTCTTACTTTTATCCTTCTATCTTTAATAATAACATATAATCCCTATATCATTATTTAGTGTTGGAAGGAAATAAAATTTTTACATATTACCTATACATTTATATTATGCATATACATGATACCCATTACATCGTACAAACAGGGGTATCCAAAAATTAATTTTTTTTCGCCCGCTTTCTATCTTTTGTAATTAATTTGTCTATCTAAGTCCTTATATATTCCATACAAAAACCTAATTGATATTCAGAAATGTACATTTGTTTATAATACATTATTTCTCCACACAAACATTTTCCTATCATCCTGTACTGGATTTGGAAAACTTGATAGTTTCCTCATAACAGTAGTTCTAATCGAGAAATATTATAAGAGATACCTTATTTATTTTGAAAGGAACTATTAATATCCCTGCTCACAACAAAAATTCCTTAAAGACTAATTTGTGTTCTCTTGTACAAAGTAGCTCTCATATCTACATATATACACTCTTTCATGGGCGCATACACGAACACTTACATATCTATACCCATACATATATTTACATACCCATATCCCACAAACATACAAAATTAGTCCATTTGATATGAAATATACTACGTTCCTTTATAATACATCATATTTTCCTATTACATTTAGATATATATTTACATAGTTGTTTTATCTTATCTACCGTAGGAGTCCCTAGAAATTGTCGTAGGCTCTCATAGTCTGTTATCTTATTGCCTCCGTCTTTCTGTAAGATTGATTTCCTGTGTTCGCTGTATTTGCGGCATTCCACCACAAGATGCACTATGTCTTCATATGCCCCACAATGCTCGCAGTTCGGTGATGTTGTCAAACCTAGTATAAATTTTTGGAGTTTAGCATAACGTGGCCTGATCGCAATCTGTTTATCATTGTTATTTCTTTCCTACTTGCCTTTACACTAAACCATGGCTGTTTCGGTATGCTGTGTTGTATTGCATGGTACCATGCACCTTTGGTTCTGAATTGGACCTCCCCTACTTCTTCCCACTCCTTCATCTGTAGATTTCTGATTTTACTTAGTAAGTCTCTATATGGTACACCTGCCATCGATGTTTTCATGTTCCTTTGCTCCCCTTGCAAGGTGGTCAGCATTTTCATTCCCCACTACTCCTACATGTCCCGGTACCCACTGAAATTCTATTTTCTTCTTTAACTGTTGTGCTTTGCTTAGCTCATTTATGATGTCATATACTAGATGGTTCTTTGTTTTCCCTTTTGGACCATTTTTTAAACATAATAGTGAACTTAGTGAATCGGAGCAGATTAAAATCTTTTCTTCCCCTGTTTCCAGCGCATATTTAATGGCTTCTAATATTGCATATAGCTCCGCTGAGAACACTGACATATCCACCGGTAGCTTAACTGCTTTTCCAACATCTGATTTTTCTTCGTAGAACGCTGCGCTCGAATTTGAGCCTGTGATTTTGGAGCCATCCGTGTAAATTTTATTCCATGTCTTCCATTTCTCATTCAGGGTTTGTAACGTCGTCTTACAAAGATCTATCGTAATATTATCTGTTTTCTTGCTCCTAGCTTGCCTATCCTTTCATGTGTTTGGACCTCGATTATTTGGGGCCACGTATCCCCTATAAACGCTGGATTCATTTTATGTTGTTTTATTGGCCATTCTTTCATTTCATTGTAATTTTTAACTGTAATTGGGGTTGCCTTTTTCTCCAGTATTTCCTATACATAATTTGGCTAAAGACCCCTAGCTTCCAATTTAGTGGGTGGTTGATCATAGCTCTGACTTTCAAGATAAACGTCTGGAAAGCATACTTCGTCGGAGTGAGAGCGGTGGTGTACCTGTTTCCATCTGAAGTACGTTAATGGGGGTTGTGCGTAGGAATCCTCCACTTATGCGTAATGCCAATGGTTGTAAGCGGTCTAGTTTGACTAGGGTTGATGTAGTAGCTGCATCATATAGCATGCACCCATAGTCCATTTTACTACGTATTAGTTGTCTGTACAGGCGCAGTAACACTGTTGGGTCGGCTCCCCAATGATTACTAGCTATCCCTTTCAGGATGTTAATTCGTTTCATTGCTTGGCCGTGTAACTCCATTACGTGTTTCTTCCATGTTAATCTCATATCTACCCACATCCCTAAAAATTTCACTTGGTGTATTGCGGTAAGAGCTTTACCGTTGAGTATTATCCTAACATCCTCTGTGTCTCTGTGTCTTGTAAATACCATTAGCTTACTATTTTCAGGTGACAGTTCCATCTTCTTTTCTTGCAGAGCATTTGTCATACTGTTTAGGCCATTTTGTAAATCTCGTATTGCCTTTTCTTTCTTCTCTATTTCTTACGTATACCACCACATCATCAACGTACTGTATGTACAAAATCGATCTACTCAGCTTGCTGAAACACATTGTGCATATAAATAATAAACAATAGTGGGCTAAGGGGGTCTCCTTGCGGTAAACCAGAGAAGACGTGTCTAAACTATTACCTCTCCCCTGTACATCCTAAGCTCCAGGATCCTTAGTGAAAGATAATTCGTACACCATTGTACTATTGTTTTGGGATATCGCATTTCAGCATCACCTTTACCAGTTCCGTAATGTCGACCTGTCCGTATGCATTTTGTTATATCCAGGAAAGCAGCTAAATAGGTACGAGTTGTAACTGTTACTTATTTGTATATCTGTTATTAATGTGGCTATTGCATCTATAGTGCTATATCCCTTTCTGAACCCCATCACACGATTTGCTAGGAGTTCCGGTGTTCGACATACCATTCCATTCGCTGTTTTATCATCAGATTCATCAATTTGCAAACACCATGATATCATTGATATGGGTCTGTACGATGTATATAATTTAGGATCCTTTCCGTTTTTGGGTACCGGAGTGATTTTAATTCTCCTCCATTGATGTGGTACTTCGCTTTGCCTGAATAAATTGTTTAGTATTGTCAGTAACAGTTCTTTGCCACTATGGGGTAGATTATACAACATTGAGTATGATATTTGATCTATCCCTGGAGCTGTATCTTTCTCTTTTATGCTGTTTTCCATCTCTGTCAGGGTAAAGGGTCTATCTAGGTTGCTGTTATTATGTATTAAAGGTTCGCTGCTATCTGCAACTACCAGCGGTGCGTCCTCTACCGTAGCTGGAGCTATTTATCCATAAATTGTTCAGCTGTTTCTTCATTTACTCTTATGCTCTCAGCACTTAGCTTTGGTTCTTTGTACCATCTAACCTTTTCCCACCCATCTTTCTTCGCTTTCTTAATGGTCTTGCTCGCTTGTGCTGCTATCTTCCGAAGATTGATAAAGTTTTGGTACGTCATATTCTTACGATATGTTTTGAGGGCTAATCTTCTCCTTGCCACCGCTTTCGAACATTCTGGAGTCCACCATGGCTTCCTTTTATGTGCATCGCCCACCACCGTGTTTCATAACAGGCGCGCTAATTTTCGCCGCTGCTTTGATGGTTTCTGTAAACCAGTTATAGTTTCCTGCGGATCTGTTATGCCAGGATATTTGAGCAACCTTTTGCTAAACTTCTTGCTGATACTTGTGCCAGTCAATATGTCTGTAGTTTATCGTATGTTCGAGACCGTCCACCTATTTTGAGCCGTAATGTTAGGCTGCGACTCTATGGAGATTTTGATCACTCTGTGGTCACTACCCAGTGTGTCATTCATTGCTACCCCACGAGCATTTCATTGCCATTCTTGACGATACCAATGATATATCCGGCGAGGAGGGTCTTTGGGATGGTGTTCCTATGCGGGTATTGGTCTTCGTGTTTAGTACCACTAAATCCGATGGACATATTGCTTTTGCTAACTCTTCGCCTCTATGTTCCGTTACTTCATCGTACCACATCTTACTGTGCGCATTGAAGTCTCCTGCTACAATACTTTTATCCGGGAGCTTGGGAGAAAATTTGGCTCCATTCAGTTTCATGAGTTCCAACATGGGGGGGCACATAAATAGCTGTTACATTCCTGATCTGATGCAGATTCAGCACATCCACCGATATGATTTCTATGTTGTCGTTGCTGCACTGCAGTGTTTTGGGCACCGCTACTATATTCTTTGCTATGATGACTGCTACTCCACCATATCCGTCCTCCCTATCTTTTCTAAACATTTTATATTGTCTGTCTCTTATCCTAGTATCTTCTGTCAACCATGTTCTGACACTATAGCGATATTTGCTTTACATTCACTCATTAAATTGGTGAGGTCATTCCATTTGGCCTTAACACTTCGGGCGTTCCACTGAATCACATGTAGTTGTCTTATATCACCTGTCCTCTGCATAGTTGGTATTATGGATAATTTGGTTGTACTATTAATTCGATAGATTTCCTAATTTCATCCAGTTGCAGTGTCTCTAACCCACTGTCTTTTATATGTCTCGTTACTATCATGATAAGATTAAAAATTTCTTCAATTAGCCTGCTTTTCCCGTTTGTAGTATTGGGATAATTCGTTATCCCCTGCATCCTTGGAGGATATGGGTTTTGGGCTATGGGTGTAACTGGCACTTGTGTTGGATAGAGCCAAAGTTGTCGATAATCCTGTGCGTTACCGCGCTGTTGGGTTTCCTTGAGCGCCGATCTACTCCCGGCCAAATCTCCGTTGTTGTTTAGTTGTGCTGTACCCAGTGTAAACCCTGTTAAATCAGATTGTTGTTTTCTTTTGTCTGGTATCAGCTGGGACTCAGTCGGATCCTCTCCTAAATCTTCCTGGACCTGTATAGAATCTCCACTGAGGTATTGAGTTGGCCCAGTTGCTATCCTAATTATTCCATTTCCCATCTCTTGTGCTGTTGGTGCTGTTGTCCCACTACTCAGCTTTATCTGCGGGAAGTCGATGTAACTTCCCGCGTCTGGTACTACAGTGGGCCGAAATATCGCCTTTTCTCTCTCGTATGTTGAGGCTGCTTGTGCATATGTTCTGTTGTTTAAGGTAGCTTCCGCTTCCCTTAGGGAAATGTTATTTCTAGTAGCAACTTCTTGAATATTTTTACGTCTATTGTACTCCGGGCATGTTCGGTCCGTGACATAGTGTGCTCCCCCACAGTAAAAGCACCTAATGTCTTGAGTTATGCACTGTGTATCAGGGTGTGTCCCACCGCACTTAATGCAACGTGTTTGCCCCTGACATTGTTTACTAATATGTCCATACCTATAGCAGTTATAGCATATTTTAACCGACGGGAAGAAGGGTGTCACTTCTCGCCCCGTGGATATTAACATACCTTGGGATAGTTTGGCTATCGAACGTTAATACACACGTTTGTAGGTTAATTATCCGTTTTTCTTTATTTTGTACCACTGTTTTGTTCATTCTCCGGGCATTAATAACCTTGACCGGCGATTGAACTTCTGCTACCAGTTCTTCCATTGTAATACTTTGATGTACTCCTCTTATTACCCCCTGTTTGTAAATTAGGTGGTTAGGGATATATATTTCTAAGTCCTTACCGATTTTTCCTGATGATTTTATTATGTTATTAGCAATATTTGCATTACCTACTTCAATCCTTAATCTGTTTCTACCCGAGTAGCTAATGTTCAAAATTTTCCCTTTTATTTCCGGGATTGATAAATGAAGCAACTTTCCCACAGACATTGGGTGGAGCTTACCAATACTATTATTCTTACTCTCGATAAAAAGAATAAATGGGCCATTGTCCCACTGCCTATAAAAACGATGAGGTCTACTGTTATTGTTATCAGATAGTGCCTGATTACTATTATGCCTTACACTCTGTTGCTGTTGTTCCGGAACTAGCCCCATGTTATTTCTTGTTGAGACGGATTCATAACTGAGGTCCGAACTGACAATTTTCCTCTTGTCTGCTACAAGTTCTACACTTGGTTCTATCGGCCGCTTTCTAAAATTAGTGCCTTCCTTTTCGGCATTTTCCAAATTATATTCCATACTTTCGCTCTCCACATCACTTGCACTGACAGTACTTACTGCTTGAACCACTGCCGCTCCGACTGCAGCTACTCCAGTTGACACGTCTGCTGTCGTCGGGGGCGGAGTCGCTCCACCGCCTTCCCCATACTGGCCGCCAATCATTTCCACGCCGTAGGGAGGGTGCCCTCCGGTGGGTGATGAGGATGCACTATATGGGCTGCCCTGTCTTCAAGCTGGTTTCTTTTCACCGGTTACGCAAAAACTTTCCACACCAAATTCACTCTAAACAGGAAACACAAGACACGTTCACTGAGCCAACGAGGAAGTGATCGCTTCGGCGACTCGCTACGAACTGAGTCTCAGCTTTCACCCTGAGATGGAATATACTCTCGACACGGAAAAGCTCTCTGTCCTGTGGTATGTCGGGGACAACCACAAGAAACAGAGGCATCTCCGCGCCGGTGCCAGGACGTTTTAGCTGGGCTACAGATTTACGTCGTAGCCCATAGCTATCAGTTCCTCTTTGAGGTCCTTCACTGGGAAGGACCTCGGGAGTCCACGGATCACCACCTTCACGGTTTTCACCGTTCCGGTGGGAAACGTGTAGTAAGGAGTTTGGTGCTCCTCCAGCATCGTCCTCACGCGGGTGAAATCGTCCACAGTGGTGAATGTGAACTTGATCCGGTCACCCCCGGCCGTCTTGGCCTGGAACGGATCCTTCACAACCGATTTCACCCACTCGTGGAGCTTCGTATAGCTCTCGCTATACTCCACAACGATGGGTGGGAGGTTGGCTCTCCCGGTCTTCGGAGCTGACGGGGCCGACGGCTGGTCGGCGTCCATCCTCTCCGGAGCCAGTGAGGGCTGAGGGGAGGGGGGAGGGGTTGTCCTAGCTATGGGAGCCGGCTCGGGGACAGGCTGCTGCACTACCGAGCCAGGGGCCTGCGGCCGGTTGCTCGAGAGCTCCTCGGCCTCGGCCTCCTGTGATAGGCAAGCAAACCTGTTGTCCAGGACCAGCGTCTCGGGAGACAAGGAGGGAGGGGTCCTACATGTGCGCCTGGCAGGTGCGTAGACACCAGAGCCGAAGCTCGTGCTGGCGACTGGCGCATCTTCCCGGCGGCGGGAGGTGGCGGTGGGAGTGGGGAGGATTTCCAGCGGCGGCCTTTTTTCCCTTGCGGGAAGAAAGACTCGGAACCGGAATGCTACTGACTCCGTGGCTGCCTCGGGGGTCACCTTTAGGCTGCTTCACCTTGCCAGCCTGGAGTGGAGAGCAGACCCGCTTGGTACCACGGTCGTCGGGTTGGGTTGCTGGTGTGGCCTCAGGTGGGAGGGTTTCGTTGGTCGTGGGCTGGGTTGGCTGCGGAGCCGCAGGTGGTAGAGAGTCCACTACGTTCAGCAGCCCCTCCAGCTCACTAACAGCTGGAGCGGGAAAAAGAGGGGGGGGTATTCCTGGAAGGAGAGGGTGTCGGGCACGTCGTCAGTCATAGTAGTTAGTCCTGTCAGCTAGGGGTTGCCGCTTTAGGGTGATTTGTTGTCACCGTTAGGTTGCCCTCACCCAGAAGCGGCCCTAATCACACACGCGCTGGTTACTGCACAAGTGCAGGCCCTGGCACGGTGGTCTAACTACTCCTTGGAGGACAGGGGAGGATGCCCCTCTAAACAAGGTTGTACTGCGCGTGTCTGACGACTTTGCTTTTTTGAATGGTCCACTCAGTTCAACGGGCGAAGATCGTCTGGTCCAATTCTGGTAGTCAGTACCTTAGGTGAAGCTTGGAAGCCTCAACCAAAGGTTGGAGAGCGCGGCAGGCGAACCTCGCGCTGCGCCTCTCCGAGCGCGACTGCGCTACGCTGCTCCGCGCGACCGCGCGGCAAGAACTACGGCGACTCGGCCCGAGCGGCTGCTCGGCTGAATCGGCTGGCCTCGGCGGCGAGCTGGCTTCTCGGCGCTGGTTGGTCCTCTCGCTGGCGATGTTACCTCTCTAACGGCTGGCGACGAACTCACAACTGAGCACCAGCTAGCAAGAGAGCTATTTTCTACTGGATCTTTACCTAGCAGTTGTGGTGAAGGGTTTGTCTACTGACATTTCCTTCAAATTACTGTTTGGTCTGTCATTGTTTTTTGGTTTGTCAGTTCTGTTTGCTCAACATGTTGTCTTGTTTACTGAAGTATTGACAGTGGCCGTTTGTGCTTGTCGAAAGCGGTGTTGTAAGCGCCGAGGGTGGCTATTAATGGGTTGTTCGATTTTCTTGCCTGCCTATAGAAGGATTCGGTTAATGTCCTTATCCTGTCTTTAAGCAACGGGATTCCTGCGGCGGTGTGCAGGTCAGCAGTCGGGAACCTGGGTGGGACGTGCAGTGCTCATCGCAGCGCCCGGTTCTGCATGGTCTGCAGTCTGGCCAGCCGCGTCCTGGCCGCGTACCCCCACACCGGGCACGAGTACTCCATTAGCGGTCGGACCAGGCTGCAGTATATGTTGACTCCTGTGCTGGGGCTCAGCGTGCTGTTCCAGTTGAGTACTGGATAGAGTTGGTGAAGCCGGGCAGCTACTCGGTTTCGTAGTTCCTCTATGTGACGAGTCCAGGTCAGTTTGCAGTCCAAGGTCACTCCCAGATATCTAACTGTTTGTGACCATGGTATGCTCTCCCTATCGAAGGTGAGGTTCGGGGGTTGGTTTTGCTGACGGGGGCGCTTCCCCCGGCGCCTTGTCAGCATAATAGCTTGCGTTATATTGGCGTTTATGGTGATACGCCACCTTCTGGCCCACGCGATGGTTTGCTGTAATACGTCTTGCAGTCTTCTTAGGGCGATTGCCCTGTTCCTGTGAGCTACGAAGAAGCCTGTGTCATCAGCGTACAACGCTGTGCGAACGGTAGCAGGAGCAGGGACGTCAGCAGTGAAGAGGTTATATAATATCGGTCCCAGCACAGATCCCTGTGGGACACCAGCATTTATTGGGCGCCTTGTGGACATCTTATCACCAACTCCCACCCTGAACGATCTACCACATAGGTAGCTCTTTAACAACTTCACAACAGGGGTGGGGAATCCCTGTTGGAAAAGTTTATACAGAAGACCCTCGTGCCAGACGGCATCGAAGGCTCTCGCCACGTCTAGTAGTACTAGTGGACAGTGTCCCTTGTGATTAAAAGCGGTTATAGCACGTTCCACAATGCGCATAATTTGGTGAGTGGTGGAGCGGCCTTGTTGAAAACCGAATTGGTAGTCGGGCATGATGCATTCATTACTGATGTGGACGTTCATTCTCCTGAGCAAGAGTCTTTCGAACACCTTGCTGAGGGCTGGCAATAAACTGATCGGCCGGTAGTGTTGTGGAAACGTGCTGTCCTTGCCAGGTTTGTGCACCCCGATCACGACCGCGAGCTTCCAGTATCTGGGGAACCGTTGAGTTCTGAAGATATTGTTGAACAGCTGTGTTAGATGGTAGATGGCCTCTCGTGGTAGGTTCCTCAGCATTTGGTTTGCAAGCTGGTCTACACCTGGAGCCTTTCTTGGTGGGAGGCGGTTGATGATTTGCCTGATTTCGTCTTCTGTAGTTTCCTCTATGTGGTAGTCGTCCTCAGCTGCCAGGAATGTCGTCAGCCTCCGTCTGACTTCCGCTGTGTGGTCTGGGTCGTGGTCATCAGCAGGGCGGAACTGCCGCTCGAAATGGTCCGCGAGTGCTTGCGCTTTCTCTTCGTCGGTGAAGACCAGGCCTCTTTCCCCATGTAGTGGGGGGATGCGAGCTCGGCGTTTGGTAAAGCGCCGAGTCTCGTGCCATAGGCTGCCATCTCGTATATTCAGGGAGGCTAGACTGGCTGACCATTCCCTGTTACGGTGTTCCGTAATGGCGGCTTTGAGTTCACGTTGGAGGCGGTTGAGAAGGCGTCTGGTAGCAGGTTGGCGAGTCATCTTCCATTCCCTCGCCACACCGTTTTTGTGCCGGATCTGAGCGAGTATTTGTGGAGGCAACGAACGGGACTGCTGTTTGGTGCCAGGTGGTGGAGTGGCATTCTTGGCTGCCTGTACAATGGTGGCGGAGAACTGCTTTAGCTCCATCTCTGGGTTGATTGGTTGGCTGTTTTCTATGGAGACTCTGATAGTTTCACGGAAACTGTCCCAATCCGTTTTGTTGAGGTTAAGATAGTTGGAAGGGAGTTTGTGCCACGTTCCGACATCCATGTTGACAATCACCGGCGAATGATCGGATGATAATTTGTTCACTGTATTGGCGGCGATGAAGCCTGTGATACCCTTGGTGATGACGATGTCTAGAACGTCGGGTCGATTGCCGCTCCACGGGTGGTGCGTGGGCTCGTCCGGCCCCCAAGCTTGCATGTTGTGACGCAGGCAGAGACGATGGAGTCGTGTGCCAGCAGGGTTTCTTACGCGGGAATTCCACTCAGGGTGCTTCGCGTTTAGGTCTCCACCAATGAGTAGCTTGCCCCTGCGGTTGAACATTTGGTGGAAATCATCCTCTACGAAAAGTCTCCGTGGTGGCCTATATGCTGCAACTACAGTGATAGGCCCTATGGTTGTTGCTATCTCGATTGCTCGTGCTTCTAGTTGGAGCGTGGGTTGAAGCATGATGTCGTGGTGTGGGAGACCATGTTTGATGTAGATGGCTACTCCCCCACCAGCGGTGGGTCTGTCGGATCTGTAGCAGTTGTAATTGGCTACTGAGGCTCTTAAACCGGGCTTCAGGTGCGTCTCGGCAACCAGGCAGATGTCCACGTTTTCCTCGCGTAAGAATTGCCTAAACTCACCCATTTGTTGGTAGATGCCACAGGCGTTCCATATACATAGAGATAAGTTTTCAATGTGATCTCGGTCCATTGTTGTTATGGAGAGTTTCTGGTTGAATGGGACCGTGGTCCCTCTCCTTACTGCAGCTTTAAAGTCTGCGGCTAGTGCGTCAAATTTAGCGATCAGGGAGGTCATCAGATTTGTCAAAGCCACGATGGCGTTGAGTAAGTACTCCATCGCACCACCGTTGTTGGTCGCCTCAGGGTGTGGACTTGGCTGGTGGCAGTGGTGGCAGTCTTGCCTGTTCTGGCTCTGGACTGATGTGGCCTGGGACCTGGTCTCGTCCGGCTCTTGCTGGGTCCCACTTTTTGTTGCTGCTGCATAGGAAGAGGAGGAATTGCCGCTGGCTAGATTTTTGTTTGCGGTTTTCTTCCTTGAAGTTTGCACGCCTTCTTCCGGTAGCTGCCTTTTGGCGGCTTTTGGTGGTGGTTTGGCTGCCTTGGGTGGTGCTGGCTTCTCTGTTTGTTGCACCTGGTTTTGGTTTTTTGTAGCATTCTGAGCTCCATCTCGGGGTGCTCGGTTTTCGCCGAGATTCGCACTCTTACGTGTATCACGCTTCTTGCGGGATGAGTCAGCCTGCTCGGCTGTGTTCCCGCGCAGCCTGTCCCGGGCACGTTTAAAGGCAGGACAGCCTTTGTAGCTAGCTATGTGCTGCCCCTGGCAATTGGTGCATTTTGGGGTGTCGACTCCCTTCTTCAGCGGCAGTCGTTGGATAGATGGGGTCCCGCGCACTTGACACAGACCGACGGCATGTTACAGTGCCGGGCTACGTGTCCTAGTGCCTGACAGTTAAAGCACTGCGTTGGGCCGTTCGGAGATCTTAATTTCTCGACTGTAATCCGCAGCGACATCAGAGACTCCAGTGAAAAAATCTCTTTATTTTGTGGCCTGTCTGGGAGGACTACCAGAAACAGAGGCATCAGGTCCGGTCCCCCGGTTCGCTTCAGTTGCACGACGGTGCGTATGTCGAAGCCCTGGTCCTCTAGTTCTTCCTTGATGTCAGCAGACGGCATGTTTATCGGGATACCTCGGAGGACTGCCTTTAGCTGCTTTTCGGCGGCAGAGGGAAAGGTATAGTATGCAATCCCCTTCCTCTGTAGTGCCGCTGTGACTTTGAGGTACTCCTCGGTTGTGTTAAAGGTCAGCTTGACTTTATCGCCGCCAGCAGATTTAGCTTGGAAAGGGTAGCCTTCCAAGATCCCTTTCACCAGTTGGTGGAGTTCTTTGTAGGAATTATTGAATTGCACCACTATGGGCGGAAGTTGTTGCCTTTGGGTGTGCAGCTGCTGCTGTTGTTGTTGTGGCGGCTGCTGCTGTTGTGGCGGTCATCGCCGCCAATACAGTGAACAAATTATCATCCGATCTTTCGCCGGTGATTGTCAACATGGATGTCGGAACGTGGCACAAACTCCCTTCCAACTATCTCAACCTCAGCAAAACGGATTGGGATAGTTTCCGAGAAACTATCAGAGTCTCCTTTCAAAACAGCCAACCACCCAACTCAGAGATGGAGCTAAAGCAGTTCTCCACCACTGTTGTACAAGCAGCCAAGAATGCCACTCCACCACCTAGCACCAAACAGCAGTCCCGTTCGTTACCTCCACAAATACTCACCCAGATCAGGCACAAAAACGGTGTGGCGAGGGAATGGAAGATGACTCGCCAATCTGCTACCAGGCGCCTTCTCAACCGCCTCCAACGTGAACTTAAAGCCGCCATTACGGAACACCGTAACAGAGAATGGTCAGCCAGACTAGCCTCCCTGAATATTCGAGATGGCAGCCTATGGAACGAGACTCTGCGCTTCACCAAACGCAGAGCTCGCATCCCCTCACTACATGGGGAAAGTGGCTTGGTCTTCAACGACGAAGAGAAAGCGCAAGCACTCGCGGACAGTTCCGCCCTGCTGATGACCACGACCCGGACCACACAGCGGAAGTCAGAAGGAGGCTGACGACATTCCTGGCAGCTGAAGACGACTACCACATAGAGGAAGCCACAGAAGACGAAACAGGCAAATCATCAACCGCCTCCCGCCAAGAAAGGCTCCAGGTGTAGACCAGCTTGCAAACCAAATGCTGAGGAACCTGCCGCAAGAGGCCATCTAACACAGCTGTTCAACAACATCTTCAGAACCGAACGGTTCCCAAGACACTGGAAGCTTGCGGTCGTGATCGGTGTGCACAAACCTGGCAAGGACAGCACGTTTCCACAACACTACCGGCCGATCAGCTTATTGCCAGCCCTGAGCAAGGTGTTCGAAAGGCTCTTGCTCAAGAGAATGAACGTCCACATCAGAAACGAACGCATCATGCCCGACTACCAATTCGGTTTTCAACAAGGCCGCTCTACCACTCACCAAATCATGCGGATTGTGGAACGTGCTACAACCACCTTTAACCACAAGGGACACTGTCCACTAGTACTACTAGACGTGGCGAGAGCCTTTGACGCCGTCTGGCACGAGGGTCTTCTGTATAAACTTTTCCAACAGGGATTCCCCACCCTTGTTGTGAAGTTGATAAAGAGCTACCTATGTGGTAGATCGTTCAGGGTGCGAGTTGGTGATAAGATGTCCACAAGGCGCCCAATAAATGCTGGTGTCCCACAGGGCTCTGTGCTGGGACCAATACTATATAACCTCTTTACTGCTGACGTCCCTGCACCTGCTACCGTTGTACGCTGATGACACAGGCTTCTTCGTAGCTCACAGGAACAGGGCAATCGCCCTAAGAAGACTGCAAGAGGTATTACAACAAACCATCGCGTGGGCTAGAAGGTGGCGTATCACCATAAACGCCAATAAAACGCAAGCTATTATGCTGACAAGGCGCCGGGGGAAGCGCCCCCGTCAGCAAAACCTACCCCCGAACCTCACCTTCGATGGGGAGAGCATACCATGGTCGCAAACAGTTAAATATCTGGGAGTGACCTTAGACTGCAAACTGACCTGGACTCGTCACATAGAGGGACTACGAAACCGAGTAGCTGCCCGGCTTCAACAACTCTATCCGGTACTCAACTGGAACAGCACGCTGAGCCCCAGCACAGGAGTCAACATATACTGCAGCCTGGTCCGACCACTAATGGAGTACGCGTGCCCGGTGTGGGGGTACGCGGCCAGGACACGGCTGGCCAGACTGCAGACCATGCAGAACCGGGCGCTGCGACGAGCACTGCACGTCCCACCCAGGTTCCCGACTGCTGACCTGCACACCGCCGCAGGAATCCCGATGCTTAAAGACAGGATAAGGACCTTAACCGAATCCTTCTATAGGCAGGCAAGAAAATCGAACAACCCATTAATAGCTAAGCTCGGCGACTACAATACCGCTTTTGACAAGCATAAACGGCCACTGTCAATACTTCAATAAACAAGACTACAATCTAGAGCAAACAGAACTGACAAACCAAAAACAATGACAGACCAAACAGTAAATTGAAGGAAATGTTAATAGACAAACCCTTCACCACAACTGCTAGGAAAAGATCCAGCAGAAAATAGCTCTCTTGCTTGCCGCACTTCACCAGAAGATGGCGGCAATGATTCTAGTCGCCGAAATATCGTGTAGCAATGCACTCTTGACTCGGCTAGTCACCCGAGAGCGGTTTATACATTCTCAACGCCGAGAAAGACTTCGTTCTTATAATGACAGAGATGATTGTGGTTTGTGCAAGTTTTTTTTTTGCTTCTTGTATTGAGATTGTGTACCTGTGAATTAGAAGTAAACAGGTTACAATGATCTATGACAAAGCACATGAGAGAATATATATACTGAGAACTCATTGTAAGAACACCGAGTTTTTTTTAAAAAGTTGTCTGCAAAAATTTCTTGGTTTTACCCTACACAACATCCTAATAGCTCTTTTCTGTGCTATGAAAACTTTTTTACTTTGTGAAGAGTTTCCCGAAAAAATTATACCATATGATATTACTGAATGAAAATATGAGGAGTAAACCTGTTTCGTTAATTCTAGATCTGCTGTTAGAGAAAGTGTTCGTATTGCAAAGGTGGCACTACTTAACTTCTTCAGTAGTGAAGTGATATGTTCATGCCAACAGAGTTTCTCATCTATTTTAATACCAAGGAATTTTATACTATTTGTTTCTAATATTGTGTTATTTTTATAGCTTACTTGTAAATCTGGCTGTGCATAATTTTTTGTTTTAAACCTAATATAATGTGTTTTTTCAAAATTTAGTTTTAATGAATTTGCCTTAAACCAATTTGCTACTTCACTAAGTACTTCATTTACATTAAATTCTAGATTGCTGTTTGGTGTTTTTTTCACAGTCAGGTTAGTGTCATCTGCAAATAAAACACTCTTAACTTTGTCAGATAAGTTTCCAGGAAGGTCATTGATATACAACAAAAAGAGGAGGGGTCCTAGGACAGAGCCTTGTGGAATTCTATGTTTTAATTTTTTCCAGTCTGATGAAGCATCTTTGTTTATTTTAGTATCAAAAACGGACACTTTTTGCATTCGACTTTCCATGTATGATCTAAACCAATTACCTGCGATTCCATAAATACCATAGTATTCCATTTTTTTCAAAAGTAGTTCATGATTTACACAGTCAAATGCTTTTCCAAGATCACAAAATATTCCTACAGGCCTCATTTTATTATTCAGTTCCTAAAATGTGTTATTTAAAAATGAATATATAGCCATTTCTATAGATGATCGTTTGTGGAACCGAAATTGTGATTTAGTGAGGATGATATTTTGTGTAACATGTTTTATTACTCTACAGAACATAACTTTCTCAAAAATCTTTGAGAATCCTGAAAGTAATGAAATGGGACGATAGTTATCTACACATGTTGCTTCCCCTTTTTTAAATAACGGTTTTACAACAGGATATTTTAGTCTATTTGGAAACACACCTTGAATTAACGATTCATTACAAATGTGGGCAAGTACACGATCGATACAATCTGAACATCTTTTTAGTAATTTACTTGAAATATTGTCATAGCTGGAAGAATTTTAAGGTTTTAATTGTTTAATGAGTTTATTTATTTCTAAGACTGTTACTGGTGGCAATTCCATTTCCACAAATCTATTTGGGTAAGCAGTCTGAAGAAGCCTAAGGACACTATTTGGGGACTGCTTTTCTATGCCTAATTTCTCTACAACTGTATTAAAATGTTTGTTAAATATTTCACAAACTTCCCCTACTTCACTATGGACAGATCCATTTTGTTATATTTTTATGTCTTTAGAGTGATTTACAGATTTTCCTGTTACAGTTTTTGTTATATTCCATATAGTTTTCATCTTATTGCCTGAATTCTCTATTTTCTTTGATATATACCTGTTCTTGGCCTTTCTTATTACATTTCTTAGTATTTTAGAATAAAGTTTATAATGAGCTTTAAGTGTAAAGTTATCTGATTCTCTTACTTTTAAGTACAGGTCTCTTTTTGTTTTACAAGATATTCTAATACCCTTTGTTATCCAGCCGTTACCTAGTTCATTGTTTGGAGTATTGACAACTTTTCTTTTTTCGAAACTTCCTTCGAAAAGTGTTAGAAATATATTGAGAAAGGAATCAAATTTTGCATTAACACCCTGTGCATTGTACACTGCTGACCATTGTTCATTATTTAAGGAATCTATGAAATGTTTTATATTGTTTTCATTAATATTTCTTCTATAAACCCAGCTTTTGTCTATCTGTTTAATAGTGTTTCTGGACTTGATACATAGCAGCTGGGCATCATGATCTGAGATACCATTTATCACTGGAAGTATGTCGTAATTACTGTACTGAGAAATATCCATAAAAAAAATTATCAATTGCAGTCGTGCTATTATTTTGTATTCTAGTAGGAAAATTTAAAAGTGCCGTTAAGTTAAAAGACTACATCAAGGCTTCCATATCTAGCCTCTCATTGCTTTGATTGAGAAAGTCAACATTAAAATCTCCACATAAAACTATTTGTTTGTTATTTTTGAAACATAGTAACAAAGACTCTAACTGTGATAAAAACAGACTAAAATTTCCTGAGGGGGCCCTGTAAATTGCTATTAATATGAGCTCTTCCTTACCATATTCTAGTTTAATAACACAGCATTCAAAGTGTTGTTCTATACAATACTTACTTACGGCTACACTATTGCATTGAATATTATTTTTAACAAAAATGGCAACTCCACCTTTCTCCATTTTACATCTACAGAAATGAGAACTTGGTTTATAATTTGGGATGGACAGCTGAGATTACGGAACCATCTCGGTATTTGCCTGAAATGGTTTGAGTAAACTATGGAAAGCAAAATCTGGAAAACCGCGAATAGAATCCAGGTCCTCTGGAATGCCAGTATGAATGAAAGAAGGTTTTCGACCACACACCAGGCTCGGTAGCTTGTTAAACTAGTAGATGATCCTGTATTTATAGCTTAAGCTTACATTTAAACAATTGGTGGAAAATTAAAAACGTTGACAGAAATTTTTCTACATTGGTAATACAGCTGAATGTGTGTAATTGTATCTGACAATCGAAATTTTATACCTTGAAATATAAAATTCTAACTTTTTTATGTTCCTTTCCTTATAACAGAAAATTGGAACACTATCGCAAATATTATGGTTCATATTTTGAATTGTTCACATCAATAAGTACTTCGTGATATAGTCAAACTATTAATAAACGATCTACTTTTCAGGGCCATAATTATGCATAGGCTACATATGCTGTAGCCTAGGGGCCCGCCATGGAGGAATGGGGCCCGCACCACATGCAAAAAAAAGGAAGAAAATCAGACACGTGCGAAGAAAGTAACGTATTTCCGAAATCGTTTTACCACCGAAAGTCCTGAAATGCTCGTGAAAACCGAAAACAATATTCACATATGCACAGTTCAATCCATTGAAGTAGTGTTGTTCTGTAAAATAACATTTCAATGTACTTCGACCAGATAGTAAGACTTATAACCTTTATAACATATGGTTGTAGTGTACTGTGGTCGGGGCAGGGGCGGATTTCGGTTCAGAGGGCTTGCCTTCAGTGGGTTTTTTTTTTTTTTTGGGGGGGGGGGGCTTGAGTCCGCCATGGGGTAGTCTTTATAGCCTCCTTTTGCCTCGAATCCGTAGAGCTAAAAAAAAAAGTCTCCAAAATTACAATGTCGGGGGTGACCTAGATACTATTGGGGGGGGGGGCTTGAGCCCCCTAGCCCCACCCCACGGATCCGCCCCTAGGTCGGGGCATATGAATGTAGATTGAAGTCACTGTCGTACACCTGTAATACGAACTAAGATTCCCTAGCGTTCATATCCGGAAGTTTAGGTAAGATAAATTCATTTTGTATACAATGTAAACAGCGAGTAGCGGTGTGATGTCCAAGTTTTAATGTTTTGTTTGAAAGTAAGTATTAAAGAAAAACTACATTCATTTATAATTGAAATAGTGTATTTAGAAGGCAGTATTAATTCTATTTTTCAATCTGTTTTTATTTAATTTGTTATTTAAGTCTTTTTATTTCAGCACTCAGGAATCTCGATCATTTGGTGTGGCAGGGAAAGGCTCTGACTAGTGGAGCTTTGTCTAAAAACAGTTTTAGTCTCTGTCTATTTTCAATCTTTCTCTACTGCGTGCTTTGGTGATCTTAAACGTCTTTTATCGTAATGTTTCATATTGTTATAAAAACTTTTCAGTTTGTAATGCCACAGGCTTTTGCTGAAGGTGTTTGGTTGCAAGAACACCACTACAGTAGGCAGCACCTTATCTATCGATCCAGTGGCGGCCCTAGGGCGGTGCGACCGCACCGGGCGCCGTCATATGGGGGGCACCGAAACTGCAGGAAAAGATCGTCTGCGCAAAAAGTGAAAAATTATTTCTATAATTACCCAGCTTGCTGTTCATATATTATTTTAACACACATCATCCAGAAGAGTTTATAAAAGTAAGAGTTTCAGCTTAATGCATAGTAGTATGTCATCATAGAATTGAGTCAATTCGGGTTGTTACTCGAGTCTGTTCGAGTTAATCGAATCATGAAAATCACAACTCGTTCCAAAGTTAGCACCCTCCGATGCCGCGTCGCGCCTCCCGCACCCCGTTTTCTGCCTTTTCGGCTGTAGTCTTGAAGTTCATGCATGCGGGTATGTGTGTATGGGGTGAGATTCAACCTATTTATCTCTTTCTACCATATTATAATTAACGTTGATGGTTTCGTAAATATTTATAAAGCTTATCTGTCTTTTACAGACATGTCGATAACCATAAAAAAAAAATATCTGTAAGGCGCACAATACTTAAAAAAAAGACCAAGACGAAACTGTGAAGGCTTCAAAATTTCTAGAAATTTTTTTTTAGAAGTCATCTGAATCGTCGTCACCAGAACTAGTTCAACACGAGATCGAAGAAAACTTTTAATGGACGTTATTCAGACGAGGTTCATGATAAAGAGCAGCATGTGCGAGAAGATTTATTTACGGCTGGAACGTCGTCTGCTGTTCAAAAGATTACAAATGGGAATACAAGACATACCACAACCGTCGCCTTTTCAAAGTAAAAATTATGACGATATTTCAAAATTGTCGCTCATTGACTCTACTGGCTGAGATGAAATAATTATTCGAGCAACGAAAAATTCTAAGAAAAAAAATCAGGGTCGTCTTTTTCAAATACGCATTTTCAAAGAGTAACACCAAATGGAGAAAAATATAAAAGTAGATAGCATGTTTATTCTAAATCTGTATAAAGTATATTGTTTGTATGCTGTTTATTCAACAGAAGGTCTCATTTTTATTTGGGAAAAGGATTCGATGACTGTAGTTACTTACTAGAGCGTCTCAAAACACACGAAACTTCCTCAGATCACACTCACGCCTTGCTCAGTTCCGATAGAAGCGTTGATTCCATTAAATAACTTCAATGTGAACAATCACAGTAAGTTGCTATCCTCTAATGAATGTCATCTTGTTCAAAGGAAACTTTTGATCTGAAATACTAAATGCTTCTGATGATGGTAACTACATGGATATATTGCAACTGCTAGGAAAATATGATCCGGCGATGATATCTCATGTCCGCCGTTATGCTAATAGCGAGACTAATTTCTTATTATATTGGCAAATTTATTCAAAACGAATGAAGTTCGTATTTTGACTATGGTCGGGTCATCTAAATATTTTTCCGTCATACTGAATTGAACTCCTGATGTAAGTCACGTCGAACAGTTTTCTTTGACAGTGCTTTTGTTGACATTAAGTGCGTGAGTATTTCGCTGTGTTTACAATCCAGAAAGTGACTCTTTGGGACCTAGGAGCTGGATTCGCTGCCCTGTTTATCATTGATACTTTGCAAAAGTTTGATTTGGATATAAGCGATTGTCGAAGCCAAAGATATGTCAAAGGATCCAATATGGTAGGAGGAAATAAATGTGTCCAAAGCAAAATTCTGAATCAGTATCTTCGAGCATTTTTTAATCCATGTAACTGTCATTAAATTTGGTAATTGAAAGTGCCGCCAAAACATCGGTTAAATAGGTTTCCTTGTCCAGGTTTTATTATCTCGATCAACGATCAGAGATGCAAAGTGGTATTGAAGCACTTAGAAGGACTATTTCCAAACAATTTGCGAAACTTGTTTCAAGAATAGAGTTTCTAGCATCGCTACAATTCGTTATCACTATTACTCTTAAGTTCGTGACGCCCTTCTTAAACGAAGACAACAGAAACCTGGTCACTTACCCAGATCATGGAGCAATTTGTGTTCATAATTACGGTGGTGACGTGGTATAATACATTGTTTCAAGTAAACATTGTAAGCAAAGGCTATGCAGTGGATTTATTAAACTCTTCATAGTTGTTGAAAAACAGCTCGGTATTTGAGAAAGAGTACCCGCTCTGGTAACAGACAGCTAGAGAAATTGGTTCTCAGACTGGAACATTTCCTATTATTAACCCAGTCATATGCCGAAGAAAGTAAAGATTTTTTTAGTATGAGCCGTAAATGAGTTAGCAACAGATTCAGAACTATTGTTTACAGTTAAAGTAGCATATGATCGATACAATTGAGAATGCGTTGGTCACTCTATTTGCACAACTTTCCAAGGGCGTAATTAAAAATACTTGTTGAAAATGGTTTTACCTGGGGAAAAAAACATGTATTTAACCTATTTAAGCATTAGTCTGAGAGGGTCCTGGCAAAATTTTGGTAAAGTTTAGTTTTCGCATTAAAAGTGGGAATTTTTATTTTCATATATTTTATATTTTTATATATTTTAAAAAATTATTGAAAACTGTGAATTTGACGTGTAAGTGAAGTGAGCATTGTGTTCGCCACAGTAGCTTAAATAAACCTTCTTAAACATATATTATTCCTTTTTATTGTTGTTTCTCATTCATACCGCTGCTGTCCTATACTAATCTTTCCGAGGTTTGAGTTATTATCCTACATAAAGACTATCATTTGCCCGCGGCTTGGCTCGAGTGGAATTCATAAAGCTTTCATACACATATTCGTATCCGAATTCCGCGGGAACTGCTATTTGGGATAAAAGTAGATGGCCAATACATTAATCCAAATTTATGCTGAGCAGTTCACTCGTTTCGACGTGAAATAGTAAAAACATACAACCAATCAACTTTTACATTTATTATATTAGTAAGATGTAAAAACTGTATGTTATCTTCAGTCTATCTATATGGACACATTTATCACGAATAAGCGATTACTCAATTGGGGCGCCACAATGAGATCTCGCACCACCTGAAAAACTTGCTAGGGCCGCCCCTGTATCGATCATCAGTCGAAAAACTGAACGTCGTAGCATCACTTGCTAAATTAGTTCACTTCAATCTCGGAAACGATACAGAAAACACATTTCAAACTTTCGATTCTTCAGTAAGTTATCGTATATTTTTTACTATCATTACATTATGCAATATTTTGCATTAAAGGGTTTATTAATTTAACAATAAGCATTCGAAATTCCTTTACCATTGTAGCACGCAGGATTGTGGCGTACTACAAATATGTAAATATTTGTATTTAAATTTTTATATTCAGATTAATTTAATATTTATGAATATTTAGTAAATTAATTATCTGATCAAAGTAATTGATATCCCATGCTGCCTTAATTTATTAACAATTTATCTGAATAAAGAGGTTACTAGTTGAAGGAGGAGGAGAGATTTTAAAGCTGGCAACGGTATTTCCCCAGAAAGCGAGGGCTGCCGCGAGCTATTGTTCGCACGGCCACAGCGGATAGGAACCGCTAGCTGTCAAGGTCAGTGCGTTGAACCCCGCGTAAGGATACCTGAACGGTGGAAGGGGTGAGCGACGCGCGGGAAGGCCAGAGCAAATAAGATTGACTTCGAGCCTCATGTGGTTTTGGGAAGAAGTTAGACAACCAATGCCGTATCATATACGTTGTCTACAGAGGTTAATTCATAGTTTCTTTTTCCATGTAACGAAACTTCGGGAAGGAGTTTCGGAAGAGGGAAGGAGAAGCGGCCGTACTGGGTCATTCTGTGGTCAGCGATCGTCGTGATCAGACGTCACAGTGCGGAATGGCACTATACTGGCGGGCTTCGATCACAGGCTGGTCGATTGATGCAATCCATACACTGATGGTACAACTTACCGGCCTACGCCACACGCCGCCGCTACTGAAGCTGGTGATTTTGGTAATGTGTTCCATCGCCCATCATTGTTTCATGGTTTGGAAAGACTTTGAAGGATCCGTAATCGACCCATGAGACAGGATCTCTGCTCAATTCCATTTAAAAGCTAGCTGGCAAATAACCTAATGAATTTTAAAGCTCCTTGTAAATTCAGTTTGAGCCTTAATATTGTTCATCCTTTTTTTAATTCAATTCGGCGCCCAAGGGATTTTATCCACCATTCATGTAACATTTAATTGTTGGCTTGTGGCCACGATGTTATCATGTTCTTAATTTTATAAATAAAATATTTAACATTCAGTTTATGTTTGCATATTCAGGCAGATTGTAAAGCCGGATAGTACTTTTGCTTGCAGGTACACATAATGTCTAACGTAACGTTAAATGTATCCGGCTATGTACAAGCCATAGGAAAACAAGAAATTAAGCATTGTATGTCTTTCATCAACAGCAATCAGGATCGTTGCTACCTAAAAATTAATTTCATAATTAAAATAAATAACCAAATTAAAATTAAAGCATACAATAAAGTAATGGACACCCCTCTCTCATTACACCATGTATATATAATGGCCCGCACTACAGTTATAGACAGTTATAGCCTAAGGGCCTTCAGATCGTAAGGGGCCCGCACCACACGTATAACCTAGGGGCCCACAGATCTTAAATGCGGCCCTGCTACTTTTAAAAAAGCAAGTGAGAGTTTGGAAAATAATGGACGTATCTAGTTAGGAACTGTGGCGTTTCAGTCTATTCTTATACTAAAAAAATTAATAATTACATTGGACGAGAAAGACTTCGTTCCTATATAATAATTACATTAATAATATCAATAATATTTTGAAAATATGGCTTTATAACGCAAAAGGAACCATTTCAGAATGATATTTCTTTTAAATTGAAGATTCTTAGAAATCAATATGCAAATTAATCTCAGGGTATTTATTACAATCTTAAAACAACTTTACTCGTTTATTAAAACGAAATCAAAATTTGGGAAAACTCACAAATAGATGCATTACACACGGTAGAATACTGAGAAGAGATAAATTCTTTCGCATCGAGCAAGGTAGTTACTGGGAGGGAAACTCGGTTGGCAGTAGTGTTCATAATTAATTGAGTAGATGTGCTTGCTAGAACAGCTGGACTCAGTCCATATTAGATGCCTCGTAACCGCAGGCGTCGAAGTCGACTGGTACCACTTATACCAGCCGCTGTCACATGATTAATCAAATGTTCGATCCCTTGAAATATGCTGCCGAAACCGCTCACAAAATTGCCAATCCAGATCGGACATGCCGGCAGAGCTTTACAGAGTCGGAATACTCAAAACTGCACAACCTGGCCTCTGAACACAACCAGAATGTCTTGTCCCAGTTATTTCAACGTCAAAATCACTTTGATACTCTCTAGAACGAGGGTGGGAGTTTCACGTCACCTGTTGCCATATAGATAGAAAAGTACACTATCTTAATTTGTAGGTGGTGGTCGTATTCCGGTTTCCGGTTGCGGTTGCTGCTGAGGTGGACGTTGGTAACTAGCGAAGTGTTTCCCCCTGCCGCTGGTATGGACCAAACAAAGGACCGGTTGATCCTGTTCTTTAGAAGACCGGGATCGTAATGAGGTGAAGTGGTGCCCCCTGCCGCCGGTATGCACCCATTGCCAACGTCTAGGCGGTAAGACCGATGGATGTGGATCAGAGGATTCATCTCCCTTCTGCTGCTCACGGCGGTAAGACATAAGGTGCAGGAAGGTTGCGCGACCCTGATGGGAGGCGACAGACGGTACCGGTAAGCTGGCGCGATCTGTCAAGGTAGTGGTCACCGCGAGGGTTTCGCAGTTGGCTGCTATTGGGATCAGTGATCGGTGATCAAGGGATCGGTACTCCTTGCCGCCAGTATGTGCTATTTTTGCTGACAAAATAGGTCCTCTACATATGTGGGGACTGGTAGTGCATGGGTGCAAACAACTGACCTGATGGGAGCCGCGACACCCTTAGCGCTTCGGCTTACGCTGAGGTGTGATCGTGCACTACGATGGTGCTCTGTGAACCTTGGACGAGTGGGCGGAAAGCTGTGCCCGTCAGTGGCGCCCATATTCAGTGTGCCGGTCGGGGGTGGAGGAGCGTGCAAGCGTGGTGGAACGTGCACTAGGAGCGTGCCCAATAGAGCGGAAACCTGTGCCCGTCGTTGGCGCTTGCGTCCCCGGTTGGGTGAGGAGGAACTTGCGCCAAGCGTAGGCCTGCGTAGTGCTCGGTCGCTGCGGCTTCCGCCCAGTCCCCTGCGTGGGCGGATGGGGCCGGACGCGCGTGAGACTAGCAGAGAGGCTCTAGCTATATGGCCAGGTTTCCTCTTCGGCCTGGATCGTGGCGGGCGCCGCGTTCCCGTCACTCCCCGCGGGCACCCACATGGGTGGCGAAGTGTGCGGGTAGTTCTTTCGGGCCCGCTCGCTCGCTGGCAGAGGCTTTCGCTGGAGGTGGATACGCTGGGTGGGACTGTGTGAGGAAGAATAAGCGCAAGCTCTGGGACTCATCGTTTGCAGCAGGCCCTCTATTGCCCAAGGAACTCCGTGTCTACATTCGTTCTTAGAAATACTTAGGCAGTTTTATAAATGGGTCTCCTGAGGTTTTTTGATGGGTTTCAGGTAATTTTGCGAGAATTCTGTTTCTCGCTCCACTCACCATTGTTCAACGCTCGGTTCGACTACCCACATCGGAAGGCTATATTTGAACAGTCTTGGCTCTTTATTGTAAAACTGAATCTCTATAAAGCGAATGTAATATTTGTTTTCTGAGCCTGTATTCAAATATCATGGAATAGTTTTGATTAAACAAAGGCTTTTAAATAAACAAATATATGGTTTTACAAAAAAGTGCACAGAATTTTCGTTTATCTCAAAACATCTTTATTTATTCATCAGTATTAATTTTGTTCCCTTCAAAATAGTCCTCACCAGATACAATGCATTTGTGTCAGCGCTTCTTCCAATCTTTGAAACACATCAGAAAAGTAATATTTCGTAAAGCTTTTAACTTCTTTCGCTATTCTGTCTTTATTTCGCTGTTGTTGGCAAAATATCTTTCGTTCTTTTTTTTTTTCCACAGCTTTAGTGATATGAAGAAATCGCAGGGTTCCATGTCTGGCGAGTACGGGGGCTTGAGATGCCAGAACCGTGGTTTTTGAAGACAAAATGACGAACAGGCATCGAAACGTGAATAGGTGCATTATCATGGTGTAATTACAATTTAGTCATAAATCCGGGCGTTTTCTTCGTTTTTAGCTTAGAACTTCCAGGTAATACTCCTTATTGATCTTATGACCGGTTGGCAAGAACTCATTGTACGCTATACCGTTGTAATCGAAGAAAACAATGAGTAGAACCTTCAGTTCCTATCGAAATTGACAATCTTTTTTTGGTCTTGAATCTTAAGGAAGCTTTTACTGGAGTGATATCCATACACCTATGTTTCATCGCTACAAACGACCTGGATCGTCGTTGACTACGTTTAGAAGCTCCTGAAAATTCGGCACTGCTTCTGGTTGAAATTCAACAATTTCGAAACAAATTTTGGTGCCACATGTCTCAATGTCAAAATATCCTTAAAATTGCTTGTCATGATCCAAATGATATGCCAACATCATCAGCGAACTCTCTGATAGTGATTTGGCAATTTTGCGTAATTATTTTTTTCCACTTTTTCGACGATGTCATCGGTTGTTGTGTTAGGGCGTCCATGGCACTATTCATTTTCAGCGTCTTCCCGGTCCTGTTTTAAACATTTGTTGTAGACACAGAAGACTTGCAAAAAGCAACATTTATATTTTCTATATGGTGCTGCACTTTATTCTATTCTTAAAGTAGAATTTAATGTAAATTCATTGTTTCATTTTCCCAGTAGTAAAAAATAACCGAGCACACCAAACCGCGTGTTACCTTCTCGACTGCCAACAATACAGTAAGGATCTAACTTGTCTACAAAAGTCAAGATACGTTAAAGATAAATGTATCAACACAACAACAAAATGTGACAGTTTGAATTATATCAAATCTGGTATATGTGAATTTACGAACAGCACGTTTGCACTAGAAAAGAAGAAAATAAGTTCTAGATCATTAAACAGTTTTGGAAAAATTGTGGTATCAACTCAAGATTCTGATTTAAATCATACCTGAGAAAGAGAAAGCAGAGTGAATTATTCATACATAAATTCTACTGACCAGTGGTCTTCCACTGATTTTATAAGGCATTGAAAAGTTAGTGATTTTAAAGATAATACTAGTGTCTGATTAAAATACGGTATAGTAAAATTAAAACATTGCTTAAATTTTTTATAAAGGGATGAATTAATAATCCAGGGAAATGAAATGGAAACTACAAAAATACGACAGCGATAGTTACTATATTGAGTGCATACGAAACTAATAATTGAAAGATTTTGCATGAAATAGCTGGGTATGAATATCTACACACAAAAAGCTCTCTTCTGCGACGTCTTCACTAACAAATACGTAATGAAGGAACAAGTTATCACGAAGCAGCTCTGATGGCCATTGCACGATTTTTGGTGGGGATTTAAAGTTGCAGTTGTCAACTGGGTATGGAATAAGATTAATAGCACTAGGGAATATTAATGTGCAAATCACACAAGTGGTTGAGTAGAACACAAGAGATCCTAACGTAGTGGATGTATACTTAACAACGCCTGCTGATAACCTTGTGGAGACAGAAGTAATTGAAATAATAAGTTTTCACGAAACAGTTCTGATGTTAGACGATTCAGTAAACCGGTGGAGAAAATTGAAGAGGGTATAAGGTACAGTTATAAAGAGTCTTGAATTTCAAAACTGAAAAGGTATTTCAGTGGAAGGTTCAGCACATGGAAGGAAGGTACAGTGGAATCGAAGTGGGAAGAGTTCATGGAGATAATAAAAAAGGGTAGAGAAATGTTTATTCGAAAACAGAAAATAAAGAGAAGCACAAACCCGCCAGTCTGGCTCAGTGCGTTAAGACACCACACAGTGGAACTGGAAGATTATGATGGTCGTCCTGATTACTGTTTTAACGCAGTTTCCTGTAATAGTTAGGCGAATAATAGAGAAATTGCGTGGCTGGTTTAATGAGACCATTAGGGACTATCTGCCTGGGATAGGAGGGAGAAAAAAAGTGGAGGAGCTTCTCCATACTCCATATTAATGATGAAACTACCATATTTGTAATAGATCGTGAGGACATTATGAAGGAACTAAGAAATTTAAAAAAAAATCGCAAAGCGACCGGTGTAGATACTATTTTTATGGACGTATTAAAGATAGCGAGATGCGATATTATACCTTACCTCGCAATAATATTTAGATTGAGTCTGGGGTCTTGCTGCTTACCAGACGAGTGGGAAAGAGCGATAGTAGTACCAGTTCATCAAGGATGGGTGACAAATATGGTTGAAAATTGCAAGCAGATTAGTTTGACATCGGTGAAATTAAAAATGATGGAGAGATTAATATACTACAACATATGATATATTTGTGAGAAAAGAAACTGATTTACGAATCTACAACATATCTTTCAGCAAGGATATTGGTATGAATCTCAGTATCTCAGATATTTCGGATAAAACGCACAAGGAAAGTTGAAAATGTAGCTTTAGATATTTTTAAATGACGCGAAAATTGGATATCGAAAATTCCCCGGTTCATATCCTTGTCTAAGTGAGGATTTTCACCGACCTTCACCTCTAACAGAGCTTGCTGTGCAATGTGAAGTACGCCAGAAGGATCCGTGGTTGGGATTTCACATTTAACTGTATGTCCGGTTTTCCCTGTAGAATTTCCGGGCTAGGTTAAGGTAACCACGACAGAGGCGCAAACTCTGTTAACCTTCAAGGTTATCCCGTACAATATTTCCATACTCATTATTATTAAAATTATATTGCAATTCATTATTTTTCTGAATGATTGTGTTAATGGTTTGCAATCAGAAGTCAGGTTGTTTAAAGATGACACAATTGTATATAATAAGATCAAAACGGGAAAAGAATGTGAACAGCTGCAGGGTGACCTGGACTGAATATCTAACCGGTTAGCTCAACATGAATTTGACAAAAAGAGTTAGCTTATTAGGTACATAGATGAAAAATTAAATGTTATTTATTATTATAGGTTGCGGACACAATATTTTATAAAGACTTATAGTATCTTGGAATAAGATTTGATAATAAACTCAGTTGTGCAGAACACTTTTGGTGTGTGATAGGAAAAGGACACAAATTCCTTCATTTACTGGAGGGTATGTATCAAAGAAGTGAGGGAATTGGATTACAAAACTTCGGTCAGTGCTACTGCTTGAATACGGTGGCGTAGCTAGGTACCCACATTTTGAGTATCACGTACAGGAGCTGGAGAGCATGCAAAGGAGGCCAGTTAGATTTTTTTGTGGAAATTACTGCAGTACCCAATCAGTAACTGATATGATAAAGCAGCTGGGGAATGTAAGGGTCTGGAAGAGACTATATTAACCTCTACGAACCAAATGTCAAACTCTCCATCACGAGGTGCATCCCGTTTGCACGACGAGGCTCTGGCGACTGAATGATTCCCGGTATAAGGAGTCACCCACTGTTTGTGAAAGGGCTAGGAGTGGTCCAGGGCACCCTCTTGCCCCTGGGGTTGCAAACGGCCCCTAAAGGTGGACGAATCAGAAATAATCGATGGTATGGGGATGCAGAAGGAAACGAGAAACCAATTCATTAAAGACCTTCTCAAATTATGTATGGAATGATTGCTTATTCCTGAGTTAAATATTCCTGAGGTAAAATAGTCCCCCAGTCGGATATCTGGGTAGGGGCTATTCAGGGAGGAGTCATCAGAATGGATAGAAACATAAAACGAGACGGAGCGTGGAATGTTAGAAGTCTGAACAGGTTAGGTAGATTACAAATCTTAATAAGGGAAATGTTTTTGGGGTTGGTGAGATTAAATGGAAGGAGGAACAAGATTTTTGATCTTGGAAACGCAATATAATTAATACAAAAGCTGTCGGTTGAGTTACTGGTGCAGGTTTTGTAATGAACAAGAGAGAAGGAAAACGGGTGAGTTATTATGAACAGTTTACTGACAGGATTATTATGATGAGGTAAGAGCCCGCTTCAACAATATTAGTACAAGTGTGTATGCCAACGTCACACGAAGATGATGAAGAAATAGAGATAATCTAAGCTGATATTGAGGAATTAATCCAACACATGAAGGAAGAAGAAATTTAAATTTTGATTGGTGACTAGAATGCAGTAGTGGGGCAAAGAAAAGAAGGATATAGTGTAGGAATATTTGCTCTAGCAGAAAGAAATGAGCAAGGAAGCAGGTTGATGGAATTTTGTGAAAAATATAAACTCGTTGTGGCAAACACACTGTTTAAGAACCATACGTGAAGGAAATACAACTAGAAACGTCCAGGGAATACAGATAGATATCAGCTAGATTATTATCATGGTCAAACAGAGATTCAGGAATCAAGGTATGGTCTGTAAAGCATACTCAGGAGCTGACATAGACACTGATCACAACCTGATGGCTAAAATCTGGGATTCAAAAGAATAAAGAAGCAACACAAGTAGAATAGGCTGGAAGTGAACAAACTGAAACAATCTAGAACAAAAGAAAATTTTGCAGAGATAGTAGAATTGGTGCTAAGAAAATCTCTGAAAGAAATTCAACTGAGGACGAATGGAATGAGTTAAAGAGAGAAACAATCAAAGCTGGTAAAGAAACATTAGTCTTTAGGGAACAAGTTGCCCAAATACTTGGATCACTGAAGAAATTTTGTAGTTGATGGATCAGAGAAGAAGGCACAAAAATGCTCAGTATAAGGTAAGAAGAGAGCAATAGAGACAATTTAGAAATAAAATAGATAGGAAATGTAAAAAAGCAAAAGAAAAATGGCTGCAATAAAAATGCAAAGAATTAGAAAAGGAAATAATCATGGGTAAGTAGATGTGGCATACAGAAAAATCAAACAGAATTTTGGAGAAATGAATAAAAGATGTATAATCATTAAAGCTGCTGATGGGAAACCTCTTTTAAGCTCAGAAGACAGAGCTAACTGATAGAAGGAATACATAGAGAAACTATATGATTTTATCAACAGTGCGCTGGAAAAAGAAGGCGGCGTCGACATTAATGACTTAGGGTCTCCCTTTTTAGGACAGAATCTGATAGAGCTTTGAATGAACTAATTTCAGATAAGGCAGTTGGAATTGATGAGATTCCTGCAGAACTTCTGAAATCCCTTGGGAAGAAGGGATACAAAGATCATTCAAACTGATATCAAAAAGTTATGAAACAAGAGTGATTCCTACTGATTTAAACAAAAATATCAATTTCACATTACCGAAGAAAGCTCAAGCTGGCAACGTGAGAATTATCGCACTATTAGTCTAATATCATATGCTTAAAAATTACTGACCAACAGAAGAATAGAAAGGGTAATAGAAGAGATAGTAGGGTTTATACTTGAATAGGGTTTATAGTGAATCAAGAAAAATAAAGATATATTTATGACGTTTGTTGATTTAAAAAATGGTTTTGATAGTGTTAGGTGAGACAAGGTGTTCAAAATTTTAAAGGAGTCAAGTCTAAAATATTGAAGTAGACGAATACTTTATAATCTATATAAGAATCAGGTGCCTATAATAAAAGTAGAGAGACATACATAAGTTAAGACGGGTGTGATGAAGGTTGTAGTCTATCCCCGTTAATATTCAACTTGTCTGTAGAGGAAGCAATAACGGAAGTGAAAGAAAAATTTGAACGTAGCACAAGTGTTCAATGAGAAAAAAATAGTAAGCTACGTTTTGCTGATGAAGTGTGAAATGTAACAGAAATGATATGCATAACAGTAGTTTAAATATAAAAGTAGGATCGGACTCGATAGATGAAGAAAATGAGTTCTGCTACCTTGTAAGTAAAATTACAACTGATGGCCGAAACAGGAATGATATTAAAAGCAGAATAGCACTAGCAAAAAGAATCTACATGAATAAGAGAAATCTTTTAGTTTCAAATATAGATCTAGGACTCAGAAAGAACTTTTTAAAACTTTTTGTGTTTAGTACAGCAATTTATGGTAGCGAATCATGGACTTACGGAGTACCAGAAAGGAGGAAAACTGAAGGATTTGAAATATGGTGTTATAGAAAGATGCTGAAAATTAAGTGGACAGATAAAGTACGAACTGAGCGAGTTTTGGAAATGATGGGTGAGGAAAGAATTTTGTGGAAGAATCTAACAGAAAGAAGAGACAGGATGGTGGGCCATATTTTGAGACATGCGGGATTGGTTAAGTTGTTAGTGAAGGGAACAGTCGAAAGGAAGAATTGTAGAGGAAGACAGAGATTAGAATATAAATTAAGGACGTGGGTTATAAGGGGAATGTTGAGATAAAATGGTTGGCGCAAGATAGGAAGGGATGGTAATAAGGCTTGCGAAGATATTGGACAAGGAATTAGGAGTAGCGCAACGAAGGGAAAAGATGACCATGAGCGCAAGAGCTGGCAATCAATTTCATGCATGAGTGTGTGCTTAAGTTTTCTTTTGTAAGTAAGGTGATCAATGTAATAAATTACCCAGGAGAGTGATGTATAATTTACCAAAAACGATAAAAGAATTTAAAATTAAAATTCTTAAAGGGCAAAAGCTTATTGGTGGGAGAATTTACACTGAAAGTATATCAGATAATAATAAGATGAAAGGGGTAAATTGCCACCGTAGTTTGCACTGCATTCATTTAAATTAAACAAAATCTTTGATAAAATTGATGCTAGTGATAAAGGCCAGTAGTTACTGTGTTAGAATATCATCTTAATTTTTTCTTTTCTCAGAGTCAATAGCATTTTTGATGATTCATCACAGTTTCGTGCCAAATTTAAATTTTCGGAATACAATAGACTATGGCATTTTTCGTTGAACTCAGTGATGTGCACACTATTCAGTGTTAATATCAAAACTAATAATTCCGATCATAAATAATTTAAAGCTAGCAACTTGTTACTGTAGTGTGAAGACATATATTTGTTACGAACCTAAGAGTTAATTATTACATTATATTTATTATTTCCTGATAACTGTAATCCTTTTTTTTTTTTTTTTTTTTTTTTTCAACGTTAGGTGGGAACGTATTTGCTCTAAAACGGGTGTTTCTTTTCTTCGTGTGTTGTTTGATACATATTCAAGATGAATCTTTTTATGAGATATTTTTTGCATCAGCTGTTAAAACATTATTTTTGCTATCATCGCTTAATAGCCGGTGACCATTTATGTGTACAGTAAAAAGTGGTATATCAAAACTCGACCTCAGGGAGACACTACCTTTAAGCTTTTCTGTTTTTATACACTTAACAAATACTGTTTCCTTTATGCTTAATATGATTTAAAATAGAGTTTTCACCTATCACTAACTCAATACTGTTCTCTTTCAGCAAAGATAGTTCAATAATCAATATGATTGAGAGTGGTCTGGTGCCTCAGTGGCTGCTCTGGTATCGGGTTCGGCGCAGGAATTTTTAATAGTTGTGTTTGATCATATGAGCTACGCCAGGACGTTCCATGGTTCGGATTCAACGCTAAGCTGTAGATCCCGTCTAGGTCCAACAACCCTAGTCGGAACATGATGTGTACACATCTACAGCAAAATTCAAGCTATTCAAAGGCTTAACGTGGTACTAGTTGGCCTGAATGAGCATACATACATACAAGAGCATTAATCGTTTCATTGAAAATTCCTATGGAACATTTATTTCTGCACACATAACTACATTGATGGCCGAGTATATATACAAATTAATATCCTTTACTCACCAAATATGTACTGTTTGAAAAAAAGCCAGTAATTTACACAATTATGGCACTATAAAGAAAACCTGTCTTCGCAAGTTGCTGCAATTTGTTCAGAAAGAAGTAGCATATTTGGGGTACATATCTTGAACAAGATCCCAACACAAATGTTTAATAAGAAAAAAAGAATCAGCTCAGAAAAAATAAGTTAATTTTAATTTAAATCTTCTTTTACTTCATAAAAGAATTTCTTTCTAGGATATCTACAAAATAATTGCCGGTATCTTGTAGAAATTTACTTGTTATAATTGATGTACATATTATTCTGTGACAGTGCATCTTCTGATGCGTACATACGTTTTGTTATGTAAGAATTTTGCTGTAAACTGCCTTCTTCCCACGTTCTACAGAGACTTTCTATTATACTGATATATATATGGAAACATTACATTTTGTTGTTCTATATTGCTAAGTTATGCTTTCAAAATTCGATCTTTAGATAATGATAATTTAATTATGATCAAAATCAATATCCACTGTCATGTTTGATTTAAAATCCTGAATTTTCTCGAATAGATTCTTGTATGTTTCTTAAATAGTGTGTTGGCATTTTGTATTTTACATAGAATTTAAAAATATTATTTTCTAGGTAATTTCTTTCTTCTAGTCAAAAATCTGCTATAACGTTCCCGTATTTTCCATTGGACATCGCATTCTGGTCACCCATAATCGCTAGAGTTTCATCACACAAACATACTTAGCTAGTTCTTTTTTTAATATATTTTCTGTATTTACCAGCAAGCTCTTGTAAAACTACTTTTTATTCTCATTCCACTACGATCGATATATAAGTTTTATTTTTAACCTTATTAGTATACTTTTTTCTGAGTGTTGTTATTGGCATCACTCTCATTTCTGTTTTGGTCATTATTATAAACGTTACTCCTTCAACTTCTTTTATGCCTCTAATGTTGATCAGTATAAATATTCAAGATTTGGTTTCTTCCGGGTCCTTACACCTAACTTTAATTAACTCCTCAGTACTCAAGTTGGCCTACCTATCATTTTTATTTCTCCACCTTATTTGCTTCACACCAGTTTCTAACAAATTCTTAAAGGGATGTTATTTCCTTGTTACATCTTTTGTTTCTTATATGAAACGAGTTTCTATTTTCACCAGCACGCCTATGATCATTTTTTTATTTTTTTTGTATTAATGTAATGATACTTTTTATTCTATCCAGTGGCAGAAAAATGTGAACAGGTACCATCCATTGGTCATAATTGCATGATGATTACATTTTTGTGTAGTACGCGTGGTTAGTTTCTAGTTTTCATAGAACAGAAAAGAGCTATTAGGACGCTGTGTATGGTTAAACCAAGAACTTATTGCAGAAAACTGATTAAAAATCTCAATATTCTTATAATGGTTTCTTAGTAAGTATGTATATTCTCTCATGTGCTTTGTCATAGAACATTTTAATTTGTTTACATCAAATTCACAGGTTCACATTTTCAATACAAGAAACAAAAATAATGTGTACAGAACACACTGTCATTAGTACAAAGAGGAGTTAATTATTCTGGGATACATCTTTTTAATAGGCTTTCTAAAAGCATAAAACAATTTGTAGTTAGTAAAGACATATTTAAAGAAAATCTGAGAGGTTATTTTTTTTTTTTTTTTGGCAACTACTTCTGCTACATTTAAGAATTTGTACAAAAGATTTAATTATATCTAATATGATTTATGCAAAGTTTAATTATAAAAATTTATGTTTATAATCTTTTTTGTCTTTGTAAGATAAAATAATTTTTTCAATATGATTATTACTCATCTTGCATGTGTGTATAATAACGGCGACATGTTTCACTTCCCAGAGGTCCTTCCTCATTACGGATCTATAAAACGAGAATAGTAAATAAAATAAAATTAAAAAAATAAATGTTAATCATTGTTTATATACCGTATGTGTATGTGATAGTTCAATTCATGTAATCATTGAGAGCAGTAAGTGACTGCGCTATTCTATTTACATACAGTGTAGTAGTTAGATTTTATTTATTCTTTGATTATTTTTCTGTGTAATATGGAGCACTTTAGAAACGATGAGCTGTAACCGGTGATTTATTAACAGGCAGTTGTTTAAGTTTCTTTTAATTGATCCTATTGACCGTTGGCTATGAAATCGCTTGGCTGTGGAAGATATTTAACTCTGAAAATCTCCTATTTGCTCTAGGAGTGTATACGTTCTCTGTAGCAGCTGTTTTATTTTGCTTTCATTAGGAGAGCGTGCGTGATGAGCATGTTATAGTATGCTTTATAAATTCACTGGTACAGCAGTTTTTCTTTGTCGAATTTATTTTTCAGTAAGTTACTAGATTTATACAAGCACTGTATCTGTTGCATACCTGCAAGTTTAGGAGGCCGGTCGGCGTACCCAGCTTACAGCTTTGTTGATAAAATTTACTCTTGGAAACCTGTGTAAGAGGTTGCAGGAGATGTAATAATGGCGAACCTGTAAAGACTAGCAGCTTGCGAATTCTTACCTGTCAACAAATGCACCAGCTTCCCGGCAAGAGAGAGAGAAAGTGAGAGAGAGGCGGTGCTGTAAGACTGTCACCTTTCGATGACTGACGTGTAGTACCCGGACTCGAAGACGCATGCGGGGCAATTGGATAAGCTACGGGGCCAGGAACCTCAGCTTCATCAACTGTCCAACTGACCTGACGTACTTATGAAGACTGTCTCAGTTGCGAAGTACTCTCCAAGTAAATTGAAGGTTCCAAATCCCACGAGGTAGGAGAAATCACAGGAGATGCTGATTGTTGTAAGTGCCAGTATTAGGATGGTTACGGAGAACCTTACGGAAATGAAAGATTGTTCGGGGAAGAATTCACTCCACTCCGTGTCTTTGCCGTAGGAAGGAGGGGGAGGGGGATATTAAAGATTTTCCGCTAAATGCCAGCATCCAGCAATAGTGATGTTTGTCGACTGCTGACTGTAATGGTGATCTGGCTAAGCGAATGATCTGTAGCATCGTTGAAAGAACATATTGTAAGCCTCTGATTGGGAACGAGTGTAGGGGCGTCATTAAAGGTTATGGAGTTTCTGTATCGATCTTGGCTGCATATTCCTTAAACTTCACCATACGTACGAGTAGTGTAGGGTACTACCGAAAATGTCAGGTGTATACTTCAAAACAGAAATCAGATGGCGGGAGCAGTGTGGAGTGAAATTGGATTTTTGAGGCTGTTGGAGGAATACCCAGGATAAAAAATGAGTTCACAGGCATCCCAGATAAATTCAACACTGGAATCTCAATTAAAAGTTAGTGTAGTTAATTGATGGTGTGCTTGTAACAAACAACCGGAAATAGATACCATCGTTATTACTATGAAAGTGGGTATTGAGATTGTTAAGGAATGCTAGTTAAAACTGGGCATAAAAACTGCGAATATTTTAAAATAATAGCATGTACGTTTTCAGAAAGGGTAGGTTGCAATCCCCTGAGTCGTAAGCAGAAACATACGACTTCTGTCGGTTTGCGAAATCATGTGGAGTTAACTCAAAGTAATTGTGATGGGCTCTCTCTACCATCAGCCAGATGCCAATATAACCGATCCCAAGGCACCGAGAAATAATCTAAATTATCTAGTCAGACGATTTCCGGATCATGTAATAATACCAGAAGGCGACTTTAAACTCTTTCATATCGACTAGGTTAATTAAGTTAACAAACTCGCAGCAGGGATAACACAGCTTGTGAAATCGTTCTCGGTCTGTTCTCTAATTATCACCTCTGGCACGGTTTCTTACGGTGGTGAACATATTTAAGATCTTGTAGTTACAAACTAGTCAGACTTATTAGAAGGTAATTTAATGACTACAGAAATCAATCATAAAGTCATGATTGTAACCGCAAAATTAATAGCTGAGCATAATAGGGAAAAAGAAATGATCGTTTACAGATATGAAAAGGCTTCAAGTGAATCTTTTAGAACATAGCTACCGTTGATTTAAGGTAGCACGAGGTACCGTTGAAGAGCTGTGACATGTTATATTCATAAAGGTAATGGCAATTGTATACCGACGCTTATGAAAGAGCCATCCTAACACAGTTGTTAAGTAAAACGATTGATCAAAAAGCAAGGAATGATAACGCACGTTCAAGAAGAACCAGGTACAATACGGACATAAAAAGCTTAACTGAGTTAAAAGACAACTAATAAGCGTGCTGTGTGAGGGATTTATCGATTTCCGTTGCAATTCGCTTTCAAAATCCTTCCAGAAACCCCTTTGAAATTTTGTTCGTATATAAGAAAAGTCAATTGCAATGACAACAATGTGCCATTATTAACGCACAATGGAAGTGAAATCAGTGAAACTAAAATAATTTTTAAACGTTTTTAGTGCTTAATTAAACGTCATCGAAATTACATTGCATTTACGAGAATGCTCTCGGCTTCAATTATTGATAGAAATGCAGCGGGGAAATTATGAGATGGAATACCAAAAAAAATTTGATATCATCACTACAAACAAATAGATGTTTTTTTATGTGAATATAGGCATCAGTACAACCTATAGTGTTATATTGGATAATTTAGGGCCAACGCCGGAAAGATTTTATATTACTCTCGAAGGAATGATTTGTAGAGATTTTTTATAGCCTGCGAAAACTTCATCGCATCCTTCGTGAATATTCCTACATTGATCTTATTCTAATGAACTTAATGAAATTTTCCCCTGTAAGATGTGTAATTGTGTTAAAATATATTACATTAATGAATCAGTTGTACCAAAGTCAATAATAACATTCAACTGAATCTAATACGTTATTTACAAGTATTACACAAAACAATTAATATTTTCCATTTTAAACTCATCAGTTAAATAAAAGGACTCGTCAAAAAATTTTTTAATTTTATCTAGAATTTTATAGTCAGAAACCAAATATTTGATATTTGTTGACAGGTTATTGTAAATATGTACATTGTATATACCGAAATTTTTAACTCTTTTATGCACTAACGTTAAATATTTACGGTCCATATAAAAATCTTGTTTATTTCGAGTGTTTTAATTGTGTATTTAGCGATTTGTTTCAGAGAAAGTTCCTGGCTACAAAAAACGTTAATGAGCCTATGTATGATTCTAAGGCAGAGTACAAGATTCTCAACTACTTGGATAAATTTTCAAGCCACAACTATGTAATGATTACATAATCTTACATTAGCCTCTACTGAAAAAAACCTACTGAAAAAAAAAAATAGCTACTGCAATGATAATACGTCAAAAACTCCATTGTTTTTCATATACTTTCTGATGAAATGCTTGGACTACAACTGGTACAGCATAAAATTAAACGAAAAATATATGATCCATCCGCTCCTTAATCTGTTTATACTATCTTTTATGAGGATTAGTAGATTTTTTTTTTTTTTTTTTAACTGCTTAACATCTCATATAGGTCTTTAGAGACGGGAAAGGATGGGGGGGGTGGGGGGGCAAGGAATGGGAAGGAATTCGGCCATGGCCTTTTTTTGAAGGAAGCATCCCGGCATTCACCTGGAGTGATTTGGGGAAACCATGGAAAACCCAAATCTGGATGTCCGGACGGGGATTCGAACCGGCGTCCTCCCGAATGCGAGGCCAGAACGCTAACCGTTATACCACCACGCTCGGTATTAGTAGACGCATCAGAAGAACATGTCAGTTATTTGGTATACTTTATTATCGACAAAGGCATAATGTTTACATAGAAGAAAAAGCCATTTAGCATTTATGTTTCTCTAAGCATTTCATATGTTTAAAATACCTCGTAAATTTTCACACATTCATCAGGATTACAATCAAAAACTGAAGTTACATCTTGCAAAAATTATTAAATAACTCAATATATATGTAATATAAAATAATATTATTACAGATCTAAGAGAAAAAAATGGTTGGAAATAGGGGAGGAAGAGCTGAGCAGACTTATGGGAAAATTAGATATAATTTTTCTGTTTTTTGTGTTGCTATTTAAAATCATGGTAAAGATATATAATTTTGATTAATTGTATTTTGCATGTTTTGAATTCTTTAATTATTTTCGGCACTATCCGCAGCATCCTCTCCGTCCCCCGTTTCCCATAAAAAGGAAATAAGTTTTAAATCCATTGCTTAACTTCTAACATATATCAACTGACTTATCGACATATATGGTCTATATATACCTATGATTTTATTACAATTCATTAATGTAACACATCTTGCAAAACAACTTCTCCAGGTGTTTATTTCAAATTGGATCAGAAAAAAACCGAGAATTAGCGTTTAAATAGATACTCAATTTATTTATTTCAGTTATCTTGCGTCAAAATGTATAAACCTTCTTTGGCATATGTATTTTTTGTTACAGCAATTAATAAAATATTTTCCAATTTGGCGAAACAAAATGTAAGTTGAAGCTACGTGTATGAAAACGCAAATCAATTTCATTATATCGTTAATGAAACGTATAAAAATATACGAAATAAACTTATTGTTTCATCATCCACAGTAAGAACTGTCGGAGAAGATTTTGATGCCTTTTGTGAGCATGTTACATTATAATATTAAATAGAACTGCTATGTAATTAAACTCATGAGGCCAGTTGAAAGGTACATTGCTTTTAACAGGTGCATTGGCTTTAACGAAACAAATAAATTAAAAATTACATTAAAAACAGTCAGGTCTTATTTTGCTAATTTTATTGTTCTTCATTTCGTCGAATTGGCAAATAATATTTAAGGTTAAAATAAAAAAGATACTCTTATGTCCATTATCCTTCCGGAACAACCTTTATGCTAAAATATAAAAATATTTATGTTACTTAATGTGTATGATTGCATTTTTATAATTTTCAAGTTTTCTAAAATGAAGAAAAAATAAGTTAATTTTAATTTTGAAATACCATTTATTTTATGGCTCCATAATTATTTGCCTGACCATTTCGCAGAAGTCTGAGGAAAGAACCAATAACTAAGATAGTTTTCCTGTGCCTTCTAAATATTCCGGAATACAAAGCTTCTCTGGCCTCCTTTCTACTATTGGAGCTTTGCTTCTGTTCTACTGTTGCATATGTGTCACTTTTCAAATCACCCGACATGATGTTCAATCGCAGAAGTTAAAACTTCTCAAATTACGCTAAAAGATTGTATAGGATAAAACGCTGGAATTTTTTGGCATTCAGTAGTCACTAAATAATGAGGCACAATATAAAGACAACAGAAATCAGCAACGAATCTTCCTATTTATGGATATCAAATATTGTCGAAAATGTCCAGTTTGTTATTAAGTTTTATATGCAAGAATAATCTACTTTTTCAAGTAACACAATATGACTGAGGGTACTTTTTTGTGTCTTTTACAGTTTTAATCACTACACAAACCTAGTTCAGAAAGTTTAGAAAAAATGAACTAACTTCACTGAAGCACAGTCATTGTCCGATATTACTAAGAGAGTTATGGTTATGGTTTACGTGCCTCCATCCATATTACAGCGCAACGTAGCTGTTCATTCCGATGATCCAGTTAGCCTTTATTCTTCTAGGCCTTGCAGAGCGCACTAGAAGACGTCTCCACTTCTGTTGCTTCCGAAAATGCACATCACCTCCGGCGAGTACTGCATAACTATCGCACATAAACCGTGGAATGTCCCAACATAGACCCGTGGCAGATGCGTTGCATTTTACCGTATCGACTGGCTGCGCCTCTAGTTCACAACACGCCCAAGAAACCTTACCAGTGCCTGACATCCCGACAGCTTTATAGGGCTTCATTGTAACTTAGATCACGCAGTATTTAATACCCGTGCTAAAACCCAATGAGCATTATATGACAAATCTCTCAAATTTGATGAGCAATTTCTATTTTATCCCTTGTGAAACATTGCTTCTGTTAACCGAATCAAAACAATAATATATATATATTTTAATTAGGTCTTCAAGCCTCGTTGACGATAACGAGGCGGGAGAGGATTGGGGCCAAGGCCATAGCCTTTTGAAGGAACCATGCTGGCATTTGCCTGGAGTGATTTCGAGAAACCATGGAAAACCGAAGTCTAGATGGCCGGATGGGGGCAGTAAATTTATCACTGCAGGTATTGAAGCAGTCAAGTGCAAAGGTCGAGCGCCGGAAAACAACTGTTTCTCATATTTATTTTCATGCGAATATCTTCTTATAATGTTTAATATCTACGGAGTAGTGTAAATAGAAACATCGAATTCCAGCCGCTGACTAGTTCAGTAATGAATCATCTATAAACAAAGGTTTTAAATCCATAAATTGATGAAATTGGAATGTGTAATATGTATTATACCATTTACCGGAAATGATGCTACAGATTTTTTTTACATTACCCAAGCATTATGTGTTTGGTGCTTACATGGGTGGACTGATCAAAGAAGAAATTTCACTGAAATTTCGAAAAAAATCTTATTACATCCTTTAAAATAATTTGCTATCACAACAGGCATTAATGTGTGTTTCCATGTAGAGTCGAGGCCGAGAACTTTTAAGACTATCCTCAAGCATAAGCCAAATGTTTTTTCCAGTGTTGTGTCTTAAGTATTTGTTTCTGGTTAGTATGCTATAGTGCTGAAAACATTGGTAACACTAGGTGAAACATTTTTCTCCGTAAGATGGGCTAAATGTCTAATTGAAAACAAAGATCTTTAAAGACGTTCTACGCTAGCAGAGGGAAGGGTCTAAAGCCATATATGCGAGCACTAATGTTTGTTGTGGCACTTGTATGGTCCAGTATTAACCGTCTAGATCGGTGTTTATCAACCTGTGGTCCGCAGGCAGAATATTATCAATTTAGATACTGTGTTCGTACTACGCGAGTATAAAGTACTAGCTCGTACCCGCGACTTCGTACGCGTGGATTAAGAATTTTTTTGCCAGAATTGAATATAGAAAGTTGTTGCTAACGAAGGATTGGTCCCAAACAACACCGAGTCGGCATAATATGACAGGAAAGCTATCACTATATCATTCTACCTGCGAACCTGTCTCTTGAAGAGAATCAGTTTCCACATATTTCTGTCACCATTCGAAAAGGTCTCAAAATTTCGTGACTACAACTGTTAATCATACTGGAAAAAATGTACTGTGCCCTTCATACAGATTTTCTCGTCAAATTCCATCAATATCGATATAGCCATTTAGACGTCAAAACGTAACAAAAAGACAGAGACTTACTTCCGTATTTATACTATTATTACTGTGGTTCACACACACACACACACACTGACTGCGAACAACCCCTGAGGGATCATTATAACGTAAAAAAGTGTACACCTACAGCATTGCAAGACTACCTATGATTTGCCTCGCATTGCACCCTTAACTTTGTAATATCTACAGTTTAACATTCAATCCGAATAACCGACAGCCCAGGCGTGACTCTTACGATCAAAAACAATTTTTAAACATCTTAGCCTGCACGGAGATCTAAACCGGAGACCACGACCCAAACATTAGAAAGCAAGCGCTTTAGCCACTGAGCTACATGACCGCTACACGGAAAAACAGTAGAGAGACCTCCATATCCAACGCGTCTGTTTATCGCCGTTCAGTAATATTTCGAAATTATAAGACAATATATATTATTTATACAGATAATTTTTCAACCAAATGTAGACAGTATTTTTCTTCTCGTTTCAAAGGATAAGTGTGCAACGTTTCATAGAGATCAGATGAAAACTGTGGATTTGTACGAAGAACAAACAAACAAACATACATACATTCATCTTTATATGTATAGATTAAGTCAAACTTTTTGAAAGCCACGACCAGGCAAAAATCTGGCATTTACAGGAACAGTATTATTCCTGCAATAGTCTATTCATTTCCTGCTGGCATCAAAAACAGCGTCCTTCCTTTAAGGATTAAATAAATGACAGTTTTCTGAAGGTCTTGTAATAGGCGTGAGAGACCACACAGTGTGTGGTAGAGTTGATAACAGAAGAGTGGTGAAGCAAACTAAAATGAAAGGTGTCTAGTGTGTTTTATTTTGTGGAGTAGTGTAGCATCCAACCAGAGGTAACATTATTATCATTTTGCTTACTCGATATTAAGAGTCTGATCAATATGTAATTAACTTTTAATAGTTTATTTCCAGTTTCATACCTGTGTTTCCATAGTAATTCAAAACATACTTTAGATTTGTTATATTATAACGGTACAATAACATACGTCCCAGATGTTAATAATATACACATAGTTAAAAATTAGGCTGATATAACTTAGTGGTCCGCAGCATTACTGGTCTTTGGGTTGAAATAGGTTGCGAAACACTAATCTTAGATGGTTGCGGGAACGTCATCAAAAGCCGAATTGGGAAAGACCATTAACCGGCTGCAAGATTTCAGGCGTGATTTGGTCGCATCTTATCTGCTATATGATTAACCTCCTGGGCTACTTGAGTCACACTTACATAACATTACACCATATTCATTTGTTTGTATGTTTTAGTGTAATTTTCAGTACGAAACGGCTTAGTATTCCCCGATATACGTTAAGCAGCTGTTAATACAGTATGTTACTTTTTTCACGTATTCTAACTGAAGGATTTGTATGTTTCATCTCTTAGTTGTTCGTTGCATTTCTGTTATGACCAAATATTTATTTTAAAGAGACTTATTAGAGAATGTTGCCAAAAAATGAACTGGGTGTATTTTCCCATCTTTCCACAGTGTCCGCAATTTCTTCTGCTTCTAATAGGCAAGACTAACTAACCCTTTTAAATCCTTTATTAACAGTTTTCTCATTTTCTAGGAGTTTCCCTCAGTTTACTGTGCTAATGCTATCTGTGTTCTTTAATCATACTACTTACCTGTTTATATAAAATTTAGTTCTTCTCTGATCATATGCTCTTTTAAATTGTTGCATTTTATTCAAAGGATTTATTTGGTAGGGCTTTACATCTCTTCGACATCGAGATTGGGAAAAAAGATTAGGAAGTAATTCGGTCATAGCCTTTTGAAGGAACCATTCCAGCATTCACCTGTTTTTTCTTCTTCTTCGTGTTTTACGCCTCGTTGACGTTATTGGCAGTGGGAGTGGATGTGGGGGCAAAAAAGTGGAGAAATTCGGCCATGGGCTCTCGCAGGAACCATCCCGGTGTTTGCCTGGTGTGATTTCGGTAAGTCATAGAAAACCGAATTTTGTATAACTTGGTGGGGGTCAATCCACGTCCCTCCGAATGCCAGACCAGAGCATCACCGCTCATCCAGTGCCTCATAAATTCGCACCGGGCCTGTTGGGTGAGCGATAGCGCTGGGACCCGTCATTCGGGAAGACGCGTCCGGGAATACATATATCGATTTTCCATGATTTCGCGAATTCATGCGGATGCCGGAATGGTTCCTATAAAAGGGCATGAACGAATTCCTTTCTGTTTCTTGTCCCCAATCCTCCCCCGCCTCTAATGACCTAGACGTCGACGTGGTGTAACGCTTCGAAGCAAAAATTAAAATAATAATAAAGGACAAAAAGCCGATATAACCAAACTGTCTGTAGTTTCCTCTATGACGGTAAAGCTATTAATCCAAAAATCACCTATGGACGTTAAGCAAGGACTAAATTATTAATTTCGCATTCTAGACAAATTTGTTTCAAATCTAATTTTGCTTCTTAATGATTAGTGAAAATCATTTCTGACGAATGACGTGAAATTTATTTCATACAAGCCGTTGCTGATTTCCTTTCTGTTCTTCAACAAAAAGGTAATAAACACCAAACCGCTGCTCTTATAATCACAACGAAGTTCTCAACAGTAAAGACCTCCAGACACAGTGTCAAGGTGGCCTCTCATCGGTAGAGACTGTTCATGCAAATATCGATTTAATGAGGGCAACATCAGTTGCAAGGCGATTAAGAATGGATTTACTAGTTCTATTAATAAAACTGGAACTATAATAACTTCAGAAATTGTAAGCTAATTGACCAATTAAGAAAACGTATAAAGTCTCTTATCACAGTTTAAAATGTTTCACCGCAGACTGGTTTAACCAATCACTTTTGAAAGGGGATTACAGAGTGAAAATGTAAATGTTCCACCAGCCAAAGTTGTTGTAGCTCATGAGGTTGCGTTGGCTTTATGACCTCGTTACCAGAATAGATTCAGTATACACTACCGCCACTTCATCTTTCGCGAAGAAACTCCCCAGAGCCTGGACTGATAGCAGAGTAAGTGGGTCATACCAGGCGTTGGCAAACTTGGAACAAAATAGTCGGTCATGTTTAAACCGTTGTCAGCCAGTTCGTAGTCAGTTAGGTGAGCTATACTGGCAGTGGTAGGTGGTTAATGTAAAATACAATCGCTGAACCACACTCTGCGATATGACGCAGTTTATGAGTTATAGCTCAGAGTAATACAATAAACGAGTCTATGGTAAATAGGAATATTCCTACTGTGGATAGAAATGACGGAGCAGTATGTGCAGATAATATTGCAGGGTTCCTAATTGTGAGACCTTGGAGTCTCTTACTACAGAATATCAGCGAGCGAGGTTGCGCAATGACTGGCATTTTGGGTAAAGTCCAAGATCTGCCCTTCCACACTTCGGTTTTCAATGCTCTGCCGATTCAGACCTAGAAATAATGTCTGCTTCAGGCTTAAAATGGCTGTGTGGTTTCTATATGTTCAAAATTAAGCTTTCTTAAATCCACACTGCAGTTTTATTTGCGCTGCAGTGGCAGAGAAGATAAAACTAGGGAATACTAAAATGTTAAAATAACGTAATAGAACAGCTCTGTATCTTCTCTCGCATATCATATGAACACCGTGATCTGATACTGAATAATGACACGGAAAGCAGGAGGGAGCTTACAGGGAGAACAACTTAGATCTGACATTCGGGAGGACGTTGGTTCGAACCCCCCTCTGGCCAACCAGGTTTCGGTTTTCCATAGTTTCCCGACATTACTCCCGACAAATGTTGGGACGATTCATTCAAGAAAAGGGCATGGCCGAATTTCTTCCCGTTCCTTACCCCCAGATCTATCCAGTCTGTAACGACCTCGATGTCGATACCGAGCGTGGTGGTGTAACGGTTAGCGTTCTGGCCTCGCCTTCGGGAGGACGCCGGTTCGAATCCCCGTCCGGACATCCAGATTTGGATTTTCCATGGTTTCCCCAAATCACTCCAGGTGAATGCCGGGATTCTTCCTTCAAAAGGCCATGGCCGAATTCCTTCCCGTTACTTGTCCCCAGTCCCATCCCGCCTCGACGTCCATAGAGGAGTAAATATCCCCCTGGTAACCACCTATGCCCCAACCCAGGTAAGGCGTTCATACAAGATTAACTACATTACAGATTTTCACTATAAGGTGAATAACATTCACATACTTAACGCTTCAATCTTCATCACCACCAGCTACAACGTAATATGCACTAATCGCGATTTTCCAAACTGCTCCAGCTAACTGTAGGATTTTCTCCAGTCGTAGTAAACATGCAGAAATTTTGCCTGAAATATAGAACCTCAAACATTTTACATAGAACAAAAGTTATTATTTCTTTCTATTTTGACAAATCATCAAAAACGACGAAAAGCGTTTGATAATAGGATGAAAACTACTGAAATAAATTTTATATTATAATTATGGAAGTATTAGAAATAATAAAACGATGATATAAAGAAAAGAAACACACTGGGTGTCGATACTGCAGCCTGATTCTCGGGGACCTAGTCTGCTTGGCTACGCACCGTTCCACTGACATGGTATGTAAGCTGCTATATTTGAGACATTATATGTATGAAACTAAGGCTCGTCGCACACGTAATGTACCCTTGCAGGACGAAGTCCATGACATAATAGCGGCAGCTCCTGCCGATTCATCCGTCGCTACAAAGGAGATATCCTCTTCAAAGGTACTCATTTGATAGTAGACTGGGTGAGTCTGTGAGAATCAACTTCAAGGAAAAATCTGCAGTTTCATTGGAATTTGAACTCCTGTCTTTCTGCTGATAATAACTGCGGACAGCTTATTTGAATCGTCGAAAAGTGACTCATCATTCGCTAATGGTTTAAGAATGTTGATTAAGTCATGCCGACGTCATTTGTGTAATAACTGGAACTGATGTAGCCTTACAAAAAAAATAAAGTGTGCACAGGTTTAAGCAGTTATTTTCTAAATCTCCGTCCGTATTAAGAAATTTTGTCGTCCCCTTTCTTCTAGTCACTAACAGCCCGAGGTTTCAAACATGTTCATGCGGCATCTAATTCCTATGCAGCGTCAGATGCTGTGGTCTTCTGCAATGGAATCTAAAGGGGCCTGTAGACGATCAAATCTGTTGGTCAAACATCACGTTTTCATCAAACAACAGCACAAACGCTCAAACCGAAGATCAAACAAAACAGTCAAACTTACCTTCAGTTTCGGTTGTTGCCGTCCACAATGAGCAATAAAGACAAAGCATTTTTAGCGTTGACTCTTGCACTCTGTAGTCTTTGGTCTAGAGCAGTGTTTCTGCCAGGGCCGCATTTAGGCATTGTGGGTCCCTAGGCTATACATGTGATGTGGGCCCCGCATTGTGCTACAGCGGCCCTGGGGTACGCGAACCTGGTTATCATAGGGGGTTCGCGACAAGATTTACGTAATGACGGACTGGCTATCTCATGAATATTGCTCATTGTTGCCCATTGTCGCTAGCGTTACGTGGAGCTAAGAAGTTTGAGAAACACTGGTCTAGAGAATGGTTGAAACTAAGAAAGAGATATACACATGAAAATTTGTTGCGACTAATATTACACACGAAACCAGCGATTTCACTAATTTCCTGCGCATGGACAGAAAACTATTAAAGAGCTACTATCTTTACTGCGTCCTCGCATTGAAAAAATGCGCCAATCTATATATACCAGCCACTCAAAGACTATCAATAACTTTGAGGTACCTAGCTAGTGGCGCTGATTTTGAAGATCCTAAATTTCAGGCCTGCATTGCACCTCGCACACTCAGTGAAAGCATCATTGAAACTTGCGAAGCAATAAATGAAACACTAAGCAATATTCAAGTAAGGTTTTAATTAAAAAATACAATATATGTCATTTAAAATGGATAATGACTTTGTAATTGTGCTGCTGGTTCAGCTTCCATTTCAGTTGGGTTATTATTGTTTGTTTGTGCGACTGGTATCACTGCCAACTGCTCGGTGTTCGACGGAGATGCTTGATCTGTTGGAGGGTGTGAAACAGAAAGTGAAAAGTGTGTTGTATGGGGTTGAGGATCGGGAGATTGAGTGTGTGGATTAGGTGACTGAGAGTGTGGATTCGGAGGTGAAGTGTACCGAGCATGATACAGACTTCGTGGAATGTGAGGATTAATGATAACAGAATGTCTTTGGAGAGTGCCCTCTTCTCCTTCGAAAATTATTTCACTAATGAACTTTTCTGCCAATCTTCTTTGCGCCACAGACATTCGTTCTAATTTAAAAGCCCAGTTTCTTGCCATCACTTCATATTCGTTTTCAGGTCTTTTTAAATGATCCCTGGTCAATAACAATGAGTCACGTTGCAAGTCCTCCTTTCTTTTTCTTTTTTGCTGCACCGTGTTTGTGGATGCTAAAGTTTGGGAGGATGATTGTGATGATGACTGACATAATGATTCCTAGAAACAAAACAGCAAAGTTATTAATAATAGTAATAGTAAGTGATAACAGCAGCTTTTAATAAGAATTTCTCTCTTTCAGATTCCCAGCACACAAGAAAGTTGGAAGAGACTGGCACGACAACTTGGAACTTTTATAATTGTATTGGGACATTAGATGGAAAGCCCATCACTAGGATTCGGATATTTATGGCAAAAAAAATATAAAGAAATACGTAGGCAAATATGACCTTAAAAATGGGTAAATATGACCTAAAAATAACAAAATATGACCAAACATTTAAATTTACTATACATCAAAACAGGCTCAATTATACATTATTTATTTTATCTAGTAGTGTCGCTTTCATGTAGACAGCATAATTTGCTTCCGTGCACTCGCTGAACCATTGGGAAATTAAATTTAAATAGTTTTGTTTTAACCACTTTATTTTCGGATAATTTACAGAAAAGAACTCTTTCATCTGTACTAAAATACTCCTCTCTAAATTCCCTTACGTAACTTCACACTTTCAGAAAATTTTACTTTCGGCATGGTGGTAGGTCTACTCACTGATCCACTGCAGATTTAACGATTACTGAGGATATTTCATTGAGATATTGATTGATGCAGATCGACACGGGCATGCTTCTGCTGCATTGTCGAGATTAAAAGGCGGGCGGAACATTACGTTTAGAGAATGACAATGATGTATAACTTTGACTGTTGAATTCTGACCACAGTGAAAATTAGTTTTCTTTCCGCACCTATATAGCAGAAGTACAGCTCTGCAAATAATTGTCTTAATTTCTCATCTTCTATATCTAGTGAATACTCAGTACTATTAAAAAACTACCAGAGTTTTCCTCAAACTATGACCATATGACCATAAATGTTATCGAAATACGACCAAAACAAGTAAAATGGTCTGAATATGCATTTATATGGTATATAAAAACCGATCGTTCTGCCCTCGCATTCGGGAGGACGGCGGTTCGAATCCCCGTCCGGGCATCCAGATTTGGGTTTTCCATGGTTTCCCAAATCACTCCAGGCAAATGCCAGGTTGCTTCCTTAAAAAGGCCATGGCCGAATTCCTTCCCATTCCTTGCCCCCATCCTTTCCCGTCTCTTAAGACCTCGCTGTTGAGAGACGTAAAGCAGTTAAAAAAGGTATATAAAATACATTTAAATACAATCAGAAACTTTGAATCAGTGTTTAATTCAGCCTTTCAGCTCAAAAAGAAGGCAGGAAAAAAAAATATGACTTGTCCTAAAGATCCGAACCCTACACATCACTTTACTAAAACCCTAGAACTCCGGTTCCTATTATTATAACTACTAAGGAACTTACAGCATAGTGCTAATGGGTATTGGGAATGCAAATTATGAATTTATTATGGTTGATGTCGGTACAAATGGCAGAGTGTCAGATGGAGGAGTAATTAAAAATACAACATTTTGGAATTTGTTTGAAAATTATCACTTGCATATTCCAGAGCTAGAGGAATTGCCGAATACTAATAAAAAAATTCCCGTTGTATTTGTAGGAGATGAAGCCTTCCAGCTGGTACCAACGTTTATGAAACCTTACAATAAACAAGTGTTAAATGATAACAGAAGGTTTTTCAATTATCGTTTATCTCGCTCTCGGCAAGTTATTGAAAACGTATTTGGCATTGTCGCAAGTCGTTTTAAAATTAAAAAAAAACCATTAAATTATCTCCAACAAAAGCAAGAAGTGTAGTTATAGCATGTTTCCATTTACACAATTTGCTTATGAAACAAAAAAAATACTTCCGACATGAAGAACGAAATAGACATGGAAGGTTGTGTTACAGGGGTTATTATCCAGGGTTCTTGGAGAAATTAGCCAAACCAGATGCTAAATATTGAACGTACTCGAGCTGGAAATATGCCACAGTAGCAAAATACGCGAGAGATGATTTCTGTGAATATTTTAATACAACGGGTGCTATTCCATGGCAAAACAAATGTTTACTGTAGGTAATTTAATGTGATGTACTTATTTGTTACGTAAATATAGCAATAAAGATTATCTACTGTTTACTTACCTGTTGTTTGTTGACTGAAAATATTCCTGATTCTTCCTTCACTTGGTCTTGTAGAAACTCCAATTCTTTGAAGTACCATAATGAAGGTAGATACAAATCATCAGTACCAGAACCGGAAAGCATGGACTTTTTCATTTTATTATATTCACGCTTGAAACTTGTTCGTAGAATGTTAATTTTTCTTTTCACTTCTTCTTCAGTAATGTTCGGACGACACATTTTCAATAGATCAACCATTTTTTTTAGCGCCGCACTTCTTTTATTCTTTTCTAAATATTCTTTAGATTTTATTTTCCATAGCACCGGCAAATCGCGATATATGGAGATGAACTTTAAAAGGAATTCTTTGTCAGATAAATTATGTTCACTCAGCCGTTTACCCTCGCTTGGCGACGCGTTCTCCATGGTTACTAGGCGATGACTGAAATAATGTTTCACAAACGCCGCCGCACGCTTTCAAACTTATTTGACAAACACGCCGTCAATCAAAATTTCCGTCAAACACGCTGATTGTTTGACAAACTCGTCAAACAACGCCGCATAATTTAACAAACACGTAAAGTTTGACAACATGCCTACATGCCGCTCAAGCGACCTGCGTTCCTGAGCCGCGCAGCTATACCCGTCACAGGGCAGTACAGACGCAGCCGCAAACGGGTATGTCCGAAAGAAGGATGTTATTTACTGCAGGGGAGGGTGAAAATTTGGTGGAAATAGTGTCTGAATTTAATCACTGTACAAGTCCAATCCTTGAAGAACAATGTATAGAAATAAATAAGTGAATTCTAGTCTAAGTTTATTCATATTGTGTATCATATTTGTGCCATTTGTTATTATTAATTTATTTATTAATGTAGACGCCTTCAAAAGGCACAAGCTACTTCACGACATTGAATTACAATTTAACGCGTGGTTAATTGTAATTAATACTTTATTTAGCAATTATGTTGCATTACTTACTCTTAACGTTTCCAGCTGTAGTCCGTTTTAGTGTAAGGAGCCTGTTGCTGTTGCTTGCCGTCTGTCACACGCCTATAGATCCTAAATGGTTTAAGTGTTAGTCTTCAGTTTTGAGCATGTAAACTACTTTATTGGTCCAAAACCGAATATTGTATTTAAAATTTTATACGATTTTGTTGTATGGGGTTTCCATAGAAGTAAAGAAGTTCAAAAACATTCCCATTTTAGTCAAGTTTCGGACACGAAAAACGTCAATCGTGAATAGTAAATTTAAATTAAATCAAAGGAAATGGTTTAATTAAATTTGATAGTTTATTTCATTTGCAACTTTTATTGAATACAGGGTAGTGGTATGAGAAGTAGGATACAAATAGCTTTTAAATTATTTTAATAGTTCTTGCAAATGTCAAATCTATAGAAGTTTTCCCTGGTCATTTTTTTAATGTTGTCCTCTTCGAATTCGTGGCCAGTTTTTCTGATTCTGCTTTTGTATACATTGCCCTCGTATAACTGAACAGAAGAGTGGCTGATGTAGACTGACCTTCAGCCGCCTATTGAAAAAGAAAGGGCTATAGTTGATGGCTTAGCGGTTATTTAGGCGCCGGGAACTATCATAGTGCCGTAACCAACTGGGCCAAATGGACAGGCAAAAACTCAATAGGAAAGACAAAAAGTTTCATTTATATGACATTACAAGGAAAAAAAAGAAAAAAACTTTTAAATCTTGGCAAAAACATAAGTTAATTGAAAACAATTAACTTTTTTTCCCTTACGGCTTTATACTTCATTGACATCATTAGAGGTGGGGTGGGACTGGGGACAAGGAACGGGAAGGAATTGAACCATGGCCTTTTTTGAAGGAAGCATCCCGGCATTCGCCTGGAGTGATTTGGGGAAACCATGGAAAACCCAAATTTGGATGCCCGGACGGGGATTCGAACCGCAGTCCCCCCCAAATGCGAGGCCAGAGCGTTAACCGCTCACCCACCACGCTCGATAATTAACATTAACATGGGACAAACTTTAGATATGTGAGTTTATTATGATACAACATAAAAATGAATGGAAATACGAGAGCATAAGTCAATCTTGTCAACCTGAATCAACCAGAGTCGCTTAGAATGGGGAAAACTTTTTTGCAGCGAACATTGCCTTGTCGACGTATATTTCCCAGCCATCATGTGAACAGCTGATGAGTCGATAGTGGCTGAGACAAGTGGAGTAAGACCGGCATATCAGGTCTGCCTCTTTGTAGAGATGTCTGATAGTGCAGCCAAACAGCTCACCTGTCTACTTAACACAGTTAAAGTCTCCCGGTGGCCAAGTATAACATTTCACCTGTGCCCTCAAGATAGTTGAGAGCCAAGAAGTTCGTTGAGACAGAAGGGTTGATAAACGTCTTCGCCGCATCCCGACAGAAGTCTTGGCGACTCACAGAACAGCCAGAAGCCTCCTCGTCATACACGTGGAGGCCGGGCCTCAAGGAAAAAGCCTGCAGGCCAGACCTCAGGGTTTCCCTGCTCTCACACGGGACAGGAGGCTTCACGATGGCAACATCCGGTGATGATCATGCATTTCCTGCTGTTAGTTTGTTAACCGCGGAAAGTAGCTTTAAAACTCGCTCAAAAAAACGCATCAGAAGTGTATGATGCAAAGAGTGGCTACTCAAAAGAAGAAAATATTCCCATACAAATCTTCTTTCGTGATTGTACTACTTTCCCAAAGACTTTCATAATTATTTGAGGATGGACGAAGAAACCTATTTACATCTGTTATCGTTAGTCACTCCAATTTCCGCCCATGAAAGACTCATCACTACACTGCGGTTTTTCGCTACGGTGAGAAGCTATGAAAACCATAAGTTTTCAACAGTAATGATCTTGCTCGTGTTGCTGGGTATGGTGAGAAAATTCAGATCGTAATGGTTGTGGGCTGAGACTATTCGATGAGGTTCCTGGATAAAAAAAATCCAGCGCTACTTTTTTTTTTTTTTTTGATGGTATTCGGCTACTGAGGCCACACAGCCAGCTCAATGTGATTCTGATTCTATCACTGTATTAGTATTACATTTTCCTACTAACACGGATACGACATTCACACACACAACACTCAAACACTTACGCCCGCGGCCGGACTCAAACCAGCTACCTTCGGCACGTGCAGCTAGCTAGCCACTACGCTAACGAGGCCACCTAGCATTAATTCCTCCACAGTAGTACCGGCCGGAAGTAGCTAACCGTTTGCTCACTGTAAGGCATTCTTAAAGAGTCCATTTCGTCTTGGAACATGGCGTCATTAATGATTTTTTCTACTATTAGCAATTAATTGTTCGGAAGGTCAGGTAATTAATGGCTACCGTTGTTCTGGCCTCGCATTCGGGAGGACGCCCGTTCGAATCCCCATCCAGATTTGTGTTTTCCATGGTTTCCCCAAATCACTCCAGGCGAATGCCGGGATGCTTTCTTCAAAAGGCCATGGCCGAATTCCTTCCCGTTTATTGTCAGCAGTCCCAACCCACCTCTAATGACGTCGACGTCGACAAGGCGTAAAGCCATAAGTAAAAGGAATGGCAACGGTTTTACCAACAACGTCAAAGCGATCCTCTTCTAGCCGGTTTTTTTTTTTTTTTTTTTTTAATGTTCTTTGACCGCAATACATGTTGACATCAATGCGTCACTTCATTTATGATGGTTTAATGTTTCCTCTTTTTCGAGTACGTGTGGAAGTACTCGCTGTCGAGGTGGGTTCATGTGGACTGTGTTTTTCGACATTTGGACTGTAGTCGTTCTGCGGCTTTGCTGCTGCTGTTTCCTGCCAGCGAGGAGTAGGAAGCTTCCCATTTATTTCTCTCGTGATATTCCTTGCACTTCACTTCCCATAGACAGGCCTCACTTTCATACATTTTAATAAACTCTTCCTGTGCAGGGAACATCACGAAACCAAACAGTACATACAAAACAGAGAAACAAAATCGAAACACTCACAGGCACTCATCAATAATCCTCAAGGCAGACTGAACGAAGTACACACACGCTGGGGATCTCACGCTTCCGTCCCTTCCTTGGGGGAAAGAAGAATTGTTTTTCGGTGAGGATTTGGTCGCATGAGCAGGCCATTGGGATGCGGCCACGGCCTCAAGGAAATACCCACACACGTTCCGGAATCGCTCAGGGCAGGAACCATTCAGTCCAAATCTTGATGATTTCTTGTACGTCTGTCGTCTTCTGGAGAGGAGAAAGAGGGCATCCAATCGGGTCACCGTAGAAAACTACCCGCCATGTGGAAGAATAAACTATCACAATTTAGATTGTTGAAAAATTTCCTGTCACACAATTGGCTATTTTACTGCGCCTCTCACATCCGAAGTTCATCATTCTGTTGGCCGACATAAAACGCATCGAGTCTACACTTTCCAAATTTCCAGCCTTTTATTCAAAAGTGACGTTATTTCCTTACAGGATGACTAACACTCATGTCGAGAACACTGCTTCCAAGTTTCTTATATTCGTAATATTGGTTTAGTTGTGAGGTATGTTAGCCATCCTTTCAGAAACACTGAGGCTAACTCTTCTCATATCTAAGTCCCACTGTTAATCCAGTTTTCTGGTGGTTGAAATTAATTAACAAGTGATTTTTAAATCGAGTTCATTATTCGTTTTGGAAATTGTCTTTCAAATGGAAATTATAAATCAAACAAAAAAAAATCATTTGAGAAAATATTATAGGCGATTCTATTTCGTTTGTGATACCCCATAACTAGTTAATAAATAGATCTGTGTGGGTGTAACTGAATTTCTGGAGAGGCGCCATACCCAACTGTATACGGTTTCTCTATTTAGATTTTTTTTTGACGAAGATAGGCCAACACTGTATTAAAATTTGTTAATTTTCACTTTGAAACCCCATATAGTTTCACCATAATCACACTGCCCAAGTATTTAATAAACTAATTCGATATATCAGGACGTATCTGTTGACTGATATCATAATGAGCGCCGTGGCTTCGTCCATTCGCTAATTACAGTGCATGTAAGTTGCCGGAACAGGTAAAAAGAGCAAAACTCGCGAAGCGCGCGAAAACACGAGATCTTCACTCGGTGCAATGTTTTGGCCTTACACCTCGTCGACGTTGGGGTCATTAGTGGCGGGAAGGGACTGGGGGCAAGGAATGGGCAAGAATCGGCAATGGCCTTTTGAAGGAACCATATTCGCCTGGAGTGATTTGAGGAAACCATGGAAAACCCAGATCTGGATGACCCAACACAGATTCGAAAAAGCACCCTCCCCAATGCATGACCAGAGCATTACTGCTCACTCACAACGCTCAGTGCAAAAAATTCTTTGATCCTTTGGCTGTGGTATAATTAGATTTGGGATCTAGACGATAAAATCCGAGCTAAAATCGTATCCCGGTAATAAAAAGCTTGTCATCGACGAGTCACACAACTGAATTAAAAGAATTAACGCCCTCAGCCAAACCGCTGGGGACCTCACTATCACATCCGCAGAAAAACGAAGGAACAAAGTAAAAAAACTGCGGTGTAAGGAGAGACTTGAAGTGGACCTGACAATGGAGCAAAGACTGAGTAACCGAACGGCAAAAAAGAAAAGAAATTAGGCCATGGCATTTTGAAGGAACTATCCCGATATTCGCTTAGAGCGCTCTCGGGAAACCATGGAAAATCGAAATCTGTATGTTCGAACGGGGATTCAAACCCACGTCCTCCGAAATGCGAAGCCAGAGCTTTACCGCTCACCCACGAGGCTCGGTTCCCGAATGCCAATTGGTAGGAAGGAATGGCAATAAAGGCCAGTTGGGTGTCCTAGAAAAAAACTGGACAGACCAAAATAATGTAGGATTTGCAGGATAAAGGGGAGAGACTACAGATTGTAAGGGAAGAAGAAACATATTAATACCGCGATAAATGGACCCACATCGTTCAAAAAAGTCCTACCCAACACATTAGAAGGATTCCTTGATGAATAAGAATATAAGCAGTTGTGAATTGTGCTCACGCAGGACCGTAGTAAACAAAGCTTTTACGTTAGAAACAGAGGCAGTGAAAATGTTTAAAACGTGGTTAGCAGAGACTAGCTCTCTTGACAGGCACTGAGGATGAGGCTGCAACTTGTCAAGGCTGAATCTCTTATCGTGACCTGCCTCCTCCACACGTCACGGCTGCTCTGTCATGATGTCGCATCGAGTGCTGCAAACATTTCAATTATCACTTCCAAGGTGCAAGGTTCAACACTACATTTATGTAACCAGGTGTTGCTGATTATACTGCTGGATTTTTCATACGAAACGAGAAATTCCATCGATGCTCATTCACTGAGAAAAGGCTGTTTATACTCATCACAGCGATTTGTCTAAAGTCGTTAATTCATGGAGAAAAATAACCATCAAGTAGTAGACGTTTTTTACACTAGATTAGCTAATTATTATTATTATTATTGTTACTCCGCGATTCACTAAAAGTGTGTGGCGGAGGGTGCATTGCACCTATCGAAAAGGGTTATGGTTTGGAAGGGTTATAAGGGATATGGCAGGAGGCGCCCATGGGCTATTGTGAGGAACCATCCCCGCATTCGCGTGGAGTGATCTGGGAAAACCATGGAAAACCCAGATCAGGATGGCTGGAGTGCTTTATCGAAAGCTACTCCTGTCGGATTTTAAGTTTACTCGCCCAGTAAATCCTTTCTATTCCATTCCCTAATCGCTCGTGGGAAAATGTAATTCCAAACGGTTGGAGTATGCTTCTAAAGTTATGATATGTAACGACGTAGTAATCAATTCTCAATTGTGTTTCGTTGACGTCTAGGTTATTAGAGTGGGGAAAGGAGTGGAACGGATGGCCTTTTGAAGGCACCATCACGGAATTAACATGGAGTGATTTCGGGAAACCATGTAAAACCTAAATCTGGTTGGCCGGACGTGAATTTAAAACCGCGTTCTCCGGAATGCGAGGCCCACTCGTTACCACTCAGCCACCCTATTTGACCTATAAATACCGAAAACCGTTTTACAAATAAAAAGTTCCTTCCTACTGGAAAATCGTGCAGGTTACTCTCATTTTCAAGAAATCAGATCGAATATAACCAGCTATCTACCAACCGACCTCTCTAGCACCTAGCATTAGAATTCTGGAGCATACCATATATTCGGACATTCTTCGGAAATTCTTAGATGGGAATAAATTAATTGCACCAAACCAACACGGAGTACGGAAGAACAGATCGGTGAAACACAGATCGCTCTATTTTCTTATTATATTACAAAAGTTATTGATGAAGGATTGCATGTTAATGTATTTTTTTAAATCCCAGAAAGCTTTCAACATTCTTCCACACTACCGCATATTAACGAAGACCCGAATGTACGAAATATCGTAATAAATTTGTAAATAAATACAAGGTTTCTCAAGAGGACCGTTTCAACATGTCAAGCGTAATACAATCACTTCTATTCCAGATATTTATAAACGATCTTGGAAACAATATTAACAGCTGTTTGCGATTGTTTGCTGATGATGCTGTTGTCTATACGGAATTAAATAGTTCTGCTCATTTTTTAGATTTGCAACGTGATCTCAACTTTACTTCAATATGGTGCGATAAATTAAATTGCCATAAGAGTAAGGATATGCGCATAACAAGTAAGAAGGCACCTCTTTCCCATGAATACAAAGTAAGACCTTAAATTCTTTGGGTATGTTAAATCCATTAAGTTCCTAGGTTAATAACACAAAGCGATGGGATCAGCGCGGAAATTTTATTATAAATGAATTTTGAATAATTCTAACGTATGTGAAAACGAAATAGCACATGAAACTCCTGTACGTCCTTACCGGAAACATTGTTGTGCTGTGTGGAATCAGTATCGAAAGATGTTGATTAATGCGAGAGAATCGAGAATGTGTAGAGAAGAGCCGCGCGATTTGTAATCACTTGTTAGTCTCTACGAAAGTGTCTCAGAACTGATAAAGAAATTTGATTGGGATTCTCTGGCAGACAGACGACTTAGTTTCCGCATAAATTCATTGAGTAACAGGCAAACAACTTCTGTTATTTGCAAATGCAGTGAAATATTTCTTTCACCAACGTAATTGTGTCGTAATGATAATTTATTAGCCCGTTTTGGGTATTTAAGTTAATTAGCTACTTAATCTTTTTCATACACCATCTTGACATGATAATTATTAGAATTATTTTTAAAATGACTGAGAGTGAATGAAATGTTAACCACAAATAAAAGTGACGTAGCTCATATTATACAATTTATTGATCTCTCAAAACAGTTTACGATTAACGGTTGGTTTATTTACTTCAATATCATTAAACTTTGAAAAGCATTCAACAGTTCAACGAGCAATGAGCAAAGATATCTTAACATGGTGTATGTATCGAGCTTCTAAACCATTGCTGTGAGCTATCGCGGCCAATGACGGCGCTGCAGTCGTGCTGGTCGTCTCTGGCGAGCTGCAATGACGTAGCCAGGCTGGTAGCCTTATTTCACCTGAGCAAGGCGTCGAGCCTCCTCAGCAGTCAGTCCCGGCGGAGGTTGGAAACAGCTGAGCATCCAGCCACGATGTCGAAACTCACTCTTTGATCGTCAGACACCAAGTGTCATCCTCGCCTCGAAATCAGCTCCCAAACATTGGTTACATGTAAACTGATTTGTGTAAACATTGGTGTCTATTTGTCGGGGGGGAAATTGTGAATGGCCAAAGAAACGAGTCCGCTATTGCCATGTCTGTCACGTTCTGATAAATGTTTCTCTTCTCTCATACGTGATCCCTCATGACTTGCTGCCTAGTAGCCATCACATCCGCATCTGAATAGCGAACTTTTTCACACCTTTCCCCGAAGTCGAACAAGCCCTGTAAACCGTCCGAAATTGGCGTGAGCATTCACCGCGTTGACCAGTTCCGTGGGAAACTACAGTGGGATAGATAAGACCAGGGAAATAAAATGACGTACTGATGCATTTTGAGTTGTTTCTTTGCTCTGCCTTTAGTGATTGGACTGTACAGAACAAAAATTGGTTTTGGTGCATAACACCCTCTGCTCTCACAGTTGTACGTGAATTTTGTAGTATTGATATAGATTTTGATGCGAGTTGTAAGCAACTCATGGTGCAAGCTGGTGGTTGTTCCATGTTTGCCTCACAACGATCGTAACATAAGGTCGAATTGAACCAATCCATGACAGGACATCGCTATTCTTAGTTGCTTGGTGACCATTGTGGTCTTCATTTAACCCAACAGCGATGGGACGTTGCAGTGTAACGAGGCCCAGATTGTGGTCAATTGTAGGGATGTAACGGATATCGGAATCCGCAAGTGCTGAACTTGCGCGTGAAATCCTACTTCCGCTTCCGCATCCGCAGCCACAATTTTTAATGCGAATGTATAGCGGATGTTTTGTTTATATTTCAATATATATTATTCTTTTCTCTTTATGTGAGATTCTGCCCACCGTCGATTAGCTAACAACAACCCGTCTGTTTTTTTCTTACGATCTTGCAATAAAAGTAACAATGAACTGAAATGTGTTGTTACCCAAGCGACGAATTTACAATTTTGAACTTGCATGTAAAGTAAAGCGGCCTATTCACGGTTCAACATCCGCGTAGAGCTACCGTAGGATGCGCTCACCCATTCACGCTACTTGAAGGGGTCCAAAAATGTTCCAAGCAATCGTTTCCACTCGTACTTCTTCGCCGCACACTAGTGTCCTTATCGCACACTCGCAGGCATTTCCTCCAATTATGATCCAACGCCATAGTTTGTTGGACGGCAGGGACCCGTGTTGGTTGTCTGGGAATCTGACAACATCCAACATATCCTACGTGTAGTCCTGTAACGCCTTTCACGTCCTTTATCGGAAAATCGGATCACTGTAGGTCCTATAAGTTGGACGACTATAGCGGTAAAGAAGGCGGGTGGCGGGCACGGATAGATGCGGTGGTGAGGCCTTGTGCTTGACGCTTGAATTAGTCGAGCCACGAACTCCGCAAAGTTCATATGACAAAGATTGTTTTTTAGACGCGTGTGTAGTTATGTAAATAATTTAATTCACTTATGAAGTCATCCCACGTTTTTTGTTGCTGAAAGATGATGCAATAAATAAATCAATAAGGTACTATATTAAAACAGACTTATGAAAAATTTAGAATTTGGCATAAAAATTATACATTTTTTAAATTTATTTTTCGTAAAATATTAAAATCTAAATAATTAAAAATTTACTTTTTCACCTCTGCATCCGCTTCCGCAAAACATCCGCGGGTGTCAAGCACTGAACATCCGCATCCGCATACATGACCTCCGTTACAACCCCAGTGGATTGGTTTGATGACCATTATTAATTCTTCGAATCCATGATTTGACAATCTAGATCGCCAGATATGAACCACGTGGATCGTGTTTGGAGAAGGATCAACACCACCTCTTGTGCACAGTGTCCAGCACCTACCACAATCACGCAGTTATGGTCTGTGGAGATAGCGTGGTTCCACTTCGCTCAAGTCCATGCCTCGTCATGATGCTAAGCTTTGCTCAGTTAGGGGAAGCTCCACAAGTTATTTGAAGGTATTCTGGAATGTCAGTGTATGCAAATCAGTATTTAGTACGTATGTGATTTTAGACGAGTCTGATGTCTGACTGTGACAGCGTTTAACACTTGCTGTGGGTATTCAGTGAAACTGATTATAGGTGTCGTCACCTATAGAAGCCAGAAGTAATATTATAGTGTAATCCCATAAACGCACTGTTGACAGAAGATTCGCTGATCATTCTAACCGATGAGTAACGAAGAACGTGTTGTTTGCAGCTGCTATATGGCGTCGAGCATTGTTCAGTTATCTAAAGGGACTTTCAGTTTTGTTCATGAAAGGCAGCTCACTGGATTTCATCACGTTTTGATGTAAAATTCGGTTTCATTGTTTTGGAGATAACCACTGCCATCGTAACAAGTCCATCACCATATCAGGAAGCTTGGGTAAGTATTTAACGCTGACGGTGGATGGAACCTGTCAAGAAACATTCACGCTAACTGTATACCCAAGGAGTGAATCGTCGGACGAGGAAGCAATAGATTTAATATGCGAAGATTATCGACTTCTATTCTTCCTGTACTCTGCGGTAAGGTGTTTCAAAGTCAGAATATTGTGAAGTGTCGAAGTAAGTAACAAACTCACCACAAATAACCTTATTCAGATCATCTGCTTTGGTGAATCAGATCCCACTTCGGCTCCAACCTTCACTGCAAGTACGTACACACTTTGACAATAAATTTGGCCACCTATGAAAAATTCTATCACTCTTATTTTGCACAATCTGACATCAATGTCATCCTAAGAAACAGTAACGCAATACTGGCAAATAAGAGTGATAGAATTTTTTAGCGACGGCCAAATTTATTGTCAAAGTGTGTACATTCCCGTCTGCATTGAATTATGCGTAAATCTCCTATCTCCCTACATGTCACATGTCACATTAGGCATTGACTCCAGTTTTCTGAAGGATTTCTTTTCCATGACCACTTTTTTCATCAATGATATACGATGAACATGGACATGGCTATTCTTGCCGAGATATCACCAAATCAAAACCTAAACTATTTTCATTTCTTTGTCGTTGTTCAGACATTCTGCGTATTCGTGACACGTGCTGTATCACTGGCGATCACATGTTATTGCTTATGTCTAACTGACCCACCCGAGTCTGGTAGGTGAGTGGTTAACGCTCTGGCCTCGTTTTCGGAAGGACGCCGGTTGAAATCCCCGTCCGTGCATCCAGATTTGGGTTTTCCATGGTTTCCCCAAATCACTCCAGACGAATTCTGGGATGCTTCCTTCAATACACCATGGCCGAATAACTTCCAGTTCCTTGTCCCCAGTCCCATGCCACAAGTAACTAAACAAACCATTCCAGATCCGTTATTTCGAAACTGTTTGTAACGAGATTTCTTACCAATACTTAATAACATTTTTTGAGAAGCGAAACAATTTCCAATCACTTTGCATAAACTTCGGTTGCCAGTTATGAAGTTACACGTTACTGTGGATGGTCAAGGGCTGACAAGCTTTTATTATAAATGGTTTTGTACGAGTTATACTAACTGAAAAGAGAATATGATTCCAGTGGCCACTTTTCTAGAATTTAACATAGGAAATAAACCAGGAAACATGTATTTAATTTCTAAAAATTTTCTTTTTTTTCTTTCTAATGGTTGCCTTTCGTTTATAACGTCACCCACAAGCAATAAAGTTACTAATTACAACGTTGAAATTGATAGCGTAGGAATTGTAAAGCAATTAAAACTCCTGAAGTGGGGTAAAGCGCCGGGTCCCGATGGTATACCGGTAAGAGTATTTTCTGAATACGCGGAGGATATTGAACCATTTCTGTCAGATATATTCCGTAAATCACAAGAAGAGAGAAAAGTACCTTCTAGCTGGAAGATAGCCCAGGTAATTCCCGTTTTTAAGAAAGGAGATCGGAGTGATCCTCGGAATTATCGACCCATATCTCTAACATCGGTCTGCAGTAGAATTCTGGAACATGTCATATGCTCGAACATAATGAAGTTTCTAGATGAGAACGAGTTACTTACACCATGTCAACACGGATTTCGGAAGAAGAGATCGTGTGAAACACAATTGGCCCTATTTTCCCACGACATAATGAAAGCTATAGATGCAGGTTCGCAAGTTGATGCAGTTTTTTTGGATTTTCAGAAAGCTTTTGATTCTGTGCCACACAACCGACTTTTAGCGAAGATTCGAGCTTACGGTATTTCGGCTCAGATTTGCGAGTGGATACGTGATTTTCTAACAGGTCGATCACAGTATGTCGTTGTTGACGGGGAAGCCTCTTCTAAGATAAATGTTACTTCGGGCGTTCCTCAAGGAAGTGTAATAGGTCCACTACTTTTCTTAATATTTATAAACGATCTAGGTGACAACGTCAAATGCTGGTTGCGATTGTTTGCCGACGATGCGGTTATCTATAGGAAAATAAGGTGCTCCGACGATTGCTTAGAAATTCAGCGTGATTTGGATGCTATTTTCGATTGGTGCCGTAAATGGCAGCTTACACTAAATTGCAAAAAGTGCAAGGCAATGCGGATAAGTAACAAGAAGAATCAGTTTGTTCACGATTACAAAATAAACAATTCAGCTGTTGACACGGTTGATTCCGTGAAGTATCTGGGGGTGATAGTACAAAGCAACATGAAATGGGACATGCACATAACTTCCGTCGTAGACAAGGCAAATTCTAAATTACGATTCATAGGTCGTATTTTGAGGAATTTTAATGCTCAAACAAAGGAGATAGCGTATAAAACACTAGTGCGTCCGCATCTGGATTACTGTTGTGGGGTTTGGGATCCGTATCGCAAGGTTCTGATTGACTCAGTTGAGAGGGTGCAGAGGAGAGCCGCTAGATTCGTGACTTGTTGTTACAGCCCTTATGAAAGCGTCACAGAATTGATACATAGATTGGGCTGGGATAGTTTGGAAGACAGACGACGTAGCTTGCGATCGAATTTATTGGAGAATATGCGAAAAAATTTAAATTTCGAGTGCAATGAAATACTTCTTCCGCCAACCTATTTAGGTCGCAATGACCAGAGGGATAAGATTAGAGAAATAAGATGCCGTACTGATACTTATATGTATTCCTTCTTTCCTCGCACTATTCGGGATTGGAATGGGCGGGTTTAGGATTGGTGCTTAGCACCCTCTGCCACCCACAATTTTTGTGATTTGCAGAGTATGAATGTAGATGTAATCTGATTTTATATGTTAACATTCTTGAAGATATCATAATCATCTCTCATGCAACCAATTAACACCGGTTGCTTCCCCCTCCCCTCCGATCTGTTTCTCTCTCCTCTCCGAGTCGGCCTCAACGGCCCACGTGAACACTGACCACCTCAGGTGACCAGGACGGGGGGGCGGGGGGGGGGGGAGGAAGATGAACTGAGTTCCTGCCTGAAGCCTACTTTATTTGTTGGAGGAAAGTTTCCATCTGTTGCCATCTGTATGCGAAATATGTAACTATGTGTTGTGTATGATAAGTGTATTTTTTGTTTGTGAAATGTGTAGTTTATGAGTATTCGCCCGCAGTCAGTACAGCCGGTACCCGGGGGCCAATGCCTCAGTGCACTGTCTCATACTAGTGGGTGTATCCTGTTCACTATATTTCGTTATAGCTTCAATTAAAACACTACTTAATTATTATGTTCCGTGGGTGTAATTTAGGTAACTTCATTTCTCACTATGAAAGAACTCTTGAGATTAATCAGTCCTTCTTATCTATGAATAAGCTCCACACGAGTCGTTTTGACGTAGTTAATCTAAAAATTGCCACTTCTACAGCAGCAATCTTGTGACATTTCGCAGGAAAAATTTCAAGATAAGCTCTCAGCTGATTTAAAGCAAGTGGTGGAATTTTAGTTGAATTAGAAATAAAGTATCTGGCTATCCACATTATTTGACATCGAATTTGTAACGATTCGCTAAGCTCCCTGTTACATATAACTTTTTATTGTATATAAAGTAAAGGAATAGAATATTTTTCCATTTCTTGGGATGTCCACTGCATGTTCGAAAGATGCGTTTGAAAGGATAAGAGGCAAGGATTTTACGCTTCAGTGAAGGGCAGACGGGCTGGCGCCTTTTTGACAGAGTGGTAAGAGGATTAGGGGTTTCTCTCGGGCCGGCGGTAAACAGAATTCCTTCCTCCCGAAGGAGGCATCGGCTCTCGAAGATTGCCGAGACTTAACGCGGCGAAGAGAAGCACAGATTCACATGACGTCAGATGGTCAGCCAATCACAGTGAACATAGTACTAAGATTCGGGGAATTTTATGTTCTATGTCGTCTTCGAGCCACAAGAGGCGGAGTCAGAGTTTACCTCCATGGCGGCAGAAAAAGACGAGACACTTCCTGCCTGACTTCCATCCAGTGGGGAGCCCAGACAAGTCACTGGTGACTTGCGGTCCATGTGTGCTGGGCTGACTTGTGTCCTGGAGACCATCTGAGGCGCACTTCTGACTTGCGACTTGCCGCATATTGCTGGCGTGGCCAGTTACGACGCTCAGCGCTACCTGCCATGGAACGGTAATGTGTTTCTTCGAAGCCATTCAGCCTGCAACTTCCGTGAAACTGTACCCGTAAGCGCATCTGAGATAAAGATCCTTGCTCTGATCTGATAAACCACTGAGCTAGACTGTGTAACTGTCGAATGCAGTTAAATCATTCGTGGCGTCCCAACCTATTAAAATTCATTACTGTTTGCTATCATCATAACTGGTAACATACTTTGTATTAGACTAATTATGAGATTTTTAAAGTACAACTATACTTGTTTGCTTGCATTTAAAGGGCTCATTGTACGTCTGAGCGTTGCTTAAAAAATTGCAAAACCTCTTGTTTATTAACGTAATGGTAAATACGCTCAGATTTGTAGATGCCATTGTAAAAAATCTTTATTAAAATGTCTTTTTGTGACAGTTTTCAAATCCCAGAATCATCCAATTCTCATTTAAATAATTTACATTTTGACATTCAATTATAGTATCCTATATAGCGTAAAATATTAAGAATTAATTAATAATTCCCCCCCCTGGTGATTCGCTACAATTGGCCCCACGAAGCGAGATTATTATGTAACGATTCGCTAAGCTCCCTGTTACATATAACTTTTTATTGTATATAAAGTAAAGGAATAGAATATTTTTCCATTTCTTGGGATGTCCACTGCATGTTCGAAAGATGCGTTTGAAAGGATAAGAGGCAAGGATTTTACGCTTCAGTGAAGGGCAGACGGGCTGGCGCCTTTTTGACAGAGTGGTAAGAGGATTAGGGGTTTCTCTCGGGCCGGCGGTAAACAGAATTCCTTCCTCCCGAAGGAGGCATCGGCTCTCGAAGATTGCCGAGACTTAACGCGGCGAAGAGAAGCACAGATTCACATGACGTCAGATGGTCAGCCAATCACAGTGAACATAGTACTAAGATTCGGGGAATTTTATGTTCTATGTCGTCTTCGAGCCACAAGAGGCGGAGTCAGAGTTTACCTCCATGGCGGCAGAAAAAGACGAGACACTTCCTGCCTGACTTCCCTCCAGTGGGGAGCCCAGACAAGTCACTGGTGACTTGCGGTCCATGTGTGCTGGGCTGACTTGTGTCCTGGAGACCATCTGAGGCGCACTTCTGACTTGCGACTTGCCGCATATTGCTGGCGTGGCCAGTTACGACGCTCAGCGCTACCTGCCATGGAACGGTAATGTGTTTCTTCGAAGCCATTCAGCCTGCAACTTCCGTGAAACTGTACCCGTAAGCGCATCTGAGATAAAGATCCTTGCTCTGATCTGATAAACCACTGAGCTAGACTGTGTAACTGTCGAATGCAGTTAAATCATTCGTGGCGTCCCAACCTATTAAAATTCATTACTGTTTGCTATCATCATAACTGGTAACATACTTTGTATTAGACTAATTATGAGATTTTTAAAGTACAACTATACTTGTTTGCTTGCATTTAAAGGGCTCATTGTACGTCTGAGCGTTGCTTAAAAAATTGCAAAACCTCTTGTTTATTAACGTAATGGTAAATACGCTCAGATTTGTAGATGCCATTGTAAAAATCTTTATTAAAATGTCTTTTTGTGACAGTTTTCAAATCCCAGAATCATCCAATTCTCATTTAAATAATTTACATTTTGACATTCAATTATAGTATCCTATATAGCGTAAAATATTAAGAATTAATTAATAATTCTCCCCCCCCCTGGTGATTCGCTACAATTGGCGCCCAACGTGGGGCACGAGTAAAACGTGGTATTGAAACCCAGAATTTTTAATAAGTTTCATGGAGTGTTGCAAATGGCTTTTGGCAGTTTTATTATTCTTGTAGAAAATAGATAATGCATAACTTCATTTTGATGTTGTATTCATTACATGTATTTTGTGTTTGGTTTCTTTTGAAAATTTATTTGTTTCTTATGTACTCATGTTTGTGCTTAATTTTGATGGATAATTTGTGTGAAGGTTCTGTCCGCATGCACTTGCTATGTTTATCCATTACAGCGTTGATATTGATTTTTGTGATCTGTCTGTCTTTTGAAATTTTTGTTTGATATGTGGTGCATCATTTGCTGAATTTGGGGGAGTTTCGCATTGTTTTATTGAACCGTGAGAATTGCTGGGGTATTTCTATTTTTCCCTGTGTTTTGTATGGAGATTTTGTGTGATTTTTCTTGAGACTTTCGATTTTGTGGGACGTTGGTTTTGATAGTATAGGTCGTTCATGAAGCTTAGATCTGGGGCTGTCATAATGGAAAATTTAAATGTAAATTCAGACACCCAGGAGATCATGAATGAATCGATTTCCGACGCAGTTAATCTGGGCACTATTGCGGAAACTCAGAGGGTTGCAAGTGTTGATTTAACTTCCGAAGTGGGATACAGCTCGCAATCTACCATATGTATTGGTGAGACAGAGACGGAAAATTTTCCAGATGTCCCTGACGAAAGTGCCTCAGTACAGTCCAATGCTAGAAACACAGCAACAGCAACAGAAAACACAGCACCAGCTCAAATTGAAAGCACACTACAACTAACGGATATTATGGCATTCTTAGTTAAATCACAAGAAAAAATAGAGGACATGAAGTCACAGTTTCAAATATCGCAAGAGGACATGAAGTCACAGTTTCAAAAATCGCAAGACGATATGAAGGCACATTTGTCAGGAAAAATTGATGCACTTGACAGGCACCAAGACCGTCTACTCCACGTCATTGAGGACAGATTATCGATCTCTCCTCAGAAAACAGAGAAAAGTAATGATAGTGGAGAAGCGAATGTAAAACCTGACGTCGCGATTTTATCTGAATTCAAAAATGATTTGCAAACACAAGAGGTGGATCGCACGCTCAGTGACGACAACTTGTTGATTATTCGCGAGCAAACCACAATAGAATCGGAGTGTGATCACTGCGATCAGTCTGAGGAAGTGTCTCAGCTTGTCGAATTGCAGATTGCCAGTGAATCAGTTGACAAAGTCTCCACTCAGCGTCTCGTGAAAGTAATTTTTAGTTTGAAAGCGAAGATTTCTGAGCTTAATAATTTCAGTTGTTTAAATGGTACCGTTTCGGAAGTAAAGCGAGAGCGGTCAGTGAAACGTAAAACAGTTGTTGGGCACGAGTCGAAGGATCATCAGTACATGTCTTTCATTAAGGCAAGAAGAGTGTCCGTTGATGTTTCAATGTTCTGTGAAAATCGAGATTATTCTGAAAATTCGCAGGCAATAAGCATCGCGTGGGACTTTTCCATCTGTGATTTAACAAGAAGTGTTACACAGGTTTTTAGTTCCTTCCGATCAGAAAAATATTACTTGCAAATGCAAGGATTAAGATATTTTTCTGTAGATAATTTTATGGAGTTAAATTGTGGCTCGTCTTTGAGTTCAGTAAACTCGAATGTTAACCAGATCGGTGGCATAAATAACAGTTTAAATAGCCGGTCAGGAAGGTCGCTACTATCAGCTGTTCCCATTAGCAAACGTTTGCGGCGGAACACAATGGAATTTCCAAGAATCCCATTAGGTAGCAGGACCAAGGGTCTATGCTCCGTGGCTACTGCATGCGAAAGCTTTCACGTTCTGCAAAATTCCGTCGAATACGGCAAAGCTGTGTATTCGGGAAACAGAATAGGTTTCCAAAAGAAAATACATGGACGCATTAAAAGTCACTGAATAATCATTTCTAATCATGATTATCTAGCATGCAATGCGGTGATGAAATAGCTGAGATTTAATGTTGTCCGATTAAGTAATAATAAAAATATTGTACTGTATGTGATATAGCTTCTATTAAGTTGAATTAAAAATTAATAAAGTGCAGGTGATGCTAAATGCTGAGAAAGGAAGAAAGCACCAATGCCAAACCTTCCATTTATAGAAGACAGAGCTGGTTAGAATAAATTCTGCATTCGGAAACTAGATGCTGAAACAACTTTTCCTAACTTTATGTGAATTCGCGTGAGACTTCTAAGTCATTCTGACTATCTCGCATTAACGGACACAATTTAAAAAGATGGCTTTACGTAATTCCCGTAATCTTAAAATTTACCACACCGCCTAAATATTATGCAATCATGAACATATGATGTGAAGGAAGATTTTCACGCTTCGCCTCAAGTCTAAACTGTCACTACGATCAAATGGCGAGGTTAAAAGAAGTAGTTTCCAAGAAATGTAATGTGCCGTGCAGAAAATAATTTTGCGATCTGTGGTGCAAATGAATGAATTGTACGAGTATGTAACATCTGAGCATTTACGCGAGTTACATTTAAATCTTTCTATTGGCAGAAGTCTTTTGTAGCGTGTGGTCAACAGATATCACATCGTCTATGGTTGAAACATGGTCAAAGTTACCATTTCAACGTTTACTTCTAGTTATACGTGCGTATAGGGTGGCGAAAGTGCCGTATCAATGCCCTAACGTATAAACTTTGCCTGAGAGATAATGTTAGTTGTTTTGTTATCACGGAATTTCAAAGGGATCGTAAGTAATGGTTACATTTACACGGAGGAAACACAATTTTACTTCGTTGCTTCGTTGTATCAAGTGAGGACCAGAGCGGAAAAATTAATATTTTTGGTTGCGATTTGGTGAGGCAACGGTGAGATTTTATATGTACGGGACGAATCTTCAAAATTCAGATTTTTGTGCCGGTTTAACGTAAAGTTGTTGCTAAAGTTCAGCAGATTTTGATAGCGAAATGTTTGTTGGTTTTTATTTTTGTCGCACCCGTGTTTGGTAAAACTCATGGATACCCACGATAAGTGCAGGCGTGACAAATATTTAAATAAATGTTGGATAGCTTGAGATCTTAAAGATGTCTTAAAATATCTCTGTGACAGAATATACAAGCTTGTTTGTGCAATATGTTTAAGCTGGATCAGATACAGCTAATGTACATATCTTTTTGTCTTATTATGTGTAAATCAGTCACTTGCTTCAGTTTCTCTGACAATGTTCTGCGTATATTGTAGATATTAAGGTTTCATAGAAGTTTATTTTAAGCCTTTATGTAAATAGGTCTATATGTAATTTATATTCTCATGTATATGTTATTATTGTGTTTAATATATGTTTGTATGAGGGATGGCTATCTGAATTCATGTGTATATAGAGTAAAGGAATTCTAAGACGGCCAAAAGATGTAAGAAAGCCCATTAAAATTCAATTCACAAATCGAGAATCGCGGTGATTTTGGGATCTCATTTAAAAACTGTGGTAATTGTTAAAGTGTTAAATTAGTATGTTTTGGTCTCAACTAAAGTAGAATCACAAAACTCAAAATAAAATTATTATGTCATAATAATTTTCATTAACAGTGGGGCATTATGTAACGATTCGCTAAGCTCCCTGTTACATATAACTTTTTATTGTATATAAAGTAAAGGAATAGAATATTTTTCCATTTCTTGGGATGTCCACTGCATGTTCGAAAGATGCGTTTGAAAGGATAAGAGGCAAGGATTTTACGCTTCAGTGAAGGGCAGACGGGCTGGCGCCTTTTTGACAGAGTGGTAAGAGGATTAGGGGTTTCTCTCGGGCCGGCGGTAAACAGAATTCCTTCCTCCCGAAGGAGGCATCGGCTCTCGAAGATTGCCGAGACTTAACGCGGCGAAGAGAAGCACAGATTCACATGACGTCAGATGGTCAGCCAATCACAGTGAACATAGTACTAAGATTCGGGGAATTTTATGTTCTATGTCGTCTTCGAGCCACAAGAGGCGGAGTCAGAGTTTACCTCCATGGCGGCAGAAAAAGACGAGACACTTCCTGCCTGACTTCCATCCAGTGGGGAGCCCAGACAAGTCACTGGTGACTTGCGGTCCATGTGTGCTGGGCTGACTTGTGTCCTGGAGACCATCTGAGGCGCACTTCTGACTTGCGACTTGCCGCATATTGCTGGCGTGGCCAGTTACGACGCTCAGCGCTACCTGCCATGGAACGGTAATGTGTTTCTTCGAAGCCATTCAGCCTGCAACTTCCGTGAAACTGTACCCGTAAGCGCATCTGAGATAAAGATCCTTGCTCTGATCTGATAAACCACTGAGCTAGACTGTGTAACTTTCGAATGCAGTTAAATCATTCGTGGCGTCCCAACCTATTAAAATTCATTACTGTTTGCTATCATCATAACTGGTAACATACTTTGTATTAGACTAATTATGAGATTTTTAAAGTACAACTATACTTGTTTGCTTGCATTTAAAGGGCTCATTGTACGTCTGAGCGTTGCTTAAAAAATTGCAAAACCTCTTGTTTATTAACGTAATGGTAAATACGCTCAGATTTGTAGATGCCATTGTAAAAATCTTTATTAAAATGTCTTTTTGTGACAGTTTTCAAATCCCAGAATCATCCAATTCTCATTTAAATAATTTACATTTTGACATTCAATTATAGTATCCTATATAGCGTAAAATATTAAGAATTAATTAATAATTCCCCCCCCCTGGTGATTCGCTACAAATTTGAAATATTTTACCATATTGTTTCTAACATTTGAAGGCTGACAAAATTCATCAACCAGTATGTGCGTTGATTACAAAAGACATTGGATACATGACGGTAAATATGTTTGAAAATCAAAGCTTTTGATTGATAAAGTTCTTAGCATCATTTCGTTTTTGACGCTGCATTTTTTATCGTATCCTAAGTATTTCCGTTTGTAACATTATCAATAACCCCCCATAATTTTTTCTTATTATTGTACGAGTTTTTTATTCATATTAATATTCAATTATGTTGCATTTATTAACTACAATTACCCTGAATATGTATTAATGTTTGTAATTTCATTTGTAATTTTCTTGGGTTTCCACAGACTGTAGTTTGTTTAGTAAACTGGGTAGCGTAATGTTGTCATATTTAAGTAACAATCTTTGACGATGGCCAGCAGAGCTGTTGCATTGTAGCGTGGCAGTGTGTGTGTTGTGCCGATTTGAGAAGGTTGTATGGTGCGACTTCATGCTCTCTGTACACAAGCTAAAATAGCTTGTGGAATGTATCGGAAACTTGTTTAAATGTAACATAAATGTTTAAAAAAAAATGTGCCAAGGAAAGGTATTAATTAAATTCGCTACTATTTCTACCGCAACAATGAGTTTTTCATTTCCAAACTATGTCAAAATGCCTCTCAATTTGTTTATCTGAACTAACGGCTTGCATGTGTTGAAAGAGGAGAGTTTGGACCGTTCTCGTCTAAAGAACACGCCGTCATATACTAGCGGAGTGATTAGCTCACAATTGGCTGACTCCAAGACAAATGGTAGCTTTGGCTATCAATGCCAGGATAGCTTACATGTTTGCATTACTTCTTATAAAAAAGTGTTATGCATCATCAAAAAGTTCTTGGCGTTTGAAATTACATTTTATCTTTGTGTGTTATATGAAAGCAAGTTTTTAAAGTGCTCAACGTCTCTTAACAGCTAGGTCTTTAGAGACGAGAAAGGATGGGGGGCAAGGAATGGGAAGGAATTCGGCCATGGCCTTCTGAAGGAAGCATCCCAGCATTTGCCTGGAGTGATTTTGGGAAACCATGGAAAACTCAAATCTTGATTCCCGGACGGGGATTCGAACCGGTGTCCTCCCGAATGCGAGGCGAGAACGCTAACCGTTACACCACCACGCTCAGTGAAAGCACAAGTAATAGTATTGACGATACAAACTTAAAAATCCTAACTGAGTTATTTACACCTGCAAGTACGGCTGCTTTGATCTCAAGAAACATAGTTGGTTCCCGCAAGAAACCCCCATTGCGTGTTCCATCGCTACCCGGTCATCGCAGTATCCGATTGCAAAATTATTGAAAATGTAGTGATTGTAACTACCATGGGAGCGTGCATAAACCACCTAGCTCCATTTTGGCCTCCAGTGAACCCCCCCCTCCCCCCACGTAGCCCAACGTGACTTTTGCCTCTACCCCCCCTCCCCCACGTAGCTTTTTTCCCTTTTGATTACAGAAGACATTTTGTACTGTTTTCTCTTGTCAGACTATTGTAAATTACATACGGAAATAATTAATTGATGGAAATAAATATTCACATGCTGTTGTGAGTTCAGTTCCTCATTTTAACTGTGAAAAATGTTATGAAAGAAAAGCTACGTGGCCTGGCTTGGAACCCCTCCCCCTCCCCCCACGAAGCCCAGCGTAGCCTATAACAGGGCTATATATTGTTCTTTCCAATCTTACCAGGCATGCCATGTTATAACTGCCAATGATTCCTTTTATTTAATTCGGCAGTTGTTGCATATTAATGTAATGCCTTTAAGTGAAAATAATATTTAGTTAAACAAGAAAAACCACACATATAAGGAACACCAACAACATTAGACGTTTATTCAAATTCATACGTATATAAAAAAAACCGCTCGCAAGCTTAACACAGTCGTTGCTCTCTTTTGTCTACTGCGATTACCTCTCTCATACTAATTATATTATTCTTTGGCAGCGCTCGCTGACCAAAGATAATTGTCAACTAATGTCAACACTTAGAATCTAGTCTTAGCGTATATGCTACAAGCCTACCAGCTAACCCCCCCCCCCCCCATATGTCAGGGGTTAGCTCCTAAATTGTGTTGTTCTTGGATAGAAATCTTCTCATTTTTACAAGCAATTCTGATAACTCTTTAGATGGAATAATGCGTTGCTAACGTCAAAAATCAGGGATAATTACCCTTAAGTTTTTCTACTGGCACTGAGCGGGGAGTTAATTTTAATGGAAGAAATCCGCTGTACTTTCTTGGTGAGGGTAAGAAGAAAGAATGATATATATGGAATTCTGAAGAATCGTATTCGTATTTTCCATGGAGCAGTACGTTTAGCAATTATGCTCGTGAACAATTATACTGCCAGGACGCGTAGAGCTATTGAATAATACTTACAGCCTTTTTGTGCATTAGTTGATGTGTCCGGATGTAAATCCAACGCCTTAGTGGGTTAGAATCGACTTGCAAAAATAATGTAAACCAAGTATTATTGACATTTTTGGACAAACTGGCGCATAGGACATCTAGATGACACAGATAATCTTTTCTGGTCTCGATATGTGTAACTATAATTGAATCTGGTTAAGGCGACTGCGTGAGATGGTATACTCATAATGTCCAATATGTCTCTAAATAACTTTTCTAAACGTCTATTTCTAAATCGTAGTTTTCCCAGCCACATCTTGCAATTCAACTTTGATCATGCAGTGCTTAAAGTTTTATGTTTCTTGCACGAACTGGTTTCTTTTTTTTCTGATGGCTTTCGCCTCGTCAAGGTTATTATATGCGGGATAGGATTGGGGAAAGGAACGGTAATATATTCGGCAGTGACCTTTTGAAGGAATCATCCCGGCATTCGACTGGAGTGATTTCAGGAAACCTTGGAAAATCGAAATCTGGATGGTCGGATAGGGATTTGAACCCGCGTCCTTCCGAATGTCTGAGCTGAACGTTACCGCTCACATATCTGACTTGGTTGGAGCAATTTTTACCAACACGACGTCAGCTAAAAACAACGTTCAATATGAAGTGTCAAACTCGCTAGCCAAAGACGAGACCAGTGGAATTTCACGCCTTCTTATCTTAACATTGTACTCCTAAGTTAATATCCACACCAGATAAGTAAGACAAAAAGAAACACTGTACCCTGTTCCCGCCGAACTGGTGGCTTAAGGTCGTGTTCTCCTAGCTCCACTCCTCACCTCGTCTCCCCCTCACGTTCCTACCTCTCCGAGCTGACCACTGTGGCCACGTATGCGAATGGCAAGTTCCTCTCCGCATGTGGGGGTAAGGGCAGCGGAGTGTGGATAGAGCAGAATGACCTTGAGTATCCTCTGTTAAGTGAACGCGCTAAAATGACTTGCTTTCTGTTTATGGTGGTATTCCATGGTTGGATTTTCAAAGTTTGCTTTTTTGTCATCTTAAAACGTATTCACAAATACAACCAACCACCCTTTTTGAGTCATCACGTCAATACTCGTCGACAGCGCAAACTTCTGATGCTATTAACTGAAATATGTCTTTTTGATTAAGCTTTTGTTACAAATGTATTGACAGCAGTTCTTATTTCAAGGATTCAGCGCACAGCGCTGTAGAATCGCTAATCTTCCAGTATGAACAATTGATGCGTCATGCACCATACTTATTTATTTTCAACTTTTCTTTCTTTAATCGTAAAGAAACTTCCATGATTTTGGGACATCGTTTTGCGGGTGCCGCAATCATTTAGTCAGAAAAACGTACGAGTGGCAGTTGGAGTGATACCCTTAACAGACAGTTGGAATAGTGTCACAGTAAATTATATGAAAATAGATCGCATTAGTCTCAAAGTGTAAAAGAAACACCATACTATTAACTTTCCCTCATTACTTAAATAGCTCATTATTTTTACAGCAAGTTTAATCAATGTATTGTAAATGAAGACGAAAATAGATATCTTCATAGAATGAAGATTTGAATGGAAATGATTTTGCTTATTGTGCGATTATTAAGGTCTCTGTAGCACTCTTTAACGTTATGAACTGGGCAGCATCTAAAAACACTGACTCTCTCTCATAGAATTCCTTAACTGGAAACTTACAGCATTCCCTGTTTCTGCATCCAAGTCACCAGTCTTCCTTTTTACAGACATGTTTTCTCAACTGTCTTATAGCTTATACCCCTTGTCCCTGGTACATGATCCATCCTCGACATTCTACAACTTCTTCTCATAGCCTGAACGAGCCCAGAACGTTCGGGCAAGGCTTCCAAGAGGATGCGTGTTCATATCCCTATCAGGCCCTCCAGTTTTCGGTTTTCCCTGGTTTCCTGAGATCACTCCAGGTGAATGCCGGGATGGTTCCTTCAAAATGCCATAAACAAATTACTTTCCAATCCTTGACCCGCAATCCTCTGCCGGCTCTAATAACACCGACGTCGACGAACCGTGAATTCCGAAAAAAAAAAGAAAAAAAAAACACACTTTGAATATTTAGAAAAATGCTACGTAGGTCTCTTCTTTTCTATGAACGCCTTGCCAGCGTCCGAACGTAGGCGGTTACCATGGCCACGTCTGGGAAGATGCCTTCCCCAGTGTAACAGTGTTTGTAAGTGTCAATGACTGTGGTGGTTTGCGTTGTGGGTGAGGGATAAAAAAAAGGGAGACGGTGAAATTCGATGGCGGTCCAATCGGGCCTATTCTTCCAAAAGACACCAAGTACCCGCCAGGCTTAATGTCCCCTTTCGATGGACGGAGAGGTTTGCGACTTAATCCATTACCTTGCCGCACAATCTGGTGATTAGGAATTGGGCACCATCACCTCTCCTACCCTGCCGGCCAAGTCCTGATGAAAAATTCCTCCACCATCAAGACTCGAGGAAACTAACCCCGGACACCATGACGGTGCCGCAGCAAACGGGGCGGGCTTCATCATCCATTAAAAAACGATGGGTTTAGTAGCTTTTCAATATTCTGCAAATAAATTAAAATTTGTGTCCTTATTCGATGTTTTCTTTTTCTTTCTTTATTTTTTATCAACTCTACGACAGTTAGATTGAATCACTTTGGGATGATACCTGGAGTAAATTAATACCGTGGTAATAAATTGATGACTGCAATTTTATGCCGTATTCCTGGAACCTGGCGAGAGTTAAATTTCAACATGTCTTCAGAAATGAGTCTGGGGATGCTGGTGGTTGATATTAATGAACTATGAACTGTTTGCAGAAAATTGAAAAATCTGTATTCAAATTATTTGTAATAAACTAGTTATACGAAGAGACAAGAGGAATGTTTGCACCGTATGAGAGGGAAAAAGTAGCAGGATTCACCTACTATAGGCGCCACGACCATATTCTTGCATTTCTGAAGCAGTCAGTGGATTGATAAAACTACTCGTCCATCCTTTGAAGGTAAGAATTCGTGTAATGTATGTAGTCGAAAATTAATAGGTAGCTAAAATTTTATGTCAGGAGCTACAGGTGAAGAAATCATCATAGTCTAAAATGCAATGAATTATTAGTTTAGTAACATACACGTTCCTTATGAAAGAGTTTTATAAAACAAAATTTAATAAATTAGAGGTTACATTTCGTATTTCTGATTTCTTACATTTCAATACTGTTTCATTTACTTCTTCTAAATACAATCTATCCACTGCTAAAAAATTACCCTTATGAAATATTTTAAAAAAATTCTTTCTGAAAACTTAACTTACGGCATAGCAGTTCCATATATGAACGATTTGTGCTATGAACATCAATAAATTCATTTAAATGAGATAATTATTTTGTTGGAACATTAAAGCTTTATCTATGGGGAAAAGGTTATATAATTGATATCACTTACATAGGACCAGTGGAAATTTAGTTGTCGGTTAAAATGCTGCATACGGCATAGATCAAACCAACTTGCTGTAGCACTGAGGAAATTTTCCGTATGCTGTATATTGTTGATTTGACGTCAAAAATTCACGGCCCAATCCAGTTCCAGGGGTTATAACGTAACTGCGGTTATGTCAGGGAACAAATCCTTATGCGAGCAGTCTAATGCGGAACAATGTGCGTCATTAGGTTGGCGGCATTCAAGTTGGACTTGTTCTACCATCCGGCGTGTCATTAAGAATTCGTACCGAGCAGTGATTTAGAGAAGCTTATTTCGACGGCTATTAACAACTCTTGGATGATGTGTAAGGTCAATATTCCAATTCTTCATCTACTTCGGAGAATAGGCTAAATTGTTTGGGCTGGGCCGAGAAAGTATGGCATGCGGATCGATCAGGGGATGTGCAATCAGCAGAGAATGCCTCCCTGGTCGAGGGAAAGTGTCGCAAGATACAGATTGGAACTCTCAGCTTCACATAAGCAACGTCAATGCAAGATGGGTACCCTGAAATCTGTCTGCCGTTCATAATGAACAATGCATGACCTGCTATGGGTCACTTTTAAACTGTTTTTTATGACAACCGAGTTGAAATACTACAGTCTATCATTATTATGATCCTATCAATACGAGAATCCGTGACGTAGGCCAAACGAACCAAAAACAAGAGATGTAAAGTGACACAGTCGATCAAGAAAACCATCGTTACCATCTTTTGAGATTCTATAGCGAGTTTTCATGCGGCATAAGTGTTCAGGGAGAAAAAATCAGTATGCTACGATTTGCTGATGACATTGTCTTGTTAGCAGAACGGGCTGAGGATATTGAGAAGTTACTGAATGGCATGAACAAAATACTGAAGAAAGATTTTGTACTGAATATAAATCAAAGCAAGACAAAAGTGATGAAATGTAGCAGAAATGATACCAACACTAGTGGATTAAATATAAAAATAGGATCGGATGCAATAGGAGAAGTAAGACAATTCTGTTACTTAGGAAGTAAAATTACAACCGATGGCCGAAGCAGGAATGATGTTAAAAGCAGAATAGCACTAGCAAAAAGAGCCTTCATGAAAAAGATAAACCTTTTAGTTTCAAATATTGATCTAGGAATCAGAAAGAACTTTTTAAAACTCTTTGTGTGGAGCACAGCACTTTATGGTAGGTCATATTTTGAGACATGCTGGATTAGTTGATTTGTTAGTGGAGGGAACAGTCGAAGGTAAGAACTGTAGAGGAAGACAGAGATTAGAATATATGAAGCAGATAATTGAGGATGTGGGTTGTAAGGGGTATGTTGAGATGAAAAGGTTAGCACAGGGTAGGAAGAGATGGAGGACTGCATCAAACCAGTCGAAAGACTGATGACGGCAAAAAAAGGCGAGTTTTAATGTTTAAGTACAGGGAAAGTTGTAAGAGTTGCGAGATGGCATCAAAACGAACAGATGAGGTAAGTTCAGCTGAGATGTTCCCCTCTTTCAATACAGTTTCAGTTCACACCATCACAATTGCCATGACCGTTGTAAAAGAGTGTGTATTCTAGGAGATACCCTACCTACCTTACTGTCCATAGTGAATATTATCCGACAAAGTATTGTAAGACGCAGTTTATGGGAAGTTTGCATACCAAACTGCAGACTATTTTTAAGTGAATAGAAATATTAATTCCGAGACGTAAGCCCCTGGCGACTTTTGTTAAAAAAATGTCGTGGTTGCCTCATTTCTATCATTCTTAGAACATGATAGGGCCGGTAACATTAAACTTAAACTCCTGCACAGTGTTCGTTTCCGTTTGAGAAGCACTCTCACTGTCCCTTCCTGTCTAGCAGCAACCTGATCTGCTTGGTGAGCCACTCCACTCCTTCCTGCAGTCCCTCTCCAGTGACGGCGTTGCTGGCACAGATGTGCCACGGTTTGTCGACGATCCTCTCTAGGCCGAGAGCGACGGCGATCTTGACACTGGACAGAGCCTCTCGCAGATCCGTCTTGTTGGCGAAGAACAGAATGGGGATAGGTCTGGAGGAGATGTCAGGGTGTTGTAGCAGCAGGTCGAGCTCCTCACGGACCACCACCAGACGCAGCCTGTCACTGCTGTCCACCACGAACATGATGCCCTGGCAGTCCTTGTAGTAATGCTCCCACAGGTCACGGTACCGCCCGTGTCCCGACATGTCCACAGCCGTGAACGCAACATTCTGGTCTGAAACATACCAACAAATTCACCAGCGCTCGTCACCGTCCACAACATTATGGTTTAGGTATAGGTTCCAAATGTACAGAATAAATTGGTGAAATATTTTGTGTTGTTTGCAGATGACAAAATGGTACATAATACGAGGGCCGTTCAAAAAGTAACCTCCGATCGGTCACAGTGCGGGTGGTGGGGGTAGTCGCGACGCCATCTGTGCATTCACGCACTCAGCAGGTCAGTCGGCATCAAGCCGTGGTCGATTGAACGTCATACCTGCGCTAGTTTAGTTTTTGTGGCAGTTTGAAATGTGTGCTGCAATAGAAAACCCCGCCAAATGTGAAGTGCGTGCTGTCATAAGGTTTTTTACAGCCAAAGGATATTCTGCAGCAGCTATTCATCGTGAGCTTTGTGCCGTGTACGGACCAAGAGTTATGAGTGAAGGAGTTGTCCGTGAATGGGTATGTTTATTTAAAAGTGGATGAGAAAACGTTCATGATGAAGAGAGGAGTGGTAGACCATCATTGGTGACTGACGAACTCGTTCAGACAGTTGATGCAAACGTTCGTAAAAATCGACGTTTCACAATGTCAGAGTTGTCTACTGTTTTTCAGCAGATTTCTAAGACTCTCTTGTACGAGATAGTGACAGCAAGATTGGGTTACCGTAAGTTCTGTGCACGATGGGTGCCCAAAATTCTTACCGACCACCACAAAACTCAAAGAATGGCCTCTGCATTAGACTTTCTGTCACGTTATGAGGACGAAGGAGAACCATTGTTAAACAGAATCGTGACCGGTGACGAAACCTGGATTAAGTACGTGAACCCTGAGACAAAAGAGCAATCAAGGATGTGGGCACATTCAAATTCGCCTACCAAACCAAGAAAAGCCTTGGAAGATTTTTCTGCCAGAAAACTGATGGCAACGGTGTTTTGGGATGCCAAAGGGGTGTTGTTGGTTGAATTCATGGAACGTGGGACGACCATTAATCAAGACGTGTACTGTGAAACACTAAAAAACTTACGACGGGCTATACAGAACAAACGCCGTGGTATGCTGACTTCCGATATCGTTTTTTTGCAGGATAACGCCCGTCCTCACTCTGCTCGCAGAATAACGGCCCTTCTTGAGTCCTTCAAGTGGGACGTTATCAACCATCCACCTTTCAGCCCAGATCTGGCGCCAAGCGATTATCACCTCTTCATGCATATGAAGAAATGGCTCGGGTCCCAGCGGTTTGATGACGACGAAGAGCTCAAAGATGCGGTCACAGGCTGGTTCCAGGCACAAGCGGGTGATTTTTATGCAGAAGGAATTTCAAAGCTTGTGAAGAGATACGATAAGTGCTTAAATCGCTATGGAGACTATGTAGAAAAATAGTGCAAAGATGTAGTTGTAAGATGTATATATTAAAATATTTTTATTTAACTTGGTGTATTTTTTTAAATCAACCGGAGGTTACTTTCTGAACGGCCCTCGTAGATTGAAAAGCGGAGAAGACTGTTATCAGCTGCAGCGTGACCTGGACAGAATATTTAACTGGGTAGGTCAACGTGGAAAGAAGATAAATGCCAAGAATTATTATTAGATATGCTTATTAGATAGGCAGATAAAAAACTAAACGTTGTTTATGATTTTGAGCGGCGACAGAATTGCTTGATAAAGTCTTGAAGTGTAAATATCTTCCCATAATATTTGATAATAAACTCAACTGGGTAGGACGCATCGAGCAGGTGGTAGAAAAAGGTTATAAATTCTTTCTTTTACTGAAGAGAATGATTATAGGATGCACCAGAGAAGGGAGAGAGTTGGGTTACAAAACATTGGACCGAGAGTGGTGGGTGAACGGTTGACGTTCTGGTCTCGCATTCGGGAGGACGCGGGTTCGAATCCCCGTCCGGGCATCCAGATTTGGGATTTCCATGGTTTCCCCAAATCACTCCAGGCGAATGCCGGGATGCTCCCTTCAAAAAGGCCATCGCCGAATTCATTCCCGTTCCTTGTCCCTAGTCCCATCCCGCCTCTAATGACCTTAGCCGTCGACAAGGCGTAAAGCCATAAGCAAAAAAAAAAAAAAAACGAAAAAAAAACGAAAAAAAAACCATTGGTCAGATCATTGCTTGAATATGGTGACGTAATTTGGGACTCACGTTTTGGCTATTAAATACATGAGTTGGAGGGCGTACGAAGGAGAGCAGCTATATTTGTTTTCGGAAATTACCGTAGGATCCTGTCAGTAATTCATAAGATAAAGATGTTGGATTGCGAGTCATTGGAAGTCAGGATAAGAGCGAAGATAGTGCTGGGAGTGTACAAGGTGTATATTGGTGATGGGGCTTGGAGCGATGTTGGTCGAAGAATTAGGAGTAGTGCATAGAAAAGAAAAGATGACCATGGGCACAAGCTGGTACTCGGTTTCATGCGTAAGGGAATGGATTTTTTTTTTTTTTTTTTTTTTTTTTTTTTTGTGGGTAAGGGTGTCAGGGACTGGAATAAATTAGCAAAGGAGGTGATGAATATTTTGCTAATAACGCTGAAGGATTTTAAAATTAAAATTCGTAAATGGCAAAATAGTGGGTGGAAGAATGTAACACTCAAAGTATAAGATAATAAAAAATAATAAGAAAGTGGAAATTAGATTACTAAAGAAATTGCCACCAGAGCATGCGCTCCATCGCAATTAAATTCAAGACGTTTCTCCATGACTTTCTAATCTCGGGTTCAAATCTAAGTCACTGCGTAACGATCATACCGTTTATGTGCAGTTTCCTCTAGACATTTAGGCAAATATTGGGACACTCCTAACGTTTCACCACACAAAATACCCGTTACGCAAACAGAACAACATAAAAACACATTTGCCCAATGCTTTTACGTTTCGCAGGGAGTTTTATCAGTCACATCCTCTCTTTGGTTATCTATCAGATTATTCTGCCCCAAGGCATGTTCCAGAGTGTTCCTAGGAGACGTACAGAGGACAGGTGAACTGTTGCTTTCTTCTAGGTCTATAACCTGTTCATTACAAACTGGCGGTTCGAAGTCATGTTCCTCTGGGCCCGCTCCTCACCTCACCTCCCCCTCTTTTCCTACCTAGTGGTCAACGGAGTGGGGATAGACCAGACTGACCTTGAGACGCCCCTGTTAATCGAACGGGTTATTGTTGTGCTCTTTTTGTGTAGATGACAGTAATGAGTGCCTGTTAAGTGTGGCGAGTTGTTATTGTTTTGTATGAGGATGAAAGAAGATGGATGGTGAAACTTAGTGCTGATCTTCCAGGACTGCTTTCGAATGACAGGTTTGGTCGTCAATTTTAAGGCACACATCCGATAGAGCAAACAACCGTCGACACTGTCGTGTACCCTAACTCCATAAGCACAGCGGAGAAGTTTGGTTTTAGCTCTAATAGGTTCACAGCTCCGCTCGTTGCGAGACTACGATGGTGTCCAACATTCGGCGCAGAGTTTGCTGGTTCGAGCACAGCGAGTAGAAGAATTTTTCTTGGTTCGTACTTGGCCAACAATATAGGAGATGTAGTGATGCATGATTCTTAATCACCAGATACCAGATTGTGTTCCAAAGTCCTCGGTTAACTCCCAGACTTCTACGCGGTGCGTACGGAGTGATACAACACCGGTGATTCTTCCGACGGATCTACACCTACATCTACATCTACCCTCTTGGTATTATTCGGAAGTGAACCTTGGATGGGTTTCACTTTCTTTACTCTTCCATCTCTCCTCCACAAAACACTACACTGAACACGTACATCAGTCTTCCACACAAAACAGTAACATTTACTAAGAGTCAACAACTACTTAGCTCAGTCTAGGGAGGGGGGGCGGTTCCGAGCCAGGCCACGTAGCTTTCGATTCATATTTTTTTTCACAGTTAAAATGAGGTTCAGAACACATAAAAGCATGTGAATATTTATTTCCTTCATTTGATTATCTCCGTATATAATCTGCAATAGTCTGACAAGAGAAAACAGTACAAAATGTCTTCTGGAATCAATTGGGGAAAAAGTTAAGTGCTACGCGGTGGGGGGGGGGAGGGGAGGGGTAGAGACAAAAACCACGTCGGGCTACGTGGGAGGGGATTCACAGGAGGCCAAAATTGAGCTACGTGGTTTGTGGATGCTCCCTTACGAAGAGATAGGAGCCTTTGGCGATGGACCGTATCAATAAGAAACAATCACCTTACAAGGCACGTCAGAATAGCGAAACCGCTATTGTTTATACCTGTCAACTTCATTGTTGTTAAGGTTTTACATCTCTTCTAGAACCTGATTAAGGTTGTTGACAAGGAAAGGTAAGGAATTTGGCCATGGCATCTCCGTATTCGCCTGGAGTGATTTCATGAAACCATATAAAACCGAAATCTAGCTGGTCGAACCCACGTCCTCCTGAATGCCATAACATCACGAATGTATACTCTAAGTGTATATGAAGTGGCATAACTTTTGTCTCAGCTTCATGTCTAGTGGGAAGCAAGATTACAACCGATGGCCGAAGCAGGAATGATGTTAAAAGCAGAATAGCACTAGTAAAAAGAGCCTTCATGAAAAAGAGAAACCTTCTAGTTTCAAATATTGATCTAGGAATCAGAAAGAACTTCTTAAAACTCTATGTGTGGAGCACAGCACTTTACGGCAGCGAAACATGGACTTTAGGAATACCGGAAAGAAAGAAACTTGAAGCATTTGAAATGTGGTGCTACAGAAGAATGCTGAAAATTAGGTGGACAGACAAAGTAAGAAATGAACGAGTTTTGGAAATGATGGGTGAGAAAAGAAGTTTATGGAAGAAGCTTACAGGAAGAAGAGACAGGCTGGTAGGTCATATTTTGAGACATGCTGGATTGGTTAATTTGTTCGTGGAGGGAACAGTGGAAGGTAAGAACTGTAGAGGAAGACAGAGATTAGAATATATGAAGCAGATAATTGAGGACGTGGGTTGTAGGGGGTATGTAGAAATGAAGAGGTTAGCACAGGATAGGAAGAAATGGAGGATTGCATCAAACCAGTCTAAAGACTGACAACAGCAAAAAAAAAATTACAATTTTGTGTGACGGAAATAGTTCTCTCTACTGAGATGAGTAACTGCAGACTATGTAGCGGGATGTATCATAGTGTGGAAGCACTGAAAAACAGGAACGTACCAGTTCAGTACCTTCTAAGCTGTCGCGTTATCAAGCACACTGATAAGACTTTATCTATTATCAGTGGCGGATCTAGGAATTTTCCGAGCCGGGACAGAAACTGTGCCGCCCCTTTGAACATCATTTTGCCGCTCAACTGTCACCACCCGGGGCAGTAATTGTTTGCCCCCCCCCCCCCAGATCCGGTTCTGTCTATTACTGAAAATAATTTTGATACAAATTATATCTGGTACGTAATTTCAGCAGACTATATAAATTATATCAATCAAAGTATTTGATAATTTTCCAATGAAACAGTTTCCTATATTAAGGAACATATATTAAATTTTAAAACTTACTTAGGTTCACTTCAGACCGGTAAAACCAATCAATGATAAAATAAAAGTGGTTCCTCTCCGTCAAATTTCAGTTCTTTTGCTTAATAATAATCTATATTATTTATGCAAAGATTGCAGTCATAATGTAGTTAAAACATGGACGAAAACAATAAAGAAGAAAAAAGATTCTATAAGGAAACAGGTGACGTTAAACGAACATAATAAGAAAAGCTGATTTTGTAAACTCCACTCACAACTGTGAATCAATTTGTCAAATTCTCAAAATTTTAATCGCTTTATCAATGAGCAAGATTTAACTAACATCATTTTCATCTCATGCAACTACTTTTTCGGAGGTAACATAAAATAAAAAGAAGTGGAAGCAAGGGCGTAGCCAGGATTTTGTTCAGGGGGGGCAGGCAAGAAAAAACTGATAATATGCATGCTACAAAAACGTTGATTAATGTAATACATATATATTTTATTACTTAATTAATTTTATAATATTTTAATTAATTAATTATAATTTAATTAATTATAATTTAATTAATTAATATTTATTTAATTACACTAATAATAATTTTCGAGCTACTTTATCAGAAATTTTATCACAATTTTCTTTGTAAAAGTTTTCTGTGTACACCAAGCATACATAAACACTTTAGATGGTTCTCTAGGATATTTCCGTCTCATTTAACTCTTTAGTAAGGTCTAGTTCTCTAATATTTTCTATTGTCATACCCTTGTTCTTCCATAGTTTATACCATAATGCTACTTTATAATCAAAAAATTTTTAAGTCGTAGCATTGGCAGAAACTTAATGAATATTTAAAAAAAAAATCAAACAATGACTTACTTAAACTTTAGCTGGGATGTAGCAAGGGATTGCAATCCAACAATGCGGGATCCCGCATCATTTGGTAGTCTGGCGGATCCAGTACCTAATTAAGCGGATCCGCAATCCATAAAATGGGGTGAAAACATGTTTCAGTCTTCGTCACCTTGTCTTTCCAGTCCAACTCGTTCTCTACAGGTAGTGGCGCCCCGTTCACCTTTACCCGTCAAGTTGACATTTGACTCACGGCAATAAATGTGTGTTTATGTCGTCCGTCATCATAAGTATATACATTCACTTTTTTTTAAGAACTCCAGTTGGTTTTTGTTGTGTGCATTACTGTAATTTGAGTTATGTTATCCTATTGCAAAACTAGCTCCCAGATCGTACACACAAAAAAGATACAATTAGAGTTGTTTCTGAGGAGGAAGTAGAATCAATACAAATGAAGGTTACAACTATTGACAGCTATTTAAAAATCTAATGAATAGATGATGTGTTAAAACATTTTTATCATAAACTGTACTTCATTGTATTTGAGATATTTCTTTTCAAAAAGTGGATTTCAATTTCCTAATTCTGCTAATTCTATAAGATCTATGATAGCAAAGTTTTCAAATAAAGTTGACATAATTGTTCAGTTTGAATGTTTCAAGCAATGGAAAAGATTTTCGTTGAGTGTTTGATGAGTGGACGTTCCAAAAAAATCACCTACATTACGTTCACAGCAAAGAATCAAATTTTAATATCAGTTTGCTTAGAATACAGGGTTCGTGCACCACGGAGCATTGCATCAGTCTGGTCAAAAAACGACAAAAAACAACAGCATTGCAGTTAATTCATAAGACTGAAGTTAATATCAAGTTGGTCCTGTGAGCTGAACACCGTATGTAGCAGTATAGATACGACCACAGAATGAATGAAACAATTTGACCTTTTTTGGTGTCGCTGCTTCAACGGCGTGTTTGTGCATGTCCCGCTACCTAGGTAGCTCTACTGCTAGGTATCAGTTTGTATTGGGTTGGGCTTGTTTTGGGGACTCTTTTCATTTGCGTTTTGAGGGGAAAACAAGGTTATGGTCGTCTAGGACGACCTTATGTGGAAAATCCTTACAGTTTTCTTATGATAATATCAGTGCTAGACCGTTGGGCCAGCCCAACTCTTATCCGGGCACCTAGGACATATATACTGTAAATTCCAAGTAATAAATATTTTATCACAAAATACCTCTTATACTATCGACGTTTTCACAATCGCTTAATGGCAATAAAAATAAAATAAAATACAAACGAATACAGTTAACTATAGTTATTAAATAAAAGTCGTACTTTTTGTAAGTACTGTATGTAATACTAGTTAAAAGCCGTCGTTAGCCTTACGGTAAATACAAATTAATTACTTTTAAAAAAACTTCCTTATATTCATTGTTATAAAAAATAAATTAATAGCGCACGCTCCTGCGATGTCACAGTATGAAAGGGGCGTCCATTAATTACGTGAGGTGAAATGGGAGGGGGTCCGGCGAAATCTTACGTAACCTCATCAAGGCAGATGGGGAGTCAATGGAAATCTCACGTGAGGTTTTGAAATTCTTGTAGGACTGTAGAGCAAAAAAAAAAAAAAAAAAGAAATTAGGTCTACAAATGACGCGAAAGTCGACTTTAGGCGGGGTATTTCATCCAAAAGCCGACCTTGGGGGAGGAGGTGTAACTGCCCTTGGAAGCATGAGATCTAAAAAAAAACGGTCACGAAAAGTTTCGAGGTCGATTAGTAGGGGGGGGGGGTGTTCCTCCGTCCGTCAAAATCTCATGTCATTTTAGAGGAAGGGATCCAACCAGATCTCACGATGTCTCAACCAGAGAGGGGGGGGAGTGCGGAATTCCGGAAAAACACCTCACGTGATTAATGGACGCCCCCAAACGACGACAAGTCAGCCTCAGTCTACCGGTATTTAGGCACACGGCAAAAGCCCCTCACTCCTTTAACTCGCGCACAGTTAAGAAGGAGGTTCCTTTGTTCGAGTTGGCTCACGCAGCACAGCGAAAGTTTGTTACAATGGATAACGAAAACTGTCGCCTTTTAATACAACTGTACGGTGACAAAAACATTTTGTGTATTAGCAAATGTGCAGCCTAATCAGACTCTTATGGTATCACCTCCATCACCACCACCCAATCAACGAATCTATAGAATCGCCAAATGATATGATTAACTCAATACATTTTACCTAAGTAAGGAGTAAGTTCACGTTAAAAATGACAACAGAAAATTGAATAGCAATAAAAAAATTAATATAAAATGGATGCTATTTCCTTATCTTTGCCCAATCTTCCAGAGCATCACATAAAACGTCAAAAACATCTGGATCTGTTCAAGAAAATGATTATTTTGACACTCGAATAAGGGGTTACAGGCTAGTACACGAGTCTCCAATTCCTAGAAATCTTGTAGTCACAGCGGCTTTCAGTAATTGAAACCGCCAGGGGCGTAGCTACTATGGGGCTAGGCGGCGCAGTGCACTGGGGCCACTACGCTCAGGGGGCCCCCAAGCACAGTTCAGAGGGCCCACGGGCCTTCACGACAAACTGGCGACCTCTTTCTTTTTTTTTTTTTTTTTTTTTTTTTTTTTTTTTTTTTTTTTTTTTTTTTTTAGCTCTACCGTCGTATAAGAGGGCCCCTGAGACACAGGGAGCCCCCTCACTAAGTTGCCCTCACTGCTAAGGGGGGCCCCCAAGCACAAATCAGTGGCCCCCAGTCTCAGCTCACGGGACCCCTGCCAGCAACACAAAGCAAAAAAAGGTCGCCCATCTGGCCTGAGGGCCCAAATTAAATTTTTTGCACCGGGGCCCTTGTTGACCTAGCTACGCCACTGGAAACCGCCTGCTGAAATTGTGTGTTCACTGGCTCAATTAATGGATTTGGGAACTCTACCGTTATGATTCTCGTAAAATTTGTTTATTTGTTTCCTCGATGGCTTCATTTCTCGTGTCTTCCATGAGTTTATCACCATACTGTATTCTATTAACATACAATTTCCATATCCACCAAATCACTTTTCGTTTAGGTTCCTAGTATAAAGTGTTATGCATCACAGTCAAAGTTTCAGATAGTCGTACACGTAAATGACCACGCTGGCTTCACGAAAAGACAGTGCCTGGATAGTTTGCCGCGCAAGCCGCGCTCGTCAACAGAAATGGTTCGCGCGGCAAATAACCGGTTTGGCGCGCTCGAACATGGCTCGCGCGGCAACCGCACATACGCAGCTTAAGCAACACCGTGCGTGGCGCGTTGTTGCGCCTCGCCCTCATTAACGTCAGTTTTACGCAGATAGCAGTAGCAAGCAGGTTTAAATCACGTGAACCGAAGTAATTTTTGAAAGTTTCTTAACATTATTTACTTTTCGGTTCGGTGGAACTCCGATCGAGCGCATACCCGCGTCCGGCTAGGGGGGGCAGCTGCCCCCCCCCCCTGCCCGTACCTGGCTACGCCCTTGAGTGGAAGTAGATTTTGATGGATTTTTATAGCCAACCGGAAAATTAGAACCGCCCTTTAAGATACTACAGCTTCTCAACTGAATTCTCTGATCCAAATGTATCAGGTTTGTAATAAAGTCTTACTGATGGGATTTTTACACATAGTAGAGAAATGTGATCTCGTACTACTCCTACTTTACCTGCGATTAAATATACTGGCTTCAGTATCTGTCTAGATTTTGGAGCCATTGTATTAACGCGATGCCAAGTAATTCAAAGAAATGTTGAATATTTTCCGAAGCAGTAATCATGCTTTCTGGTGTGAATATTGCTTCACCTGGTGAGAAGATGTTTCGGACACGTAAGATACAGATTATGTTTATCGTGGCATAGCATGACAGACTCGTTCATACAGTAATTACGTTTAACAACGTAATAGCGTACAACTCAGTGACGGTTGTTTTAGTAGCGTATGGTTATAAAATATTTTGAATTGGATTATTAGCTGCAATTTGATATATAATTGAGTAATGTGGAGCCAAAGTTGTAAAAGTTTGACATACTCGTCTGTGATAATGACGAGGGCCAAGAAGAGAAAGAAATTTAAAATTATGTGTAAACGAGTCCCAAAATACACCAAGGTGACATGCATTAATTACGTGAGCAGTTTTTCAGTAAATTCGGACCCTCCCCCCCCATTTGTGCCCCGGTAATTAATGGACGCCCTAGCGAGTTTGGATTTATAGAAACTGGCCGTAGAAAATTCGACAGGAGAAAATTGTATTACTGTCGACGACCAGCTATCTACAAGTATGTGGCGTGTAACTTGAACAACGACATTTAAGAGCTTTTTAAAATAATGAACCATTTTTAAACCATGTAAATATTTAAGAATGTTAAAATAAATAAGGGAAAAAATATATATAATTTTTGAAGATGTATAAAAAAAGTGTATAATTGACAAAAGATCCTTAAAAAAAATTAATATTAATGAATCGTACTAACGAAAATTACACCGGCTTTAGCTCGACTATTGCCTACCCCGATTTTTTCTGTGACAATTAGACATAATTAGTCGTACAAGGATGGAGAAGCTTTCTTATGTTGCAACGAGTGTTTGGAATTTTTTATTAGTGCTTTACACTTCGTCGACGTAGAGGTCATTAGAGGCGCAGAGGACTGGGCTAGGAACAGGAAGGAATTTGGCCATGGCCTTCTGAAGGTACTATTCCGGAATTCAGCCAGAGTGATTTTGGGAAACCATGGTAAACCGAAATATAACCTTTTTCTAAGTATCATACTTAGCTTGGAAAGACTGTTGCACTTGCTCCTGCTGCCCTCTTTAAAAGTCTGATAGTTATAATCCCACAAAATTTAGTTTAAAGGTTCTAATATGGTAAATCTGCTTCAGGGTTTTCCGATGGTCATTGTGGGATGCATTAGATAATATATATATATTTCTTTAAATTATCTCTACGTTCAGTTGAATCGATTTGAGAATATGAAATGTAAAACGATTTGGTATAGGAACAAAAATGAATTCTCATAATATCTATTATGAGCCCAACAGCACAAATACAGCGTTATCAACACTATGAAACGAAATAATGTCAGTTACTCCATTCGGGCATCGTGATATTTCGGGTATGGATTCAGGGCTAAGGTTCGGTCCAGCGGTCTCGAACCTAATGATTTTTCGGTATTTCTACCGATGTGGTGTCTGTCCTAGTCTGTACTGCCGAAATGTAACCATTTTTCCACGATTTCTGAAAATACAACGAAATTTTCCAGAATTTTTTCCCGATTTTGCATTTTCAGGTTGGTAACCCATTTCGTTTATATGGTAAGTAGCTAGTTACCTTTTGCGGAATGTTCCGTATATCTTTTGTGGACTACCCCTGTGCTTTTGTGCCCTACAGTATCAACGTTTTATGAGACGAGCTAGTTAGCTTGTCTATTTTCTATTGGTAGCCATTGCCATAAATACAATTTGTTGATAAAATGTACATACATGTTATTAAATGCAATGAGATGGGCAGTGCAGTAAGAGGAAATGCGCCGTATTTGGTGGATTATTTGCATTTAACGCGTGTCGAGATATTCTCACAGTCAACAGCTAACGGAATAAGCCTTCCAAGAACCCTCTTTGGACACGGAAACACCGCTCACTAGGCTTTTTACGGGAAGGATTTTTCTCCACCCATGATGAAAGAAAAAGACTACAAATGAGTGCGACAGAGATGAAGCTATTATCGGAACTGTAACGAGTGTTGCCCAAATCATCCGGTTCTATTGGCCAATTACAAGTTCAAATCCTGGAAAATTTCAGAACGCTTGAAAGCCAATGAGCCAATCTCTTGATTTTGGACTGCAAGAGGGGGAAGACACCAGGACCGTTGAGACGCAACAGTATAAGGGCACGAAGACCCGAGAGAAACTTATTCCGAGTTACAAGAAGAACCGAGTACAAGCGTGAGTGTAAAAAGAATAAAATACCAACAATTATATAGAAAAGAGTGGGAGGAAGAATTTTCAGGTTGGCTACAAAAAAGTTGTAAAGGCGCAAACACTGCCTATTGCAAGGATTGTAATAAGATATTAATAATTTAATAAATAACTCCTTCTAAAAACAACTGTTTCATATTACGTCAGGGAAAGACGATCTCAAGAAACACTATTCTTTACAAGCATCAAATAATATAACAACATGAACAAAGATATCGTCATTTACTGTGACAAAAACTCAAAAAACCTGACATAGGCATACAAAATAAACAAGGTAAAAATATTTCATTATTTTTTACTAAGTACCAGTACTTACATTGTTATATTATTTTGTATTCTATCAATACCATAATATATATATATATATATATGTCTTTTTAATTCTTTTATAATTTCCAGGTGAAATAAGATTGGCTTCATTTGTTGCGGAACATAATCTACCATTTACCATTATGCAGCACATACCGAAGCTGATATAGTCCGTTTGTCCTGGTTCAAAAAACACCGAAGAAATCAAATGTTCGACGCCATAATTGATCATATTGTAGGTAAGGGAGGCCTTGATAATGTATATGAAGATTTGCGCCAAACTAAGTTTTCGCTTATTGTTGGCAAGACCACTGATCTTAGCACAGCAAAACACTTGTGCTTAGTCGTGAGATATGTGAAAAATCATTGCATCAAATATTCTTTTTTAACTCTTATTCCATTACAAGCTGCTAATGCAGTATCCTTATTTGAACACATTGTAAACTTTTTTTTTAGAAACAATGATGTTCCATATAAAAATAATCTAATGGGTAATGCATCTGATGGAGCGTAATAACTCTCTTGTAACATTGCTGCAAAACGAAATTCCCAATATTTTTATAATTAATATGCCATTCGTTTCAGCTTTGTGCGTCATATCTTGTGCCAAACTGCCACGCTTTACAGAGGATCTAGTAAGGGACATTTACAATTACTCTTCTTCTAGTCCAAAAAGAATTGCAGAGTTTAAAATATTTCAAATGTTTTGTTAAAGTATATAGACTACTTCACCCCTCTCAGACACGCAGCAGTAAAAAGAATATTGGAACAAATTCCTGCGCTAAAAGTATTTTTCATAGAATAAGTATCTAATAATGATAATCTTTTAGCAGCAGAACATATATTACAAAATCTCCAAGATCCTACTACATTACTGTTTTTGAAATTTCTCAACTTTTCACCATTATTTAACGATATAAACAAAGAAAAGCAATCAGAATTCCCAAAAATTCATATTTTATATAACAAAATATATCAAATATTAAGAACATTTTTATTGCTTTTTAAAAAGAGAATATTTAACTAGTACTCCAATCGAAAATGTTGATTTTAAAAATCCTAGAAATTTTTATGATTATCGATGGTCTATAGTGCATATTATGAGGTTGCGGCGACTAATACACTACTTAGTTTAGATCTAAGCCCAGATCAAGTAAGCCAGCAGATAACTTGGCGGTTTCCATTGAAAAATACTCCAATAAGAGATTTAAACATAATTGACCATCAAATGTTAAAATTGACAAAGCTGCTTCGATAATTCCTGTTAGCAGACTCTTTCCCAATATTGTTCAGACTTCAGAGCAATGATTTCCAACAAATTGATACAGAGTGACGTCTGTTAAGAAACTGTGAACAAATCGAAACATTTCCTGATGACATTGAGAAAGTGTCAATTTACTAAAAAATGCCGATGGCTCTCTAATGTTTCCTTTGATGTCTACTGCCATATTTACTGTTTTATCACTGCCCCGTTCCTCCGCCAATGATGACCGCATATTCTCGCATATTAATCTTATTAAAACAAAAGAGCGAAATAGGCTGTCAACTGAATTAATCACTGGTCTATTACATACAAAAAGTCTGCTTAGTGACGCAATTGTTATGATTTCGAAATTAATTAGAAATAAATGCGACTATTTTTAAAGAATGTTGGTACCATTATAAAGAGTGTAAATATTAAGCAGATTTATGTTTCTGTTTCTATTTGACTGAGGTTAATATCTTCTTGTTAAATAACTTAATAAACGAATTGAAAATTACTAAGTCTGTTGTGTTTGTTATTTTGAGTATGTTTTACTAGTATTGACTAGTGCTTATTCATGATATGAAATTTTTTTAAAAAATATTCTGGTATTAGTTTCAAATTTATGATATATCCTGCAATTTCCGTATTATAAGACAAAGATAAAGAAGTTTAAAGTAATGTAATGTAATGAAGTTTTAAATAAACTTAAATAACTTATTTCATACTTTAACTTAGAAAAATACCCTCACTGTCATCCTCTGACTTCAGTTTATATTATACGAAGCTAACATTACGGTAATATTACAATCAAGCCTATCTTTGTATGCAACTTGAAACCAAAATATTCTTTCCAACTTTGGGAGCGTGCATAAACCACGTAGCTCCATTTTGGCCCCCTGTGAATCCCTCTTCCCCCCCCCCCCGTAGCCCTACGTGGCTTTTGCCTCTAACCCCCCCCCCTTCCCACGTAGCACGTAGCTTTTTTCTCTTTTGATCCCAGAAGACATTTTGTACTGTTTTATAATGTCAGACTATTTTAAATTACATACGGAGATAATTGACTGAGGGAAATAAATATTCACAAGCTGTTGTGAGTTCTGTTCCTCATTTTAACTGTGACAAATGTTATGAAAGGAAAGCTACGCGGCCTAGCGTAGCCTTCCAGCCATCCCCCTCCCCCTTGGACCGAGCCACGTAGTTTGTGCACGCTCCCTGTTAATGTCTAATTTGTCGTCCAGTTGCGGCAGCAGATTGTCATCAAGTTGCTGCACAGTTTGACGTCAAATTGATAGGAAGTCTTGAAGTTCGAAGTCTGGTAATAAAATTGGTGTCAAACTGGTAGAAATTCTTCGACAGCACATCTTGCCCAGAAAAATGTGGTTATTTGGGTTGCATTTTTTTCCATATACTGATTCTGAGTATAAATATACCGATATTAGCGGGTAGATATACCGAATTCGCTTTTTGACGTTAGAGACCACTGGTTCGGACTGTCACGCTGTCTTGACGTCTTCGGCCACGGGGTGGGTACCAATACTTTGTAGGAGTCAAAGAAGGCATTAATACGACCATTACTGTAAACTTCAATGGGACCAATATTCAACCATCTTTTTAATAAGGCAGTCATAATGGAGTTGTTATTTAACTGACCGATGGTATTTTACGTCCGAAGAGAATTTTGTAACTCTTATTGTTTGGCCTACGACTCCACGAATCAAATCGGTTACTCTATAATAGTTAATTTTAGTTATGATAGGTTTTTAGACTTACTTTGGAATTTTTCGATGCTGAAACCGACGGTAGGTACTATTTCGTTCGACCTCTCTTCCTCATTTTTGAAATGGTTTATCACAGTAGACTTCCCACTGTTGTTCAGTCCAACAACGAGAACATTAACTTCCCTTTTTTTGAGGCCCAGGAACGTCGTCAGCTTTTCCCAGAAACCCATTTTCAGTTGCAATATTTTCCTGAAACAGAAAAAAAATCACGTGTAAATATCTCTCTTGAGAGAACTTATGGAATCAATTTCACCGAGCGTGGTGGTGTAACGGATAGCGTTCTGGCCTCGCATTCGGGAAGACGGCGGTTCGAATCCCCGTCCGGGCATCCAGATTTGGGTTTTCCATGGTTTCCCAAATCACTCCAGGCAAATGCCGGGATGCTTCCTTAAAAAGGTCATAGCCCCCAACCTTTCCCGTCTCTAAAGACCTTGCTGTTGAGAGACGTAAAGCAGTTTAAAAAAATCAATTTCTCTGAAGAGAAGTCTATATTTTCTCTAAAATATCTGTTCTTTGTTACATCAGTTTCATAAATACCGTAAAAAACTTTCTCAATAAAATTACTATATGATACAACTAATTCAAAATGTCATCAAGTTTATATCAACAGTATAAGAAATGCATTTGCTACGAAACAAACACTGACTTTACCTGGAACTATTGGTAATGGATGCCTGATAAGTAATTAAAACATGGAATAAGAATCTCGATATTTAATTTAATTTAATTGCAATGGAGCTCCTGCTTCTGTGGCAATTCGCCTTTCTAGTACCCGCCTATTTTTACCCTTTACGAATCTTAAACTCTTTCGGCGCTTTTGGTTATTTATTCATCACTCCCCTTGGCAAATTATTCCAATCCCTGACTCCCTTACCTACGTACTTATGAAAATTTTCTCACTCCTTTACGCCTAAAGTCGAGTGCCAGTTTTTTTTCATATTTTTTCTTCCATGCAGTACTCTTAATTCTCCCACCAGTATCTTTGCAAGCATTTTTGTACGATTGTTTAACACGGGATCAATACAGCAGATATAATGTTCTTTTCGGCGTTGTATATCAATATAATGTTCTCGAGTTACTAGTCTAGTGAACATGATATAGTTTTTACACTATATTTCCGCTGCCACCTTCAAGTACTGGTCTTCCGGTCAGTTCTGCACTTCACTTAAAGATGGTGACGGAGTTTCGATCGCTGAAATAGTGTACAAAAATTTACACCTTCAACAATGTAATCTTCACGGGTGAAGACTACATTGCTTCAGTACGCCGGGAAAGTCTCCACGGATACATCAGTTACCTTTACGGGGAGGCGATGTTCCATCAAATAAGGCAGTTTGAAAAACTGCGCAAGAAGAAAGCTAGACTGCTTAGCTCCTTGACATTCCTTCACCCGTGAAAACTACATTGCTTCAGTACGCCGGGAAAGTCTCCACGCACAATTTACACCTTGTTTATTCTGCTAGTTACCGAGCACATTATACTAATTTACAACGCCGAATAGACTTTGTTCTTTTGAGATAAACGTTGTTATAAATTGACGGGGAAGAAAATATTTAAGTCCTGTTGCCGCGAGGAATTTCGAGAAACCATGTGCATTTGAAATCTCGGCGGCTCTAGTGAGATTGTAACCAAGATCCTTCCGTAAACCAGACCCAATGAACCAAGTCTCTCTACCGTAAAGACCAAGGGCAGTAAAGGCCACTCTTTATTGTAAAGTGAAACGCGTTATAACAACGTTAACCAGAACAGGACAACGTAACCGGATTAACTTCCGAAAGCAGTTTAAGTTAATCAGAACTCTTGAAATTTGTCTCTCTTCAGATTTTTTATGTTTACAAAATTCTGGACACCGCCAACGAAAATGCTAATCCGAAAATATTTACAAACCATTCCTTCAGGAGACAAAAACCTATGGTTCAAACTGCACGACTGATAAAGGTAGGCAGGATAGTAGTAAAAGGTGACGATTGCCTCTTCCATTAAGAGGACCACGTGTGTGATTTGTGTAGCCTGATCTCCGCCTTCTCTTCCCCGATTTCGTTATTAAGACAGAGGTGGTTCGGCCAACGCAACATTCCTGCTTCGTTCACATCACCGGTAGGGCATAGGGGAGAAAGAATGGTGATATCCCTCCTGTACTAATTTGACAGCAGGCTGAGAGGTCCGTTTCGTACTTCCAACTTAGAAGAATAGTAGTTGGATTCATCGTGATTTTATCTTGGTTTCTAGCCAGTACCTTCATAAACTGCAGAATATTCACGGCCATCACTTCGAGCCTGTCCTCAGATTTGGTTGATTGCGATTAAATAGATCCACCCTGGGCTTTGTTGGTTATAGAGAATATAGTCACGAAATTCGTGGTCTTTAGAAAACGATGTAAAAAATTAAACACAAGAAGATCAAATATACAAACAGAGATGGCTGAATGGCCAGCGCAATAAACTGCAATAGCAGAGAGAGAGAGAGGAGATTAGGTTTATGGCTTTACGCCTCGTCGACGTCATTAGAGGTGGGATAAGACTTGGGGGCAAGGAAAGGGAAGGAATTCGGCCATGGCCTTTTTAAAGGAACCGTCCTGGCATTTGTCTGGAGTGATTTGGGGAAACCATGGCTAACCCAAATCTAAATGGCAGGACAGGAATTCGAACCAGCGTCCTCCCGAATGCGAGGCCAGAGGGTTACCGCTCGCGCAACGAGTTTGATGGAAGGTTAGGTAATAAATTATGAAACTTGTAAAACTGCTAATGGGGCTATTACAATTACATTGGTACATAAGAACGAAATTTTTCTCGGCGTTGAGAATTAATATAATGTTCTCTGGTGACTAGCCGAGTTAACCAGATATTTACAAACGATATTTCGGCGATCAAAAGCACCGCCACCATCTTCTGGCGAAGAGTTAGAATCACCGAAATATCGTGTTTAAACACCTCGTTAACTGGGCTAGTCACCTCAGAATATTATATTAATTATATTGGTGTGTGAAGTACAGTACATATCTAAGTGGGTTTATGAAGTCTCTTACACAGGTTCAAATAGGGAAGCATATTTTGACGTTTAAATTCCTCGATGAAAACTTTACAGTTTTGATGATATGAGCTTAGTGTGTGAAACCAAATGTCGAAACGATTGCTATTGAATCGCGCCAGTTTGACGATGACAGCAAAAGTCGCATTTCTGAATATGGGGATGTGGACATAGGACCCAGGTCGAAATCTTGGCTCTGAAGTACAGGTCATTCTGATCATGGATAGTATGCGGTTTCCACAATCATCTAGACTAGAGGCTCCGAATCCAGCGGGCGCGGGGTGTCGAGGTAGCTTCACCGATACCCTAGCTGTACACCATCGCAAGTACTATGTACCCTTCGCAACGTCATAGAGTCGAAAGCCTTTATTCTAAAATCACATATTTGGTGAGTTTCTTTTAGATGTCATTGTTAGTACTGAAAAGTAGGCATTTACCTTATTAATAATAAAATTGTGGTGGTGGAGGAGGGTGGGGGAAGCTTTCTTTGATGGAAGGGGGATGTGGTACCAAAAACATTGGAAACCACTAATCTAGACGGATTTGCTATAGATATTCATGCATAGCAACTTGGATCAAGCTGCGAGCTGAATATACTTTCGTTTAATGTAACCTGTTAGAAACACAATACGATAACGCAAGGAAAACGTAACAGTTCGCGAAAATACCCATGCCCTAGGCAGGACTTGAACCGGTAGGATGTGCCCAGCGGCTGTGTTGCCAAAGATTTCATCACTTAGCTCCACAATTACTTCTGAGGAACACATGGATCTACCGCTGCCACGATAGTATTGTACCTGATAAGCGTAACTTTAACCTCGCTTATCAGTAATTCTTTATCAACGAAAAGTTACCAGATAGCTGAAGGTTACTTCAGAGAAATCTTCATAAGCCTTGTCTTTATTTTATCACTACTATAAATTTAAAGATTTTTTTTCGGAGTAAGTAAATAGCTGTCTTCCCTGTCTGTAAACTTAAAATTTTGTATAAAAGTTCAAAATCTGAGAAAAAATTAATAGAATTTTGGGTTCGTCAGTTCAAAATGTAACTAACCACTAGCCAGTAAAAGTTATTTCATCTTGAGTTCTGAAGCCCTACTCCACTTCGGAAAACTGTGCTAAACCTGCATCGCACCGGCCAACACATTTAATAATCCAACAATTTTCAGCGATATAATAGAGCATATTGATCACTTCATTACACGATAAACTCAAAGAATTCAGCACACATATAGCAAATATTAGAAAATTAGAACAAAAGTTCCGGGGAACAACCAAACATTTCACAGTTAAATCATAAACACGAAAGATTTTCAAACAAACTTATAAATCTGACAGCAATCATATATTATAAAAGAAACCAAAATTCCAGAAGATTGGTTAAGGCATAGGAAATGATTTCAAAAGAAAGGTTTATCAAAACCATAGTAGCAGGAACAGAAAGGATGTCGTCACAAAAACGCAGAAAAACACCGAAGGTTAGATCAACAAAGCACTAACAACATAGAACAAGACGAAAAATTAAAAAAAAAACAAACAAACACACACAAACAGAAAGAGATATACCAACACAAAGTACCTCAACCCTCGGACATGGCAGAGAAACAATCAAACCACTAAAATAAAAAATTAGTATACGAAACACAATAGTCACTACAGCTGATAAAGTTAATACGACAGTATTAACGGACGAAAACAAACTTAAAAAAAAGTATAATACATGAAAATCAGCATCAAAATTCTATTTAAATGTAAGCAGATACCGAAACAACTTCTAGAAACGACTGAAAAACATCTTTTTCAAGTTCACTGAGAAAGAGAAACAGCGTCTCACAAAGTAACCCCAGAGCTCCCACATTAAAAAAATCAATCAAAAAGCACAGAGTTGGAAGACGTAAATTTCAGAAAATCCCTTATATATTATCTTCACAACTACACGCAGGAATTTTTATCCCAGAGGTAAGCAATGGCATAACCACCATAAATATCACACACCTTATCCCATGAAAGATCAAAAACATACAAATATCCAATTCATAAACACTATTATCATTTGGCGTAGTAAACATGAATATCTACATCCCAATAATGAAAAAAAACTCAGAAATCGAGTGAAAGGCGTTGGCATGTTACTGAACATTGCTATAAAAATGGACCAAATGCAATTAGAAAATATGATCCACAACATCCAGTTGATAGAAACATTCTCCTCGAGGCTGCACACCTATCTTTCAGCGCAATCATACTCTAGAATCTTTTCAGGGTTTTTTTTTTCGGAAATGGAGTGCAGTAGACATCATTCCGTTCCAGTAGCTTAAATCGCATGGACCCATTTCGAGAGGGCGAAGAGCCATAGGAAGCCTAACCAGAGGAATTTTGTATTGGACTAAGGAAGTCCGATTCATACAGGGTGTTTAAAAAATGACCGGTATATTTGAAAAATCAATAAAAACTAAACGAGCAGCGATAGAAATATACCGTTTGTTGCAATATGCTTGGGACAACAGTAAATTTTCAGGCAGACAAACTTTCGAAATTAGTTACAATTTTCAACAACAGATGGCGCTGCAGGCGATTTGAAAGATATAGAAGTAAACGCAATCAGTGAGTTCGCCATTCTGGAAGTCGTCTTTCTGCTGTAAGCGAGTACTGTTCACAGATTGCAAGTTTGCTGTGAAAAAATGGTTTATTCCTTAGAATAATTGTACTTTAGATTTTACCATTTTCTTAACATGTTCACACCTTTTGAACCTTGTCTTCTTTATTCACTCCTGAAAACGTTCTCCTTTACTGTTCTCTTAATCTTATCATTCTTTTTCCTGCCTATTCTTGCTACCCTTATTGGGCTTCTGAGAAATTCTATTCCACTTGCTTGTATCTTGCTAATTTCTCGCTTCTTTCTGTCTTAGCTTCGATAGCGTAAGTAAAGACAAGAACATACGACCTATAAATTATGCTTTCAGTTCTCTTAACAATGTACGTAATTACAGGTAACCCCGTCAATCTATAGGCCATGAGAACATTTCGATGTCAATCGGACAGGGCGGCTGTCAGGTCTACTCATTATCTGTGATGTTCGATGTGTCACCACCTCTTGTGATGGTTTCCCACGGCCGGTGGTTTTGTAGGCCGCGCCATGCCTATCCCGGCCTTTGATGTTTACCGACTGGGTGAAGGATACGGACGCGCCATCCCTGCCAGCAGAGATGCCTGCCTTCCCACGGCTAGTTTTTGGCTCGTCCGGCGAGGCCGCCATATGCACAGGCCGTGCGAAGTCACGTGTAGATGATAGTTTGCGGTGAGAGTTGATCTGCAGCGTACATTGTGGTGGTCACAGGGAGGAAGAGCGCCCAGGCTTGCCAAGGTCGGCCACTGGCCCGAGGCAAGCAGGACGCCAGGCGGATCCCCAATTCCAATTGTGCCCAAGCGCTTGGTGTCGTCCTTCCGCCCAGAGAAACCACGAGGCAAAATTGCATCCGATGACATCTGGCCATCAAATATCTGAAAGGTCGACACAGTTTCCTCTTACCTTCGTGGTAGTGTGATGTGTCGCTAATCGTGAGTTTTAGCGGGTAACGCCTCACACGTCATAGGCCACATGAAGCAAAAAGTACACGTCAGATCGTCTCGTCTTGTGACTGGCGTAGAAAATACGCAGCTTTGCGCACTGTTTCATAGACTCTCAGAAAAAATTCCAGAATCATGAGAATAGTGTTTCTAGTCCGCTTTTCATTTCACTTTGCAACATGGAAATTAGCGTTTCCTAGGGTTTTTGATCTCTTACCATCTTTGTTAAAGCGTCACGCTCTAAAACTCCGCACACGGCCAATTTCAGCTTCCGAATTTTATGACATGTTTATCACTTCGCCTACTAAAAGTAGGTTTTGTCGCTGTGAATTTTCGGCTATACCTGGAAAGTCACCCATTTTATTAACACCGGTAGGTACATAGTCATGGACCGAGCGTAATGGATGAGCGGTAAGGCTTTGGCCTTGCATCCGGGAGGACGCGGGTTCGAATCCCCGTCCGGGCATCCAGATTTGAATTTTCATGGTTTCCCAAAATAACTCCAGGCGAATGTCGGGATGCTTCCTTGAAAAGGTCATGGCCGAATTCCTTCTCGTTCCATGTCCTCAGTCCTTCCTCGATTCTAAAGATCTTGACGTCGACGAGGCGTAAAGCCATAAGCAAAAAAATAATGAGTAAATAAATAATAAATTTTTTTAAAAAAACATAGTCAAGACCACACTATTGTTGAAATTTTCAGAATATGTCTTGAGCAGTGTGGCACGATGGATCATTCCATTCATTTTTCTCCACAACACTTCAGGTATTTACAATTATTCAACTTCTTTAACTGTTTTCCTACCATTATGATCTCCATGGTCGTTCTCTCCTTCTTTCTAGTTACGCTAATACATGGTACTTGCTTGCCACTGTTCTTTCTTATTCCTATTGCACCAGATCATCGAGTTATCCGCAAAAGCCATCAACTTCATATTCAGTTACTTACTTGGTAAATAAGTTGATATGAAAACCTTGGGACGCGATATCTCGGAAAATAAGGCTCGTCTCATAAAATCCCTCCAGCCTATAACTAAGGGGATACTACCCTACAACATATATAGGATTAAACGAAATCGTTTATTACGTAGTCTTACAATTCCCTTGTGAGACTTAAATAGATAATTGTATTTAATTTTTCTGCGTTAATGTTGATTCATCTTATGTGTGATCGTAAGTTTTCCCGGCGTAACTGTTTGATTCATCTTAATTAGATTGCACAGAACAATTAAACGATGAACTCTGTGCGACCGAACGAGCGAGCCAAAGTTAACTGTTATTTATAAAACTCTAAATTAGATAGGGCGTTCTGCCAGCACGTATTGTCTATTTCTCAGGGAGCCTGATTTCGTTTCTGTATCTTGGTTTACGAAAGCAGCAGTTCATCGAACTGCTGTATATGAATTCTGCTTTGATTTGAACAGTAGAGGTCGTGATTGATGGATTAAATGTTAAGTGAATGCACGTATTTAGTAGTGAAGACTATATCGTATGCGCTGTATGTGTGACTGTAAATGGCTGGGAGAGTTTCTTTATAATGCCTTGACGTCTGGCTCCTTATTTTACAAATTAGTCGAACAACAGAAAAGTGATATAGATATTGTAATACCACATTATAGATTTAATATAGTCTTTTCGGGTGACTAACCGAGTGAGCAGAGTGTTTTCACACGATATTTCGGCGATCGGAACTCTGTCGCCATCTTCTGGTGTGAAAACACCCCGCTCACTCGCCTAGTCACCCGAGAAGACTATATTAATTCTCAACGCCCGGAGAAACTTCGATCTAACTTTTTAGATTGTTTTGGTTCTTCAAAGTTGAATTGCCTTAGCCTGGTTCGTTTGTTAGTTGCTAGTAAGAAAACTTTCTTCATCATGTTCTCGAGAATTCCGAAATAAATCAGTTTTACTCGAAGCTACTGAATTATTTATTGCTATAAGCGGACCTACCAGTTACAATTATTTCTCGTACATTTGTGTTGACTCGGGTGGCATTCCACCAAATACAGGATATTGTATTAAAAAAGTTGTTAAATAGTATTCAGGGGAAATTCCATAGAAGAAAGTTGGGTAAAATGTTTTCTTCCCCGGCGTCTGGGGTATAGATGTTTAGAGCTACTCAAGTGGAATACTACGATTTTTTTCAACTTTTTATTTCACTATAAAATGAAGACGTGAGCGACCGTCAAAGATGTTAATCTCATTCCACCTTTGTTATCAGGTTTATCTCATAAACTCTATAATCCAGGAGCTTGAAATTTGTTCCCAATATCGACCACATCCTATATATAAACGTCAGATACTGAAAACAATTATATCTTATATACTTTTTAAGTAATAAGCAAAACAAGCAAACATTTTTATTTTGAGTTTACTTGCCATAGATTATTAATTTATGCCTTTGCTTCATTACATTTTAATGACCAATTGCAACCGAACGATGGCGCTAGCGTGTGAGCTCCATGGAGTGGAGTTCACTTCCTATCCTGAACATGAGTCAAGCGCAAGCCGTATGACCTATCACATACAAAATATGTGTTTAGGTCATTAGAGAACTGAACTTTAATGTCTTTTTTAAGAATTGTGGACAGGGAACGGGAAGGAATTCAACCATGGCCTTTCGAAGTAACCAATCTCGTCGTTCACCTGGATGCATTTCAGAAACCATGGAAAACCGAATTCTAGATGGCTGGAAAAGGTTCGAACCGGCGTTCTCCCGAATGCGAGGCACGAGCGTTAATACCGAGCGTGGTGGGTGATCGGTTAACGTTCTGGCCTCCCATTCGGGAGGCCACCGGTTCGAATCCCCGTCCGAGCATCCAGATTTGGGTTTTCCATAGTTTCCCCAAATCATTGCAGGCGAATGCCGGGATGCTTCCTTCAAAAGGCCATGGCCTAATTATTTCCCGTTCCTTGTCCCAATCCCATCCCGCCTCTAATGACCTCGACGTCGACGAGGAGTAAAGCCATAAGTAAAAAAAAAAGATGAACGTTACCGCTCAAAAGTACGCTCGGTTCATTGTTGCTCGTGTTCTTTTACTTAGCAGAACAACATAATCATGGATTTCGTGATCTATAGATAGTTATTGTTAGAAAGCATTTAGAAATGAATACCTATCTGTACTTTCAGTCCAAGTGTTATTTATAGCTTACTACGATTCCCTTCTGTTACGAGAATACAATATGTCCATTCAGTTTGATTGAGCAATACGCACAGCCTAAAAATAGGCCCTGCAAATCCAACTGTTCATCTAGTCTTTTCAGATCTGGATATGTGGTCAAGTGGTCAAGATAGTGGCTGAAGACTGACAGACCAAAGAACAATCGGTCGTACGGAAGACGCAACGCATAATCGACACCAATACTAAATATCTGGAGAGCAATGCTGATAATCTTTATCTACCAGCCGCTGTAAGAAAGTGATGATAATCTCAGAATTCAGCTTAAAGGTATTATTAATTCTGAAATGGGCAACGATCTACGTTTTGCCATACATTCATTACAATCTGGCACGGCTCACGCGCCATCGCGGACGTGTGTGTTTTTTTGCTTATGGCTTTACGTCTCGTCGAGGTCGTAGAGGGAGTAAAGGGCAGGGGACAAGGAACGGGAAGGAATTCGGCCATGACCTTTTGAAGGAAGCATCCCGGCATTCGCCTGAAGTGATTTGGGGAAACCATGTAAAACCCAAATCTGGATGCCCGGACGGGGATTCGAACCGGAGCGGCGTCCTCGCGATCGCCAACGACACGTATCGAAATAATCAGTGGATTTACACCCACGACTGTTCATTTTCAAATGGATTCCTCGTCCGACGCAGCCTTGGAGCTCCCAAGTATCACCTCCTCTCCTGCAGCTGCTGAAACAACTCCCATGTTGACACCGTTAGCACACGTAACCACTTAACATATACATAGACTTGATTTTCTGACCTCTTATTTCATGCGATTGTTTTTACAGCACCGTCACCTAAAGTAAACAAATACGAGCTGTCACAGTTTCGCCGAAGTAACTAGGCATTTCAGTGATGATTCTAAATCAGTCAGGTACCATGCTTGCATCATGATTTTTTTAATGCAATCCTCTAGCTTCTCCTACCTTGATCCAACCTATTTATCTCAACATACCTATTACAACCAGCGTTCTCGATGATACCGCTACTCAAATCTGACAGTTTATAAAAGTAAGTCTTCGATCAATATTTAAATTGAGACCAAACGCATAGACCGTAAACTGGCTGTGTTGCCTCAGAAGGCAGACTCGTTTCCCAAATAAAAATTTCATGTCAGATTATGAATATGCAGAAGAGGTTTACTATTTCCACCTGTATCCAGTTTTCTGAAAGAAGATTTAAATGTGAATTTTTAGAGGAAGGATGCACGCTTCAAACACAACTCACGAATTTCTCCTGGTACTTCTGGTTGCTACTGACATCATAGTGCATCAAGGTCTGATTGGACAGCTTTAGAACGAGCAGAACGTTCAACGAGAGAGTTTTGCTGAATCTATAACAATGCTCTGGTGAGTTATAACAATTCAAATTGAAAGATATTCATCACATTTTCATCTAAAAATTGTTGAAAAAAATATAGGCATTTGATTCCGAAAATGTCTTGATGTGGGGAATGAAACGTGCCTAAGTGGCACGAAAATGTGAGCAAAACCAAACGAAAATGCGCGTCGGATGCGGAGCGGAATAGGAACTACAGACTGAGAAAGAAAATAACACCAAAATTTAGCTGAAAAAAAAAGGCACCCGAGTAAATTGAACAAAATTTAAACGGCGCTGCTTAAAACTAGCCTTCTACATCAAGTTCAACTCATCAAAATTAAACGCCTTTTTTATTTTTACAGCTATCCGCATTTCCTTATTTGTGGTTTTAGGCCTCGTCGACGTCGGGAAGGAATTCGATCATGGCCTTTTGAAAGAACCATCCTTAAATTCGCCGGAGTGATTTGGGGAAATCATGGAAAACCCAAATCTGAACGGCCGGATGGGGATTCGAACCCGCGTCTTCTCGAATAAGAGGCCAGAGCTTTACCGTTCACTCCTCACTCTCAGTAAGATGAAACGAAGTCGATGTCAAAAACAAAGCGGTTTTAACTCTATGTTTGGTGCGAAAAAGTTTTGAAGGAATAAATATTTACAAAATTAATGGTCCAGAGAATGAATAACTTTGGACAAACGAAGCTCTAGCAGCAACGAATGTAAGCATTTTAAGCCATATAAGAAATGCTTATTCCTCTAAAATTATAATATATTTAGTCAATAAAAATCATTGGAGTAATGTGCGACTTTCGATTGCAGTGTTCGCGAAATCCCCTCCGGTTGTAACCAGCCTACGACCTAACCCCTATTTTTTTTAATGACCCTTTGACCTTTAGCGCTGTGTGAGTGATCAACGCCGTGTTTCTGGTTACATGTTAAACTGACAGACCCAGGTTGTTCGAACCACTCTTTGGGCTATGGACTAAGTTTGTTAAGTTTCCATTGCAAGGCAAAATATCGTAATGGGAACAGTGACGAGGAATTAACAGTTTAAATTTTTGCACTACAGTTCATGAGAAACATGTTTCAAACAGCCAGAAGATCGAAATTGCTAAAACCGAGCGTGGTGGATGAGTGGTTAACGCTTTGGCCTCACATTCGGGAGGACGCCGGTTCGAATCCCCGTCCGGGCATCCAGATTTGGGTTTTCCATGGTTTACCCAAATCACTCCAGGAGAATTCCGGGATGCTTCCTTCAAAAGGCTATGGCCGAATTCCTTCCATTTCCTTGTCCTCAGTCCTTTCCCGCCTCTAATGACTACGACGAGCCATAAGTATAAAAAAAAAAAATAGAAAAAAAATGCTAAAAATACTGAAATCGTAAATGAAATAAGTAGGAAAGGTACAAGCTTTATTCCTTAATCATTAATAAAAATAACTTTAAATATAATCAAACTGCTTTCTCGAAATAAGTGCAGTGAAATTCATATTCCTCCCATGTCAAAACAGCGACGAGTATTGTGCGCCGTTTACGACGTGTTACGCCGCCTACTCCTTCCCTGTACATTTAATGGGACTGTTTTCCTAAAGAGGGCAGTTTTTTTTAACTTATGGCTTAACGCCTCGACGACGTTGAAGTCATTAGAGGCGGGATGGAGTCTGGGGATAAGGAACAGCGGGAAGGTATTCGGTCATTGCCTTTTGAAGGAAGCATCCCAGCATATGCAGTGTAGGGAAACTATGGAAAACCCAAATCTGGATGCCCGGACGGGGATTCGAACCGGCGTCCTCCCGAATGCGAGGGCAGAGCGCTATCGCTCACCCACCACGCTCGGTTTGACGTGATTAGCAGCCCAGCGTGTTTGACCGACTGCTTAGAGAGGGGTCTAACGAGTCGTACGCTGCGTGTTGTGTCTCGTGTTTTGTGCAAAATTATACTTATGATTGTCAAATGTCAAAAAGCAGGGCAAAAAAGTACGGAAGAGCTAGGAATTTTCTGAAAAAATGGATCAGAGTTTTATTTAATTTATTTTGTATAATAATTTTATCAAACAATTGATTACATTAATGCTTCAGCATTTTTACTACATAATAAAAAACGTGTTTCATAATAGAAGTGTAATGATAGTAGTATTTCCTCAATCTGAATCGTTGCGGTTGGTGTTGAAGTACTCGGTGAATCGACTTCTCACTTGAAATCCTTCAGATTTGGCAAAACTACCTGTGCCTGCTAGAGGAATCAGGTTTTGGGTTGGAAAATCCTGCAAGTTTTGGGTTATGGCTGCTCTGAAGGAATTCTCAGATAAGTACTCTAAGCAAGTTGTGTAAGCAGCAGCACACAGTAACGACCAAGTCAACAGTTTCGGGTTTTAAATTAATAGGAATGAAAAAAATACTGAAAATCGTGCAAACGATCTCAGATACTCTTCTGGCTTTACTCAGATCACTTTTCTTCCATCTATTTTAACACACTGAGACACAGTCCGTACGTCAACCGAATAGATCAACACGATCCGCTAGGAAAACACTTTTACGCCGCGCAAAGCGTTTCATGCTCCTATAGACGTGATTAGGGCAAAGCCGGTTCCTACTGCGCAAAATACGCGTCGCTACAAAAACCGGCCTTAAAGTAAATTTATGGAAAATGGGTAGACATACTCGTACCTTAAACAGTTTGAGGCCTACGTTTGTAAAGTTGGAGGAAACTTGTGTGTTGTAATCCTGATGTGTAATATTATTCTTTCCACTTCCCAGACTGCGACAAAATAAGATACTTTGTATTGGTGTAAAGGTTATTCTTGCCAACGGTTTTAATGCGGTACAATTGATGTACAAGAAGAACATTCATCACCAAAATGACCGGCACAAGACATGTCGGAAGACCAAGAACGCTGTGGATTGACTGTATTTTCAAAGATCTTTTAGCAAGTTGGTCTACTAGATGAATGGCAAGGAACAGAAGACAGACTGAAGTAAGAGGCAATAATTCTAGTCAGCAAGCGATCCACTCCACCGGATCGTGTAAAGTAAATTCTAAATGAATGTAATCTTTCCCGGCGATGATTATTTATAAGCGTTTCTCGGGAAACAAACCGAGTGATGTTGTTATTAATGCACAATATTTCGGCGACTTTATTCTCCGTCGCCATCTTCAGGTGCAGTTACAAGTATTGAAGTCTGCCTTGAAGTCAGCCTTGAGCGTGTTGTTTGTAAACTGGCATGGCAACGACAGATGTTGTTATGTTGCCTAGCAGCATCTCAGATGTCATTAGACGCCCGCGGAACACAAAAAGCAGAGCGTTGGTGATTAGCAGCCTCAATTACAGGAATCCATGCATCACTTATCTGGAATCCACAATCCCTGTTTACCAAATCAGACGCGAGGCGAATTTCAAATGCTTCTTTAATGACGCTGTCCCAGAAGCCTCTCGCATGTGTCAACACCTTAGTCGCTTCGAAATCGAAACCATGTCCTTCTGTCAAACTATGTTCCGCCACTGCTGATTTATCTTTTTGCCCCAGGCGAACATGTCGGGCGTGTTCCAAACAACGTTGTTGTACTCACCGTATGGTCTGACCGATGTATTTCTTTCCACATTCACAAGGGATGCAGTAAACTCCGGGTGTACGCAGGGCAAGGTCATCTTTTGGATTTATTAATACTGTTAAAGAACTTCACCTACGTCAACAGGATTTGATGGTGAGCTTCGATGTGGTTTCCCTCTTCACCAGGGTTCCTCTGGCTGATACGATGGCTCTACTACAACAGCACTTCGAGCCCAGGTTAGTTGAGCTGTTCCGCCACACATTACAATCATCGTACTTCTTGTATGACGGGCACTACTATGAACAGGTCGAGGGAGTTGCAATGGGCAGTCCCCTGTCACCTATTATAGCTGATTTCTATATGGAACATTTTGAGGAGAAAGCGTTGGAAAGTGCCCCCCTGAAGCCCAGTGCCTTCTTTCGGTATGTAGATGACACATTTGTTGTTTGGCCTCATGGCAGAGACAATCTAGATAAGTTTCTCCTTCACTTGAACAGTGTCAACAAAAACATCCAATTCACGATGGAGGTTGAAAAGGAAGGCCGCTTGCCCTTTTTGGACATTCTGATTATAAAGAAATCTGATGGAACTTTGGGACACACGGTGTATAGGAAGCCAACGCATACAGACCTTTACCTAAACGCGCACAGTTATCATCACCCTGCACAGCGCAATACAGTACTAACTACTCTTGTCCACAGAGCGCGGGCAATATGGGATAAAGACAGCCTTCCTAGTGAGTTAAAACATCTCCGTGATACCTTCAGAAAGAATGGATACAACGAACATCAGATATAGTTGGCATTCCGGGAAATTAATCGTAGGCCTAATAAACACGATAATGGTCCACACGATAAATTAGCCTTCTTGCCGTACTCTGGCGCCACAACATCTAGGGTCGGAAGAGTCCTGGCAAGAAATGGCATTAAGACCATTTTTCTGCCACCACCAAAATTGAGAAACATTTTGCGCTCTCCAAAAGATGACCTTGCCCTGCGTACACCCGGAGTTTACTGCATCCCGTGTGAATGTGGAAAGAAATACATCGGTCAGACCATACGGTGAGTACAACAACGTTGTTTGGAACACGCCCGACATGTTCGCCTGGGGCAAAAAGATAAATCAGCAGTAGCGGAACATAGTTTGACAGAAGGACATGGTTTCGATTTCGAAGCGACTAAGGTGTTGACACATGCGAGAGGCTTCTGGGACAGCGTCATTAAAGAAGCATTTGAAATTCGCCTCGCGTCTGATTTGGTAAACAGGGATTGTGGATTCCAGATAAGTGATGCATGGATTCCTGTAATTGAGGCTGCTCATCACCAACGCTCTGCTTTTTGTGTTCCGCGGGCGTCTAATGACATCTGAGATGCTGCTAGGCAACATAACAACATCTGTCGTTGCCATGCCAGTTTACAAACAACACGCTCAAGGCTGACTTCAAGGCAGACTTCAATACTTGTAACTGCACCTGAAGATGGCGACGGAGAATAAAGTCGCCGAAATATTGTGCATTAATAACAACATCACTCGGTTTGTTTCCCGAGAAACATTTATATAAAAAAAAGTAAATTCTGTTTTTAAACTGAACTGGTCTAGTTGCAATTCAAGTACCCATTACCATCTCAACAGTGACAAACTGACAACAACTCACAGCTTCGAATGTACTTTGTCGAAACATCTGCTAATAGCGTTTTGCTATTTATTAGACCAGAATCATGCGTTTCCATTTTTATTTTTGTTACTTTTCTTTTTTTTAAACTGCTTAACGTCTCTTAACAGTGAGGTCTTAAGAGACGGGAAAGGATGGGGGGGGGGGGGCAAGGAATTGGAAGGAATTCGGCCATGGCCTTTTGAAGGAAGCATCCCGGCATTTGCCTGGAGTGAATTTGGAATTTTTCGTTACTAAATAGCAGCGAACGAAGCTGCTTATACCATATTACTATCAACGTAATTCACTTCAATTGAGTGGTGCATAGGATGATGCATCGAACCCAGAATCTGTATTAGAATAAAATTTGGCAAGAATAGGGAAAACAGTCCCCGTTTAAAATTCTCAAACATTACCGTGGAATATAGCAGCCGTCGATTTTACTACCTCCAGCATTTTTGACGTCGCTTCTGCTTTGCCTATGTAGATAAATTCAATCTGTTTCATATAAATGCGATGGATCAAATTTTGACTGTAATCTGAATTAAAGCTGAAATGGAGTTCCGCATCCGCAAGGGCGGAACCTCGGTATGAAATCGTACCTCCGCAAGTTTCAAAGCTGAGGTATAACGGAGGTTTTGCATATATAATCTATATATTAATATGCTAAGCGAAAACTTCTGATCCCTTTTAAAGAATATTGTGCGTACGGAGAAGTGTGAGATTTGGCACAGTTAAAGTTTATATGAAGCTGAAATCTATATATAACATGTGTTACAAATACATTAAATTATTAATTTTTTTTTTGTAACTGCTTTACGTCTCTTTTTAACATCGAGGTCTTTAGAGACGGGAAAGGATGGGCGCAAGGATGGGGGCAAGGAATGGGAAGGAATTCGGCCATGGCCTTTTGAAGGAAGCATCCCGGCATTTGCCTGGAGTGATTTGGGGAAACCATGGAAAACCCAAATCCGGATGCCCGGACGGGGATTCGAACAGCCGTCCTCCCCCCCCCCCCCACATTAAATTAAATAAAAAATTCGTTGCTTACATTCTTGTACCATTTTGATCCTATTATATAGCATTACTAGCCTCGTACCCGCGACTTCGTACGCGTGGATTTAGAATTTTTTGCCAGAATTAAATATAGTAAGTTGTTGGTAACGAAGGATTAGTCCCAAACAATATCGAGTCGGCATAATATGACAGGAAAGCTATCACTATATCATTCTACCGTCGAACCTGCCTCTTGAAGAGAATTAATTTCCAACAAATTTCTGTCACTATTCGATAAGATCTCAAAATTTCGTGACTACAACTATTAATCATACTGGAAAAAATAACCTGTGCCCTTCATACACATTTCCTTATAAAATTACATCACAACGATATAGCCATTTAGTCGTCAGAAACGTAACAAAAAGACAGAGACTTACTTCCGTATTTATAATAATATTACTGTGGTTCACACTCACACACTGACTGTAAACAACACCTGATGGATCATTATAACGTAGAAAAGTGTACACCTACAACATTGCAAGACTACCTACGATTTGCCTCGCATTGCGCCCCTAACTTTCTAATATCTACAGTTTAACATTCAATCCGAATAACCTACGACCCAGGCCTGACTCTTACGATGAAAAAACATTTTTAAAAACTTAGCCTCCACGGAGATTTCAACCGGAGACCACGACGTTCGTAAGCAAGCTCTTTAGCCACTGAGCTTCCGGCTCACTACACGGAAACACGGTCTGAAGACGTGCATATCCAACGTGTCTGTCTATCGCCGTATTTCCAAATTATGAGAATCAATTGCCAACATATTTCTGTCACCATTCGATAAGGTCTCAAAATTTCGTGACTACATCTGTTAATCATACTGGAAAAAATATCCTGTGCCCTTCATACAGATTTCCTTATAAAATTCCATCACAACGATATAGCCATTTGGTCGTCATAACGTATCAAAAAGACAGAGACTTACATCCCTAATTATAATAATATTACTGTGGTTCACACTTACACACTGACTGCGAACTAAACCTGAGGGATCATTATAACGTAAAAAAGTATACACCCACAACATTGCAAGAATACCTACGATTTGCCTCGCATTGCACCCCTAACTTTCTAATATCTACGGTTTAACATTCAATCCGAATAACCTACGGCCCAGGCCTGACTCCTACGATGAAAAACAATTTTTTAAAATCTTATCCCCGACGGAGATTTGAACCGGAGATCACGACGTTCGTAAGCCAGCGCTTTAGCCACTCAGCTGCCAGGCCACTACGTGGAAACTTGGTACGGAGTCGTCCACATCCAACTTGTCAGTCTACCGCCGTATTTCGAAGTTATGAGACAAATGTGTTATTTATACAGATAATTTTTCAACCAAATGTAGACAGTATTTTTCTCCTTGTTTCAAAGGATAAGTGTGCAAAGTTTCATCGAGAACGGATAAAAACTGTGGATTTGTATGAAGAACAAAGAAACCAACAAAGAAACCAACAAACAAACAAACATACATTCATCTTTATATATAAAGATTACTGTGGTTCACACTTACACACTGACTGCGAACAAAACCTGAGGGATCATTATAACGTAAAAAAGTATACACCTACAACATTGCAAGAATACCTACGATTTGCCTCGCATTGCACCCCTAACTTTCTAATATCTACGGTTTAACATTCAATCCGAATAACCTACAACCCAGGCCTGACTCCTACGATGAAAACCAATTTTTAAAAATCTTATCCCCGACGGAGATTTGAACCGGAGATCACGACGTTCGTAAGCCAGCGCTTTAGCCACTCAGCTGCCAGGCCACTACGTAGAAACTTGGTACGGAGTCGTCCAGATCCAACGTGTCAGTCTACCGCCGTATTTCGAAGTTATGAGACAAATGTGTTATTTATACAGATAATTTTTCAACCAAATGTAGACAGTATTTTTCTCCTTGTTTCAAAGGATAAGTGTGCAAAGTTTCATCGAGAACGGATAAAAACTGTGGATTTGTATGAAGAACAAACAAACCAACAAACAAACATACATTCATCTTTATATATAAAGATGTCATCCGCAAACAACCTAACTTCTGATAGTAGATAATCAGTACATTCATTTATTAGACTAACGAATGACATTTGTCCCGATACGCTACTCTCAGGCACACCCACTTCTTTTGATACTGCATTGCCTACCCTAAATTTTTTTCTTTCTACATTTTAAGAATTCGTCTTCCCAGCAAATAACTTTTTTATCCATTTCGATAGGTTTACCTTATTCAGAACCATTTTATGGCCCACTCTGGTAAATGCCTTTGGAAGCTCTAGTATTACACTGTCAATTTGACCTTCTTTATCCATTTCATCCGAAATATCTTGCATATATCCTACTGTGATTCGCATGAATATACTTGCCTGAAGCCATCCTGTCGACTTAAAAACAACTTATATTCGTCACAGACTATTCTGATATGATTGCATACCATCAGTCTCTCCACTAATTTACCCACCACTGATGCCAAACTGATCGGCCTGTAGTTTTCGACTCTATTTGTCACCCCTCCTTTATGGACCGGTACTACCATTGCACTTTTCCAGTCATCTGGTAAGCGGCAAGTACCCAGATTCGATTTAAATAACATTTTAAGATAAGGTACAATGTCACATCCTGCTATCTTTAAGACAACAATAGAAATATTATCTATACCAGCCCATTTATGCTTTCATAGCTTTTTTAGTTCCTTCATGATATCCTCAGGACGAATTTCAAATTTCTTAGTCTGCTCAGTTCTAATTGTGTGGATAAGCTCGTTCTCCGATTCTTATGCTCCTATTCGTGAATCATAGTCCCTAATGGTCTCACTAAACCAGTTACTTAAAGTTTCTGCCCTTTTCAAATCCTCAGTAACTTCTTCTCCATCCTTGTTTATAATTATCACAACACCCTTTCCTTCCCTATCAGTTTCCTAACTTAGCTATAGAAATTTCTAGATGCATCCTGAAAGATTCTGCACCAAAAATATTCTTGATAATTACATCTATAGCTCCTTCTTTGTTGTTATTATTATTTAGTTGTTTCAAGTATTCCCTACCACCTCGCTGTCTCTCGAACCTGTTATGTTCTCTTCTCGCCAACTTCTTTAATCGCCTCACCTCTCTGTTATGGTACGTAGGTTCTGTACTTCTTTTTATTTTCTGTTTTGGAATAAATATTTCTTCACCCTTTTTATTATCACCTTGAACTTTTCCCACTTCGACTCCACCATACTTGTGCCATCCTTCCATTTGCTGAAATTTTTCCTGAAGTGTCTCTTCAATTTCGAAATCTAACCCATTTTATGATTATACCTACTTTCTCCTTCAATTTTGACCACTGGTTTACTGAATGCTCATGTCCATCAGAACTGTTTCATGATCACTTATTCATTCGATTACTTGAGATCCCACAAGGTTATCATCGGGCTGTATTAGGAAAATGTCCAACATGTTTTGTCCCCTTGTGTTCTGCTCTACCACTTGTGTAAAACCACCTGTAACGCGAGTGTTAAGAGTGCAAACTAGACAAACTGTCGAGCCGGCAGAGGGTTTGTCTAGCCGGCAAGACAGGACAGTGAATTTCAGTGAAATGCAAAAAAAAAAAAAAAAGTGACTATGGTGGTTGGGGGTTTAAGGGTTAGGGAGAGGCAATACTAGCCTTTTCCAACCAAATGTCAACCTCTCCTTCACTTGGTGCACCCTGTTTGCACGGACGAGGCTCTGGCGACTGAAAGATTCCCGGTATAAGGAGTCACCCACTGCTTGCCAACGGCCTCCGAAAGGAGGGCGGAAGAGTGGGGAGTGATTCAGGGCACCCTCTTGCCCTTGGGGTTGGAAACGGCCCCTAAAGACGGATGAATCAGAAATGAACAACGGCATGGGGATACAGAAGGCACTGCATTAAAGACCCAAAGGGTATCCCGAGGACATGTAATCCTCTCAAATTACATATATCATGATGGCTTCTTCTTGGGTAAAATATTCCGGACGTAAAATAGTCCCCCAATCGGATCTCCGGGTGGGGACTGCTCAGGGAGGAGTCATCACAATGGATAGAAACATTCTACGAGTCGGAGCGTGGAATGTTAGAAGTCTGACTAGGGCAGGTAGCTTAGAAAACTTAAAAAGGGAGATGGAACAACTTAAGTTAGATGTTGTTGGGATTAGTGAGATTAAATGGAGGGACGCACAGGATTTCTGGTCTGGGGAATACAGGATAATTAGCACACAAGCTGTTAATGGAGTCACTGGTGTAGGATTTGTAATGAACAAGAAAGTAGGGAAACGGGTGAGTTATTATAAACAGTTTAGTGAACAGGATTATTTTGTTGAGGTTAGAAACTAAGCCCGTCCCAACCACATTAGTACAAGTGTATATGCAACATCACAGGAAGATGACGAAGAAATAGAAAAAAATGTACGCTGAAATTGAAGAATTAATCCAATATGTGAAGGGGAAGGAAAATCTAATAATCATGGGTGATTGGAATGCAATAGTGGGAGAAGGAAAAGAGGGGAATACTGTAGGAAGTTTTGGTCTAGGAGAAAGAAATGAGCGAGGAAGCAGGTTGCTAGAATTTTGTGAAAGATATAAGCTAGTAGTGGCGAAACACACTGTTTAAGAACCATGCAAGAAGAATATATACCAGGAAACGTCCTGGGGTTACAGGCAGATATCTAGTGTATCATGGTCAAACAGAGATTCAGGAATCAAGTACTAGACTATAAAACGTACCCAGGAGCAGACATAGACTCTGACCATAATTTGATGATAATGAAGTGCAGGCTGAAATTTAAGCGAATAAGGAAGCAGTATAAACAGAACAGACTGGAAGTGAATAAACTGAAACAATCTAGCACAAGAGAAAAATTTGCAGAAATGGTAGACTTAGGTCTAAGAAGTAACTTTGAAAGGAGTTCAACCTGAGGACGAATGGAATGCATTAAAGACCGAAATAATGAAAGCTGGTAAAGAAACATTAGGCTTTAAGGAACAAGCTGCCCGAAAACCTTGGATCACAGAAGAAATTTTGGTGCTGATGGATCAGAGGAGAAGGTACAAAAATGCTCAGGATGAAACAGAAAGAGAGCAGTACAGGCAATTTAGAAATAAAATAAATAGGAAATGCAAAATAGCAAAAGAAAAATGGCTCAAAAAAATGTGAAGAGGGGAAATGGGAAATGGTCGTAGGTAAAGTGGATGTTGCATATAGAAGGATCAAACAGATTTTTGGAGAAATGATGAAAAGAGGGATGAACATTAAAGCTGCCGATGGGAAACCTCTTTTAAGTTCAGAAGATAGAGCTAACAGATGGAAGGAATACATTGAGAAACTGTATGTTGGGGACGACTTGAACAATAGTGTAATGGAAAAGGAAGGCGATGTCGACATTGATGACTAAGGAGATCCTGTTTTGAGGACAGAATTTGATAAAGCTCTGAATGACTTGAAAGCAAATAAGGCAGTTGGAATTGATGAGATCCCAGCAGAGCTTCTTAAATCCCTAGGACGGGAAGGAATCGAAACATTATTCAAGATGATATCAAAAAGTTATGAAACAGGAGAAATTCCAACTCATTTTAATAAAAATATCATCTTCACACTTCCAAAGAAAGCACAAGCGGACAAATGTGAGAATTATCGCACCATTAGTCTAACAACACATGCTTCAAAATTATTGACCAGAATAATATACAGAAGGAATGGAAAGGGTAGTAGAAGAGATAGTAGGTGAAGATCAGTTTGATTTAGGAAAAATTGCGGTACAAGAGAGGCAATTCTGTTAATACTTGAAGGGCGGATCAAGAAAAACAAAGATACTTTTATGGCATTTGTTGATTTAGAAAAAGCTTTTGATAATGTTAGGTGGGACAAGATGTTCAAAATTTTAAAGAAGTCAGGTTCTAAAGTATCGAGATAGAAGAATACTCTATAAACTATATAAGAATCAAATGGCTATAATAAAAGTAGAGAATCACGAGAGACATGCATCAGTTAAAAAGGGTGTGAGACAAGGCTGTAGTCTAACCCCGTTAATATTCAACTTGTATGTAGGAGAAGCAATAAAGAAATTCAAAGATTACTTTCCATGTGGCATAAGTTTTCAGGGAGAAAAAATCAGTATGCTACGATTTCCTAACGACATTGTCTTGTTAAGCAGAGAGGTCTGAGGATATTGAGAAGTTACTGAATGGCATGAACAATATACTGAAGAAACATTTTGGACTGAATATAAATCAAAGCAAGACAAAAGTGATGAAATGTAGCAGAAATGATACCAATACTAGTGGATTAAATATAAAAATAGGATCGGATGCAATAGGAGAAGTAAGAGAATTCTGTTACTTGGGAAGTAAAATTACAACCGATGGCCGAAGCAGGAATGATGTTAAAAGCAGAATAGCACTAGCAAAAAGAGCCTTCATAAAAAAGAGAAACCTTTTAGTTTCAAATATTGATCTAGGAATCAGAAAGAACTTTTTAAAACTCTTTGTGTGGAGCACAGCACTTTATGGTAGCGAAACATGGACTTTAGGAATACCGGAAAGAAAGAAAATTGAAGCATTTGAAATGTGGTGCTACAGAATGCTGAAAATTAAGTGGACAGACAAAGTAAGAAATGAACGAGTTTTGGAAATGATGGGTGAGAAACTTACAGAAAGAAGGGACCGGCTGGTAGGTCATATTTTGAGACATGCAGGATTGGTTAATTTGTTTGTGGAGGGGACAGTCGAAGGTAAGAACTGTAGAGGAAGACAGAGATTAGAATATATGAAGCAGATAATTGAGGACGTGGGCTGTAAGGGGTATGTAGAAATGAAGAGGTTAGCACAGGATAGGAAGGGATGGAGGATTGCATCAAACCAATCGATAGACTGACGACAGCAAAAATGGTGGTTGATCCGCGCCGGAACCACGTGTTGTGTTTGCCGGGCCGCGGACGTTTTCCACTATTCCGTTTCTGGTGCTGCAAGGTTTAAAGACTGCCAAATTCGTTCGATAGCCTAGTTCTTCAAGCGTGTGCAATTAAGGGCGTCGTTTTCTAATTACATACCTTCAAGATTAAGTTCGATGTCTGAAACTTTCATTATGATAGGAACTGGTAGCGGCCTAAGTATTTGTGCTTTAAAATAAACTGTTTAAGTGTGATCTTTTGAAATCTGGTGAACGTTCTTTAGTAGAATCCTTTTAATAATAATCCTTTACATTAGTAATCCTAATAAATTTACCGGATCCTGCGTGGCGGCCATATTGACTTTCGAATCTGTAGAAAACCTTACCCAGGACCTATCAGTTTTACCGGAACGTTTCCTCCACGGTCTAAACTATTCCTGCCAAACCTGTTATATTTTCGAGTAATTACAAGTTACAGAAGAGAGTTTTATGAAGACGATGGCAGAGTAACAAGAGCTTGTATGGGTTATCAATTGGTCCAAGGGCTGGAAGCTCACCCAGCTTAAAAATCTATACATTCCCCAAGCCAAGAATTATCGTTACACACCTTCCATTACTAAGGTATTCGCAAAACTTTGTTCCCTAGTGTCATTAATCTTATTTCCCACCCAGTTTACACCTGATAAATTTAAATCCCCACCAATACTGACCATTATACTCACACTTCTGAATGTGGTAGTAGGGTCCTTGAGGAAGGAATTTTATGGTTTATCGTTTAAGAATATTCATAATTAATAAAGGATATTTTAAAGTGGTAATGCAAATCTAAATTGGCAAGAATCATGACGCTGCCGAGATATACAGGAAAATTGTCACAATATGACATTTATTTAATTCATCTGGTTATTACATCTCTAGGCGAATTTATATTTAATTTGAATACATGTGCAAGAAAAAACAATGCAATGCTTAAATGTACAATTAGCCGTTAAGAAAAACAAAGAAAATAAATTTACTTTTATATTTGAACTCAAATAATTAATAGATGTGAAGGAATAATATGCAAAATTAAATTACATAATAAATTGTGAAAATCAAACATCGTTATCAATGATGCTGTGACGTTACAATGAAAATAACCTTGGTCGCCACGAATTGAACACATATGCCATTCGAAATTATATGAGAATGTACGAAAATAGTTTTTAGAAGCAAACCGCTTTGCTAAATTATGTCTTTAGCTCAGTAGGGTTTTATTAATACAGTTAGAGCAGAAACTCTTAATTTCTGGGACGCTTAGGGTCGCTATCAGTTTTATGGAATGCACAAACACTTTACCATAGCAGTGCAGCGTGTGTGGCCGGCGTTGCTCGGAGGTGGACCCACGGTATGAGAGACCTGTGCCCCACAAGGCAGTTGCAGTCGCGTAATGCTTACAGCAGCATTATGGACCCACTCCGTGCGAATGTCGGACCAGCATTCGCACGTCTGACCAAAATCGGAAGCCTGGATCGGAGTCAGAGCTCCGCACCAGGGACGACTTGCAGGATCAGGGTCCGGTACCAGAATCGAACCGTCGGGAACACCGTCCCGTGCCAGAGTTAGTCTAGTAATGTCTTCCATCACTCACATAAACGTTGGCCCCGCCCTGTGGTCTCGTAGATACATGTTGAACAGAAAATTTCAGTCATGTGCCCATTTTGACAGGCTCGTGGGCTAGGCATCCTGATGAACGAGAAAATAAGGTAAGAGAAATTAGAGCCAGAACCGATTCATCGCTATACTCTTTTTTTCCACGAGCGATTAGGGAGTGGAATAGGAAGGAGTTATCGAGCGCGAGAACTTACATTCCGATAGGAGTAGGTATCTGTAAACCCCTCCGGCCATCCTGATCTGGGTTATCCCAGATCGCTCCAGGCGAATGCCAGGATGGTTCTTCAAAATAGCCCGTTTGACGCCTCCCTTATATCCCTTCTGTAGCAAGATAACTAGATGGGTCATCTCATACAATTTAAATTAATTATTGTTTGATTTAATAAACATAAGAAATAAATGGATATTCTTTTTCGAGCTGGAGACAGAAATCCGCGTCTAGCTAAGAGTCGTGTTAGCGTGAGCAACAATCTGACTTAAGCCGGAAGTGTCCGGTAGGTCGAGACAATGGGGGGATTATCTCTGGCAAGTCGACGCTGATACAGGTGAGAAAGGCTGGACACTGGGAATTTTGCGGAAGGGATCCGTAAATGCGCCGTCCACCCGGTGTATCGTGGGAAAAAGTTATTCCTACGAATCCTCCCGAGAACTACCGATAGAACCCGAAAACACTTAGCAAATGAGAGGCAATATATTAGCCAGCAAAGAGGGGAAACTTTTGCGAAGCCAATCCGGTGTGTTTATTTTCTCACGTGATTGGAAATTTTACAAATTTTGTCTTTCCATGACACACGCCGGGAGAAAGGAGGCGTGGACTCGCGGAAGAAGACAGCGTACCCTCTGAATGAGAGAGAAGACTTCACTTCGTCTAGAACGATCGCCCTGGCCACTGCTAGCCAGAGCAGTATTGATGGTTCCATTCTGGAGGCTAGGATGACTGAGTGCCAAGTCCGGTCGATATTGTCACATGTGCTGGATGACGTGACAAGTAGTACCGAGACAGGTGCGCTATATTGAGTGACGACAGCACCCTTGCTGCGACCCTTAGTAACGCCAGACAGACACGGTAATTATTTCTCAAGAAACAGTGTGTACTCCGACAAATCATTGAGACAGCCCTTTAACGGTCTGATGAGTGAGAGTTCTTATGCCGTCGGACATAAAATTTCTGAGCTAGTTGTGTCTGAAAGCCGAGTGCTCTTTTGTTTTCTTTTTCTAGTTTGAATTGAAAGACTGACTTCCATGTTTGGAAACTTTCAATAACTATTCTTTGTGGGAACAAATTAATTCCCTGGCGCCCTATGAAATCCAGTTAAATCTGAAGTTTGCTTGTTATCATTGTAATAAAAGAATCGCTCTCATTATGCATAAAAGAATTTTTGCTTCAGTTGCATATGGAATTTGTGAATCTTTGTAATGTACATGTATTGCAATTTCTTGGCTTCAATTAACGATAATTGTTTGTTTGCTATTTCGCATCTGTAAGACGAGGTATTGCATTGAATTTTATGTTTAAGATTAATGATAAATATACCTCTGTCTCTAAGCATTCATGAGTACCAAATAAACCATAATTTTAGGATCTTTCAAATACTAATAACAGAAGTAATGGTTTCACCTCTGTTTCCTGAAATTAATATATATGCTTTGCAGAAGGTAGTGGAAGGTTGCGATTTAAATTAAGCAAGGTAAGCAATTAACCTCCCCCACCGACCAATCCGCTACACTTACTATGCACAAATGGTTACACTTTACGATTGGTGTAATGCACCCTCCGCCACCCACTTTTAACGAATCGCGGAGTAATAATAATAATAATAATAATAAAGAACGTAGAATAGTTACATTGTCGCTTTATTCATTACTCACATAAAAGGCTTTCTATTAATTCCAATATGTCAGTGCACAACTGCTTTCTTCGGAAGAAATTTATGCTAAACATTTTTCGTACTATGTACGGGTTTGTAGGCCAGTTCATTCAAGAGGTAGATATTGTGAATTCTCTAGGTTTTCAAATAAAGCATAATTTAAATTGGAGGGTACATGTCTCTGACTTACTAAAGTGATTTGGTGGAGAAAAGTTCTACAATTTGCAGCAATCGCACATAGCGATTACATTAGGAGTATTGTCTCGTAACAGTGGACAGTGGGGGGCAACCCCCCACTTCATTGCTTTTCACACAGGAATTGTTTATCTACACGGCCTAAAGCAATAGTCCCATGAAACACTGACGATTTCTATAGAGTACCTACCACAAAGAGCATTCTGTTGCTCTGTATTTCGATAAATTAATTACATATTTGTCCTAATGTACCATAACGCACAAGTTCTTTCAATCACCTAGAATGCGGTTGCCGTGTAATTAAATTTTATTATTCTCGCGTCTGAAAACCGATGGCCGAAGCAAGAATGAAGTTAAAAGCAGAACAGCCCTAGCAAAAAGAGCCTTCATGAAAAAGAGAAATCTTTTAGTTTCAAATATTGATCTAGGACTCGGAAAGAACTTCGTGGTAGTGAAACATGGACTTTAGGTAATACCAGAAAGAAAGAAAGAAAGAAAGAAAATTGAAGCATTTGAAATGTGGTGCTACAGAAGAATGCTGAAAATTAAATGGATAGACAAAGTACGAAATCAACGAGTTTTTGAAATAATGGGTGAGGAAAGAAGTTTGTGGAAGAAGCTTACAGAAAGAAGAGACAGGTTGGTAGGTCATATTTTGAGACATGCTTGATTGGTTAATTTGTTAGTGGAGGGAACAGTTGAAGGTAAGAACTTTAGAGGAAGACAGAGATTAGAATATATGAAGTAGATAATTGAGGACGTGGGTTGTAAGGGATATGTAGAGATGAAGAGGTTAGCACAAGATAGGAAGAGATGGAGGATTGCATCAAACCAGTCAAAAGACTGATGACAGCAGCCAAAAAAAATTAATAATAATAATAATAATAAAAAAACACCTTTTAATTAGGAACAACACTCTGTTATTAGTAATGTTTACCAGTAACAGAAGTGAAGGTGTTTAATTTTTTTCAAAAGAAGCGGTAACCTTAACAACATTCTTCAATTCTAATGATTAGAAGTTTTGTCTAAAGTTCTTAATATGTTGTAAGATTTTAGTTTAAGACTACGTGTTGTATCTTGCAGTGTACATGTTGATTTCGATTATTACTAGTTTATAAAAGGTGCCCTTTGTCAAGATCAGTGGTCCTCAACCTTTTCCTACTCGCGGCACACCTTAAAAAAATCCTGCGTATACAGCCCCCAACACGTAAAAATTGACAGCTGAAAACAGTGGTTGCATAAAATTAATAATCATCAAGTTTTATATTTTTGTGCACATACCTTCAGTGTGACACTTGTGCCAGCTTAACTGTACACAGGTGGCCGATCCGTGGAAAAATCGTTGACAATGATGCAAGCCTCATTCTTCAACGACGGATTTGAGTCTTTCCTTCTTGGATGTTTTAATCTCAGTCAGCGTCTAAAAGCCCAATTCACATAAATATGTAATTGGAAATTGAAATAACACATTAACTGCCATGTCGGAGATAGCTGGATATTCCTTATTGTTACCCAAAATGTATCTAAAGGAGCTTCGAGAAGTTTTAATTTCAAAGTTCTGTCAGCTTTTAAATCTGCGAGTTCCTCTTGAATATTAATTGGAAGAAGTTCCGAATTTGCAATGAAAGGATCACGAACCCAGTCGAAATCTTCAACACTTTCTCCAAAGTAGTTTTTGAATCTCTGTTGCAGGACTTCTAAATGTTCTTTAATTAAGTCCATCACCATTTTATTACCGTCATCAAGTGACCACACGGTAGGGAACATATCACAAGACCCATTTTCAATCCTCTGTAACCACAAATCCTTTAATCTTATCCATGCTAATAAGAATATTTTCGTTCCTGCCTTGCATTTTGATGTTCAGCTCATTCAAGTGTGCGAAAATTTCGGAAAGATATGTCAACTTACATACTCATTCGCCATCTGCGAATAAATCCGCGTACGTATGTCTTTCAACAGCCAAAACTGCCTGCACAACTTCTCTAAGTTCAAATATTCGCGTTAACAGCTTTCAACATGACAACCAGCGTACTTAAGTATGTTACAGGAGTGTAGTGTGCCCTGAACCCATTTCCTGACATAAAACGAAAAAAAGTCGCGAATTTATGGCTCGCGATTTTATGACATTCACGACTTTTACTACTGCGTCCAGCACATCTTTCAGAGGAGGAGGCAGAGACTTAGCAACAATGGCTTCGCGGTGAATGAGACAATGATCGCATCGTACCTTGGGATTTACTTCGAGTGCTTCAGCTGCAAATACTTTCATTGGGCCTGTCATAGCAGCAACTCCGTCTATACAAACACTAACGCAATCCTTCCATGTCAATTCATTAAGGAGCAAATTTGTTTTATTTATTCAAATATTCATCAGTTAAAAGAAATATTTCTTCATCGGTAGTTTGTTCTAGAAGTTCTTTGCAATAGAAGAAATTACAATTACATCTCCATCGATGTAGCGAATGTAAGCCCGAAGTTGTGCGTGGTGGCTAATATCTGTGGACTCGTCGATCTGAAGCGACTGACTGTTGTTGATTTTCTCCTTCATAATGTGTTCAATATCACGAGACATATCAATAACTCGGCGACTGATTGTGTCTGCAGAGAGAGAAATTTTTTAAATTTCACTAGCAGATTCTAAACCCAGAACATTCTCACCATCTCTTTACAAACAGGCTTTAACAGCGTTTCACCTATTGTACGTAGTTTCTTGGCCTTTACGATAAGTTCGGCTGCCGTATAACTAGCTTCCTGTACTTTTCCCGAGACACGCCCTGTAGCGGTCATGAACGGTCTTTATTTTTTCTTATTTTCCAACAACCGATGAAAACAATTGACATCTTTGCTTGACAGATAAGAATGTTTTGTTGGCAAATTTCGTTTCAATTTACTGGGAACCAAAGCAGCGCTGCTGAGTTTTTCATTGCAAACGATACACTCGGGAATTGGGCACGTTTTTCACCACACAAAAAACATAGGGTAGGTAATTATCACTGTATTTCCACTGCATCAATTTTTGTTTCTTTCTATCGGGCTCAACGCTTTCACCTGTTGCACTCACAGACGGAATACTCCATTCAAGGAATTTGTCCATCTTGAAGAAATAAAATAGTCTGCTTTCTAATTAATTGTAATAGAAAATGTCAAGACTAACTACTAACACAGTTTTTGGACTACTTCAGACCACAGCTATGATGGAACGGAAGTAATTGTAAGAAGCGGGATTTATACACTTCAAAGGAGGCACGTATACGGTGCCGATTGTTTTTACACTGATGTCTAACAATGCGTTGGTGCAACGGTACAGGAACAAAGTAGTATCGTTGGAGAAGCACAGACACCGACAACGTAATAAAATAATATAAGGCTTTGAAAGTTCTGCTAATCCCAGCAGTTTAGACTGAAAGAAAAGCACATACACAGAACATGAGGTAAATATAACAGAACCTCAAAGCGTAGCAGTAGAGGCGAGGAATAAAAATATTTAAAAAATGAATAAACAAAACTAACAGCAACTGTGAGTAAATAAATAACACTTAACGTCTTAGAAAAAGATTGTATGTAACAATTCACGGCACATGAAACTAAAATTTATTTAATAAAAATCGTGACAATTAATTCCTTATAATGGGTAAAATTTCGCGGTACACCTTTCACCTTGTCGCGGACCACTGGTCTAGATAACGCTTTTGCGAGTTTATGAAATTCTATTGAAGTTGCACAATAAAATGGAGTAACCAGTTGTATTATTTTGGCCCCTGTGTTCATTCAATTAATTATCTATAAAAACCCGAGTAACAAACATGGTTCTTTCACCCACAAATTTTTTTTTACCTACATACAGTTAACTCTTATCAATATCAATCCGTTTTAAACATGTTCGGAACACCTAAAATCTCCCGCCATCACATTATGGCCGCAAATACTGTACATGAATAGTTCCTTTAAAAATAGTTTATCACCCGCAACGAGTTTTATCTTCAACTGTTTTAATCACAACGTAAAACAGGCAACAATTCAAAATTTATTCTGTATCAGGTTTAATAAATCTCGTTGCTTCGGAAGATAATGTCCCCTAGTCTTGTATGAGTATTTTGTTAAAATATTACCATGGTTTGATTTGATCAAAATATACTGCATATACTTTTTATCGTGTGGTTTCATGAAGATTCACCGTAGAACGGAAATCTCACGTGAGGTTTTTGTAGAACCGTGGAGTTAAAAAAAGAGAAAAAAATGTCTACAAATGAGGCGAAAGTTGATTTTTTTGGTGGTATTTTGGTCCAAAAACCGACCTTGGGGGAGGGGGGGGGGGGTGAAACCGCCCTTCGGAGCATGAGACAAAAAAAAAAGGTATCAACAAATTACGTGGTTGATTGGAGGGGGGGGAGGTCTCCGTCAAAATCTCACGTCATTTTAGAGGGGGGAGGGTTCAACCAAATCTCGCGAAGTCTCACCAGATGAGGGGGGGGGGGGGTCCGAAATTCCGGAAAAACACCTCACGTCATTAATCGACGCTCCCTAACGCGATTTGTTCGTGTCCGGTTCGCAACATGGGACCGGACGCAAAATGTCCGTTTATTAAGAAATTTCAAAAATTATGGAAATAAATCAGGTCGTCTCCCTCATTACCCTCCCACTGAATGTAATTCAATTGTTTCACTCTGTGTTCAAAAGTTGACAACAGTTGGTCGAATATCTGATTGTCGTGAAGCGATTAGGTTTATTGTCTCAGTTGCCTACCCGGCACGTTACATATAAATACATAATGATTGATTTGCCGAAGGAAGTACGGAAACGTTATTGTTGTTTCAGAGATGACTGGCTCTCAAATGACGAATTTAAAACGTGGTTACGTAAAGAAAACGATTCCGCCGCATATTGTCAAGTGTGTAAAATTAATTTTACTGTAAAATTTGACGGTATGAAAGCAGTGAAACGTCATGCTCGTACAGAAGGACATGTGAGGAAAAAAAAAAATCTTCGTGTAAAATTGCAGTTCTGATAGATTTTTTTTTTTTTTTTTTTTTTAAGTGTCTGTGCTGAAGAAGACATTGTTTCTTCTGCAGAGGTTTTGTTGAGATACCATGGAGTTATTTATCTCAGGATTGTGGTAATAAATTACTACCAGATTCCAATATAGCACAGAAAGTATGTAGCGGCCGCTCAAAATGAGAGTCAATTGTGAAAAACGTATTAGCACCACTTTATCTCTAATAATAGAGGAAATTACAAATGTACCTTTTTCGATTGCCTGCGACGCATCTAATAAAGGTAACTGTAAATTATTTCCCGTAGCAATTAGTTTTTTTTTTTCACAAAGAATTAGGTAATCGAACTGCTCTCATAGGCTTCTATGAAGATCATGATGAAACCTCGGCTGCTATTGCAAATAATCTAAGAAAATGCGTTGAAGATGTTGGTTTGGACTTAAATAATTTAGTTGCTTATGGTGCCGACAATTGATCGCTAAATTTTGGGAAAAATAAATCAGTTTTTGTAAATTTAGAAGAGTCCCTTAAACAATAACACTTAATAGTGGGGCCATTATTTGTTGCACATTCTGCATTATACGGTAAAACATGGATTGGAAACAGGGGCGTAGCTACTATGGGGCTAGGCGGTGCAGTGCACCGGGGCCCCTACGCTCAGGGGCCCCCAAGCATACCTCAAGGGGCCTCAAAGCGCATCTCTGGGGGCCCTCAAGCGCAGTTCAGAGGGCCCACGAGCCCTCTCGGCAAACTGGCGACCTTTTTTTTTAGCTCAACCGTTGTCTAAAGGGGCCCCTGAAACACAGGAAGACCCCCACTAAGGGCCCTCCCTGCTCAGGGGGCCCCCATCCTCAGCTCAGGGGGCCTATACCAGCACACGAAGCAAAAAAAAATGTCGCCCGTCTGGCCTGAGGGCCCAAAATAAATTTTTTGCACCGGGGCCCTTGTTAACCAAGCTACGCCACTGATTGTGGAAATGTTATCGTATGATGTCGAATCTGTAGTGATAAAAGTTTACAATGTATTTCCAAGTAGTGCAAAAAGAATTGCGTATTTGAATGATATTTTTGAATTTTTAGATACTGAATACAGCACCCTCTTTCGGCATGTTCCAACAAGGTTTTGCACTTCATTGCCGGCAATTGATAGACATCTACATACCTGGACTGAAAAAGTATTTTTTGGAGCAGGGAAAATCTGAAGTTAATCCTGTAATATGGACATTTTTACGTGGAGAAGAATCTGAAAATACAACTTTCACTCTTCCAGACGTACTTGTATTATGTGCACAATGTTACTGAATAAAAACATTCAACTGATTGACATGAATGTAACAAAAGTTTATAACATATTTTGGAAACTAAAAGCGGAGTTAACCGAAAGGGTTCAAAAGAAGGTTTCTTGATTTCATCTCTCTCAAAACATTGGCAAACTCTTGCCCGATGATCGAAGAAAAGAAAAAAAAAAAATCGTAAAGGAAGCTTGTGATGTGTATATAACAGGTTTTTAGCATATCTTAATAAATTGTTCGACATTTCGGAAAATTCATTTTATAAAATATGTTCATCGTTGTCATTGGAAGAATCATTACAATTTGAAAATCAAACTAGGATGGCAAACATAATGAACTTGGAATTTGATGGCGACGAGCTATTTTCCGAAATTTCCGTTTTAAACCATGTACTTCCATCTTTGAAAAACAGAAGCAGCTAAAAAAAAAAGTTGTAACAACAGCTCTTCAATGTGGATCATGCACTCAACATTTTGACAAGTTTTTTCTCTCACGTTGAAACACCCAATTCATTAAAAATAGTCCAACACGTATATGCTGTTCCAGTTTCAAACGCGTTTGTGGAACGTGTTTTCGTTGTTATGAAGACTATATGGTCTGATGAAAGGAACCGATTAAAAGTGGAAATGATCAAGTCTGAACTTTTTATACATTTCAATTACAGAACGTCTTGCACTGAATTTTGTGATTTCATGAAGACTGATTCAGGAAAAAAAAATAATTGAAAACTGTAAAGTCTGAAAATAAGTATTCCTTCAAAAAATCTTTGAAAGAATAATAGTTATATTATGCATTATTAATTATATTAAATTTTTGCGATTGTTATTCCAAACAATAATTTTTCTTATTTTTTAGTTCGCAATTCCTGTAACAACAATTGTAAATATAAAAACGAATTGCTCTGTAAATTTTACTTTTTCCAACGTCATACATATATAAATATCCCCCCCCCACCCGTCGGCATTTGTCCGGTAGTGGAGATCTGAAATGTTGGCACAAACTTTAGTGTTAATTAAATATTGAAACAAACCGTATACATCAAATTTCAGTTAGGTGCTTTAGATTATAATAGCTGCGAAATTAGATTTTCCTATTATCTCGTTAATTTCAGTCCATCTTATGCAGAGCATTAGCGTGGTGATGTTTTTGTAATCTGACAGATTCGTAGTATTTTTTTTTTTTTTATAAGATATGCCTAATAGTAGCGGTATGTAGAAGTAAAGGTATGATAGTTTGCACAGTTACAAAGCAACCTCATGGGCAATCATTAAATTTTGAGCTTAGAAATTTTTTTTCTTAAATTCGTCATTTAGGTAACGTTCTTGATTTGCATATTTGTTCTATTTCTCTGCTAGTAACTGACAAATTAATACAGAGTTTTTACTGAAGTAAGCCAGGCATATTTGGTTAAACATATTTGTTCGACGTCAATCTTATTGCGATTCAGTACGATTTCCTTGGCTAAACACCAAGCCTGTCAAAATGTAAAACTCTGGCCCCGCAGTTTCGAATCAATATTTGATTTCTGTTTCTGATGGTTTCCAGAGGCATGCCGACTTGATTCATCTAAACAGTCCACGGTGCGTTTTCTTTCCGAACTACTCTTCTTCACGACATTAATTGTCCCTGCTACACAACAGCCGTAAACATTCTTTTTTATATAAATAAAATAATAACTCTACGGTATATCTAAGTTTGCTGCAGATGCTATGGCGTTATGTAGATTTCTCATGAGTATCAGCAATGTTTGCCTGCATGACGCGGTATTGAAAACACGGATTTATTCTGTCGCAGTCAACCACATACGACGCTTAAACTGAACAAAATTACCTACAGTGAGGTGTTCATGTGCTTGTGTTTATAAAAAGCAGTTGAGTGTTGTTGTTGCACTGAATATACTTGTGGGAAAGCAGATCTAACTGTTACTGTGCTTAAGAAGTGATACTGCGGAATGATGTTTACCTTTAGTGCTAATTCACAACAAAATTTGGTTCTGTTAACTGTTTCCTACCCCATACACAGCGGTACGAAGTTATAGTGGGCACGATCGATGCATGGAACGCAAAGCGCATGCGCAAGTCGGCAGCTGCTTCTCATTACGAATCAATATAAAGAGCTTGATTCTTGTCGCTAACATGCAAGGGCGTAGCCAGGTACGGGCAGGGGGGGGCAGCTGCCCCCCCCTAGCTGGACGCGGGTTTGCGCTCGATCAGAGTTCTGCTGAACCGAAGAGTAAACAATGTTAAGTAACTTTCAAAAATTAATTCGTTCGATTTAAACCTGATTTCTACTGCTATTTGCGGGAAAACAGACGTTAGTGAGGGCGAGGCAGAACAACGGGCCACGTACGGCGCTGCTGACGACTCTTAGATCGGTTGCACACTGGGCGGTTTCGGCCGCGGCGGAAGGTTTTCCGTCGCCGTCGTTACAGTAGTGGCGCGAGGGATCAAATGGGAGCTTACACACTGGGCTTACACCCACGGCAGAGCTGCCGTCGACGACAGGTATGCAGCCGTGCGCTGCCACTGCCACTACATTCGACGGTAATTTCACCGCACCAATCCAGACAATGGCCCATGTGGTCAAATAGGCGCTTGCACACACGGCGATTTTTTAACCGCTTGTGCGCTTTCAGTCTGTTAAAGTTAACATTTTTTGAATTTAAAAATCGTAATGTAAGTTAAGTGATGATGGATACTGATCTTCTCATTTCGTTAGCAGTTTTAAAAGATAAAACTATAGATTCTTTTAAAGATCGGAACGCTACCAGGAACGCTTGGAAAGAAGTGTGCCTTGAAATTAGGAATGATTTTGACGAAATGAAAAATGAGGAAAAATGCCTTTGGATAGTAAACTTTTGATCACGTATTTACATACATTTTTAGAGCTTCAACTTGAAGTTGAAAAATGTTGAATCACATTTTATAGAAAGATTTTGATGTTTAATACTATATAACTGTGTCCTTATATCTTAGACATTTGCCAAGGAAAACTTTCAACATTCGAAATTCTGTAGATCGACATTTTTTCCTCTTTTTTTCTTCTTCTTCTTCTAACACAGCAGTGACGAATACAGTGAGACAAGGTGTTCAGTAACTTCGGCATCATCTTCGCCATTTACTTTCGATTTTTCTTTGTAAAGTAATAGTTATTAAAACACTTAACAGATTACAATCTAATCACAAAAGTTTAACTAGTCGATTGTGCTTGTAAGTATAAAAGCAATATAAACTCAACACTGATAGTTGATTACACAGTGAAGTATATGTATTAGTTACAAATACATGTAAGTCTTAGCCATTATATGGCATAGTGTATTTTTCAAACTTTTCTTGTACATCTATACATATTCACCTCAATAAGTTTTCACCGTAATTAACATAAAATAAATATAGCGGATTGGAATAATATGAAATTAAATGTTTATTTATAGTAGGCCCATGAGAAATCTGCTTACTTCAAGGAGATTGCCATCATTTCCACACGTTAAATACAATTCATCAACTGGGTATTCCTCCATTGAATGCCGTACTTAAGTTTCGCAAGCAACTGTTGAACTAAATATCCCAAATAATTGAAAAACTTGGTGTCGTCGTTCCTCAAATATTCTGTTTCCTTGGCTTTTTCTTTTCCTATTCTATGGCTATGGAACCTTCAAAATAACAATTTTAAAACTTAACTACGAAGTAATAAACATCAAATTAATTAAAGTAACAAAATGAAACTCAGTTCATCAAAGAAAGGTACTGACGTCCGACACGTCATCTTTTGCCAGCTCTTCATTGCAGCGAAAATTTTACCGCTGTAATAGCAGCAACAGTTCTACTACCGCCGAATATGTAAACACCTCAAATTCTGTAGGTGGCGACGGTTAAGTTTCTACTGCGGTGAAAACCGCACAGTGTGAACCGGCCTTAAGGGGTTGTGCATAAACTACGTGGCTCGGTCTAGAGGGGGAGGGGTTGGCTGGAAAGCTACGCTGGGCTACTTAAAAGAGGGGGATTTCCGAGCCAGGCCACGTAGCTTTCATTCATATTAAGATAGAGAACATACAGAAGCATGTGAATAATTATTTCCGTCATTTTATTATCCCCGCTTGTAATTTATGATAGCCTGACAAGAGAAAACAGTACAAAATGACTTCATGAATCATTATGAGAAAAAGCTACTTGGAGGGAGGGGGAGAGACAAAAGCAACGTTGGGCTACGTGGGGGGGAGGGGGGTTCACAGGAGGCCAAAATGGAGCTACGTGGTTTATGGACGGTCCCGAAGCTGCGTATTGAGTATGAGCGGCTGCTGCGCGAGCCATGTTCGAGCGCGCCAAACCGATTATCCAGGCACTGTCTTTTTGTGAAGCCACAGTGGACATTTCACGTGCGCGAATAAACCTAAACGAAAAATGATTTGGTGGATATGGAAATTGTATTTTAATTGAATACAGTTTGGCGAGAAACTCATGGAAGACATTAGATATGAAGCCATCGAGGATATAATTAACAAATTTTACGAGATTGACATTCATAGAGTTTCTAAAATAATTAATTGAGCCAGTGCACTCAATTTCGGGAGGCATTTCAGTTACTGATAAACGCTGTGACTTCAAGATTTCTAGTAATTGGAGACTCGTGTACTAACCTGCATTACCTTTTTCGAGAGTCAAAACAATCATTTATTTGAACAGTTTCAGATGTTTCTGGCGCACTATGCGAAGCTCTGAAAGAATGGTCAAAGATAAGGTAATAGCAACCGTTTAATACTAATTTTTTTATTGCTATTCAATTTTCTGTTGCCATTCTTAACGAGAACTTACTCCTTACTTAGGTAAAAGGTATTATGTTGATTCTGTCATTTGGCGATTATATAGATTCGTTGATTGGAGTTTCAAGTGACGGTTGTGGTAGTGATGGAGGTGATATCATCTGAGTCTGATTAGGCTGCACATTTGCTATTACACAAAAATATTTGTCACCGTACAATTGTATTAAAAGGCGGCCGTTTTTGTTATCCATGGCAACAAACTGTCGCTGTGCCGCGCGAGCCAACTCGAACAAAGACATCCCGTCTTAACTGCGATTAAATACCTATAGATTTCAGGCTGACTCGACCCGCACACAATGCATCCGATCGTTTATACTGTGATATAACCAGAGGGCACGCTGGGTACCTTCCTGAAAATAAATTTTCTGTAGATGCTAAAGCCACTAATTTGAAATTAAAATTTAATCATTGTTGCTTACAGACAGACTTGCCTCTGCTAGTATAGTCTAATTAATTTGTTACTCGAACTTTTGTCACTTTAAAAATAACCATTAATATTGCAAAAACATGCTTCATCACATTATCATCAATCAGCAGCTAACGATGTTAAGAACTTCTTGGAGAAAATACCGGTCGCTTTAATGATGAATACTGCTCACCAGAAGGAAGTAGAAGACAATCGATAAATCGTGTCATCTATAATATCTTCGATTATTTTCTGTGTTACACCGTACAAATAACTTGCCCTGAAGATGTAAAGAGCAACATCAGGATGTTCTTGAATACCTGCTGAAACTAAGAATTGATTCAAGTGTTCTGGTTTTGAAACAGCATATTGAAAAATTTAAGAAAAATGTCATGTACATCTCCCCACAGATTCAAAACGAAATCATTGCCCTGTGCGGTTTGGTCGTTAAAAATGAAATTGTGCAGGCCGCAAAGAAGGCTTATACTTATATTGTGTTGGCAGATGAGTCGTGTGATATAACTCGGAAAGAACAGATTTCCATAAAAATAGTTTTACTGACGAACATAAAATACAATCCACCAAAAATCTCTCAGATTCGTAGAACCGATGGATTTAAATGACAAATTATAGCATTAGATATCGACAGGTTTTTAGAAAACGAAGGACATGGGCCTAATAGTTGTGTTAGCCAAGGATGTGCATTGTGTTCTACATTGGCGGGTAATATTGATGGGGTTCAAAGTTTTTTAAAGAGAAATATAAAAAAAGAAGCCTTGTATTCTCATTGTGAAAGCCACAGACAACATGGTTGTAAATAATTTAAATCAAATTACAGAAATATGGAACACAATTTGAACCACAGAGTGCATCATAAACTTTTTACAGAGAAAGTACGTGCCAAATATTTCAGCTTCATACGGTCTCAAAAATATACATGTTTTGCTATTTTTAACAAGAATTTTGAACACATTGTCAAAGGACTTTCGAATGTTTCTAGGGAAGAAAATGATGCAGCGAGGAAAGGAGCTTACCAGCTATAGTGCCCTGATACTAAGTCAGAATTCATTTTATGCGTTGGATTGAATACTCAGGATTACTGGAACCTGTTACCACTGCGTAAAAATCAAAGACGATCGACATGGGAGTAATGTCTGTCATAAAAGATAATTGCAGCGACGCGGACACGGAGAGATAAAATATTTTAAACACATCTATCAGTACTGCAGCTGCCATTGAAACCGATTTGAAAGTCCGGCGCATTGTATCTGTCCAACAACGTCGTCCCAATCACCCTGCTCAATCTCTATACGATTTTTGAAAGGAATCTATTTTCATACCTTATTTAAATTCCTTGATAGCTTCTCTGGAGTAGTGTTTTAAAGTTAACTCTAGTTATTTAGTAAATAATCAATTATAGTAAGTATTTAGTTTTAGACCAATTTACATGTATCACAGAAAATCACGTCAGTTTGAAAAATAATCTGTTTATCTAATAAGCGCTGAAATTATCACTTTATTTGCAAAGAATTTCATATATAGCCAGCAGCCGAGAAAGCCCTTTCCGCCTCCTCATTCGTTGGTTTGATTGAAATGGTCATAAATAAAAATAAAAATTAAAAACTTAGCAACTTTCTGCACTTTTTTGAGATCATCATATCTGGGAACACCTATGTGGAATATCCAGTGCTACGATCACGCTTTTTGCTTCAATTGTGGCGTCCAGGTCTTTGTGGTCTACGTCCTAGTGAAAGTTTTTTCTATACTCTCAATTTCTTTCAGTGGTTTTTTTTTGGGTGGAAGTATAAAATATGACAACTGCCATTGTCTGCTGTGTGAAAAGTACAATTGCAGGTACGAAGGCAGAACATTTTCCATGACGCTTGTTCCATTAGATCTTTTGCCGATAACAGCAGTTTCAACACAACACCAAAGCCTGTCAATCGTTCCTTGACCAAACTGATGCAAGGCTCCGTGGTGCACGAACCCTGTATTCTAAGCAAGCTGATATTAAAATGTGTTTCTTTGCGGTGAACATAACCCCGGGTCCACACGCTTGGCACTTGCCGAAACTCCAAACCTTACAAACGCTTGGTTAATTGTGGGGAGCCGAACATTGACAGCCACACGCTTGCGAATGCGCTGGTATGTTTTGGAGAAGAAAGCGTGAGGGACGTCGATGTTGTGTTGGATATAAATTTTTGCTTAACCTATATTTATCATAAAAATTTAAACGAAAATGAAAATATAACGAGAAAGACGGCGAAGAAGATGGTGGATGTTAAAAATCCATAGAAACCGTTCCAGGTATAATTAACTATGTTTAGTATGTAGTTTCATGTATGTATTTCATTTAATATAATTAGGGGCCTATATGAAATTATTGTTTTATAATTGAAATGTATAATAATTATTGTATTTACAGTATTATAATGTCTATATCAATTATTTTTTGACTGCAGAAAATTTATGGAAAATAACTTTAATGAGCTACTTTATGACTTTTTATTTTGCTTATGGCTTTACGCCTTGTCAGCAACGAGGTCATTAGAGGCGGGAAAGGACATGGGGCAAGGAATGGGAAAGAATTCGGATTTGGCCTTTTTCTGAAGGAAGCATCCCGGCATTCGTCTAGAGTGATTTGGAGAAACAATGGAAACTGCAAATCTCAATGCCCGGATGAGGATTCGATCCGGCGTCCTGCCGAATGCGAGGCCAGAGCGTTAATTGCTCACCCATTACGCTCGGTGTCCACGCTTCTTTATGAGCCATCTTGATAACTTCTGCCGGAAGAGATATGCTGATTTTGAATATTAGCATTCAAGGAATGTGAAATATCGTTGTTGAACCAATTACTCATTTTTCCTGCGGCACTTCTATCACAACAAACAGGAACGCATGTCTGTCCGCCGTCAGTGCACAAAGTGTATCAAGTCCGCAGAAACGAGTAGGCGCTTTACAAGCACTTGCCGCAAACTTTCTTAGATTTGTGCCAAAAAACAGACACTCGATTGGATCAGCCACAAGTGCCAGCCTACACAAGTCAAGTTCTAACATGACTAATACAAGATCTTCATTCCTGCCAAACAGCATGTGTGAAAACTGATAACGCATTTCTCCCGACAGCAATACGCAGAGTACCTCGCCATGATTTTTCTTATCGCAGGAATATAGTCAACATGCTAGATGGTCGATAATTCTGGAGACAAAGCTGTAAATTTCTCCAAACGCTCTAGTTGCTAGCTACTCTTGATTGACAGCAAGTCGGTAACAAACACAATTGTTATGTGATTTTAGTGTTGAGAAACTGTCGTTCCCTGTTCCCTTTTGGACCTTAAGAGAGCATATCTTTTTTTTTTTTTTTTTTTTTTAAAAAAAGAATTATTTAATTGCGATGGAGCGTACGCCCCTGTAGCAATTTCACTATACTCTTTTCCCATGTTTTGTACCCGCCTACTTTTTCCCTATACAAATATTAATTTTTAATTCTTTCAATGTTTTGGTAAATTATTAATCATTTCCCTTTGTAATTTATTGCAATCCCTGACCCCCTTACCTACGAAAGAAAATTTACCCACAATCTTATGTCTGAAATCGAGTGCCGGCTTGTGGTAATGGTCATCTTTTCACTTCAATCCACCTCTATTAAATCTTTCACCAATATCTTTCCACCTCCTTGTACACACTTTGACAAGCCAGTATTGCGTTACTGCTTCTTAGGATGACATTGATGTTAGATTGAGCAAAGTAAGAGTAATAGAATTTTTCAGCGGCGGCCAAATTTATTGTCAAAGTGTGTACACTCGCACAGCTCACTTCATGCTCATCCTGTCTACCACTGAAACCCATTTCAGCTCCTTTATCATATTAGTTACCGATTGTATTATGCAGTAATTTTCAGAGACAAATCTGGCAGCCCTTCTTTGCACCCCCTGCAAGTCCTGTACTTAATACCAAAACTGTGGGTCCCTTACTAAACCACCATATTCAAGCAGTTGTCCAACTAAAGTTTTGTAACACAGTTCCCTCACTTCTCTGGTACATCCCCTCATCACTCTCTCAAGTAAATGAAGGATTTTGAAACCTTTTCCTACCACCTGTCCAGTGCATCTTGTCCGTTCGAATTTACTATCGAATGCTATGCCAAGGTATTTACATTTCGTGTCTTTAACAAGCAATTCCTTCCCCAGCTTATAATCAACCTTTAGTGGTTTTTTTTTATCTGTGTACCTAATAAACAGACTCTTCCTAGAATTTATCTTCATCCCACATTGACCTAACCAACTTATCCAGATCACTCTGCAGCTATTCATAGTCTTCTACAATTTTGATCCTATTATTATATCATTATGTCATTTGCAAATGATACAGCTTCTGATAGTAAACCATCAACAATCATTCATTAGAATAATGAATAGCAATTGTACCAATACACTACCCTGTGGCACTCCCATTTTCATTTCCACTTCATTTGATACTGCATTTCTTACTACAGTATTACTTTTTGCTTTATATCTTTTAAGAATTCTTCTACCCAGCAAATCACCTTTTCATCTACTCCATTGGTTTTACCTTATGTGCAACCATTTTATGGCTCACTTTGTTAAACGCCTCAGAAAGATCTATTGTTATGATATCAATTGATTTAAAAACCAGTTTCTTTCCTCACAGCCATTTCTGATGTGACTGCGTATCAATCTCTCCACTAATCAATCCACCACTGATGTCAAACTGATCAGGCTGTAATTTTCAACCCTACTTGTCACCCCCCCCCCCCCTTTATGGACAGGAACTACTACTGCACTTTACCAGTCCCCTGGTAAGCAGAACGTATCCAGACTCAATTTTTTCTTATTGATCTGCTTAACGTCTCTCTAACAGCGAGGTCTTTAGAGACAGGAAAGGATGGGGGGCAAGGAATGGGAAGGAATTCAGCCATGGCCTTTTGAAGGAAGCATCCCAGCATTTGCCTGGAGAGATTTGGGAAACCATGGAAAACCCAAATCTGGATGCCCAGAACGCGATTCGAACCGCCGTCCTCCCGAATGCGAGGCCAGAACGCTAGCCGTTACACCACCATGCTCGGTCCAGACTCAATCTAAACAACATTCCAAGTATATTTTTCTTCTTTTCTTTCACAGTTTGTTTACGGATTGGCTCCAAGAGCCAGTATTCCAATTTTTTCGAACGTACAAACGTTTTAGACCACTGGTTACTTATGTCAGAGAATTCTCCCATCAGTTGCTTGTACTGATTTCTGGAATTCGAACCTGCGTCGTTATCAAATCCAATGAAGTGTTTCATGACAGGGTGTGTTTACTTACAGCATTTGTTTTCACTTAGCGTGCACAAACAACGTGACTTGGTCAAGGGGGGGGGGGGTTGCCTAGAAGGCTACTCTGGGTTACGTGGGGGGATGGGGGGGTTTCCGAGCCAGGCCGTGTAGCTTTCGTTTCATAACATTTTTCACGAACACACAACAGCATGTGAATATTTATTTCCCTCAGTTAATTACCTCCATATGTAATTTACAATAGCCCGACAGGAGAAAACTGTACAAAATGTCTTCACGTGATACGTGGGGGGGGGGGGGCGGGGTAGAGTTAAAAGCCACAATGGGCTACGTTGGAGAAAGGGGGGGGGGGTTCACAGGAGGCCAAAATGGAGCTACATGGTTTATGGATGCTCCCTTAGACTCAAGATTAACACACCATACATATAATAACACACGGAAATGTTATGGCTCAAACCCATAAAAACAAATATTTATTACTATGATACATTTCTTCACATACTGAAGTTATTAAAGGCTCCTAACAGTTACAGGCTGGCCAAATAAATATGGAACTGTATAACTGAATTCAGAAACTACGGAATTCAATCCACAGACTTCCATGTTGAATGCTCAATAGCTACTAACTTCCCAGGTTTATCGACATAATGTAAGAAGTTTCTTGATAAAATCAGTTGTGACAATATACATCTAATTTTTGAAGAATGGTACACCATCTCAGTGATTACTTCTTATTTATTTTCACCGATAAGACAAATTGCTTCTTTAGTCCTCATAAGTTTCAAAGGCTCTACATAAAAATTCTTTAAATAGAACAACCTTTTTATTTTGTCTTACATTGGTTTAATATCAGAATCGGGCTAGAGAGACGAAAAGAGAGACCATAAATAGAAAATTAAGCATGCGAATTTGCTGCAATTTGGAAATAGTTACCAAAGAGAACAATACCTAAGCAGAATTGGTATACAAAGAAATTTTGATGATTCAATTAATGGAAGAAATGCTCGAAAATCAATCTTTGTATGTATACAGAGTTCTGAGTTTTTTTTAAAATGTCCCATATTGCGAGTGCAGGTGTTCTGTTTCTATGTTTTATGACTGGGTGGGATGTGAGGCATGAGTGGAGCAGGGGATAGAAATAAACAAGTTCTGTAGAGACTTCTATTGATTAAATATGACTAGTAGTTGATGAAGCAAACGGTGCTAGCAGAATTGTAGTAGGGAACAAATGCATATCAAAATGGGCCATGGATCAACTATCCCGGCATTTGTCTGTAGAGATTTAGGAAAACATGGAATGCAGAAATCTGGATGGCAGGACCGAATGTCGAAACTGTGTCCTCCAAAATAAGAGGCCTGAACATTCTGACCAGAGAAGTGCGGTAACGTAAATAAAAATGCTATTACCTTCACCCTATTCCATCTGTAAAGTATTAAGTCATAGTAATGGTTAGTGAACAATATAATTTGTATGCAAAATAAGTTTCATTTAGAAGAAAAAATTATATACCATGTTGACCTAGCAAATTTAAATACAGGCCAGTCATCAAATATAGAGTTCTGTGCTAGATCTTTTAATATAAATGTGGCAGGATTTACATTATGTATTAATTGCCCTAAATACGAGGGCGGTCCGATAAGTACTAGCCTACAAAAGAAAATTTTGGATAAGTGGCGATTTATTTCTCAACAAAGTCTCCTTTTAGCTCGATACACTTGACATGCTACAACTTCTTTAACCTGTCTGAAAAAAAAAAAAACGTTTTCTGGAGATCTGCAAAGTAGGCCTCCGTGGCAGCGATAGCCTCCTCATTCGACTCAAATTTCTGCATGGAGAGTGTCTTCTTCAAGTTTGGAAACAAAAAAGTCACACGGGGCCAAATCTGGAGAATATGGTGGATGGGGCAGCAGTTCGTAGCCCAATTCGACCAATTTGGCCTTGGCGACAGGGGAGGTGTGAGCCAGTGTGTTGTCATGGTGGAAGAGCACTTTTTTCTTCGCCAAATGGGGCCGTTTTATCTGCAATTCGGCGTCTAATCGGCCCAATATTTCGGCATAGTAAAGCCCTGTGATCGTTTTGCCCTTCTCCAGGTAGTCGGTGTAGATCACACCTTGTGAATCCCAGAAAATGGTGGCCATCACCTTTCCGGCCGATGGGACAGTCTTCGCCTTTTTCGGAGCATGTTCGCCGGATAAAGTCCACTGTTTTGACTGTTCCTTGGTCTCTGGTGTGTACCAGTGGATCCATGTTTCATCGACAGTCATGTAATGATGCAGAAACTCCTTCAGATTGCGCTTAAACAACAACCAACACTGCTGTGAAGTGGTCTCACAGTTGCACTTGTTGTCCGGAGTGAGCAAACGCATCACCCATCGCGCTGACAGTTTTCTTATGCCCAAAATTTCATGCAAGATATGACCCACGCGGTCTTTTGAGATGCATACTGTCCCAGCAATCTCGTGCACCTTCAATCGGTGGTCTGCCAATACGAGATTGTGGATTTTTGTCACGTTATCCTCCATGGTATCTGTTTTCGGGGCACCTGGGCGTGGCTCATCAAAAACCAACTTGCGACCACGTTGAAACTCGTCAAACCAATTTTTTACAGTCGCCATCGAAGGAGAAGAGTCACTGTACACAGCACCCAAGCACTCTTTGATTTCGTTGAGTGATTTTCCTTCAAAAACAAGAATCGAATCACCGACCGATATTGCTCTTTTTCCATTTTTCTAAAAATCCGCAGACACACCCACTTTCACACGCGATCAAAACAAAACTATGAGTCCGATTTGACTGAAATTTTAATAATAGCCATCTAAGATAATGTACTACATGATAATAAATTTATCTGGTGACAGTGGCGCCATTGGGAAGAGAGGGTAAATACTTATCGGACCTACCTCGTATATTCCAAACCGGTGTATCTTAATGCAAAGAAAATCTGAAGAAATGGGACCACATCCAAAAGGACAAGCTCTGGTAATATGGGGAAGTGCAGGATCCACACAATCTGCTGACCTGCAACAAACTAGAAGCGTCATGTACACTCGACTGCCTGTTCACAGTGAATAACAAGGCCATGGAGGATGCTGTTTACTAGACCTCTTCTCAAATATAAATGGCTGCCAATCCTGGCTATATGACAGAACTGTTCAATTGTTCGTATAATAGTGTGTTATAATATTGTTTTATTGTCTGTTAAGTTCATTTCCTTAAATCGCATGGAAGTGGTGCCTTGGTCAAGAATGAATGAATAAATAAATAAATATATTAAACAATATGACTTGTGGAACTTGAGATGAACCTCAATTCATTAACTACAAATGTTAAACTAAACATGATTACTTCGTTCTTTAGACTGGTTATCCACAACAGGAAAAGAATTTTTCCACTGATCTTCGAACATGCATACGATAATACAAAGATAGAAGTTAAAAGGGGAAACTATGGACGATTCACACAAATCTCAAACTACATTGATTAAACAAGCACAGATCTTTATTGTTCACAGGAGTTTAGCAAAATATGATTATTATTAATTTTTTTTATCAGAAGACATTGATTGACCTGGAATTGTGTAACTTCAAACAAATGAATGAATGCAGTTATAGTATAAAGTTGATTATCTATTCATTATAAATAAAGACTTATCTCTTTGCTGCAAATTATTTATATTTAAAATTAGGTGAATACTAGAAATACTATATAACTCATATTTGTACATAAATTTGTATTTCAGACCTTTACATCCCAATCACAAAATTGCCAAATATTAACAACACACTTTAATTGCAGAAATATTAGATATTTTATTTTTTTTAAAAAAAAGGACTTTTGAAGTACACATTATTAAAACAGGCCTCGAAGAAACCCATCTAAGGCACATATAAGGGCAAATTTTTTAACAACAGAAATGAATAAGCACAGTACTAGATTTCTGCCTCAAAATATTTTTACAGAAATGTTTTTGTATCCAGTATTTGTTCTGTGATAAGAGGTTAGCAACCAGGAAACTAAGTACTAGTAGTTGCAACAACAAACACTACCACCTAAATAAAATCTTGTGCTCAGATACAATTTCATGGTACTGATTTCCAGTGCAATAACACACATTAGTGTCCATGGATACAGAAATATTAAGTTAAAAAACAATAAAAAAAATGGAATTGATGGGAAACAAATGTGCTCAACAGTAACTTTATTTAAAGCTTAGAAGAAAAACAAAAACTTGTAGTTAACAGCAAGACCTCTGACACCTCAATTCTTGGGTTTTTGAGTGTGTTGTGTGATTATATTGCTGTCTACTAAAGCATGTAAATTGTAATTTTGTTCAGAAAAAATGACAACAAATCATCTTTCCCCCCCCAAAAAAAACCCTTGGCTGAAATAACTCCCTCTGTGCATTTATTTTTTGTACGTGAAAATATACACACATGTATATATATATATATATATAATACACAATGAAAAGGGTTACACAATAAACACATTTCCATATTTATCCCCATAGAAGTACACTTTTTGAACGACTTAGGAAGTTTGGAGAAGTTCATGGGTATACGTCATTAGCATTTAGCCATATTCATGATGCAGAATACCCACCTTATTAGTCTCACTATCACTCAACCCCTTTTCCAATAGTGAACTACATGCCTGATTTGTTTTTTCTCAATAAGAAACTAAATTTCTGATATCATGAGAAACTAGTGAGGGAAGTTATATATGTATCCAAATGGTTTACTTTGGTACGTATGGTCCGAGGAAAACCATAGAAGGTTAACAGTGAGACAATAAACCCATCAGAATACAAAATCTGGCATGCTCTGGAAAATTTTCACCATGATCGCAACCTTAGCACTTATGAGATACCAAATGCTGCAAACATATACCAACATAATTTCTCCATCCTCTACAGCTATTCTCGCAACGTGTTTTTCTGAGAAATGATCTCTTAGTCAATAGAGACTGCTACATTTTTAAAAGTCGTAAGACCACGACATTGAAACATATATAAGGAATAAACTTTTGTATAATGCTGGCTAAATAATATTTTCAAACAGCTATAACAATTATGTTACATATATCACCACTTAATCTTGTTGCACCATTAACATATATATATGAAATAACTACTTGCAATGCCATTAGACTTAAAGCAAATCTATACTAAAAAATTTATGTCGCCAACATGCGAACCTATCGTGTCATCACTAAATTACTGAAAAAATTACACATCTTTTTGTAGCTGTTTCACAAACAGACAAAATTTTATGCGAATTTATCGAGATGATAAAAAAATAACGTACAAGAATAACAGCTTTCCAGTACAATGGCTGATGCTAAATGCAGCTATATAAGGAATAAACATTTAAAGTATTGTGAAACTTTGTCCACTTCATAATGATTAATAGAATTGTTACTTTAATATAAGATTCTAAATACAGTTAATTTATATTTTTTGTCAGTTTCCAAAGAGTATCACATTGCAGATCTTGATAACACAGAGATTTTAAATTTTGAAAACTCCAGTTTATTTTAGGGCACTTCATAACATATGAAAAAAATATAATACAGTTCAAAAATTTTTCAAAATATGAAAAATTATTTTGTAAAACAAACATTAATTATGGCACTCATTTAGAAAATTTTCCTTCAAGGGAAAAGTGATGTTCTGTTAAAAACATCCAAAATACACATATTTAAATTGGGATAGCTATGTATTTTAGTCATAAAGACAACTAGCTACAAACTGGATGACCATGGTCCATATCGCAATGAAGCTCCATGAAGTTTAACATCCAGAATGCCTCTTCCACCCTCCCAGTCTCGTTAGACAGTTTAAAATGAGAATCAAGCATATTATGGCCCCATGGAAGGTGAATTGGACAGCATGATGTAAATGATACAATCTCCATTGTAACATCTTGAACATTCAGAAATCTCTCTGCCCCCATGATCTCTGCATTTTACAAGCTACATTTTTAAATTTAAGAAAACAACTCATTTTTATTATTTACATTACATCTTTCATTACTTCATTACAACAACACAAAATCACGCAAAACATAAAAGGGTTCATAGTGAAAACCAGTGCTGCCATTTCTACGGATTTATCCGTAGATCTACGGATTTTTATAAAAAGCTAGGATTTTCGGATTTTGTTACAATATCTACAGAATTTTGCTATTTTTTACTATCTGTTGTTTTTTCCTTATAATGGAGTTTTGTTAAACTTTGAGCGTATAGTGTTAATGCATTACAGAATTATCAATAATTGTTAATCGTTTCCTTGCAACTGCTCGTGTGAACCAACGATTGAAATAAAGCTTGTATTTTGTTTGATTATAGATTTTATAGATCTTAAAAGGACATAATACAGAACTATCGGTGCACTCTATACGCACGGTGACACGCTCGTTGGCACTGCTTGCAAAACAGTGCCTTCCAAGAAGGATTAACCAATATCCGAGAATCAAAGTGTTCGCAGTATTTAAAATTTCCTATTATCGAAGATATGCTAAATTTAATGTCAATAAAGAAAACAGATAATGTATAATCCCCCCTCCCCCCCCCCCCCCAATAAAAAGAGTAGGCACAGCAGCAACAGCAGCAGCGATGAAAGTGACGATGTATAAAACATATTCAGAGATATTTATTGCTTTCAATGTAGAATATTATTTTGTATTGCAAATTTTAAAGACCTTTAAATAGAAAGTATTCTTAATTTTGATTCTCACTTCAATAATTATTGTTTTAGTCTTTTAGTTAGAGAGTCTCTGGATTTTTGTACCCAATCTGCAGAAATTTTAGCGGCCATCTACGGATGTTCAAAGCCAAGAGGCTGGCAGCACTGGTGAAAACAGCTCTTAAAGGTAAATTACTTCTATACATCACAAAAGTTTCAAGGAATTCAGCAAATCCAAATATTATTTCCAGGCAACATCCCCCATTTCTTTCAAGCTAACAGTAGAAAAGGTTCAGATTTCTAACTTACAGTATTTCAAAATTTTCTGAAGCATATTCATATAGAACAAAAATAAATATTAACAACATTAATAATAAAACTAGTATTCATATTCCTTAAAGCAAGACTCCTACCATTATACAAACAAACACTTCTCTATTTTTAACATTACCAATTACTCCTCATTTTCATTCTAAAAATGAAGCTTATCACATGATGGAGAAGTAACCCCACAAAAAGCTTCCAATGATTATTCTATAAACCAAAATGCATTTTATCCAAATGAGCCAAAAAGCTATTAACCTAACAGATGCCGATATGAGATCAAAATGTATGTATAATTGATTTCCTTTGGCTTCTGGCATTTGCTTTGTCAACTTGAGAAGATATTATTGAGACTGATTAAAAGATAACAGAAATATTAGTTTTATGGTAAACAGACTACTAATGAATAGAGACAAATGACCCAAGAAATCGATATTAAAATAAGATCTTCCAAGAAGACTCAAAAATCAATTTTACTTTTAGCATTCTCAAAACACAAATCAGTCGGTAAATCCATTGATATGTCCACAAATTTACCCAAATATACCGATGAAAAAACAAAATTAAAATTTTCATGTACTGGCAGAATAAATAGTGCTAGTAAAACACTTTATTAAATCCTGTTAACACTCAGCAAGGAAGTAACTGTGTTTATCCTACTTTTTAAGGATGCACTTTTTGAGAAAATGTGACACTTTTGTATATCAATCGGCTCACACAGAACATGATATTGATCTCAATACTAAGACGGAATGTGTAACTACCTGCGTCTGAACTCTGTAAACTTTATTCCATGTATTTTACATTAATCTGATTTCGAAAAAGAGAAGTTTCCGAGGTGAAAATTAGGGACCATCCTCCATTGATCTAGAAGATTACAGAAAATCACTCAGTTTTATCTGAGTAACCGGCATGCATTTGGCACAGCTGAACTCTCACTAGTAGTGCCTCTATAAGTGCAGTACACTGCAGTTTAAAATGCTCAGCCGAACTACTGGTCAACAGAAAATGTGTAACAAAAAACTATTCATAATAGTGGTTAAAATACATTTGATTCAGATTATCACAGCTTCATTTCATTAACAAGTGATATAAATAAAATGTCTTTACATTTTTTAGGATAGCAATATACAACATACATAACAAATACAGAAAACAATAAAATTAGCAGTGGATGGGGGAAAAAACAGTTCAAATAGACTTCATTTCAATTTGCAAATACAGAGAAAAATTAACAGCTATACAGAGAAATTGCTGGACAGTAAAACAACTGATTTCACTGCAGAGTATTTCCTTCCTGAGATTGTAAGTCTGATTTTGACCAAGTCTGGCAAGTTTCCATGGGGTGAAACCCCCCATTACTGAGATAAGTTTAAGCTGGTCAACACTTGACCATGAAATTACACTATATTTGTAAACTTTCAAAGTTTGATTTGCCAAGAAAAATTGAAATCTTCGAGCAGTAAGATGGTGCTAAAAATGCTTAACAGCTGGCTTTAGTATTTACAATGGAAAGAAAATGGATGAAGAGGGATGAAGAGGGAAGGGGCAAGGATCTCTGAAATTGAAGTTCATAACTTTATTGGAACCAGTGATATTTGGGAGGTCAATCTTCTTTTAGTACATCCCAAGCAGCAGAACGAACAATGGATAGCCATTAAATAATGCATAATACTGTTCTGCTGCACATCATTAAATATTCCGATGATAAAGTAGTATATTCCTGTGCTACTGTAACACTAACCCAATCTGGAAAGAAAGAAAGATAATATAGTTATTTAATTATTGCTAAGAAAGGGCACTTTTATCTATTACTAAGAAAATTTACTGGCTTCTAATAAACAGCAATAAGGATATTTGTAAATGCATGCAAATAATTGCAACATACTCTCCAAGCTATTTTATACCCCCCCCCCCCCCCAGCATGTGTAGAATACTGATATGTTTTCAGACATTGGCAGCACTGTATAACCAAGTGGTAACAAAAACTTTTTGTTTGTATTCATTGCAAGGCTTTTATCACTGGTTAGCTCTGATTTGCTTTCTTCCTGTAGGCACTATTTTATACAGTGTAGGGTGGTTTTATCTAATGCCAATATTTTGTGCCAGGAACTGTGTGGCCAGGGTTACAAGAAAGTTGTGCAAAAGTGTTGGCCAGCTAAACTGTTTCAAGGGGAAGCTGGTGGCCAGGGTTGTACAACTGTTTAGATTGCTATGGTAACCTGTCTGCCCCTGAATTAGCAGCATTGGCAAACAGCAGGATACCGGCCATGACACCATTTTAAGATGTGGATATCAAGGTAAATTATTTTACAGCACTTACGTGGCAAGAATCTCACAGGACTGGCAAAAGTTGCTCCATGTTCCCAGTATTTGGCATGCGTGGAATCGGTAGAGGGGATGTCAGCCAACCAGGGCCATTTTATTGCAATATTCTGTCTTATAAATGTTTCAGGGTTGAAATTGATGACAACTGAAGATGACTTTGCTGATCGAAAGGACTTGCTGACAGGTAACTATGTTTCAGATGAGTTTTCCTAGGGCTTGGAGATGGGATAGCGAAACATTCCCTTTGCACATTGCCATGAAGATCAAAATGCCTGTTGCGGGGTGCGGCTAACAGACAGATACTTCAGTGTGTTGAAAATACAACTCTGGTATATTGACACACACAAAGGTGGCAACATAGCATCAAACAAGAGAGACAATTGTTAATTAAAGAATTATGCCTTTGTGCATTGTAATACCTGCTCTAAAATAGGTTTACTGCAAGAGTTCCATTTTGCTAGCTAATAAATTAGTCGATTATGAAATACATGGAAGGAGCATTTTGAAGCTTTGCTGAACCCAGATTGGACATGGGATGATAAAGATTTACAAGAGAATCAGGACAGAATCCATGTAGGAGAGAAAGAAAAGGATCTAACTTGGGAAGAAGTAGAAGCAGTTCTGGGAAAGGATGGAAAGGCACCAGGCATTGAGAAGTGAGAGTGGAAATGATAAGGGCAGCAGGAGTAGTTTGAAAGCAGTGGCTGTATTGTGTTATAAGAAAGACATGGAAGGGGGAACAACCCTAAAAGACTGGAAGAAAGAGATAATCATAACTATCTTTACATTTTTTTAGCAGGAAGTATTTTAAAAATAGAGGAATCACACTGATGTGTCACTATGCCAAAGTGCATGAGAACATCCTCGAGAAAAGAATATATGAAAGGGTGGAAAAAGAGCAAGAGAAGAGCATAATGGTTTCAGATCAGGGAGATTACTGGTAGACTTGATATCTGTGGTGAGACAGCTGCAGGAAAAACACTGAGTATGGAAAGGATCTACTATAGATATTCCTTGATATTGAGAATGTTTATGATTCTGTACACATGAACAAGGTATGGAAGGCCATGGAGAACAGAGGAGTCCCAAAAGAAATCATCTGAAACGTGACAGAATTCCACCAGGGAAATGTGGGCTATGTAAAAATAGGAGAAGGAACAAAGAAACAGGCTAAAGAAGGGAAGCCTCTCTCAACTACTTTTAATCGTAATCATGGATGATATAATGGAGAGTGAGGATGGCAGAGAAAAACATTAGTGCAGAAGACCTGGTGATCTGGGGAAATAGTGAAGAGGAAGTTCAGTGGCAGTTAGATGTATGGGTAGATGGCACTGAGGGCATATTATCATTCGAAATTTAATGTGAAGAAATGTGAGTACATGGTAACAACCAGAAAGAAGAAAAGGATAATGAGGGAATTATGATGGAAGCTGAGCAACTGAAGAATGTAAACAGTTTTAAGAACAGTGGAAATATTAGACAGGAAAGAGGAAGGAACACTGGTGAGATAAGCGAAAGAGGGAGGGAGGCACGGAGCATTTTTAAGAAACATTGGGAGCCTGATATGGAACAGAAATGTGCTGCAGACAAGTAAGGGAGTAATCTATTGCACATACTATGTTCCTATCCTATCATATGATGCTGAAACCTGGACAATGAAGAAGTGGGACATTAGCAGGATACAAGCAAGCAAACTGAAATTTTTAATAGGCAGAATGCATGTTACAGGAATAGACAGGATAAGGAATGAAATAATTAGACACACAGAAAAATGGAACCCTACAGGAAACAATAGAGAAGGCCACAATAAGATGGCATGGGCATGTCAAGAAAATGGAGGAGCAGAGAATCCCATGGAAAATCCATGAAATAAAGATGCATGGTAAATGGCCCAGAGGAAGGCCTAAAAGATAGATGACCGAGAGGAGTGGAGGAATAGGCCAAGGTGGTGGGAAGAAAGAAGAAAATGGAGACTAGTGCATAAAGCAGACCTAGTCAGTAGCTGGAAACTGTTGAAAACTCATACTCATTCAACCTGCATAATCCTGTAAGTCATATCATGTGCATTTGGTGCATTTATAAATTCTAATCAAGGCAAAATATCTTTTACCAGTATAGCATCCAATAACGGATGTTAAATTATCTCACAATAATACCAAGTAAAGGAAATGTATTCATTTCATGCAATATAAAACTATCAAAAACAAGGAAGGATAGGGAAGTAAACCTATCACTTACCAAAGGTAAAGGCAGTGAGGTATGATCCTCAACTTTACAATAGCTACACTTTGACAGTTGCTGTTCCTTCCACACTAAATATTTCCCTCTTTATAGCCTTGCCACCTGTGACATACAACTGTTCAGATGAAAAATTACCTTCCAGTTAATCATAAAACTGGACACAAGCTCACATCGACCGCTGCTAGGTCCCAATCTCATAAAACAAAAAATCTCATGGTAAAACCTGTCCACCTCCAAAAACTTTACTATAGCCTCATATTCTTCATCAGCCAGTTCTTTCCTGGCCTTAAGTCTGTTAACCGAATCCTTTGTTGTGGCACAACTTCCTAAATCCCTGCCTGCCCTGAAATGCTAATCCTTTTCCCCAAAATTCCACCTACAGCCCTCCCTCCTCCTTCCCACCCGCGTTTGCTTCACCAGACATCCCATTTCAAGAACTTATTGACCCAGAAATACTCGCCTTCCAATTCTCCTAAACCACCACTTAGATCTATCCAATGCAACAGACCTCACCCGGCCAACACACCCTATTCCGGTCCTGGTACAGGGGATACTTTCCCTACTACTGGAGATGTCACTTTCCACAACTACACATCTCATTTACCAAATTACCTCCCTCCACTGTACCAGTTTGTGTATAGGCCTCGCCACTTTTTTTTGTTTTTGCTTATGGCTTTACGCCTCATTGAGGTCGAGGTCATTAGAGGAGGGATGGGACTGGAGACAAGGAACGGGAAGGAATTTGGTCATGGCCTTTTGAGGGGAGCATCCCAGCATTCGCCTCGAGTGATTCTGGGAATCCATGGACTCACATGGATAGTTGGTTTGCCTCACCACTAGCCAACTGTCCATCAAAATGGATGGCCACATGCAAAAGGTTAACAGAAGCAACCTAGACAATCCAGTATTGGCCAATGCCAATCCCTACAACTCTTAAAAAATCAATAGCCATTTCACAGTAACAGCTGTCGATTTTTGTGACACTATAACCATTTCCGAACTCTGTAGTTTGGAAATAGCCTACCTACTTATCCTTAACATCCATCATTCCACTAGTCTCAACCTCCAGTAAGATCTAAATATTAAATCTACTATTTACTATTTATTTGTCCCCCATCCCTCTCCCCAACCCTTTCTTAAGCTAATTAAAATTATTTTCTATGTATATATTTATTTTATTTTGCATTATTTTTTGGCTTATTTTCCAGATTAATATTTTCTAATAGTCACCGAGTGTCTACTTCTCCCTCCCTCTCTCCTCTCCACACTGCCACCCCACCCAACCTGCCCATAAAGTCATGTGGTGAGACTGTGCACTTTCAACCTCTTTACCAGAAGTCTCATCTCTATACAAGAATAATGATTTATTAACACATAAGTGATTGGTTTATTTTCATTATCCTTCCTTATTTTCTCTGCCTAAAAAAGTTTTCACTGTAATTATTATTCTTATATAAAACCAATGCATAATAACATTAATAATAAAGCACTGGGTACTCTATATACACATATAAAATTGTTGACAGTGAACTGCATGGGAGGGGAAGGGGGTCCTTCATCGCAATATCAAAAATTATATACAATGACAACTTCCACAGTTTTATGAATGCAGCATCTAGTAACTAACAAAGATAAACAAGATTTCATTCCTATGCAGACTGATTTTTCTTTTAATAGGAGGTCTGCAATAAGTTTCACTCAGTTCCAATTAAACAAAAATGAGGAGCTAAATTTGATAGCAGCCATACGGAGTACAATTTTTCAGTTGATGAAACATTATAAAATTGTTTCCTACTTCAATTTATAAATAATTCATACACTATTACACAAGTTAAAGAAAAAGTAACTGCTCCCCAGTATATTACTGCCTATCAAAGTAACAGAGGCTACTGGGCAATTATGAAGGAATAATAGAACAAATGTGAATACAATAAACAAGAATGCTATAGACAAAAACTAAATTTTTCATAATACCACTAATAAATTAATAATAAACTTAAAACTATTTGCACATGCATACTATGATATTTAACATAGATCTTTCTATGATGGTAAGAATGCCAGAAAAGAATCATGTAAAGTTAACCAAACCCCACAAAACTGGATATTCTGACTAATACAGCTAATATATACCAAGGAGATCAAATATATTAGATTCAAATGACTTAGTAGTATCAGAAAAATGGAGATAGATAATATTTGCAACACCCTAAGAAAGAAAAAGCTAAAGGGATTCTATTTTAGATTTTGAAGACATACCTTATTTGGTTCCATTGAAGGGCAACGCCAATTATAAAGGTAGTACTGCAAATTCCCATCTCCGATTCCAAATTTCAAAGCTTCCAAAAAGTCTTTATTTTCCATCAAATTCAGAGCATTGAAAACATCAAAGCCATTCTAAAACAAAACTGGAATAATTATTTACCACATATTTAAAACTATTCTTTGAACTAGCATTTTTTCAATTATCTATGCATAAAAGTATAATAGGGGACCATACAGATATTACAAAAAACTGAAATTTAGTCAGAAATAATATTTAAGTCCAGAAAAATCATCCAATATTTTATTTCTGAAACAATAATGATTTATATTTTTAAATCAATAAATAAAATCTGGTTTTAAACCGCTGTCATCATGAATCCAGAAGTTACTAAAGCCAACAGTTGAAATCTCCTGAGAGTGATTATAATATTGGTTTGGAATTTCTTTGCCACTAATCTGGTTTGTAGTATTATTGAGTTTCGAAGTGTGAAAACATCTGTGTAAGTACAGGGTCTTCACCATGAAAACGCTGTCCACTTAGTCTTGTCGACGGCATCTCACTGCAAAAAGCCAGCTCCCGCCAAACAGCAGCATGAATGACCGGCGAGATTAAACAACAGCCCTCAACCAACAGTCAAATGATGCAGTATAACACGAACTTTTCCATTGTTTAGACCAATTTCTTTGCGGTTTGGCTGGTCTGTGATTTCAGTCCCTTTCTCATCAGTATTGCGTGTGAACGTTTCTTTGTGGTTTAATTATTTTGTGACTTCAGTCTCTTACTAATCAGTATCGTGTGTGAGCATGAGTTGAATTATGGTACCTTATAATTTGGAACAAAGAATATTCCTGTACGATACGTATGTGAAGAAAAAGTCCTTTAAAAGGTGTCGCAGTAAATTACATCGCAAATATCCTGGTGCTTACTGCTAGCTAAAACTGATTCTGCATTTAGTTCAAAAAGTAAGAGAAACGTGAAATCAGCCGTGGCTTGTGGCGCCAGATCACACCGATTTAAGCCCTCGTGACTACTATCTTTGTGGAAACCTTAAGGGAAAAGCGTATGAAGGAAATCCTCACACGTTGGAAGAACTTGAAAACAAAATTTATCAAATAATAACGTCCATGGAGAGAGGTGAAATCCAGCGTGTGCCTTGAAACATATTTACAAGATGTCAAATGTGAATTACGCAAGGGGGTGACACTTCCAGCATCTTTTCTGAGGTAAGTTAATGAATTACTTAATATTTATATCCTTTCACATACTTATACATGTATATGATTTGTAATTATTTCTAAGTAGTTCCACAGTTGACGGCCAAACTATGAGAGCAGCTGGCCGCTCTCTTGCCGGGAGCCGTTTCTTCTTAGTAGTGCTAGCAGCGGGTAGCATTTACCGGCGAACATCCTATACTACAACTACTTGCTGAAGAAATTGAATTTTGAAATAAAAGAAAACATGACCTCTACCGAGTGCAAAAGAGCTAATCTTTGTTATTAATGTCGTGTGATTTTTTTAATGTATTAGTACGCACTTATGAAACTTATTAACTTATTTTTAGATCGCCGAGAAAATCCTATGGTGACGATGCCATAGGATGTGAAAAACTTTTTCGTGATTCGGATGTAAGTACTATCAAGTGCAAGGTGTGCCGGGAACACAAAATTCATTCGAAATCTTATGCACTGAAATTCCGCAGTACTTTCGTCTTGCTAGTTGCAACCACTTGATTCGTATTTCTGCTTTTTGTTGCACATCAATAAGTAATTTGTCTGGAGAAGATATAGAAGTATTGGTACATTTAGATACTACGAATCAATGATGTGTCTTTTTTTCCATTATGACAATAATTTCACGAAATGCTTAAAATCACTTAATACTGTTCGAATAACAAATAGCAGGCAAGTTACTTTACACACATATGACGATGCACGTGTCGAGATCACGTGATATACTGTTTGAGCGGGAATTTAAATAGTTTAAGATTTGCACATGATTTCATGTACTTAAAAAAGCTATATTTAAATAAAGTTTTATTTTTCTTGACTAAATATATCTACAACGGTTAGTTTAAAACAATTTCTGAAAATTTGTCCGGTCCCCAAATGCATGCACTATTATCTACTAATCACAGATTATACAATTTGTTTTAAAACTATTGCAATATGTCAGTGCGTCATCACACATTATACAATTTGTTTTAAAACTATTGCAATATGTCAGTGCGTCAAAAAGTTCTAATAAATATAGTGTCAACCAACAAAGAAAGTATCCCAAGTGACTGCCAGATTTTAATATTTTTGTGATAACACTGACCCCTTCTTTTTTTACTCAAAAAGGAACTTTTTAGTGGCTGATATAACCTCCCAAGGTTGGGAACACCAGATAAAGAGGAAAATGCAATTTTGATAGAACAAATCGGAAAATTTCACAAGGAGGGAAAAAAAACCAACATCAGCTACCTGGTTTACTCAATTTTCAGAGAGCGAAGCACACCCTTATTATCAAATTTCTCACCTACAAATTGAGAATTCCATTAGAAAAACACTGAAAACAATATGTTATGCATGGGTGCAAATCCAACACAGACTCCTGACTTCCATGTACTTTGTGTACAGGAGGAGCACATAGGGCCAAACCACTAAGGAACCAATGCGAAGGGCATGGGAGAGACCACATGATCACTTCAGCAGTGCCCTCTTTAATTGGAGACATTTCCTAATGATCGGAACCGACCTTGCAGATTACAAAACTGAATTAGTCATGGTAGAACTATCCTTATGTAAAATATCAGCTATCAATTTAAAAAATGCTCTGCAAGAATTCCCCATATCCCGTAAGTGTCAAGCTAATTAAAGGTGAGAAGGGACTGGGGGGCAAGAAATGGGAAGGAATTTGACCATGACTTTTTGAAGAAACCATCCTGGCATTCACCAGTAGTAGTTTGGGAAAACCATGGAAAACCAAATTCTGGATGGCCGGACAGAGATTTGAACCTGCGTCCTCCCGAATCCAAGCCCAGAGCATTACCGCTCACCCACCACACTCGGGTCAATCTGAATACATTCATATCATACATGACACAAATTTCTCTCTCTCTACTTTGACTCCGTGAGATGAAGAGGCTATAATCCTGATTAGTACTTTGTCAGTTTGGGTTTAGTGCCAAACTGCACAGAGTACCACTCCATACACATAGCCTAGCCCCATTATGCTTACCATCTCTGCAGTCGCCTGCCTGAAGAAAGTTCCTTTCCGTTTGAGACATAACTTTCACCATTTTAGCTGGGAAGCTTTTTAGGCACATATAGGCTAAGCTGTACAAACTCTTGAGTCAACCCTAGACATTACCAATTCATAGAAACACTGAAAGCCGGAGTGCAGGTCGGTGTATATTCCAGGCTTTAGCAAATAACTTTATAAATCTACCAGAAATTATAGAGAAAAACAAGAAGCAGGCCCATTCTCAGAAGAAATGACACTCCTGGGCGATATGTTATTAGGAGAACTAGATGAAGCACGAAAGGAGGAATGGTGACAAGTCATAGAGCATACAGATACGAGACATTCCAGTCAGAAAGCATGGAGGAAAATTAGAAAATTAAACAACAAACTGAAACAGCCATTAGAAAAAGCTAAGGTTAGCACTGATCAAGTAGCATTGCAACTGTTGATTAATGATAAAAGTAGACATTCAACTTATCAGAAAGTGATTCATAACTTGCAGAGTGATACAACCCTATTTAGCTGCTCTTTCACTAGAATTAAGCTGAAGGCAACCCTCAGAACTTTCATGATCAGTAAAGCAACAGGGCCAGATGACCTACATAATGAACTAATACTCCAGTTCAGTCAAATAAAGGAAGGATGCTGTATCTCTTCAATAACTGCATAGTCTAATAACATTCAAAAGGTATAAAGGAAGAGTAATATAATTGCCATTTCCAAAGCTGGTAAACAAATGGACCATCCAAAGAGACCTATCTCACTGTTATGCTGTTTTTACAAATCATTTAAGATAAAATTATTGAGCTTAGTCATAACATTTAGTCCTGAACAAGCTGGTTTCTGTCCTAGAAAAGCATTTAACGGCCAAGAACTCAATCTGACTCAACATCTGAAGGTCATGAGAAACATATGGTATCCAGTGTAGTTTATTCTGACCTGTCATCTGTATATGACATGGTAAATCATAGGCTGCCACTGTACAAGATTTATGGAACCACCTAGGACTGGTTTGTACCTACATTCCTGAGCAACAAACATTTTACTCTAAGGCCAAGGTACAAGTGCAGCCACTTGAGAACACAGACAAAAATGAACTACTGCAGGGAAATGTCATTGCTTTTAAACATCTACAATAATTAATAGCCAATCATCTGTAACACCAGAAGTTTTGTGTATGTGGATGATCTACCCATTGCAGCACAACATTCAAACTTTCAGAAAATTGAGGATAACCCTCACAGAAGCTTTAAACAGCTAAACTAAGTATTATAAAAATCTCTGTCCAGCTTATAACATCTTTTAAATGTGGGAGCAAATCAAATACTAAATATTACCTGGAATGGACAACCTATCAAATCCAGCAAGGCTCAATGCTACCTGAGCATCATATCTGATGGAGCTCCAATATTCAACGACAATGTTAAAAGAGTCTGGGGTAAATTAACAACAATAACCTTATTTACAAGCTGAGCTGCACTAAATGTAAATTACTCCTACACACCCGAGAAAAACAGCTCTCGCTGTATCCTACTCGTGCTGAGTATGGTTTGAGCATACAGGATATCAGATCAGCTGTGTGAACGGATAAAGTATTTTATAACTTGTCAGTTGCAGTATGTCATTGTTGAAGGAGAAGGCTCTTCTAATCTAGATGTTACATCAGGTGTACTTCAAAGAACCACTCTTTTTCATAATTTTTGCAAATGATGTTCGCTGATGATGTGTTCTTCTCGACTGATTGCTTACAAATTCAGCATGATCTGGATGTTATTTCGGCATGGCTACTTACGCCAAATTGTAAAAAGAGGAAGGCAATGTGCATAACTAACAAAAAGAATCAGTTTATTCATAAATACAAAGTAAACAGTTCAGTTATTGATATAGACGATTCTGTGAAGTATTTGGACATAACAGTACAAACATGATTCAAGTCTTGCACATTACTTCAGTCATAGGTAGAACTGTGATAGGCTCTGATTCATAGATCAAATCTTGAAAATTTGTAAGGCACAAAAAAGTAGATAGTGTACAATACACTCATGTGTCCACATTTGAACTACTGTTTAGGATCCACTTTTGTAAGGGATTGATTGGAATTATACAGAAAGCACAGTGAAGAGCAAATCGATTCATGACTGCTTGTTACAGTCCTTACAAAAGTGTCACAGAATTGATTAGCAGATTGGGCTGGGATTGTATGGTAGACAGACAATGCGGGTTTCATTTGAACTTATTGGTAAACCCACTTTCACTTACGACTGAGATGAAATACTCCGTTCACCAATTTATTTGGGTCACAATGACAGGAAAGATTAGAGAAATAAGGTGCTGCATTGACACTTATATGAATTCTTTGTTCTTTCGTGCCATTCTGGATTGGAATGCAAAGAGTAGAGATTAGTTTTGGTGGAAAGCACCCTCTGACATGCACAATTTTGTGAATTGGAGAGTATATATGTAGATGTAGATTCTGTCCCAGTGTGGGAGAGATCAGCTCAAGCAAAATGAGTTCTCTGTCAAATGAAACCTGCAGAATAATTACTGGCTGTTTGAAACCTACACTGGGCAACCAGCTATACCTGATCATCACATACAAATATAAAGTGAGGTCGAGAGCTGAAATAGCTGCATTACTCCCACCATCCGATGTATGGTCAGGGACCTCTTTGATCTCACTTGAAATCAAGAAGAAACATAAAATTTAACAAAACTAAAATTGTGAGAAGTGACTACTCCCAGGAAATATAGCCATGATAGACTGTATTATAAACAAAAAATAAATGTAAATGAACCATCTGGAAAATATTAAATCCCTCTGAAGTCTGAACACAAGTGGAGAAAGTGCAAGATCAGCATGCACGGATGGGAGTATGAAGCAATTGAAATCTGTATTGTGGCCAAGAATTAAAAATAAAAAAATAAAAATAGCCCATTTACTCATCTGTCTCAACCTGGAACAGTTATGCACCACAACAGACCTGGCCCAGGCTACAACAAGACATTTTCTAGCAAAATGGCAGCCAACACCTAATCTCCATACAGAACATCCACTTCCCCCCAGCTCCTCTTTGCTTCCATTTTTCTGTTTGTGCATATTTGTACTTATATCTTCATGGATTGGACATGAATAAATACATAACCTGGGTGAATGCTGGAATGATCCACAATGTCTATCTCACAAATAACGCACTTCCATTATAAAACGTGTACATTTATCATGGACAGAAGGCGACAATAAGTTCCCACATTAGTGTAGTGTCCATAGGATAGACCTCAAAAATCTGTCACCAGATGGCCGGAATAAACCTCAGGGTTTCCCAGCCATCAATGCCACACAGAAAAAAGGTTGAAAATTCAGACCTGTAGTGGAATGTAATTTACTCAGGCCAAATAATATTTGTCTTGGGGCTTCAAAATCTGGAAAACTAGTATCAGATGATTTAAACTTGAAAGTATTTTAGTGGATGAAAGAATTTTATATAGATACTTTTGTCTTAATTTTCAGATAATTATAAGACTTTGTTAAAGAAATCATATTTTTCAGGTATAGCACCAAAAACTGTTTTATTAATTAATTCACCAATTAGGCATCACCCTCAAGTGGTGGCAGATTCTATTACCTGAAATTAAAACATTAACCTCAAACTATTACCCGAAAAGAACTGGAAAAAAAAAATACAAATGCTGTTATCTGATGAATTGTAATACTGAACTCAGTTGAACAACTTTTTTTTACTTGCTATCGAATGTTCTAATATAATCCTTCACATCCTAAGCTTCTCTCTTCATCTTTAATACTCATTACAGTCTATGTCCTCAGTTGTCTGCTTCATATTTGTCTTTTCGAAGAGTACGCACTTTTGTTAGAAGAGGGAACAAATTAATTGATCCCCAATGTCATAAATGTGACTCACCACAAACTTTAGCCTTCACCCATCATTTTAAATTCACATTTCTTTCTGTCCAAATGTACTGTGCAAATTATCAAACAGGACTAACATCTCAGATTACAAAAATGGAATATTTCTATTTAAATGCAGATGTCTGTCCGAAAATCATGAGGACAAATGGATCAAGTCAGTATAAATGCATTCAACCCATGCATCACTACCCTTGGAACTGACTGGACCAATTAATGGCCATTATATAAGGAAAAAAAATTGTTGCAATGATGATATATGTTGTCAATACTCAAAAATATTCATGGTATAGTTGTAACCAAAAATTGAGCATGGCTACATAAGTCTGTAACATATCATTCTAACCATCCGAACAAAGCACTGGCTTGACAATGTTTCCAAAATCGTAAGTATTCATGTTGTACCTCATTCATATAAAATTCCGTATATCTCAGAAAGTGTAGATTTGTAACCTCCACAAGCATGAATAAACATTAATTGCGAACAGAAGTCTTTCTCAGTTTAACTAGCTGAATGAACATTGTGGTTACACATTATAGTTCGGTGACGAATATGGAAATGGAGATTTCGAGTGCCAAAATATTGTGTGTAAACACTATTTTCACTCAACTTGTTACCAAAGAGCATTATATCAAAAATTGTATTTCAATGATTATTTCATACGATTTATAATGGATGTTACCTCCCTTGACAGTAATTTAAAAAAAAATTACTACAGGGAATCTGTACAACACTGAAATATGTTGTAAAAATTGGGACTTAAGTTGTTTCTTTGTGTCAGAAAAGATGTGTAAAATTTCATAAAAATCAGTTACTGACACTTTATGGCCTCCCCATGTTGTTTATTAATCTTATATATAATGCAGCTCATAAAATTAATCTAAGTTAGACAAATTCAGCATTATAAACAATTTCAAAAAATTTTCAAACCAACTCATTGACAAAAAAATTTCTTGATAACAAATAAAAAATTCAAAGACTAAAATCTGATAAGGTTAAACTCATTTCCACAAGGCTAATGAACAATTTCTGTTAACTTATATCTCTTTATTCTGGAGATAATAATCTCCCAAACCTTATCTCATGAACTTATTTTCATAAATATAAATTCTTACATTTTTTGCCGATACCAAAGCATCTCCCATTAAGTCTACCCAAGGAGTTTTTGTAGATACATTATAAAATGAGTATGCTGCTTTCAAAGTCTTATGCACAGGATGATGCATGACTGTAGATGGCAGCGTGTAGTAACTAACGAAATCTGCAAACAAAGAAAACCATCATTTATCAAAATTAAATGTATTGACAATCAAATATACACAATACATTAAATTTGTCAAATAATTGAATCAAATCAAATTCTGCACTTTTTGATTAACCCCTACAGATGGAATGATAGAATATAATTGAACTTTATTTTTCGTACTACACAGACGGAAAAAAAAATCCCAACACCAAGAAAGACTTGTGTTAGATAAACGAAATTTGGTAGGCGTGTTTATACATCTGAAAGATGACATCGATTCAAATTTCGCGCTTCGCGCATAAGTGTGGCGCTAGTAGCGCTACTCAGAGCTTGCAAATCAGGTTTGCTTTAAATACGCGCTGTAAAGTTTGTGAACGTTATTTACCGCTGAGATTTGACATAGTGAGTTGATGTTAGCCAAGAATGCCTTTAAGAAGACGAAGAAGCCATTATCAACAGCTCACCGAGTTTGAACGAGGTCGTGTAATAGGGCTACGAGAAGGTGGATTTTCTTTTCGCGATATTGCAGAAAGACTTGGCCGGAATGTATCCACTGTGCATGATTGTTGGGTGCAGTGGTCAAGGGATGGTACTGCCTCAAGAAGACCGGGTTCCGGGAGGCCACGTGGCACTACTGAGAGGGAAGACCGCCGTATTCGGCGTACAGCTGTGGCGCATCGTACTGCGTCTGCGGCAGAAATTCGAGCTGCAGTTGGAACCACAGTGACACAACGAACTGTTAGAAATCGGTTACTTCAAGGACAGCTCCGAGCCAGGCGCCCTGTAGCGTGCATTCCACTGACTACAAGCCATCGCCGTTTGCGACTCCAGTGGTGTCAAGCCAGAGCTCATTGGAGGACGGAGTGGAGATCTGTTGTGTTTTCTGATGAAAGCAGGTTTCTGCCTTGGTGCCAGTGATGGCCGAGTGTTGGTCAGAAGGAGGCCAGGGGAACGCCTGCAACCAAACTGTCTGCGGCCTAGACACACTGGACCTACACCTGGAGTCATGGTCTGGGGAGCAATTTCCTATGACAGCAGGAGCACTCTTGTGGTTATACCAAACACACTGACTGCAAATTTGTACGTCAGTCTGGTAATTCAACCTGTAGTGCTGCCATTCATGAACAGCATTCAAGGGGGAGTTTTTTCAACAGGATAACGCTCGCCCTCATACCGCTGTTGTCTCGCAACGTGCTCTACAGAGTGTCGACATGTTACCTTGGCCTGCGAGATCACCAGATCTGTCTCCAATTGAACACGTATGGGATATCATTGGACGACAACTCCAGCATCATCCACAGCCAGCACTGACCGTCCCAGTATTGACAGCACAAGTACAACAAGCATGGAACTCCATACCACAAAGTGACATTCGAAACCTGTATGACACAATGCATTCACGTTTGCAGGCTTGCATTCAAAATTCTGGAGGTTACACCGGCTATTAATTTAACAGTATTTCACATTTGAAATGCATTTTCTTGAGCTTAAATTAACCTGTGATCTTGAAAATTTAATCAATTAAACATGTTAACTTGACAAATGCATTGTCCAAATTTCATTACTCTACAATAATTTTTTCTTGGTGTTGGGATTTTTTTTTTCCGTCTGTGTACATTCACTGAACGCCCATAAAAATATCTAATATAATACTAATATTGAATACAACCCCTTCAACTATAATTTAATTTAATTAAACTGCAGTGGAGCACACGCTCCAGTGGCAATTTCCCTACACACCCATCTTCCCCTTTTCCTGCACCCACCTACAAATCTTAGCTTTAAATTCTTTCAACGTCTCTGGTAAATTATTCATCATTTCCCTTGGTAACTTATTCCAATCCTTGACACCCTTACCTAAAAAAGAGAATCTACCCACACCCTTGTGCCTGAAATCTAGTGCCAGCTCCCTTCCATGCACTACTTTTCATATCTACACCAATTTCTTTCCATGCCTCATCACCAGTAGACACCTTGCACACTCCCATGACCCTCTTCATCCTCCTCCTGTCTTGCAATGAATTCCATTCCAGCTCTTTTATCATATCTGTTATTGATTGCATTCTGCGTTAATTTTCAGAAACAAATCTAGTAGCCCTTTTATGCATCCTCTCCAACTCCTGTATTTGATACTCAAAATGTGGGTCCCATACTACACTACCATATTTGAGCAATGGTCTGACCAAAGTTTAGTAACCCAATTCCTTTACTTCCCTCGTACATCCCCTCATCATTCTCTCCAGCAAGTGCAGATTTCGAAACCTTTTCCTACCACCTGTCCAATGTGTCCTGCCCAGTTAAGCTGGTTATCAAATGTAATGCCAAGATATTTATATTTCAAGTCTTAAGCAAGCAGTTCTTTACCCACCTTTTAATCATAATCAACCTTAAGTTTTTTATTTGTGTACCTAATAAGCTGACTCTTCTTTGCATTTATCTTCATCCCATATTTACCAACCTAACTAGATATACTGTCCGGATCACCCTGCAACTGTTTACAGTCCTCTGCCATTTTGATCCTTTCATATAGCATTATGTCATCTGCAAACAATCTAATTTCAGATAGAAAACAATCAACACAATTATTCATTAGAATAATGAATAGCAATGGTCCCACTATGCTACCCTGCAGCACTCCCATTTTTACTTCCACTTCTTTTGATACTGCATTTCCTACCCTAACTTTCGGTTTTCTACCTTTTTAAAAATTCTTCTACCCAGAAAATCACTTTCTCATCCACTCCAATAGTTTTTTTAAAACTTATTTACTACCATTTTATGGCACACCCTGTCAAAAGCCTTTAACAGATCTAGCGCTACACTGTCAATTTGGCCTACCTTGTCCATTTCATCTGAAATATCTTGCATATATCCCACCAACTGAGAATTGCATGAATATCCTTGTCTAGAGCCATATTGCCTAATTGAAAACCACTTAAGTTCTTCACATATATTTATGATGTGGTTGCGTATCAATCTTTCCATTAATTTACCTACCACTGATATCAAACTGATTGGCCTATAATTTTCGACTATTTCTCACACCTCCTTTATGTACCAGCACTACTACGCACTTTTTCAGTCTTGTGGTAAGCAGCAAGTACCTAGACTCAATTTAAATAATATTTCAAGATAAGGTACAATGCCACAGCTGGCTACTTTAAGATATCAGTAGTAATATCTACACCAGCTCCTTTATGTTTTTTCCAGCTTTATTATTTCCTTCATGATTTCCTCAGGATGTATTTCAAATTTTTTGGTATCTTCATTTCTAATTGTGTTGTTAAGCTCATTCTCCGAATTAGACCCTGCCCTTTCGGATTAATTGTCCCTAATGCTCTCACAAAACCAGTTACTTAAAATCTCTGCATTTTTCAAATCCTCAGTAACTAATTCTCCATCCTTATCTGTAAATGTCTCAGCACCCTCCCTTCCCCTCGGTTTTTTAACATAGCCATAGAAATTTCTAGATGCATCAGTCAATGGTCCTCCTGTGCTGACAATACTCTTCATAAACCCATCTTAAGCCACTATCTTTGCTATTATTAAGTCCTTGTATAGTTGTTTTAAATATTCCCTACTACCCTGCTGTCTCTTAACACTGTTATGTTCTCTTCTTACCAACCTCTTTAACCTCCTCACTTCCCTATTATAGTACACAGGTTCTCTACTTCTCTTTATTTTCTGCTTTGCTATAAATTTTTCTTCCCCCTTTCTTATCATCTCCTTGAACTCTTCCTACTTTGACTACTGTACTTATACCTTCCTTCCATTTGCTGAAATGTTCCCGGAAATCTTTCTTCAAATTTGAAATCTGTGCCTTTTTATAATTGTACCCATTTCCCCCTTCAATTTTGGCAGCCGGCTAACTGAATCCTATAATATCCATCAGAACTGCTTCATGATCATTTATTCCTTTGGTTACTTGATACCCCACAAAGTTATGATCGGGCTTTATTAGGAACACATCCAAAATATTTTGTGCCCTGGTGGTTTGCTCTACCAGTTGTGTAAATCCTCCTTCCCTTATTTAAGGTATTTGCAAGTCTCTGTTCCCTTGTGTTATTAATCTTATTTCCTACCCAGTTTACACCTGGTAAATTCAAATCAAATCACCACCAATAATGACGATTCTATTTTTACCTCTAAAATCCGGGTATGAATTTAATTTCTCCCCAAGAGCCTCATTTTCATCTGTCACTTTTCCACTGCGGTAAACAGCCAACACCCTGATTTTTTTCTTTTTTACTACCACAGAAATTTACCTCAAGTAACTCATGGTCTTGATCTAAGAACATCAGTGAACTGCGGTAGTTTTTACTAATTAGTATTAAAACTCCTCCACCAATTGCTCCTCTATCTCTGTGGTACACTCTGTAACCATCAGGAAAAACTTCACTGTCTAGTATTTCCTCTTTTAACCAACTCTCTACCCCAATTATTACTTGTGGTTCGTGTATCTCTTAAGTTTGCAAATTCAATTACTTTGTTCATTATACTTCTACAGTTCACCATTAACACCCTTATTACTGGCTTTATATTTTCAGCACTAACCTCCTCTTTCCCAGTTTTACCCGAGTCAGTTATTGTTTCAGCAACTCTATTTCTTTAACATCTGTGATTTTGCCCATCGTGGATCTGCAATCAGTATCACTTTGATCATCTATTTCCATCCCTCCACCAGCAGTCCCTAAAATAAAAAAGTCCTGACCCCATCATCACTGGAAATGGGCTCCCTTACTGCTTTAGTTAACAACTCAGAAAGTAACCCCTTGCCCCTGCTATTTAGGTGTAGGCCATGCCTAGTGAAAACCCACCAACCAATGGTGTTTACAGGCACAACCCCTAAAATATATGATTATTACAATAAAAATTCAGTTCCTAAATAAGCCCTCATCCAAGGGTTATCTCCATTATCATGCATCTTCCAACCTTCAACGTTAAGGATGGATCAGTTCTTAACAATCAATTTACAAAAATGGGGGCAGTAGGTGGCAGAACTATAAGATATTTTAATGCCAAATTGAGCTGGTGATCGTAATAACTACCTTTTCCTATACAATTAACACAAAATAAACTAGGCATATTCAACAGTATTCATGAATAAAATAGATGGTTTTATACATTAAAAATCTTTTCATCTTTCTCCTTCTCATTGTTTCATATATCTTATACTGGCTGGCAATTTAGAAAGCTGGTGGTATCAGGTCTGGTGTATACGGGAGAACATTGAGATTTAAATACCCTGCTTTGGTGGTTCTTTGGCAACTTTGGAGTGTCGAATGTCAGGATGGAGGTGGCAGACTTTTCAACACCGCCATTAATCCTTTGAGTGATCTGACAAACCTCAACCACATCTTCTGATGCCCACTCCTTAAGTAGTTCCTCGGTCTCTACGTAGATTATGTCTTGGTAGTTATCATGCCCTTACTTGAATTTAGAATTTTATGGAGTTCATATTTTACTGTGAACTCCCCGAGCTTCTCAGAGTTAAGGAGGAGAACAGCATGCTTGCTGGTAGTTGTTTCCAGCAGCAGTGTCACATTTTTCAGCTTTTTGAAAGATTTTAATGTTCCTGCAGTACCCTATAAATCTTTTTGCATATAAAGGGAAAGTCCTTCCCAGAAGATCCCTCAACCCTTGACATTATTACCAAGGCATTATCTATTAAATGATCCTTATTGTTACAAACTGTTTTCTCTGGGGCTTTCAACCCATGCCCATTTACCTATCCTTTGGGAGTTTCAGATACCCTGAGACCTGCCTGCACCGCAGGTAGTAGAATATTTTTTTTCCCTTTTATCCCACGAGTTTGGAGGAATTAGAAGTTGAGTGCCATGGAGCACCCTCATCATGCCACCAAGCCCAATACAACAGGGGTGCGGTAGGTGCCCCTGAGGTTGCATGCTAGAGTGGTTTACCTCACCATCCATTCACCTCTTGGGCTCATAACTCACATTGAGGTTGAGGATTTTTTTTTTTTTTTTTTTTTTTTTAAAGAAAGAGGTTTGTATCATCCTCAAAATCTGGGTGATGAAGCCAAGATCCCCATCCTGCTAGACACACAACGTTACACCATCATACCCTATGGTCATCACTGAAGGATTTACAGTGTGGGAAACTTGTAGCATTCACAAGTTTCCAGTTCATGTACCGCAGGTTCACCAAACCTGTACCTGGCACTTACATACCACTACCCTGCAGGGCACAAAGAATCAAAACTTGCCCGCTTTAAATTCAGATAGCCAATCTGGCTGGCTACAAACCTTTTGCAACTGTGTAGAGCATGGAATAATAAATTGGAGATTACTTCAGATCTAAAATGTCAACCCTTGACAAACTGAATCTATCAGCTACCTGGTTTCAATCTTCCTCAAAAGCTGTGGAACAGACTAAACCATTTCAAGACTCAAAATGGTCAATGTCATAACATGATGTGTATAAACCTGGTAGTCGCACCAGAATTCTACTGTGGGGACCTAAACAAACAACACTGTTACTTACTGCTCATCGTGACACTAGGAGAGTTAGAGCTGCTACACAAAATAATGCTAAAGGCTATGCAATGGTTCAACAGTATTGGTATGGATGTATCACACTACTGTTTTTTTCCAATATATTTTCTTTTGCTTACAGTTATTAATGATATATGTGTACTTTTATTCATTATAATGCCTTTCATACAAAATATATAAGAGCGAGAATATCATCCTTACAACCCTGAAATGTCTGCAACACAGTACAGTAGACTGCAGCTCTGGTTTAGGAAATATACATAGTTCTTAGACATTTATCACTAAAATATTTTTTTGTTTACACTATCCTGCATATGGATTATGCATTATTTATGGGAACTGAAGTTTGTAACAAATGTAAAAATCAGGTACGAGATGATGTAAGGTAGTGAAAAGGCAGTAGCTCCATAAACAACAAATAAACCTGAAGTTAGCTTTAATCCCACAAAAGAATTCTTGCAAGTAAAACTTTTTATCATCTCCACCAACAAGCTTTCCAATCGGACAAACATGACTTAATTTATAATGAAACCTTACAGTTACAGTGTTAGTGGGGCAGGTTGGCAAACTTTGTTAACTGCATGAAGACCAATAATATACAGTCTACCTGTTATCTTATTGTTTTCTTCAATGACAAAACTATCTATGATCCCAGGCTGTGGAACAAACCAATGACGAAAATCATCCTCTGTGAAAACTGGTGCCATGTCGAACCTTGTCAGATACTGAAACAGAAATAGATTTAGCAATTCATTGCAACGCTTTCCACATGTGAGCTTATATTTGCAAAATCAGAACTCTCATATTCCTGTACTGGAAAATTTTTGAACTGATATAGGTGTGAACCTGAACAAAATTTTAACGGCAATTTGTTTAAAGTGGTTACTTAACTAATAATGGAATTGGTGTTCTAATCACTAGTTTATAGAAAAGTTTTACAAGCACATATCTTCTTAAAAAAATAATAAGAAAATTGAAAAAAGAAAATAAAAAATGTTTTCTTACTACTATACAATTATGTTAAAACTTATAACGAGTAACAGTTCTTCCTTCTGCTTCAATACAAATATAGATTTCGAAAAATATTACCTTATTCACCAAGATACGTGCTTGTGCTAAATCTGCAGTAGTCATTTTTCTGAAACCTGGTGTTTTTGTGGTATCCGGGAGCTTATACAGCTTCAAAGTTCTTTGCATAGTCATGTTACGACTCAGATGTGAAAATTTTACTTCGATAAGCTTCTTGGGATTTAGAGAACGGTGCCAATACCTACAGAGATAAGTGATACATAACATAAGCATTGTAAAATCAAGAAGTCACTCCCTCAATCAACGGAGGGCCATACAGTTACAAAATATAACATGTATGATTAAATTTCAGAAAAAGCTGGGATATTATCAGCATGAATTGATATATAAAGGAAATTTTTTTTAAAAAAGATGTTTTGCTATATGTCTCTTATGTTTCCTTTATGACATGAACCACATGATACTTACATGCTCTTGCAATAACCGTAGAAAGAAAGGAAAAACTAGTTTTAAAATAATTTCTGTTGCCTGTATATAAATGAGGATTGTTCCTATAATTACCCACACTGTAGCTATAAAATGTATTTCCACCAAGCTCAGTCATACAATTTGCCAATTCGAAGATAGTAATCCATCTGATCGCATGAGCCATACTTGTTCAATATTGCCGCCAGCAGGGGATGTGCACAGAAAACCCATTTCTGCATGATGTGTGACCACTTTTGAAGTTATATATTAATTTGTGGACAGTACACTTACTTGGAGACCATCAGACATGTTAAGAACGGATTTTGATCTCCTTCATATATGCTGATGGGTACACAGCATGTGTGTCTGTGGTATACTCATTTCTCAAAATGTGCCCTAGTTTTGAGATACTCGCATGCAAAAAAAAAAAAAAAATTAAAAAAATTTAAATGTCATCTATATAGAAAATTATTGCCGCATATTATCAAATGGCAGTGTGGTCTATGCGATAGGGTGTCAGTTTCTTACTTTCTGACCCGAATTCAAATATTTTTATTTATTTTTATCCTCAGAAATTGTCAAGCTTGACTTTTTTATTTTGTTTAAACTTCATTTACACACTTTATTGAGCAAAATAAAATTTAAAACAAATCGCATTGCTTATAACAGATACACCAAACGTAATTTCGGCCAATATATCAACAATGGCTTCGTAATATGACTCGCCAATACCCAATGAAATTAAGTCAGGAGGTGAATCTGCTAGTGAACTGGAATCTTATAAGAATTTTGCAATGTTTATAAGAATTTGTGACTTGTTCTTCCATTTCCTTGTTGAGTTCCACGGATAGGTCTACTATTTTATTTTCAACCATTTACACAAAACTGTTCTTGGAACAAATCGAGTGTAGAACAAAGAAAGAAACTATCTTCCCAATCCCACATATTTCGTTTAAAATACCTCTTGATGATATGAAAGTAAAGAAAAAACAAGATTAAATAAATATAATGATATTAACTATTTCAATTGAAAATGCACAGAAACAAACTTATTAACAAACAGTGAAAAAATAATGTAAGAATGGAGACTTTCATGACGTATGATTGTAATGAAGTTTTCAAGGGTGTGCGGCCAATTTGTGTTGTGAGAAGACAATCTGTCGATAGAGCCGTGAATTCATTACGAAAAAAATATTTTCAGTAAAAAAAAAATGACGCTGAATTGTAGGAAATATGATTTGTTTTAAATATTTCATGCAATAAAAGTATGTAAATGAAGTATAAAACAAAATAAAAAAGTCAAGCTTGACAATTTTTGGAAAAAAAAAAAAAAAAATTGATTCAGTGGGGATTTGAACACGGGTAAGGAAATTAAGAAACCAACATCCTATCACATTGACCACGCTGCCATTTGATAATATAGGGCAATAATTTGCTATATAGACAATATTTAGATTTTTTTTGCATGCAAATATCTCAAAAACTATTGCGCATTTTGAGAAACGACTATACCACAGATATATATATATGCTGTGTACCCTTCAATATATAAGCAGGAGATCGAAGTCCGTTCTTAACATGTCTTATGGTCTCCAAGTTAGACAAAATATTGTTCCTATCCTGAGCTCTAGTACAACTGCACATGCCCCCCCCCCTTTTTCCTGCCGCAAACGAAAATTACTGCCTTCTGATTATCTCTGGTGAAAATAGAACGCAGATTGGCCACTGTTAATAGCCAAAAAGTGACAACACAATAGTAGGGTTGAAATCTTAATTAATGTAAGGAGATAACATGTTTAGTCCCAAGTGTACAACTAGTAGTAGTGGCAACAAAAAAAATATATAAGTAGACTACATTGCAGATAATTTCTGGTGCAGAATGCAAGAGCTCTTTTCAGTTTAAGCATTACTTTAAACATATATTCCCATTTAACATTTAATTTCCTTCATGTTTATATCTGCTTGGAGGAAAGAAGCAGTCAACTAAAGAGTTTATTTTTAATAAGGACCACATTAAGTTCCAAGTTCCAAAATACACTTACTTAAATAATAATAGCGGTTGAATGTTAACACATAATGTATATATATAACTCTTACCTGCACGTCCCTACAGGTTTAGGCAGAACTACACCAGCTGTGTAAACTGCTTGAAAAATACCATGCAGGTTTACACGTCGAGTTATTTCTCGAATCAATACTGGAGCAACGCGTTTCGATCTTAGTTTTTTGTGAACACACAGGAAATTTATTTCAACCATCTTTTTTACTCTGGAAAGAAAGAGGATAACTTAATTAGCTTTGATTGTTATAAGTAAGCAGAATAACAGTGATTAAGACAACAGAGATACTATTTTTTAAATTAGTTTTTAAAAACTTGTCTCAAGTAATAACTCAAAACACACACACAAAACACTATTTTATCTCCAGAGATACCATTATTAATAATTATACATGATAATATTTGTACTGTTGCATTGTAACACAGTTGTTAATATTCCTTTTTAATTGTGTAATTATTTTGGCATCTTGGATATAGTATTTAGAACAAGTATAAAATTTGTCATGTGTGTTTCAGGATTAAAAAACTGAATTTCTGTGTATGCTTCTTCAGTCAGAGCAACCTTAATAATACAAGGAATAACTCTCCAATTCTAAAAGACTTCAAAAATTTTGTAAAACTCTACATTAAAAAACACTTCCAACATTACAATGTAGAGCAAAATGTGCTATAATAGTCTGAATGGAAATAAAATCAGCACTCTTGAGTGCCAGAATAAAATATTACTACTCATCTGCTACACCTGGTTTGTCTCCTTACTTCGGTTAAGCATTTCAAGAACTTACTGTCATTTTTATATTTTGGAATATACATTTATTCTCCTCCGATTTTCTACAACCTCTACTTTTTAAGTGTCATGTCACGGATCTTTTCTGTCTTTAGCTTTAACAGTAAGTTGAGAATGTTTGATATTTTTACCTTGCACGGGTGTTAATGCTTGTGTATATAGTTACATCTAATTTTGCACTGTCAGTGGATGTCAACAGCAATATATGACTAACGACTAAATTAAAATGCTATCTACTGATGAGGCAACAAATAAAAAGTAGATATGATCTACATTTTAAATATTTTGGAATATTTGTGATAACAGAAATGTTATTTCAGGTTGTAAAATATTTGGCAGAACTTTTGTTTTGTTTTGTTTTCTTAATTTTCTTTAATAACAGCAACTCATTATCACCCCATGGACTTCCAGGTCATTCTATGCACCCACGTTCTACCCCAGCCATATACAGTGATAAAACGCAGGTAGGTTGCACCTACAGCTTTTTGCAAATCTCGTGCTGTATTTATTTCAAATTAAATTTCAGTGTGCCCAAAATGAGGCCTGTCCAATCTTCAACTTTAAACATTCTATAACAGGAAACCCTCATACCAGATTTGAGGGAGGTGGAATCTGGTGAAAGGTATGAAAAAAATCAAGCTGGCAGTTGGACACACTTAACCACCTGGATTAGATAATTAACTGTGGGAAAGATGGTTGATATCAGTCAAACAGCTTGGATCTGTATACTAAACCAACATCCAGTTCTTTATATATAGAGATAATAGCTCTTATCACAAACTTATAATGCATCACTGATATTTTCGATAAATAACCAAATGTAAAATACTGAATAATCGGTTTCCTGCCTTCATTTTAAATGCCTACAGGGTTTGTCCGGAAAGTAATAGGACTGATTTTTTTCCGCCGCGATTGTACTTCAGAGCGTGCGCGTACCGACTGGATTCGGTAGAGGGGGTTCCTAGCTAACAATCGAGCGGCTGGTCAATTGTCTCCGAGCACCTGGAGAGTCAGGACAGGCATTTTCGCCGCGACGTGTTTCTGTGAGTTGTGCAAGCCGAAAATGCAGCGTTCGTTAGAGCAGAGGTACGCGATTAAATTCTGTGTGAAACTCGGTAATTTTTGAATAACGTAATCACAGGTGACGAATCATGGATCTTTGAGTATGATCCCGAGACAAAGAGGCAATCTTCCGAGTGGCACACGCCGGCGTCTCCTCGCCCAAAAAAGGGAAGAATGAGCAAATCCAAAGTGAAAACGATGCTCATTGTCTTTTTTGACATCAAAGGCATCGTCCACCATGAATTTGTTCCTCCTGGACAAACCGTCAACGCCAAGTTTTATGTGGAAGTGCTCAAGAGACTCAAACGAAGGGTCAATCGGGTCCGACAAGACATCGCAGCCGACTGGAAGTTGCACCACGACAACGCCCCGGCTCACACCGCCTTTCTTGTGAACAGCTACCTGACTAAGGCCGGCATTCCAACGCTTCCGCAGCCGCCCTACAGCCCAGATGTGGCTCCCCCGGACTTTTTTTGTTTCCTCGCCTGAAAAGGCCGATGAAAGGCAAGCATTTTGAGACGACAGAGGGGATCCAAGCAGCATGCACCGCGGCTCTCAAGGCTATTCCGGAGAATGCCTTCCGTGACGCCTTCAATGCTTGGAAATCGCGTTGGCAGCGCTGCATCGACGCAGAAGGAGCCTATTTTGAAAGTTTCTAAAGAATTGTAACGATTGGCTCAATAAAATTTTTTTAAATCGACACAGTCCTATTACTTTCCAGACAAACCCTGTATACTGAAGTTCACACTTGCATTAATAGTCCCTACTTTCAATTAATTTCTGCATAATTTAATGTCATGCTATAATGCACAAATTTATATCATTTATTCAAAAGTTTAGCACCTGTTTCCAGTGCTTAAATTTTAATTTCATACCAATTAGCAATCAGTAAATAGGAATTTAAAGTATGAATCTGTCTCTCTGATCAACTTTTATTCTCATTTGTGCTCCACTATGTTATTGTTGAAACTAGTGATAAAAACTACACCAAAATAATCATTTGTGATACTTCTATACAACAGATAAATTCCAATAACTTACGACTTGTTTAAAAGTATTTTAAACAGTTAAAATTAAGAATAGGAAAAAGCCCACTTCAGTGATATTATTTTTCCATACATACAAAAAAAATGGTTTTTTCTATACATCATGAGGGCATTTATGTTTGCACACTAATTAACACAGAGCAAGAGAAAAGTCAGTGAAATTCTTACACTGTTCCTTGCTTACTATCATTGCCTACACATTAGAAAGCACATATTTTAATATTCATATTATATTTTGTTATTAGTTAAAAAATTGAATGTCTATCTGTTGATAAACTTACTGATTGTAAAGCCTTACAGTAGCAGGGATTGCACTTATAAAGCCTACCAAGCGGCTGCTTTTTATAACTCGAACTCCACAGTGCCATTCTCTTTTCCATCCTGGTGGCTGCAGTGCCCTTTGAACACAAACAATGATGTATTGTGAAAGGAAGGAAGAACAATTCTGCCATTTAAAGAAACCTGTGCAAACCGAAAATTACACAAACAAAAAGACAAATGTTCTTCATCTGAGTCTTGAACTAATACTGACCTTTAATCCATTAGTTTGTAGGAAAACCACTGGATTAAAAGACATGTAGTTAGGAGAATATGCTGAAAATGTGCTCCATAATACATAATTAAGAGACTAGAAAGGGCAGTGTGAATAAATAAGTGAAAGATTACTGGAAATAAAATGAGAATAAACTGGGAAAAAGATACAAGATCATTAAAAAAAAAATATACCAAATTAATTACCTTTCACATAAAAATGTGTCCACAATGTTACATAAAAGTGCAACCTGGAATGTCTAATTCAAAGCAGCAACCACTATCAGTTTTTCCCAATCTGTGCTAAACAAACTGATGGTCATAACTAAGGAGATGCATGGATATGAACTTCTCAGACATAATTTCCAAAATTTTCATAAATATTCCAGATCTGTTATTCACAATGTGTATGGCAGTACCAGTTGGATAAAAGGCATGTATAATGTATACCAACGAAAGGGCATTTTAAACAATGCATATACAGTAAAACTCCAATTATCTGAATCAATTGGGACCGGACCCCATTCGGATAATAAAAAATTCGGATGATTAGATTTTTCCCGAAAAATGGTCTATTTTAATTAATAACTGTATGTATGTTGAAAATGGGAGAAAAAAAACTATTTTTAAAGAAAAAGAGCTTTTAAATAATTAAATGAAAAAGTAATACTTTTACATGTTAAGTGTACTTACAAGTGCTAAACGTCAGTACAGTATGTACGAACCGAACTGTAAATAAAAGTCATTGCTTGCTGAACATCTCGGTCAAAGTAAGGCGTTTGACTGTATCATCTGTTTTTGGGGCAGCCAAGTCACGCATCCACTTGACAGTGAGAAGTTGCGTGTGGTCACACTCGGGCTGACGCTCCATCCACTTCAACGCAGTTTCAAGGGTGGCAAATGGTTGACTAACTGATGGTCCCATGTCTGCTTCAACTTTAACATTAAGGTCATCTCTTTCTTTGACACTTTCTTTTCTATCACTTTCAATAAGATCATCATCAGGGATAAGGCAGTTTCTGAAGAAATTCTCGATTTATTCTCCGATAATCATCTCGAGCAGCTAGTCAATGAACCTACGTGGTGTCATAACGGTAGTGAAAACATTTTAGATTTGCTAGTTACTAACAGGACAGAATTATTCACAGACATTTCAACGACCACTGGAATAAGGGATCACAAAGCGGTAATTGCGACTATCAAATTAATGACCAAGCGAAAAAGGGGAAATGGATGGATTGTATACAGATTCAGTAAGGCCTCAAAGGAGTGTTTTAGAACCTACCTGAGGAATAATTACCATAACTTTAAATTAACAAAGGACACCGTTGACGAGATGTGGCATCGATTTATACATATAGTCAGGGAAGGTATGGAAGTACATATACTGAAGTGGAAAATAAATGGGGAGAATGGTTAAGAGGACGTGTGAAGAATGTGATGCATGAGGCCTTCAACGATTTTCATTCAAACACTCTCTCTAAGAGTCTCACAGAAAACCCAAAGAAATTTTGGTCATATGTTCGAAAAGTCAGTTGTACCAACAGCAATATTCCAGCCCTCGTTCGTGAAGGGTCCGATGTTATTGAAAGCCGTGATAAAGCTAACGTACTAAATGCTGTATTCAAAAATTCATTTACTGACGAAAATAAGGATAGCATTCCTGTTTTCCCAAGTTGTGTCGAGTTGGAGATGGAATCATTACGAATAGATACTGCAGGTATCATAAAGCAATTAGAGCTCCTAAAGTGGGGAAAAGCACCTGGCCCGGATGGTATTCCAGTAAGAGTATTTTCAGAGTATGCGGCGGAAATCGGGCCATTTCTGTCTGATATATTCAGTAAATCCCTAGAAGAGCGAAAAGTACCTACAGACTGGAAAATAGCACAAGTAACTCCGATTTTCAAGAAAGATGATCGAAGCGATCCTGGAAACTACCGTCCCATATCTATAACATCTATTTGTAGTAGAGTTATGGAGCATGTTATATGCTCGAACATTATGAATTTCCTAGATGAAAATAATTTGCTTACAACAAATCAACACGGATTTTGGAAGAAAAGATCATGTGAAACACAGCTGGCCCTATTTACACACGACGTAATGAAAGTTATTGATGCAGGTTCACAAGTAGATGCAATTTTTTTAGATTTTCAGAAAGCCTTTGACTCTGTGTCACACAACCGACTTTTAGCGAAGCTACGAGCATACGGTATATCGGATCAGCTTTGTGAATGGATAAAGGATTTTCTAACTGGTCGATCGCAGTATGTCGTCGTTGAAGGAGACAGTTCTTCTAATCTAGATGTTACGTCGGGTGTACCTCAAGGAAGTGTAATAGGACTTCTTCTTTTCTTAATTTTTATGAACGATCTTGGAGACAAAGTGAAAAGCCTTTTTAGATTGTTTGCTGATGATGCGGTTATTTATAGGGAAATTAGGAATTTGGCCGATTGTTTAGGAATTCAGCGTTATCTGGATGTTATTTTGGCATGGTGCGCTGAGTGGCAACTCACACTAAATTGTAAAAAGTGTAAGACAATGAGCATAACTAACAAAAAGAATCCTTTTGTTCAGAAATACGAGGTAAACAGTTCAGTTATTGATATGGTCGATTCTATGAAATATTTGGGAGTAACAGTACAAAGGAACATGAAATGGGACTTACATATTAATACGTTGGTAGGTAGAGCTAATTCTAGGCTGCAGTTCCTAGGTCGAATTTTGAAAAATTGTAATGAACAAACAAAGGAGATAGCGTACAAACCTCTTGTGCGTCCACATTTGGACTATTGTTGTGCCATCTGGGATCCGTTTTGTAAGGGGCTGATTGAGAGTACAGAGAAGAGCCACTCGATTCGTGACCGCTTGCTACAGTCCTTATGAAAGCATTACAGAACTGATAAGTAGACTAGGCTGGGAGTCTCTGGTAGATAGACGACGCACGTTTCATTTAAACTTATTGGTAAACATGCGTACTCCCACTTTCACTTACGAGTGTAGTGAAATACTTCGTCCACCAACCTATTTGGGTCAGAATGACAGGAAAGATAATATTAGATAAATAAGGTGCCGCACTGATTCTTATATGAATTCTTTTTTTCCTCGTTCCATTAGGGATTGGAATGCACAACAAAGAGATTAGGTTTGGTGCTGAGCACCCTCTGCCACCCACAGTTTTGTGAATTGCAGAGTATATATGTAGATGTAGATCATTTAGAATTTCCTACCCCAGGTCTAACAAATCACACACCACCCACTCTCCTATATCTTCAGCATTAACTTCTGAACATCCAGAAGTTTCAAAATAATGTTTCTTAGTTAAAAAAGTGATTCGGATAGTCGGAGTATGGATAATTGGAGTTCTACTGTATACTGTTTTACAGTGTTGAATGAAAATGGTCTATTTGCCACAGTTGTGTTCAAACCATACAAAATTAACAGTAGAAGATTCTTTTAAAAAAATGTGAAATGTAAGAGGAGGTACCCTGTACACTAAGCAAATCGGGAGTGTGATTTGTAGTGTGCGCTGAAATTTTTGAAAAGGCAGTAATGTCGAACAAAGTTTGAGCAACTGACATCCAGATCCTAGCAGCTCTAGAGGAACAGTAAGCGATGCTAAGTACTGAGAATTAAGTTGAAAAAACATCATGAAATCTCACTTGATACAAGACAGCAAGAGCAGAATGAATCCCCACCGTACCAATATTTGTTGATTTATTGAAACTATAAGTCCATAAGTGGCATTGTGGCATGACCTCACTAAAAAAAAAGAGTTAGGGTCAGGGCACTCATTTATTGATATTATGCCTAGAAATAGATAGATTTCTTGGCAGTAACAACAATGGTGGGGATTCAAGGCTCCCAGAAGATTACACAGAATCTTTGAAACAAAACTAATGCCATCAGTGAAATAGCACTGAAAGGAAAAAACTATAAATGATACATGGTCACAAAGTCTATTAGCCCTTCCATTTAAGGATTGTCTGAAGTCTTCAGCCATTTCATAAGAGGACATGTGACTTAGTCAAAATAATAGCTAATAACTTTCCCTTCCCCCATTACATTTGGTTTCAAACCTCATCAGACCTGTGCATTTGCATGAAATTTAGCTTGTAAATGCACATTCTGGAAATGTGTATGTACTACTTACAGTATAAAACTTGCATGGTGACATTTATCTCCATTCAACCTAACACTGCTTACCCATGTTGAGTTACAGATGCCCATGTGAATGTTCCCCAAAACATATTTGAGCCGCCGCCAGCTTGTTCCGTCCTGCAGTCCAGGTGTCAAGAAGCTGTTCCCTTGGAAAATGACGGATTCATGCCCTCCCATCGGTATGATGAAGAAGGTATTGGGATTCATCAGACCATGCCACACTGCCACTGGGCCAACATCCAGTAACAACGGTCACATACCCATTTCAGTCATAGTTGCCAATGCCGTGGTGTTAACATTGGCACATTCATGGGTCATTGGCCGCGAGGCCCATCGTTAGGTGTGTTTGGTGGACTGTGTGTTCAGACACACTTTTACTCTGCTCAGCATTAAATCTGATGTTCGTTCCATCACAGTTCGCTGTCTGTCCTGTTTTTCCAGTCAACCCAGCCTACGATGTTCGACATCTGTGATGAGGGGTGGCCGCAAAACCCCTCGATGTTTGGATGTGGTTTCACCTTGGTTTTGCCACTTGAAGACACTCACCACAACACTCCTCGAACAGCCGACAAGTCATGCAGTTTTCGAAATGCTCATGCCAGGCCTCTGGGCCATCAAAATCTGCCGTTAGTCAAAACTTAGATAGATCGTGTGCCTTCCCCATTCTAAACACTGATAGCACGCTCACTGATACTACATGCACCATACGTGTGTTTGGCTAGCAGTCATTCCTAGTCAGGTGATGCTGCTATCACCTGGACGGGTTTATATCAATAGTAGGTAGGTAGTCAATGTTATGGCTGATCAGTGTATGTACTTTCAATCAGACTTAAAAAGATGAAGTTGTTGCATTCTTCACTTTCTTAAGCAAGTCTGCAGAAAAAGTGTTTGCATAACAAGGATGAGAATTTGTTGGTCTTCAAAATGGAAACAGTCTCTAGGAATTCATCTGAGAGGGATGATCTGAACTGTGTTCTATTTTTAACCGGACTGAAAATACGTTTACAGTCTGCACGGCTGTGGGGTGTGGTGAGTATGGACAACATTACTATGGAAATCCTATTATATTTAAGAATTCTATCAGCACCAAAAATATTTGATAACCGTGCAAATTTGACACGATTTGGAGAATTTACATCTGCAACAGTAAAAGTGTCATCTAACTGAAGAGCTATGAACTGTGTGTGAATTGTATTTACAGTATCATAACTTGTTTAGTTTTCATTCTTATGTAAGATAACAAGAAACTTTTCAAGGAAGAAATTGGATACTCGTACAATTGTGAATTTTTAATTCTGTCGAATGTGGCTACTGGTGCACATTTTAGCACATCATTTTTTAGGGAACACTTGTTTATGATGTAGTCACTGGCTGTAGAAAGGTAATTTCTGATTGATGAACAGAACAGAGCTTTATTTTCATTATTATATTTCATAACCATGTTCACAGTGTGTGTGTCAATGACTAATTCATAAACTTCTTTACTATTTTTAATTAGGTGATACTTTACTTCAAGCAGTGCAGAGATTTTAATTACCTTTGGTTTTACAAATTTACTGAGCAGCTGCTTTAGCAATTCCATCAAAAAATCTAACAAAACATAAATAAGAAGGGGAACACTCTGAAGGACAGTACTGAGTTTACCAAATAATGATATGCAGGAAAATAAGCTTTGCTCAAGTCTGAAGAGAGAAACAAACAGCTTTTCCTCACGTTGTAGTCAAACTTTTGCTTTTCAGAACATATGAGTTGCATTCAAAAGAATAAGCTATTCTTTAAGGAGTTGAAGAGGATGGAGAATCAAGAACACACTTTTTCTGCTGCTCCTTGGATCTGCGGTGTTCAACTTTTGGTATTGTGAATGATGTAAAGTTGGCTGAAATGTTTGAGGCACATATTATTATTTGCACTTCATCCTTAAAAAGAGAAATATGTGGATCCCACTCCTCCAGTATTCTGTCCAAACACTTGCCTAAAGACTACTAACTCGTACATACATGCTTCAGTACTTTCTTTATTGTGTAGGTTTTGAAATTTCTTAATGCATTCTTTTCTTTTGACTCTATTCTCTAAATAGAAAACATCAACATGAATATCATCTATTTTAATTGGTATACTTGCAGCAGCATTTTCAGCAGCTAAATTAAGTGCCATGCACAACCAATAATGACAACATCTGGATGAGCTTTTTTCAAAACTGCTGAAACTTGATTCTAGTGTCCCAAAATTACAGAGGCATTATCAGAACAGACTGTTACACAGTTTCCAATTGGTATTTGGCGACATTCCAATTGCAGTAACATGAGGTTTGCTATGTTACACCCTGTTGAGTTCTCCTCCATATCACAGTACTTACAGTTTCTTGTTTATCATCATAAAATGTAACAAAAATGAGACATAATTTTATATTAGTATCGTTCACAGACCATCCTGAAGATGCTTCACAGCTTCAGCTATTGGTTTTTAAGCCTTTTTTTTTTTTTTTTTTTTTTTTTTTTTTTTTTTTTTTTTTTTTTTTTTTTTTTTTTTTTTTAAACGATATTTTTTATGACCACAGCCACATTTTATTTTGCAACTTGCGACATATGGAACACCCTCCTGAATCAGACACCTGAATGGTCTGCTACATTTAGTGGAATATTGTGTTCCACCAAATATAAAGTGAACAAACACTCTGCTTTAATCACATCTGAATCAGAGTTTCCAGACTTGGCCAAAAAAGTGTTGATTTTGTGGTTCTCTTCTTTTGATTCTAAACTCACAATGTGCTTAACACATTTCACATGATTAGCCAAATATTTCACCTGCTATGTGCTATGTTAATATCACACCCCCTTACTGTATGCAATGCAAATTTCCCCCTTTTCTTGATTTTAACAAGCACAGAAATTCCACAGAATATGCTCTTAAATGTCTGGTAATATTGTTTCTTAAGAGTTATTCATGGTTACACATTCTACACAAATTACCAACCAGCAATACAACACAAGCAGGACTATCTGCAAGTGAAAGAAAACTATATTTAAATGAATGCTTGTTAGACTTTTGGAAATAATATCAAAACAGATCAATTAATTATTGACTACAGTAAAATATAGTGTATCCTGGAGTAATTTTAGAGTCAAATGAAAGAAGCTGTAATGCACATAGAAGAGCACATACAGCAATGAAAGAAATCTGAAACTTATTACAACCATCCATAAAAACTGCAATAACCTTGTTCCATGGAAAGATTTCACCTAAGCGATTAAATTTTAGTTAGGAAATTCGTAAAATGGCACAGTTCATTCATACAACCATAAAACACTGCACCTTTTCGTAAATTTTATGGGAAAACTGTAGAAGTTGGCAGGTATGTAAATGCCATTTGCCCCATAATTTGTGCAAATTGTCATTTCACAGTGCAAGAGGTTACTGAAGACATCAATCCCAGCTTGTGCCTCAAAATTCTGCCAAAAAACTTTGCATGCATCACATCTCTGAATATCTCAATCATAACCACAAAAATAACGATGCCAACATTAGTAAAGAGTTGTTTGATCATGCCAACACTGACGAAAACTTCATGATCATCACCTTAACTGAAAACAAAATCAAAGTTAATGGCTACGATGATGAAAAAAAAGTTCATTAATCACAATGGGCTGAGAAAATGTCTCAAACAAAGAAAGTAAGCAAGCAAGATTTTGTCAAACATGAAGTCGATGTTGACTATTTGTATACTACAAATTCTCGTCACAAGAGCAGACCAGCGTTCTACATACTAGTTTTCAAAACGTTTGAGGGAAGATGTGCACAGTAAGAGGCCAGAGTTGTGGGGTGGGGGGGGGGGGGGGAGAAAGAGTTATGTGTCACTCTATGCTACTCATCTCTGCTTGTTGGTCAATTTTTGGCCACTAAAGGAGCAGCAGTACTTCGCCACCAATTCTACTCTCCAAACCTGGATGCTAGACTTTTTCCCGTTTCCACAGTAGAAGAACACGCTGAAATAATGTTTATGAAATCTAGGAGAGATGCAGCCAACTTACTAAATGAGTTATACAGAGCATTCCTACAGTGGCAGAAGCTAAAGGAGTGGTTCATTGCAAGCATAGGGGATCAATTTGTAGGAGACAAATGTGTATTACTGTAACTGTGCTAATAAATTTTGAATGATAGGAAATCCTGTCTTTTTTTAACACATATTTTGTATTGTAAATTTGGTTCCAAATTTATATAAATCCAGAAAACTACAGGTCTGGCACATGTAGCTTTCCCTCATGTTGCGAATCAACCTGTTTACAGTACTGTTTAATATGGCACAACTGAACTAAGCTTTTCTATTCAGAAGGTTCTCTATGGACTTTTACATTACTATGCTTTAAGGTTGTAGAGTGCAGTCTTAAAAATTTCCTGACATTAGGCTCCCTTTGAAGCTAATTCCTTAATATAAACTGAAATTAAATAGCACTGCTTCTTTACATGAAAAATTATTCAGTTACTCAGAAAGTATAATTTCTTTCAAATATTGTGTTTATACAAGTTTCCAAATTTTTTGGAATATCCTGTGTTGTATAAAATAATATGACATGCAAATACAATTCATACATGCTAAATGGCACTACTGTTCATTTCATGATGATTAATTAAACTTTTATCATTTTAAGAATGTTTGTTATGTGAGGAAAACCTCAAAAAAGGATGATGAATTTCAGGACAGCAGTTTATCATGCTTTTGAAAGGGGAAACACAATAAATTATGACAATTTGCAAATAATGAAGTGTTTAAAATGTCTTCCACCATCTGAAGGTACAAAATTTATGAAAGTTCTGAAGACTCCAAGGACCTAATGTAACAGGAAGTAACAGATATTCAAGATTCTTAATTACCACCTTACAGTTAGTAGATGTTCCTGAAAAAAAGTTAGATGTAAGAATTTCAAAGATAGACAATTATATAAATTTCTTTGGCAACAATAATCGCTGCATTAATACTGAAAGTCTGTAACCCACAAAATATCTTAAATATTACTACTAGTTATCAGCCCATGCAGATGGTTCAGAACAATAGTATTGTAACTAATATTTATTACATTTTACAGTATGGAAAAGTTAAAAGATCCAGTTTTTACCAAATATCATAATTGACACTATAACTGTCAGAGCTGTTTTTGACGCCCTATTCTATCATTGACTTTCAGGGTAGTACAATGATTATGTTTTTGGATTTTTTCGGAGGGGCAAATTGTTGTCTAATCTATAAGTAGCAACAATTTATACGACTTACGGTCATATTGCACTAAACTTATGTGATATCGATGCCTAGTTAATCATATTAAAAACTTTATTATGAAAGTATGAAATAAATACAATATCAGAAACAAATATTGTTTGGTTATTGTAATAACAATTAGCAGAAAATGCTTTAAGGCAATGAAATTAAGGAAGGATAGGGAACTGAGACCCAACACTTACCACTGATCACGGTGGCTAGGAAAGAAACACAAAAAGCCAAACACAAATGATGCAATATTTTGTTGATAAACCTTATTCTTGCAGTAGGAAGGTTTGAGACACCAGGTGAAGTACACAATAATGTCCGCCTGGTGAATGAAGGCGGCATGACATGGCCGGCATTGGTAGTGATGGAGGGTAAAATTAGTAAATTAGAGATATGTCACAATATTGTGTGTTGGATACAAATTACAATGTTAAGATCAGCAGTTGCAACATATTAATGCCGCTTAATACGAGTGTTCGTTTAGCAGTTCGGTAATATACATCTATAGATTTAATGTTTGCAGGATAGATGTCAAGTTAAGTGACACAAACCTTGGACAATATAGGTGCCAGAGTATTGTAACATTACTTACTATTATATATCACGGAAATTTGACCAATCTTGTAGTTATGGCAGTTTTTCACATTTGCTAGCAAAGGTAGAGACACGATGTTACTGCACTGTCTGAGCATAAGGTAAGCATACAAAAAAAAATTCTTAACTTCACTTCCCCCCCCCTTTTTTTTTTTACTTGTGGCTCTACGCCTCATCAATGTTGAGGTCATCAGAGGCGGGATGGGATTGGGGACAAGGAATGGGAATGAATTCGGCCATGGCCTTTTGAAGGAAGCAACCCAGTACTCGACTGGAGTGATTTGGGGGAAACCATGGAAATCCCCAAATCTGGATGCCCCGATGGGAATTTGAACCAGCGTCCTCCCAAATGAGAGGCCAGAATGTTAACCGTTCACCCACCACACTCGGTTTCACTTTCCACTAAAGTGACTGTTACGAGAATATTGTTTTGAACCAACAATATATCTAAATTCATACAGATAAGTCTGAACAATGTAACGTTTTCACTATAACCCTTTACCATTTAGTCTATTCAAGACTATCAACTTTTGTGTAACATGTCTAACTTGGTAGACTATACATAACAGACCTGTGGGTTTTTTTTACTGGTAGTATTTTGGTGATTAAATTACTATTTTGAGTGGTCACATAAATTTTACTGAAAGATTGAAAGTGCATATTTTTCAGTTGCTACTCAGTATTCTACTGAGAACAGTTCCTGAAAACATAACTTTTCTGGCACAATTGAAAGTTACAGACAGTTCAATTACTTCTGGATATGTGGGTTTGAGCAAGCCAACAATATAGTATTAATTTTATTTAGTTGAATATGTAATATTTAATATGTGTTAAACACTTCTACCATTGTTTTATACACAAATTATATTGCAATATTTACTTTACGAAAAGTTCGCCTGCCTTTTATGTTATTTCAGCTACTTGTTCATATCCTAAAAATTTACTGAACACATTTCTTTTATTTGTAGTCTCACCAAGTTTTGAGTTCTCCAAATAATGTTCAGGGGTGTTTAGCTGCTTCTTGAAATTGAAATGTATCCCCGAATTGTTACTTCATCACTACTACTCCACATGTGATTTCCACAAACTTCACTTGAATTGTTTATGACCAACATTTTTACCATTTCTTGCTCTATACTGAAACACTCAATATGAAGTCCAGCTCCTATGCATTTAAATCATCTTAAATATTAATTATTCTCCTTAGCTGAGTTGGCACCAACAGGAGGAACATCACGCAACTAATTATCTCTTCTCTTCTTATTTGCATTACTCCTTCTGTAGTATTTTAATGTGGCATCCAAACACTTCGACTTGTGGAAATACTCTTTTTACCATTTCACCGATGAATATGATGTTAATGTTTTGGGAAGAATTTGGAGACCGACTCATTGCATACTAACACTTCATAATTTGCTAATCAACCTTGTGCGAACCTATCTCTATCAATCAGATTACTTGCTGTTAAGATGCAAACTAAACATGTAATCCTTCTAGTTCGTTCCAAATATAAACAATGCAACGACTGAATTCATGACTGTAGCTGAAACAAATCCCTTTAAAATTAACAGATAAATTTAGAAATATTTTAGAAAATTCTTCTTGACAAGCTAATATTGTTTTGCCACACGTTAAAAATATTTTTGGTACGTTCCCCGAAAAAGCTTGACCCTATGAACTGGAGTTTTACCAAATTTTCCAGTAACAACAAAGCTCTCAAAAAATAAATAAAAATCTATCACACTACAGGTGAAACACAACCTCAAATAATTCATCTAGCCACCAACACTTAACGCATGCATAAAAAACTGAGAGCTATGACAAAAACCAGCAAGTAAAAATACTGAAGATATTGTGACACATTGCTATTTTTAAACTATCAATGAAGCATTAATGATAAGTATGCTGATTACATTCAAGAATACAAATAACACATGATATAACATATAGTAAAATTAAAGATAAACAGAAATAAGTAGCTGATTCACAAAATAATGCAACTATTTTTTGAAAAAAAAAAAAAAAATAGTTTGTTTACTTACCATTTTAGGAACTCTGGAGGATAATCAAACCTAAACATTGAGTCATCATCTTCAACATAATTCTCACTTAGGAGAGAGTACAATTCTTTTAAGACTAATGGCTCATCAAGATTTAATGTATCCCATTTAAAACCATCAGGTAGAGTGTATGGAACTTGTCGAATTTCTGACTTGCCTTTGTCAGGTTCTATTGGCTCATTGCATGTGATCTTTTCATCTAGCAATTAAAAAAAATGCATCAATAATACAGATCACCATAACAGAGAGATACATTTTACTAACAATAATACACATCTGCATCTAAAATAATCACAGTACTGGATTTTATTAACAATAAATACATATCTACATCTAAAAGCAAATGGTAATGAAATTGATGACTCAGCATAAGACCCATAAAGGATAATTATACAAGCACTTCTCAACTAATCCCAAAAACATATCACACACAAAGTTCTTTCATGTACTGCGTGGAGACAATTCATCTACCTTAGTTGTTTGGAAATTATGTAAATATTCAACTTTTTACTAGCTATCATTATTTTCAGTTAATGCATAAGGTTATTACATTAGGAAAGTAGTATAGTCCAAATAAATAATCACAATATTATGTTTCAATTCCATCGAAATTATGCAATTAAATTTATGTATTATTTTAATTATTTTGTCATCCCCCTTTACCAGATAATGAACAGGTGCTGCTATAATTTCAAAATAATGAAGAATGCTGGGTGTTTGCCAACTGATGAAGATGAGAGTTCAGGCCATGAAAATATTGTTAAATAGAAAAAGCTCACCCAATGTTTTGGGACTGAGAAAAACTTTCTTCCAACAATTTCACAATTTTAATATCTGACAAAATTACAAGCAGTTTTGAAACAAGTTAAATTGTGAATGTAGAGTATTAGACTGTGCAGCAGTATACTAATAATAAATGTAAAACCTTACCCATCTTAGGAACAGGTTGTGTATTCCAAAAGTTATATGGTTTCTGCAGGGCTTCTTCAGGTGTCTTTGCAGGTTTATGCTGGAAAGATAAAACTTCCATAGCTTTCCGGATATCCTGCAACATGAAAATACATTTCAAAATCAATGCAACACTATTATCAGTCAGTATGGGCAGAGCATCATTCAATATAAAGCTCTAAGAACTGCAGCATATTGCCATAGGTGGGTACAGTTAGTACAAAAGTTAACTTCAATAATCGTTAATCCACTACTTAAAATTAGACGTTAAAAGTTAGCCATCAAAAGGTGAAAATGGTTTTTATGTATTACACTAGGAATTACCAAGGTGTTACAAGTATGTACAGTGTTGTGAATCAACAATACGTCTACCCAACGTCCTTCTCAAAATTGAGTTTTTAATGTGGTTCTCCAACATGTAGTGAAATCATGTTGGCAATGAAAAGGTTTGCAATACATTGGTCTACACCAGCTTAGAATACGATGGTGTCGGTAGCTACAATGCCAAATGATTTATTGGTGTAAACTTTTATTAGCAGATAGAGATGAAAAGAATTTTTTTTCCTAAGTGAAAAACTTCTATAGGTGCGTTACGCGATGTTTGGACGGGGGTAAATCTGTGAGTTCATGGCGTCACCATCACCAAGATACCACCTGTTGCGTGTATAATATATGCATTGGACACTTTTCATAAAATCTTTATTCAAACACATAGTTTTTCATCTTAATTTGCATATGTATACTTTAAAACAAACAAAAAATGCTGTTTACGTTTGATTCAGAGAAACCTAAATCCCTCCCCCTTTCCCCCCCTCACCTTAATTCACCGTTGTTAATACAAACCCAAAGTTTTATCCTATTTTGATAGTACTTAGCACACATATACTTCAGAGCAACACGGTCTCTTAGCTCAGTGGTTAAGGCGCTTACTTCCCATATCTCTCTCTCTGGTGGAGGGTTTAAATCCTGCGGTGAGTAGGAATTTTTAGGAGTTGTATTTGATTATATGAGCTACGCTGGGACGTTCCGTGGTTCTGATTCCACATTAAACTGCAGACTCCTGAAGAAAGGAATTAGCCTTCTAGCCTCTGACAAAACAGCTTCATGTAGATTCGACGAACCATCAGGTTGTGGACTAAGTTAGATTTATAGCTTTTGAAGTGAAAACATCTTGGGCGATTTTTGAATGGGTAAAATGGGTTCACATTACCAACATGCTAATGTTAACAGTCTACCTGTTGCAGTCTCGTGGCTCAGTGGTTCAAGTTCTGACTGGTGAACGCAAGGTCCCTGGTTTGAATCTCTGTCTCAATGGGGATTTTCATAGACCATTATCCCGACCTTCAGCTCCAACATAGATTGTTGTGTAATGGGAAGTATGACAGAACACTTCCATGGTTTGGATTCCACATTAAACTGTAGGTCCCTTATACCTGGTAGCACTACTGGGTTAGGTTAAGGTGGCTAAGACAGGGACGGAAAGTGCAGCCAACAGAAACCCTGGCACCAGGTCATTACCACCACATGGAATTGTTATTATTTAGTATATGTGTAGCTATAAGTATCACACGCAAGTTTTCACTTCTGTCAGCAGTCCCCGAAGATTACGAATTGTTTTTTTCTTCTTCTTTTTCTTATGGATTCACGCCTCGTCGACATCATTAGAGGGGGAAAGGACTAGGGGAAAGGAACAGGGGGAACATACAGGAAGGAATTCGGCCATGGCCATTTGAAAGTAACATCCTGGCATTCAGGCATTTGGGGAAACCATGAAAAACCCAAATCCAGATGCCCGGACCAGGATTCAAACCTGCGTCCTCCCGAATGCAAGGCCAGAGCATTACTGCTCACCCATCATACTCGGAGGGAGATTAAAACAAACAGTTTTGCTGCTATCTACATTGGAAGAAGCTAAAGCACTTGAACAAGTTTTTGAATAATTTCTCTTTTATCCCCTTGGGTTGGCCCCGGTTCTATTTTTTTTTTTAACTGTTCATATTTGGATATATATATATATCCTCTTCATATGTTGTTTAAGTTTGATGAGACTAGATGCGTGAGCCTTGATTGTAGAAAGTTTAGGCAAATACAGTTGGCATTCATAAATCAACTGTTCCCCCAGTCTTGATTTATCATAACAATCGCATCAATGTGACCAAAGACTTTTTAATTTTCTCGTTGCTATTGTTAGCGTTCACTAACAGATTCAAGATCTTCAGTTTCCATGACAAACATGTAACTAATGTCAGTTTAATTTATTTCACTAACAAACAACAAACAAATACCAACAAAAAAGTGACATTTACTTCGCAGTAAAAAAATTAGATTATAAAAAATATCAAAATCAATCACCGATCAAATTTGAAACGAGTAGTGAGCACCGGTTTGCAGATGTAAAATAAAAACGCTCCAAAATTCTAGCTTTCATACTGACACCCACGCAATACCTGGCATAACAGCGTCTGTGCATCATATTTGCACTTCATATCACCTAATTCATTCACTATTCGACTCACCAAACGTAAGAGCGTGGCGTCGAGCACAATTCAAACAAACCAAATGAAGTTAACTACTAATGTAACAGACTAAAGTTAACAGTATTTCAATTTAACAGAAGTTAAGAAGACCGTTAATGATTTTTTAGGTTAAATTAAAAGTTAATTTTCTGCAATTTTGTTAACTTTGTTAATTAACGATTAATGGTTTTCTGCTCAGCTGTGCATATTGCATCCATTTCGTAAGGGGTTGATTGACAGTAGAGAGAAAGTACAGAGAAGAGCTGCTCGATTAGTGACTGCTTGCTATAGTCCTTATGAAAGCGCCACAGAACTGATTAGTCGACTGGGCTGGGAGTCTCTGGTAGATAGACGACGCACGTTTCATTTAAACTTATTGGTAAACATGCGTACTCCCAATTTCACTTATGAGTGTAGTGAAATACTTCGTCCACCAACCTTTCTGAGTCGGAATGACAGGAAAGATAAGATTTGAGAAATAAGGTGCCGCACTGATTCTTATATGAATTCTTTTTTCCCCTAGTACCATTTGGGATTGTAATGCACAGCAAAGAGATTAGCTTTGGTGCTGAGCACCCTCTGCCATCCACAATTTTGTGAATTGCAGAGTATATATGTAGATGTAGATAAACACACCAATTATACAGTTTTCTTTTGACTGATGAATCTAGCTCTAACATATCAGCAGCTAAAATAGAATGGTATATATATATATATATATATATATATATAAAATGTTGATTTCTGGACAACATGTTTTTTGTTAGAACAGTTATATGGTTTCTGCAGAGTAGGAAGTACAGAGAAAAAAAAGACTTAATTTAAAGGAGAGAACTACAGAGGAAAAAAGAATGCATTTAAAGGAAATGGGAGAGAAGAAAGTAAGTGTTTTCATAATAATATATGTGAAAAGAAAGAAAATTAGGGAGAAAGGGACAAAAATGATGAAAGCCAACAGAAAGGAGAAGATAACCGTCTATACCTGATTCAGTATAGGACATGTCTGATACTCCTGTTCTACTGGAGTATCAGTTCTCACAGCAAGTTCAGATCTGAGAATATCAAAGAACATATAGACGCCCAAATATTAATGCTACTTAAATAAGTACCCACCAGTGTATCTCAGTGCGTTAAGGTGTCACACACTGGATTGGCAAGGTACAATGGGACCAGGTTCAAGTCTTGGTCCCCACGTAGCAGCCACCCTGACTGCGGTTCTTAGGTAGTTTCCTGCAATGGTCTAGGCAAATGCTGGGTTGGTCGCCAATCTCAGCCTCAGTAACTACACATCCCACATACAGAAATACACTTATCACACAGAACACAAAAAGTTACAAGTTCCGGAACACAAACTTTCCTCCTAGTGGTTAAGTACACCAGGTCTAACAAACATGGTTTGGATTCCTGCAGGACAAGTCCTTCTGCCCTCTCAAGATTCACAATGGCCACTTGTGAACACAATGTGGCCACTGGCACACGGTCTTTAGATGGCCGGATAGAGGGCGGAAAAATCTACTTAAACAAGTAGTTGTTCTTTCAGCGAGTGGTGGCTTTGGCAAAACAGGATGTTGTACTGTCTGCTTATTTCAATTTATTCAGATGGTTGAATGTTAGGCGTTATTGAAATGGTGTAATCTATGATTAAAAGAATGAATATTTTAACTGTGGTGAGGTTTCTATTGAAGACAAAGGATAGATAAATGTTACAGGTATTGCAACTTGGTTTACGGCAATGTAAGAAATGGGAAGGGTGGAGGTGGTTAAGAGTTATGTATCAACCTTTTCACCCAAGATCACAGAAATGCCATAACCATGCTTAGCACCTTAGTTGATTTTCATCATTTGGTACTCGATCAAAACCACTCCACAGTTACAGAGTAAGGGAGTAAGGCATTATTGATGGTATTTCATCTCTCAAGTGATGACATTTAGCCAAGGTCCCTTTCATAAGAACAGACAACAAGTACTAGTATGGAGTTTCCCACTTGCCCTTCTTTTGTATTCATAAATAACATAATGGAAAAAAGAGCCATCCTGACTATGTTTGAGTTTAGTAGGGAAGGTCACATACCAAATATCGAGTTGTGCACTACCTTTACAGTAGTGTGAATTTATGTGTATTAGGGTAATACTATCATTACAGGTTGCTGAAGAGAGGGAATGGAATTGAGGATAGCAGGAAATATTCACGGATGGAGTCACACCCCAGGACAAAATTCATAGGCTTGTTTCAAAGCCTAATTGATGGATAGGTAAAGAACTGTGTAAGACACAAGGGCCTATGGTTGGTTTTAGATGATTCGATGGTCCTTGAAGAATTTAGGTGGGATGTGGCACAAGTAATTTTTTGGTGAACCAGCATCAGGACTGCACTTGACACAGTGGGTGATAAGGTATTTAAACTTTTTTTTTAATTGTTTAATGTCTCTTAACAGGGTTTCGAACCACCGTCTTCCCGAAAGCGAGGCCAGAACGCTAGCCGTTACACTACCATGCTCGGTCCTAAATTTGTTGATTTAATTCTAATATAGAGAGTAAGTCACTATCATATCAACATGGCATTTACATATTTTGGATTCTGAAAGCCCTTACTGAAGACATGATAGGCAATTAGTGTTCAATCCATAACTAAGAAATGAAAAAAAAAAATGTCATCAGACTTAACACACTGTGCCAATCTTCTAATCAACTGCATCTACCACTAAAGCAGATAGTTCCTCATAGGAAATAACACAAAATTCACTATAGTTTTTGTTGTAAGCAGAATTTGTTCTGGCATAAATCCCAATGATACATCAATTCCATTCCCTGTATTTGGGAGAGGAAAAAAAAATTAAGGTTGCATAAATCCTTCACAAATTAAAATGATTTCATATAATAGGTACAATCCCCCAAGAAAAGAATGGCGAGTTCATCCAACACTGAAAAATAATTAGAACTTTTAATAGAATCCTGAAATATTTACTCACTATGAAATTGTTGATACTAATTGATAAGGATGAATAGATGGTGTGCTGTCAAACCTTAAAGATATGAGGAATTTAAAGTGTCAATTACAACCACATATACAACTGCATGACACAGTAAACAGAACTATACACAATACAGCCACAATCTTATAATGCCCAAACAGTGGTTCTGTTTAACAGTGTCATGCAGGAGCACTGTACATCCTTTTCCCATATTTTTAAAGGTAGAAAGCCGGCAGGGTCTACCCATAATATACGTCTCAAACAACCCATGATATGAGAAGCAGATACACCATACGCATTTTCTTTAATGAATGAATTTTTAAATTTAGTGTCAAATATGCTAGCCTAATGGCTATCATTAATCTCACAACTGTTGTGTATTAGAGCTGGCATACTATTGGCATTGTAATTAATTTATCTCAAATACAACCAAAATTTCTTTGGATCTTCTGCAAGATTTTTAGGCAGGTAACTGCAACAGAAATAACTTTTTTCACTCAAGATTTATTGTACCCTGTTCTTCTGGAACGTGCATGTACCCTCCTTTGCTTACCGAACAGTTTTTTTCAACTAATGCACAGAGGATCGTTCCCATTTGTGATTGTCCATTTTAGGATATGACAGTCAATACCTTTCAGATTTTACATACGAAGCTGCCACAGTGTCTCATGTTAATTTAAAGTAATGGACTAGTGAGTCTTGCTCCTTCAATTTTTTTAATGATATTTCTCTCTTTTTTTATTTCTTTAAGGTCATGTTTTCTGTTAAATGCTAACATTTCACTTGCATAGAGGACTGTTGGTTTTATGACTGTGTTGTAGTGCCGAATTTTTGTCTGTCTTGACATGGAGTTTTTGTTGTAGAGATTCTGGACTAACCCTAACACTTTTTTTATATTTAGGAGGCGATTCTGCTGCAAGATTTTCTCAAGGCCTGTCAGTTCGATGAATTCTCCGAGGTATTTAAAGTATGGGACCCTGTTGATTTTACCGTATTTTGTGCTCAAACTTGCTATTTCTGTCTTTGAACATATGAATTCAGTTTTCTCGAATGAGATTTATAACCCTACTTTTTCTGCACATTACTCTTCTTATTATTATTATTACTCTGCGATTCACTAAAAGTAGGTGGAAGCGGGTGCATTGCACCAATACTAATGGGTAATGCTCTACTTCCAGCCACTTCATCTGCCATACATTTCTTTTCACTGCCATGGCTAGGTCTGACTTTAGGACCGGAACAAAGTCGATTCGGATTTTGGCACAGGCTAACTTGGCAGCTTCATCGACTGCCATGTTCCTCCTGATTCGGCTTGGTACGCGACAGGATAAAACAGCCTTTTGACAAGATTGAAGGGAAAGGAGGGCCTCCTGTATGTCCTGGACCAAACGGTCTGCTGGGTACATGTTTCCTAATGCCTGAATACAGTTGAGGGAATCACAGCATATAACAAACCTCATATCACACATAGCTTTCATATGCTGGAGCGACTTTAACAAAGCGTAACACTCAGCAGTGTAAATCCTGCAATTGCCATCAAGCTTATATTTGTAAGTCGCTCGAGAGAACACTACTGAGCAGCCTACTCCGTTAGTCTGCTTAGACCCATCGGTGTATACCAGGGTAAAGGTGTGATGCTGGTTTAAAATATATTTAAAAAGTTGATAAAAACACTGTCAGTGGTAACCAATTTGTTAAACTGAGACAATTCTAAAATTGTTCTGGGCCTCTTCAAAAGCCAAGGGGGAGGTTTACTCTAACCCTGGTGATAAAAAGAAGCTCAAACCCATATTCTAAAATAGCCCGTGCATGGAAGCTGAATGGTTTTGCCGATCTATGACCGTTGGTGTTAAAGCCGTTCAAAGTTAGCATGGATTACTAAGTCGTACACGGTGTGGGAGCCCATCGACCAGTCATTGCTATGACAAAGTGAAATGAGATTGTAAATAAATGTATAAATTAATGTAATAGTATAGCAGGCTTTCATAGCATAGTAGTATGTGTAGATATTGGGGTAAATTTAAGCATTTTGTTTGTAATATAGTTATTTATAGTTGGCAGTACTGTACTCACTAGTCGAGAAAAGGGGTGAAGAAGATATGGCGTCGTAGAGAGGGCAAGTTGTTGTATAAGCAGGGCTATAACCAATTTTGTATCTGTTTATATATGTGCAAAGGTGTTAAATAAACTGTGTAAATAAAAAGTACTGGTTGGTTTAATTTCATATTGATACCTTTCATGCTAGATACAAAGTTTAATTCAGAACACTGTTTATAAAAGTATAATATGCGGGGAGGTAGCGCAACTGTGTTTTTCAACACTTTGGGCCATGTGTTGACATTAGCGGGCTATCTGCTTTCAACTAGTTAATGTTAATTAGTGAGAAGGACCTCGCAACGGGACTGCCAGGAGTTGCGGCAATATTTAAATAGTGTCACACCACGAGGAGATGACGGTGGATGGAATGTGGCCACTTGCTAGACTCATCACATATGCTGGGTATCGGGCTGGTGTGGTAGGCACCCACAGCAAGTCAAAGTCCTGCATGGTGGACACTATCCAGTATCCGGAGATAACCGTCCCATGCCAAACTGTATAGTATGCAACCATATTCCAGTTGCGACCGTAGAAAGGCTCTTTAAAATTGCAGCAGGTAGGAGCGGTCAGTGCCCCATGACCTGCCACACTAACATTTTAAAACATTTATGGCTTTCAAGGCTCTGACTTTCACATCCTTAAGATGTGGCAGCCAAGTTAGCCTCATGTCTAAAATGAATTCCAGAAATTGAACAGTTCCAGTAAAACTTAAAATGGTGTTCCTCAAGGAAAGGTGAAGCTCTGGTAAAAGACTTTTAACTATGAGTAAAATGTAAACACAGGGTTTTCTCGGCTGAGAAACATAAACTGTTGTGTACTGACCATTCATCCAGACTGTTCAACGCGAGTTGCAGCTGCCGCTCAATCTCTCTCAGGCTGAATGATGAACAAAAAATTGAAAAGTCATCAACATATAAGGATTACCGGATAGAACTCCTTGTAATGCTCAAGATGCTGTTAATCGCAATAGCGAAAAGGGTCATACTGAACATTCAGGAACAGTTTTCCTGAATAAAAAGATCTGACTCCACCACTGACTTGGTACCAGGAGCAACGTCCAAAATAAAAACGATTTTAAAAAATGGGATAGATTTCTCCTGAATCCCCATTCATGAAATGTTTTAATAATTTACATGCCACCAGGTAATATCATATGCTTTTTCAATCTCAAAAAATATACCTCCAAGGTGTTGGCTGTGGATAAAGGCATCCTGTATAGTCGCTCCCAGCAGGACCACATTGTCCATGGTGGACTGGAACTACCCAAATCCACACTGAAAGCGGCTCAGAAGATTTTGGGATTCAAGACACCATTGAGCCGTGCTCGGCTCGCACTGCTTATTTTCCCCGCCCTCGATTGTCTTCTGATGCTGGTTCCTGCAGAGCCAGCGCGCGAGTTTCGCCCGTGAGAGCGCGCTGTGGCTCTAGTGGTACCCTCTACTGGCTTATGGAGTTGATTTTCGGGGACACGAAACCGGGAAGTGAGTCGGTCGGCAGCAGCGGATTGGTTCGTTGGGCCTAATATTTTCCCTAATTGACTGCGACGTTAGAGGTCTGCTGGTATAAGCGAGGACTTGTAATTTGACCTGGCAGCCTGGAAGTACCGCATGATGTGGATTTGTGACCCGACCGAGACCATTCCTCGCTCGCATTAATCGAGGGAATTCCTCTGCTGCGCTCTATGTTCGTGAGTGGTTTTCCGCCGATTGGGGAGCACAACAGCGGGCGGGGCTGGCGGTGGCTTCGAGGTGATAAATTGCCATTTTCTAGCACTGTCAGGTGTTTGAGGTAGAATACCTCATGATTCCAACTACAAAGTGCATCGCTTACTGCATTCTTGTTAATTGTGCTTAATAATTTTGTTACCGGAATGGACAAAATTCCCCGATATGTGGTGCTAATCGTTCCCACCGCCTTATCAGTGTGTGTGGGTGGTAACGACTTATGCGCTGGCGTGTACACACTATAGTGTGTCAGAACCTTTTGGTAAGAACTTGATTCTTAAGGTTAAACTGAAGGACGCTAAGGTAAACTGATTCCTGTTTGTTTAAAATAATTGCTGTATTTTGCCTCCTGTGTACAAATTTGTGTTTTGTACTAGCTGGAAATTTGTTATATGATGGTAAATTGGTAAGAGCCTGCCCTGTTATATTACGTTTCCAAGCATGTAAGGATTTTCTGTTTGGATGTTTAATACAAGTGGAGATATTGTGATTAGGGATATTCTCATGGCTTAACAAGATTGTCATCGCATTAATATTTATTTGTATTGGTACAGGATTTATTAAGATCATAATCTACAAGATCGAAGCTTTCTTATGTATTATATTATTTGTGATATTCTGTATAAGTTTAATCGTTGACCATGATTCTTGTAATAAAATGTTTGCACTTTATAACCATGCTCCCACATGCTTCCCACCGAGTCCTTAGTGGCAACCACACGTATCAACCATACCAGGCAATGGTTCACCATCCGCTCTAGTGTCTCCCACGCAGCTTGTCAGAGCAATACAATGATATCTACCTGGCAGCAAATTGTCCTTTCCAGGTTTTAAAATAGGAATTAAATTTGTTTCTTTCCACAGTCCATGTATGGTTAAAAATACCCTATGGGTACTCCGTATCATCATTTCTAAGATGCCCCAGCATCTGGCACTGGATCAGGTCAGGAACAGATGCTGCATCTTTTGTGCTGTATTAGATAAACGCCAGCTCCCAAAATGAAACTGGGTCATTGTATGCCTGTGAATCGAAGAGTTGAAGCTTAAAACGTGCTTTTCGGCAGCAATTCTTTGGTTCTGAACCGTTGGGTCCAGTCTGGCAGACGAAGTGATGGCAGTGAAGGTCCATGCCATCAGCTATGCTTCACTAGTCAATGACTACACATCCATGATCCAGTTATCCAGATACTGGTGAGCGAGAGCCCCTTCCAGATATACGGCAGTCTCTCATACTTTTGACGCGCCTTAGCTCTTGAAATACGGAATGCTGCTAGGTTGTCTGCTGTTGGATACAACCTAAAATAACGCAACGCCCTCCTCCTGACCCTGAATAGTGGTAATGCCATTTCGTCGTTCCACCAGGGGATGGGTGTCCTTCGCAGCGTTCCAGAGCTTCTCAGCATAAATACGTCCACTGTTGGTGAATCACTTCTGTGAAGTGGATCATCTTTGTCCTCTATCATGTCATGTATTTGGAGGACAACTGAAGGGTGGAAGAGCTGCCAGTCAGCTCTGCTGACGTTCCATTTCCATCGAAAGTTTCTTTCTTTATGTCCAAAGTCTATGTGCATCTGTATCGGGAAGTGGTCACTTCCATGAAGGTCAAGAACAGCCTCCCAAAGCACGGAGTTCACAATTGAAGGTGAGCAGAACAAAAGGTCAATGGCAGAGGACGAACCAGAAGCAGTTGTGAAATGAGTTGTTTTACCAGTGTCGAGGATACATATATCCTCCCACTCTATTAATGCAGCAACCACTCGGCCCCTGGAACAATTGGTGGTAGAACCTCACAATGCATTATTCCCAGAAGGAGAAATGGCTGAGAAAATTGCTGCAGAATGTCTGCCAATTCGTTGTAAACAACAGGCATGTTAGGTAGCAGGTAGGTAGAGCATACAGTCAACTGGATATGACCATGTATCCTCACTGCTACTGCTTGTAACGTAGAGGTGAGAGCAATGGGTTCGGAGTGGACAGTGTTTCAAACCAACACAGCAACTTCCCCTTTGCTCGATCACTCTCAGTATCGTCCTTTCTATATATGTCGTAACCTTTCAGCACTGGGTGGCGAGTTGGTCTAAAATGTGTCTCCTGTAAACAGATACACATTGGTTTAGACCATGTTAAGAGTTGTATTTTTTTTTTTTTTTTTTTTTTTTTTTTTGAGCTGTAAACCCGTTCATGTTCCACTTAAGTATGGGAGCCAACCTTACCTATTTAACCCCAACCGCCCCAGTTCGGGTGGGTCCTCATTCGGCAACTGCCGAGGAATGGGACCAGAATCATCCACCAGCATTACTGTGTCTTCAGAAGACACCTCAGATAACGAAAAAAACCTAAGAGACCGGAGGATTTTTCCTCTGCCGAAATCTTCTTCTCTTCCTTCTCTGTGCTACTTTGTAACCTGGGAGGTGAAGAAGGGGATTTTAAAAACGGTACTGGGTTTAACTTCTGACCATGGACCTTCTGATCAGTTTGGTTAGCGTAGCAAGAGATCAATGAATTCACAGTAAAGTGTGAACTCAATAATACTCTAAATTTGAGTAAAGGCATCATCACCTGCCAGGACCTAATCTATTTAGGGACCACGGAACTCCTTAAGAAGTGGGGATCAAAACCTGTGGTCAAAGTTCGTCAGATCACACGAAGGTTAAATGGCAGTCTTGAGAAGACAGCCACCTTCGTCCTGATGTTCGACACTCTGACGTTGCACGAGTCTATCAAAGCAGGATACTTAAATCTAAATATTCGCCTGTATGTTCTGGAGCCAATGCACTGCTACTATAGTGCGCATCACGAACGATGGTGGGTGGCGCAGAGAGAGACAAATAGGGACACAGGGTACATGACGTTGCTGCATTTCCAGCAGGAGACGAGCGACGTAGAGAGAGGAAGAAAGTATAGTAATTACGCTACTTCTACTAATATTACTGCTGTGTAATGATGATAAAAATAATAATATGCATTTTAGCAGCACTTTATCTGCTAATACTATTAAGAGAGACAGGAATGTCAGCCACAGCAAACAATCAACACTTGTGCAACCACGACAAGCGCTGGATTGTTACTGAATTCGATTGGCTACTGGCAGAGCGACGACGTCCTGCGCAGAGCCTTGCTAAACTGGGCCGCCTTCGTTCGTGGCACGCACTTTAGTGCCAGCGGCTCGGGCAAACGATGGCGAACTGCAAAGGCAACCCCACTTGTGGGAAATGTGAAATGGTTGCACATGAACTAAGAAGTACTTGTACCCTCCTACAGGTGCGTGTCAAACTGCTCCAGGTCACACCCAGCATGGAGCAGGGAATGTTAAATGTATCTTGACGAAAAGATAGAGGAGTTGAAAGCCAAGGAGTGGCTTTCTTATGGCGAAGCTAAAAACCAGTTTAAAGTGCTTGCGCCACCTGTGTTTTGCCACAAGCTTTGCAAAAAACCTTGTCAACTCTTATCAGGAAAGGAAGTGTTGCTACCAAGACGTCCTTTGCAGACATGGGCAAAAGTACAACGTGCTCATGTCAATGCAAATGTGGAACCACGATGAGGGCTTCAAACCCCCACCCCCTTACCACCTCTTTGGGTGTGAGATAACCCCTGTGGCACACTCACGCCACAGGTAGAAGAAGGTTTTGGATTTTTTTTTATTTTGTTCCACAATTTCAGAGGAACTAAAAGTCGATTGATGTGGTGCCCCCACATCACACAACCAAGCACAATACAACAGGGATGCGGCAGGTGCCCCTGAGGTTGTATGCTAGCAAGTGGTTCTCCCCACCACCTATTCACATCCTTGGCACATTACCCACCGTGAGGTTGAGGGTTTTTTTAAATAGAGGTTTGTACTGTCCTCATGATCTGGCCAATGAAGCCAAGATCCGTTCTAGACACAGAACATTCCACCTTACGGTGGTCGTTAAAGCATGGTAGGAGCCTACGGTGTGGGAAACTTGCAGTGCTCACGAGTTTCTAGCTCGGGCACCACGGGTTCACCAAACCTGTACCTGGCACTTGTGTACCACGCCCCTTCGAGCTCTGTGAATGCAATCCCTTTCAACCATTTACTAGTCAAGCTACAGAAAAGCATTTCTCAGATTTAAAAAAAAAAAAAAAAAAAAGGAGAGAGAAAGAAATCAACTGATCAGCCACCTTCTTTCTTTTCCTGTAGGCATTATGGTTGCTGAAGGTAACGCGCTTGCAGCCATTTTAAAGAGGCAGTCCGTGCAAATGGAGACTGGAAGGTGCAACACTTATTACAGGAAATCTCAGCATATACAACAATAGCACCATTCTCCTTTACATTTGATTTTAAAGGCAAAATTGGTTTAATATGGTTCCAGTACTTGGTAATAGTGACATTTAAAAGTTCACCTATTTTAACTATTACTGTCTGCAGCCTCCATCACCATTCTTATGCTAACTCAGGTCTAAGAAAATATTACACAAGTTTAAATAAATATTAAAAATTATAATTTTCAGGTACCTTGTTTAACAGAAAAAAAAAATTATGACCAAAGCTTGTCAGTTACCTGTAATGAAATGCTACACCCCGACTGAATTTCCTGTTCTAACGCCGAATCGTACATTTTTTCTTGTTCTGAATCTCCTTCTGTCATTGCATTTTTCTTCCGGCGATTTCGTTTCTTTGCACTGTTCAAATAGAAGGAAAAATTAGTTAAATGTTGCACAGTTAAGTTATAGTTCATTTAAAAACCAGTATCTCAATACACTCAGTAGTTCCTTAAACATTTTGAAATGAAATAATTTTGTCCCACATAAAGAGGGGAAAAATTCCCAACAGTTTAAGTATTGAATCAAAGACCATTAAAAAAATGAACCCAACCGATTTGCCATCATTACAGTATTAGCGATTTTAAACAAATTCCAAGAATAACCACGAGCAATAAATGCAGAAATCAATGAGTAAATATACAATATGCATTTGAAAATCCTATAAAATGGTTACTGGCAACATTATACACAGCAATCAATGCTGCTTGAAATAATAAAAAATATCTTGGAACTGGTACGCTCCCTATAATCACCTTTAGCCAATGAAGAATTTTAAGACTACAATTCCATTCCCTTCCCTGTCATTACTTGCATCTTGTGATTTTAAATAATGTTGCTACCAACCATTATAGTTACTGATTTCTTTATTTGTTCTGATTTAAGTTTTCAATCCACATCTTTTCGGAACAGATTTTAGAAAATAACTTGTTCAAGCATGCACAAAACAACTTTTAAGGTTATGTTATAAACATTCATTTCTGTCTGAAAATTCTAAAATCAATATTTGATTTCAAGCATTACACTTAAATAAGAATGGAGACTTTCCTGATGCATGGTTGCAATGAAATCATCACAGGTGTACGACCAAATTGTGTTGTAAAACATGATATTTCCACAGTTAGCTCTGCTATATTCTTCACTAGACTGACAGCTAATTAGCCAGCTCTGGTGCCTCACTCGTGGCTTGCTACTGTTGCCTGTCAGCAACCTTCCGCTCCACCACACCACACACGTATTTCCACCTTACGCTGTGCCCAGAGACAGTCGTATGCTGCCTGCTTCTGGGCATGCACACACAATACTCCCAAGTTTCCAGGCCCCACCAGACAAAGGCAGCTGCCTGTTTAAGGTATCAGCTTGACAAAAATTTCCTTGACTAGTGAGTCCCAAAATACATCTTGGCTGAAACCTTCAATAGAGACAGCTGCCTTCTTAGTAAAGCCATGATAACAGCCTTGGTGAAAATTCAGAGATAGCACCTTGCGTCCATGCCCCCTGGTGGCTGGTTTATAACGTGTCTGGGTGCGGGTGTCTTACAGAATTGCTCATGGGGTGTGGTGGATAGGATGGTCACCAATAGCAGCGGGTGAGCCAATGCTGTAAAAGAGGGGAATGGCAACAGAACTGACTAATTAGCTATCAGCCCATTGACGAGTACAGATGGATTCACACCTGAAGAAGGCAGAGCAAGCCATTGAAATACCACATTTTACAACACAATCCGGTTGTTCACCTGTGAAAATTTCACTGATAAAACTTAAGGTTAGATATGAAATGCCAACTGCTGGTGCAACGTTCCGTTACTACTCGTATCATTTTTGGGACTGCCCTTTGCACTGAGGCTGTCATGTCAGCACTAGGTTGTGTATATGCTAAACTTGCCTTATATACAAAGACATGCTGTGAAGAGGAAAAGGACCTTCCACCTGCTTTGAATCATCTTTTGTAATTCAGGCTGCAGATGAAACCTTAGAATCTGTGAGGTCTTGATTCATGGATTTGTCCCTTCTCTATAAATTGCCCCCTTTTTTCTTCTATTTGGTGGTTTAGACGGCAGTAAAATAAGTGAATTTACTAACTTGGATTCACCTGCTGGCATAAGCCATTGTCTCAGTTTCCAAAGATACCAACTTTACAATTATGTTCATGCAATCATCTAAACAAAAATGAACTATAAACTCATCAAGATGTATTTAGTGCACATTTGTTGTTCAAAGGTACATACACTTTTTTTTTTTTGTACCAGCTATGTATTTTACCAGTGGTTTCTACGTCCTGTTTTGACATGTCTCAAGATACACTCAACCCTGGATGTGAGAAGGACCATTTATTGCATACATATTATTGCATCTGATACTTGGCCCATAAGCCATTATGCAACACTTATTGCAAGAAAGGAACATTTTTTTAACATTTCATGTGACTAAACTGGCACCAGAAATGAGGCATTTTCTCCTGTGCATACAGATAGCCCTCGCACAGGAATGCTGAAAGTGGTCTTCTCAACATCTCCATTTATTTTTAGAGGCAATTCAGTAAGGAAATAGAAGGTATGCAATTTACTGTGAAATGTCTTGAATCACAAGGAATATAGCCACTGGATTGGATGAAATGTTTATGTATCTGCAATTGAATTACTGTGCTTACCAATAAATTTGTGAAGTTTCTTTAAAGAAGAAATGGAGATCGAGAGAGGAAGATTTAAGTTGAAAGGTGTGGTCCCTGTTATAAACATGACTCAACCTATGGGAGGCTGTGCTCCAAGTTATTCCTCGAGCTTGCTATCTGTTATTCTGATTAATGCCAAAGTGACACTGTCACTACAGGATACTGAAGGCCAACTACTCAAAACAGAAGCCTCAGTATAACGCTACCTGAATGACTGACAAAATAGTCACATTTGTTTTGAGGGTAAGGCATGTAGTGGAGTAACGCAATGCAGGGAGTTTAAGACGCTAGGAAAAGGTGGGTTTTTTTGGGGGGGGGGGAAATACAGCTATAGTAGGTGAGATTAAAGGCAGGATTAAACAAGTTTTGAACAGAAAAACTTCCAAACTATGTTTCTGGATCAGTTCTAGGTCCCACTATCTAATAAATTCCTGTGATTGTAGACTGATGCCAAGATATCTACAATCCCCCCTCCAATATTTTGATGTTTACTGAGCCCTCACACCTGTAACTGTGCCTCCGCATACTGTAGCTGCCAAACACGCTAGACCACAATAAACAGGCAGTGATATAACCAAAATAATGCAACTCTGCATACCATCAAAAAACAAATCTAGAGTCCATATTGCATATTTCTTTAACCGTTTACTGAAATGTGTAAAAAGCCAACCAAAAAACTCTCAGCTTATAATCCAAGAACAGCCAAATGGTTTCTTCCACCACGAGAGATCACATTACGTAAGTTTCCAAGATTTACTCCACAGACAAAATGTTCCCATTTTGAGATATTTTATTATGTATGTTACACTGATATAATTACAAAAAGATAATCACAATCCAATCATTAACATGTCTGCATATGTCGAGACAGCACTGATGTAAAATCCAGGCATTTCTACAGCTGTCAATGTCATCTCTCACAATAATTTTAGCAGCTACTCCAGTTTTTATGCAACCAGTGACTTTTCAGCAGTTTTTGTGAGCTTTGATGATGGAAACAGGGTAGATGCCAGTGGTATGAATTTAATCTGAACTCTTGTTTATAAATCTTATGGTTTAGTTATGTAGCATATTTTGATGTGAATACAACAAATGTCTGTACACACTCCTCATATTTTGATGTGAATATGATGAATGTGCATTTATACTCCCCATATCATGTGTGGAGGCATCTAAACACACATGATCACAATGACTGGTTCAATAACATATGTGGATAAAATGCACTTGCACTATGAATCATAGAGAACCTAACATTCCAACAAAATGTTAACAGTATTCCTTCATTATGAAATAAATTAAATGCTTTGTCCTTCTTACTTCTTAGACTCACCAAAGTTGAAGGCAGTGACGGGTGAAGAACATATATATGAACACAAGAATACACAATATTTAGGTTTTACACCTTATTCATGCTGAAGGAAATTAGTCATGTGGTTCGGAAGGTGTGCACACGCCGAAGTTTCCTATATGACTGAGTGCATTATCAATATGGCGGAGGGGACTGATGTGTTATATATAAATACGGAAATCGCAGATGGCGATAGAATTAGTAATATACCAAAAGGGAACAGAGTGTTGAAACAAAAACAAAAATTAGGCAAATAAATATTGACCCATAAATTTTTTTAAAAATTGTAAATAGTTAAATGACAATAATGATAATACTAATAATAATGAGTGATGTGTCAAAGAAAGGAATTTTATCGGTGGTTGAGGCCAGGTGGGTGTCTGAAATCTAGGATATTTTGGTTATGCAAGTTCCCATCTCCGAAGTTCTGAAGTGGCAGTGGTTTCGGGGAAAACTCTGATAGCTCTCACAGTGAAACAGTCATTGAGGTTGTTGGAATTGTGGTAGTTAGCATGTTCTGGTATTGGAAGATATTAATTGTGGGGAACTTCTCACCAGTCATGTAGGAAACTTTGGCGTGTGCACACCTCCTGAACCACGACTCATTTCCTTCAGCATGAATATGGTATAAAACCAAATATTGTGTATTCTTGTGTTCTTCACCCGTCGCTGCCTTCAACGTTGGTGAGTGATGAGATATTTTCCCTTTCCTTGTAATTTATATTACCTAAAGCTGTTTCCTTTTTCCTTAGTTTAATTACCTCTTAGACTGGAAGGCTCTTTCTCCATTATTGTTGTATGATCCATCATTTTCAATACCATCGGCAGTTTCGCCATTTTCATCCATCTGTAAAAAGAAACTCGAGCTTAGTATATACTAACTAGCATCTCAAATAATGACTTCATAACAGCAAAAAAAAAAAAATTATATTAATCATTGCATATTTCAAAAAATCTGGCAACTGAGATCTACTCAACTGAAAAGTAAGGATTACTCACACAGGGTCAAATAACCACCAGTAACTATTATTGTAATCCATAGCTTCGTTACTGGAGGAATTTAACTGAATTGTGAAGGAGCACATGATCTGCTGGCAATTGCCCTAGTCATCTAATTACCCGTCTATTATTATTATCATCCTATATACTACAGGTGTTAAATTCTCCACCAATCCACTTTTGCCATTTATAAATTTTAATTTTAAATTACGTCAGTGTTTTTGGTAAATTATCATCACTCCCTACTAATATCTCTCCAAGCCCCATCTACAACATACACTCCCAGCACACTCTTCACCCTCCTACTGCCTTTCAATTACTCAAGTCCAGCTCCTTTGCTGTATCAATTACTGAATGGGACCCGTGGTAATTTCCACAAACAAATCTAGCTGCTCTCCTAGTCCTGTATTTGATAACCAAAATATGGGTCATAAACTACACCAACATATCAAAGCACTGGTCCAACTAATGTTTTCTAATTCAATCGTCTCACTTCCCTGGTACATCCTCTCATCACCCTCTCTAGTGAATGAAGTATTTTGTGACCTTTTCATACTACAAGACCAATGTGTCCTGCCCACTTGATTTTATTATCAAATGTTATGCCAAGATATTTACACTTTCAAGCCTTTAACAAGCAATTCTGTGCCCACCCTATAAACAACCTTTAGTTTAAAAAAAAAAAAAAACTGTGTAGCTAATAAGCTGACTCTTCTTGGCATTTACCTTTATTCCATGTTGGCCCATCCAGATAGACATTCTTACCAAGTCACCCTGCAGCTGTTCACAGACTTGTTTTGATCCTACCATATATCATTATGCCACTTGCAAACAACCTAAATTCTGACTGTAAACCATCAACACAATCATTCATAAGAATGATGAATATCAATGGTCCCAATAAACTACACTGTGACATATCCACTTCCACCTATTTTGCTACTGCATTTCCTACTCTCATAGTTTGCTTTCTGCCTTTTAATAATTCCTCTACCCATGAAGTCACTTTTTCATCCACACCAATAGTCATGTGGTAAACTCTGGCATGTGCACACTTCCCGAACCACATGAATAACGTGTAAAAGGTATGTTTTTCACTCGTCGCAGCCTTAAACTTTGGTGAGTGATGAGTTATCTTCCCTATCCTTAGTTATTTATACAACTTATTTAAAACCATTTTAATGCTCACTATGTCAAGTGCCTTGGAAAGATCTAGTGCTACTCTATCAACTTGGCATATTAACTGTTATACAAGATGGAGAAGGTAATTTGGGTAATATCTAGATCGTGATAGCGCTGCAACCACTTACAGCCTTGCGATGTAATCACTTCCGGATGGAGAGAGTATGACGTCACTACCTTGCTGAATGTGACGTATACGTTCCATTCACAGCTTTAAATGTCACTAACGGGACCTTCCACGGAAAGTAGTCCATCACTAATACGTCTCATATCAAGAAATCTTTAATTTTGGACCAGTAGTACAAGAATAAATTCATTTGCGATGAGATTTTGATGCAGCCTGGACCACAATGAAACGTAACTATCAAACACCTTATTGCGGATACCTAATTTCTATATCATATCTATCGCTGTTTACATCTTAATGCAGCCTGGGCCATAGTGAAATGTAACCGTCGCACACGATATTGCTGAATCCCAATTTCCAAATCGTATCTATCTGTTAGTATGGTCCAGACTGCGTTTCAACCTAAATGCAAACGGTTATTGACGAAATATTGTTTTTATAAATATTTTATTTTGTATGAAAGATTTTAATAGCAATTTCAGCCACGCGAGGAAATTTAGAAGAACGGAATCAAATACAAATCAATGGAATTGTGACTAATAATGTTAACGCTAATGAACAATATCAATTATCAGTTTGGAATGTTGTACATATTATTAATTGTGCAAGTAATAATTTTCTTTAACTTTTACAATCTGTAAATTTTTTTATTATTATTACTATCAGTTACGTTCTATGGCCTAACGTGTATTCTCAAATCGATCGAAGGCTGAACACGTCACACACGGAAACGCAGCGACATCATACTCTCTCCATCGGGAAGTGTTTACAACGCGAGGCGGTAAGTGATTGCAGCGGTATCGCGATCTAGATATTACCCGGTAAGTTTAATGTTGGGAAAGTGTGAAGCTATTGTGCTTAAAGGGATGGTATAACCATTCACAAATGAACGTTTCTTTGTTGATAAAATTTATTTATTTTACTTTATTCAATCTGCACCAAACTGGTATAACTAGCAGGTTCATGGGGTGAAGAGAAACTTTTTCTACTTCCGTTGGATCTCCAAGTTCTAAAGGTACGTGTGCCAGTGCAAAACTGAAATTTATGAACTGACATTTGTTCGTTCCTTGATACACAACTAAGTGCTGAGTCTGTATACCAATCATTAATGACTACTTCTAACTGAATCACGCAAGACTTGTTCTGTAGATTCTGTCTCTATAGCTGACTATGCACTGCCACAGCTCATGGCCTAACAAGCACTACGCTGTGCTGCCTTTGGTCTGCCTATGTAGTTTTTTTCTGTTTATGGCTTTACACCTCATCAACATAAGGTCTTGAGAGGTGGCAAAGGACAGAGGGCAAGGAATGGGAAGCAATTTGGCCATGGCTTTTAAAAGGAACCGGATTTATTTGGAAAAGCCACGGAAAATCCTAATCTGAATGATCCCAAACGTGAGGCCAGAGCTTTACCACTCAGGGTAATACTTACACCCACATTGCTCATGCCTATGCAGTCTCCCCATAGACACAGCCACTCTGCATATCCAATGGAAATTTGTTTTAGAAAATTCAAGAAGAGAACCAGGCAAAACTGTTATAAATTACTAATTCCATCCAAAATGGAACCCCTCTAGCAGCTAAAGTGACCAAATGGACTAACTGTCTGTCTCAACCCAACACCACAAGCCATGTGTTATCACCAGGGACAAACAATATCTTTATACTAAAAGCACAATTGTAAGCCCCTGGTTTCCAAGGTATCACTTCTACTGGAGCACACAATTGCACTACAGCCAAGGAGATGCTTTTAATTGCATCAGGAAGCTTACTTTCTAAGTGACAAAAAAAAAATTCCCCCCACACTTTCGATGGATGATAATTATTTAAGAACATTTTTCTATTATATTCATCATATATACATACACCACACAAATTTCACACAAAAACCACCATAACATTAAATGGTAAGTGCATTTTACAACAAACTTACACATATGCAACCTCCAACGAAATTATAATTACACACCCAAGACCACCAACACTGATAAACATTAAGCATAACAAGTACACTGTAAAGTACAATGCTTCATGAATATAAGAAAAGACAGTGTTGATTGCCATTCTGGTCCAGACCGCATTTCAACCTATCCACAAATGGTGCTATTTTCATCGGATTTGGCTGATGGCAATTGATCGCAGTTTAACGTTATGGTACTTTTTGTGTTAAGTTTATATGGTATGCATATATTTGATGTCAATAAAAGAAATACATTCCTAAATAATATAATCCCAGGAATGCGTGTAAAAATTTCCGTGCCATAAGTACAATTCTTTATCGAGAAAATCACTGCACAAGAGCCAAAAGTGTCCCCCCCCCCCCAGTTTCACAACAGCAATGCTACCACTTTGTTTTGAACAAGAAATGACAATTATTCTATAAGATATCCTGTTTTAGATTTGGTCCCAAAATTAGTTAATAAAGAACTTACGTAAAATGAAAAGTCACATTGTATAACTGAACAGAGAATAAGTTCATATGATAACTGGACCAATAACACCCGTAAAATAAACCCAGTGAATAATATTAATGCCACTTTCACAGTACCTTCCCATCTATCACAGGCATATGGCAATGTGTATATCAGATAAATGGGGAAAAAGAAAGTAGGACAACTTTGAAATAGCAGAGAACCTACAAGGAATTGTCCTTGTATGAAATTTGGTGCACACATTCCTTGGTGGTAATATTTGAGAAAAAGTGTAGCTACCTGATAGTCACAAAAACCCTTGGAAATAATACACCAACAAGTAATAACAGGTTTTACTTCATAATCACCAGTATGCATCTACTCACATGTTGAGTGACTTTACTTATTACTATACATTTGGTGGCCTTAATGTACGCACTGAATAGCACCACCTAAGAAATGCAAGTACCAAATTTCAAATCAAAAGGACAATTCCTGTTTTTGTTTCTGCTTATGGCTTTATGCCTCATCAACCTCAAGGTCATTAGAGGAAAGAAAGGACTGGGGACTAGAAATGGGAAGGAATTCAGCCATGGTGTTTTGAAGGAAGCATTCTGGCATTCGCCTGGAGTGATCTGGGGGAAACATAAAAAAAACCAAATCTGGATGCCCAGACAGGGATTCTTACAGGCGTCCTCCTGAATGTGAGGCCAGAGTGGTAACCGCTCACCCACCACACTTGGTCAATTCCTATTGTACAAGAGCCGGAACAACAGCACTTGCATTCAAACAAAACATATTTCACCCAAGTATTATTACATGGTTCATCCCACTGGCCGAGTTGGTTGTGACACTATTACGGTTGTTGTTGTTGTTTTTGTGGCGCATCGACAGTGAGGTCATTAGCACTCTAACAATGACCAGCTAATACTTCAGCTAAAGAGAATACTAAAATACTGTCTGCATGGTCGACTGTAAAGGGGTCGGCCATACAGACAGCAAATAAAATAATTCACAAAAATCAGACGTGGCTCTAAAAGGGCCACCAGGACCTAAGACCGTAGAACACCTGGATGGCTGTAAAGGGGCCAAACAAGTTAACAGAAGAATTACAAACACTACATGTCTCGCTGGCTGCATAATGGCCAGCGAGACAGGAACTATAACAATAAAAAATAAAAACAATTCATATGGATGGTGGCTGTAAAGAGGCCACCCATCCATCTTAAAACTAGGCAGATCTGCTAAAATTTTAGGCACTAGACCGGCCAATACACAAAATTTTAAAACGCTCACCACGCTGATGATCTCAATGTTTAAAATAAGGGACAGATCATTTGCCAAGCCAACGTCTGTCCTCAAGTCTAAAAACAATACAGAATCAATTAAAATGTGGCACACCGTCAGAGGTACTCCACAAGCATTACATTCCGGAGGGTCCTCTCGGCAGAGAAGAAACTGTGTGTCAGAGGAGAGTGCCCTATACGGAGGCGAGTAAGGAGAACCTCGTCCCTCCTCGCCCACTGGAAGGAGCTGCTCCACGGCTGAACGGTCGGTTTGATCAGCCGGAGCTTATTATGCTCTACCTCCAGTCACTGCCTCTGCCAAATGTCAAAAACAAATCTTTTCCCCACCGAGGCCAGGTCAGACTTTGGGACCAGATCAAAGTAAATTCTGACCTTGTTGCTGGCTAACTTGGCAGCTTCACCAGCTGCCTTGTTCCCCGATTCCCACATGACCGGGTACCCAGCAGAATACGACCTCTTTTCCAGAAGATTGGAGGGTGTCATCTATATCCTGGACAAGACGATCTGCTGGGTACATGCTTCCCATGGCCTGGATGCAGCTGACAGCATATGATGTACTTCGTGCCGCGACTTACTTTCATATGCTGGAGCGACTTTAACAAAATGTTACACTCTGCAGTGTATACGCTGCAACAGCTATTCAGTTTGTAATTATAAGTCGCTCGAGGGAACACTACAGAGCAGCCAACTCCGTTAGCCTGCTTAGACCCATCCGTATATACTGGGGTAAAATCGTGAAACTGATTTAAAACATCGCTAAAAAGACTAATAAATACCCTGTCAGTGGTAAACAGCTTACAGTACCGTGATGGGTCTAAAATCGTTCTGGGCCTCTTTAAAAGCCAGGGAGGAGATTTACTCCAAACCTGGTGAATAAGAGAGGGCATCTCAAACCCATATTCCTCTAAAATAGCCTTTGTACGGTGGCTGAACGCTTAAGTTGCTCTTTGGCAGTTGGTATAAAGCCGTTCAAAGTTAGGACGAATAACTACGCCGTACACGGGACTGCCAGGAGTTGCGGCAATATCTATATAGTGTCGCACCATGAGGAGACGCCGGCGGGTGGAAAGCGGCGGCTCGCCAGACTCTGTACAAATGCTGCTTATTGGACTGGTGCGGTATGCATCTGTGGCAAGATGAATTCCTGCATCGTGGGCAATATCCAATATATGGAGGTAACTGTCCATGCCAAACCGTAGGCAATGCAACTGAGACCGTACAAAGGCTCTATAAAACTGTAGCAGGCAGGAGCGGTCAGTGCCCCATGACCTGCCACATAGACATTTTAAAACATTAAGGAATCTTAAGGCTCTGGTTTTTAACATCTTTAAGGTGTGCAAGCCAAGTAAGCCTACTGTCTACAATGAGACCTAGAAATCTAAGTTTCATTAAAAACTAAAACGGTGTTCCTCAAGGTAAGATGAGATTCTGCTAAAAGGTACTACTGTGGCTAAAAACCACACACACCGGGATTTCGCTGCAGAGAAACGAAAGCTGGTGTGTACTGACCATTTATCCAGCCTGTTCAGCATCAACATATAAGGAGTACCAGATGGGCCTCCTCATAACAGTTGCAATGCTATTAATTGCTATAGCAAAAAGAGTAATACTTAAAACTGAACCTTCAGGAACACTGTTTTCCTGAATAAAAAGATCTGACACTTCTCTACCGACTCGGTACCGGAAGCAACTTCGAGATAAAAGTGATTTTAAAAATCGAGTTGAGATTTCCCTTGAAACCCCATTCATATAACTGTTTTAAAATAACATGTTGCCAGGTAGTACTGTATGCATTTTCGATGTCAAAAAATACACCCACAAGTTGTTGGCTGCAGATGAAAGGGTCCTGTATTGCCACTTCCTGTAGGATCAGGTTATCCCTCGTGGAATGGAACTTCCTGAATCCACACTGAAAACAGCTCATCAATTTATGGGACTCGAGAAACCAGACGAAACAGTGGTTGCCCATCCATTCTAGTGTCTTCCCAACGCAGGTATTTAAGGCAATACTTTGATAGCTACCTGGCAGCAACTTATCTTTTCCTGGTTTTAAAATTGGGATTGATGTTACTTCTTTCCACGAGTCGGGCAAGTGTCCTCCGGTCCAAATATCATTAAAAATACCCAGGAGGTACTGCTTAGCATCTTTGCTAAGATGCCTTAGCATCTGGTACTGGATCAGGTCAGGCCCTGGCACAGTGGCTTTGGCAGTGTTTATAGAAGACTCCAGCTCCCAAGCTGAAAATGGGCTATTGTAGTCCTGCAATTCCGACGAGTCGAAGATAAGGATTTGCCTTTCAGCAGATATTCCTTGTTGCTGGACCTGATGGTCCAGTCCGGCAGACAATGTGATGGCTGCGAAGTACTTTGCCACCAGTTGCAAAATGCTTCGCTCCTCGGTGACTACACGCCCCATATCCAGTAATCCAGATACTGGCGATCGAAAGTACCTCCCAGATATACGGCGGATTGACTCTCATGCTTTTGCTGATGATGTGGAATGGTTGATGGTGCTCACAAAGGTCTGCCATGACTTTCTTTTGCTCTCCTTAATCACACAACGCACCTTTGCTCTAGCAATTCAAAACGTCGCGAGGTTGTCAGGTGTTGGGTGCAACACTATTACGGTTTCTGGTGCCTGGAATGGGATTAGCTGGTTCGAGTCGTAGTGGTGGAAGAAATTTTTGTCACCAGGACTTGGTGGGTAGGTTAGTAGAGATGATTCATAATTCCTAATAACCAGTTTGTACACCAAAGTCCTTGGTTAAGTCCCAAACACTTGCACAGTGTGTATGGAGTGAGGCCCTATGGCACTGTTGATGGTGATTCATCCATGAGATGGGGACATTAAACCTGGCAGCCCCCATGGTATCTTTCTGAAAAGTAGGCCTGGTTGGGACCGGTAGAACCAAGGAGATGTCCATTCAAATTGCAAGTTCATTTTGGTAGCAATAGAAAGCAGATTTCATGCCGAGAAACATTTTTTTCTTTTGCGTGAACTGTCCATTAACAAATGCACTAGAAGTAGTTTTTGTTGGCACCATTTAGCGGCGCGCAGTACAAATCATGGCAAATGGCCAATTGCAATTGGTTGTGATGTGTGGCAGTCAGTAGCTTATTGGATGCGTATTTTATGAATTAATTTACTTATTGTGGTTACTTATTGTTTAACGAGTAATAAAATTGCCTTGGAAACGCACTCAATTTAATGAGAAAGGTCGTAGAAGGTATTCTTGAGTCCGTTAATCAGACATCCATTGATTTAAATTTTGATAAGTTCTTCTGAATTTCCTCGCGTGGCTGGAATGGTTATTAAAATCACGTATACGAGATAAAACATTTATAAAATATGATTTTGTTAATAAGCATTTGCATTCAGGGTGTAATGCAGCCTGGACCGCAGTAACAGCAACAGATATGATTTGAAAATTGGATATCCACAATATAGTATGTTATGGTTACGTTTCACTATGGTCCAGGCTGCATTATGACCTAAACACATACTAAGAAAATATGATTTTTTGGGTAATATCAAGATGGGGATACCGCTGCGGCCTCGCATAGTAAACACACAGACCACATAGTATATATAGCATCATTGTGACATATTCAGTCTGCACGTACCAACACAGTAACAGCTATAGATATGCTCTGAAAATTGAATATCTGCAATATCGTGAGTTATGGTTACGTTTCACTTTGGTCCAGGCTGAATTACGACCGAAACACATATTTATAAAATATGATTTTGTCAATCATCATTTGAGTTTATGTAGTAATGCAGCCTGGACCATATGTCAAATGATGTCATATATACCACGTGATCTGCGTGTTTACTACGCGAGGCCGCAGCGGTATCCCTATCTTGATATTACCCGATTTTTTCAATAATTGTCCGAGTTTATGTCGTAATTCAGCTTGGGTCATAGTAAAAGCAATAGATACAACATGGAAATTTGGTATCCACAATATCCTGTGCAATGGTTATGTTGCACTGTGGTCCAGGCTGCATTACAATCTAAATGCCAACGAAATATTTATAAAATATGGTTTCATCTATAATCTTTTGTGCTTAGGTTGCAGTGCAGCCTGGACCACAGTAATAGCAATAGAAATGATGTGGAAATTGGGTGTCTGCAATATCCTGTGCAATGGTTAAGTTTCACTGTGGTTTAGGCTACATTAAGACCTAAATTCTAACGAATTCATTCCTGTACTATTAGTGCAAAATTTAGGACACCACCATTTGAAATGTATTATCAGTGATGGACAAATAGTGGAAAATTAAATGCTCAGATGCAGAATGTCTCGTAATTGGCTAAAAGTGATAAAGAAAAAATGACTTTCGCATTAAATATTATGAAACGAGTTTTATTAGATAAAAGAAACGTATTTCAAAATGAAATATCTAACATCAAGATAAAACATATGTTTTTAAACGTTAGATGTAGTAGCTTGTACAAAACTTATTAGTAAGTAAACAATTAATGCGCAGCGAATAACACACTGGCATTAAAGAGTCACAGCCAATCAGAAGCGGAAATTAGCCGCGAATGTACTGCGCACCACTAAATAGTGCCAACAAAAATTACTTCTGCTGACTTTGTTTATGGACTGTTCACGCAAAAGAAAAAAATATGTTTCTCAGCGTGGTGTCTGCTTCCTATTGCTACCAAAATGTACTCTTGATTCAGATGGAAATCTCCTTGGTTCTGCCTATTGGGACTTCTCCCTTCATCTCTCATTTCTTACAACACACTATACTGAATACACATACTATCACAGTCATACACACCTACGATGACACATACAAATGAACACTGGAGACGGCAATGGAAACCACCCCATTTCATCTTCCCAAGATGGTTCCCATGGAGGGGCATCTCCTCAACAGTAACTGCCTACACCCGTAATTGGGCATGGCATCATAAAAAAGATTATTACATAGGCAGTAGTTTAGATTTTAAAGCAGAAATAACAATGGAGGTTGTGGTTAGGTTATAATGCACCCTGGACAAGAATGATAACTTACATCGTATGTTACAACGTGAGGCACTCTGCTATGATTATAGTTTGGAAAACAAAACTAATTTCAATTGTGCATCAATACTTTCAGTGTACTGATAAAAAAGTTAACTCTCAGGAGGTAAAACACAAAAATGGGATTACTGGAGATCACAAACTTACTGCAACAATATTAGTTTGTGCGAGGAATTGAAGTCATTATACTGCAGTAGTTAATTGCATGACACTGCTACAAATACTTTCAGAAGTAGTTCTAGCAGTGTCATGTTTGCCCATGGAGTGTTAAAAAATAATGGCCCAGGGTGTATTGCTTGATATTAATATGTCTCAACATTGACTCCCACTACCACTGTAATATCGCTAGCTTGTGCAGAAAAATGTTGTCATAGCGGAATCGCAACATCTGGTAGACCCCACAAAAATCTGCATGGTATAATCAAACAGATGATGGGCGATATGATCCTTGGACTGGTAATACTGATACAATAATTAACAGAAATAGTAATGAAGACATATTTCAGAGTTGTGTCATGTTCGCTGTTGTGTGGGATGACAATATTCTCCTTCACCCTGACAAATGGTGGGTAAGAAAGTAATTCTGATGGTTATCATATGGCTCATTACTAACCCCACATGGCTTTGTCCAGTGACAGACCATATATTACTTTTGGGATTACTGGAGATCGCGATTCCGCCAGAAGTTGGCATCATAATACTGCAGTGGTCAAACACAAGACTCCACTAGAAATTATTTCCGAAGTACATTTAACAGTTTCATGATGGTCCAGGCTGTATTATAATCTAATTTCTGGTTGAAAATAATCGTTCAGGCTCTATTACAATGGTAATACTGCTTGAAAATAATACGTCTTGCAACTGACAATAACAGTATTACAACGATATTATTTAATGTTGTTGTAGCGGACTCGCGATCTCCAATAGACCCTAACATTTTTAGCAGCTATTGTATTAAATGCACCAATACTATTTCAGTAAATATAAACATAAAATAAATGTCTAAATTGCAGATATGTGATACTACTGGTGAAGCAGATGAACCTACAGCATGCCAAATGTTAATTTGCTCACAAAACAAATAATGGATACTTTGGAAGGACTACATGTATTTACTAAAGAACATACTGTAAACACCCATTATGTAACAACAGAAATCAAGGATTTTAGAGAAATTAAGCTGGTTTGTTCAACATTCTTGTAAAGCCACAAAATAGCATTTCCTAGTTGTTTATACTCGTCTACAATAGAATAAGGCACAGCACGAGACTAAACCATAAATTTCTTAATGACTGAGAAATATCTGAAAGAAAACTTTAATACTCACAGATTAAAACTTCAAGTCCGAAAATAACTTCCTATATCTCGGATAACTGCTTTATAATTACGAGTTTCAGTGTTTCAACTATATTATAAAGCTAACTTGATTGTTGACTGGAAAATGTGGGAAATTCCTTTAGTGTGGTGACAGTTCACCTAACACCTTTCTGCATTAGAGAACGATTGAAGTTTCTAGTATATCAAAACTCTGTTACACGTTACACCTTAATCTTCATATCACGTGGCACAAGATACTTCTACAATTTGTAACTATAACATGCATATCCTGTTAAGTTTAACTGCTACATTCTATTGAGTCTAATAGGGAAAACGGGAAGAAGTAATATTCCATAAAAACATATATAAAAACCAATTACCTGTTTATCTGGCTGAATGTCACAACCAATTCCTCCAAGGTCCATGTCTCTTATACGATAACTGTCAACAATGTATTACGACAGCGGAAAAGTTGTTTGCATGAAACACAGTCACTGGTTACGTTCCAAGGAAAGTATTAGTCTCATGAAATAATTAGCGTTGGTAATAAACTAGCATTATAAAATATATTTGTTCATATTAAATCGTTTAAAAAATGTAGTAACACATAACGTGCAAAAATAATCCATCAAGACTTCTACCAAAATAGGTTGATTTTTTAGTAATATCAACAATAATCACCAAATTAACGAATTTGAAGAAAACTAAAAGAATATTTCATCCTCATTTGCAAAATTTGGAACTGACGTCAAGGATTTTCTCACACAACACTCCACAGAGCTTAAAACAACTTCAAAAGGCGCCGCTCTTTGGATGACACTTCCCCCTCCATGTTTTAGTATCAGTAACATATCTTTGGTTAAAACACTTCTATAATTTGAAATACACGGCAGAGCAAGAATAGCTAATCTCAAATAAACTGATAAATGACTGTCACCACTAATCGGGAACAGGAAGAACAATAGCTTTTTAGAGGATGTGGAGCAATTATAGCACTTTCATCTGCCAACTCACTATCGCATATCGTATATAGCTGTAAGTTATGAACTTAATTTTTTTTCCACCGAAAATCCTGTAAATCTAATGCTATGCAATGTAAAATCTCTTCTTAAATTTTTAGAAACATTTTACTGACAAATGTTACTTTTACAGGACCGCAAATTTCAGATAATATATATATATATATATATATATTTTAGGCTCAAAGAACGAAAAAGCTCATTGAGCGAAAAAAAAGAAAATACCACAACGCGTTGTGGTTTCTTGAAAACGGCCAAAACACGTTATGGCTAATCAGTGTCTAACTCTTTGTGTACACGACGAATCGATCCTGCATTTAATTTATATGATTCTTCTAACCCATCGCGTTACAAGGCTCAAATTAAAGCGAGTCATTATGTGTAGAGAATGCGACCTGGACCAAACGCGAATTTCGCGTTGTGGCCGTTTTGAGTTAGCCATAATGCGAATAACGTGTTGTGGCCGTTATCAAGAAACCAGAACGCGTTTTGCTCGTTCTTTTTTTTTTTTTTTTACTCACTGAGCGTTTTCGGTCTGTGAGCCTAACATTTATATTCATTATCATTCTTCAGCTCCAGTCTCCCAGGTGCTGGTCACGAGCACTCTCCACTTCTTCCTGTTCATGAATAGTTGATGTTCATGAGCAGTCTTCAAATCAAGCCCTAAATCTTCTATATCCTTCTTGATTTGGTCTATCCATTTCTTTTTGGGCCTTCTCAGGCGTATTTTACCTCGGATGTTCATATTAAAGTAGGCCTTTGCTGTTCTTTCTTCCTCCATCCTTTTGATATGTTCATACCACCACAGGCGAGAATGCTGCAAGGATTTTGCCGCACGATTTATTTAATTCCTTATTTTTTCCTTTCGTGTTCTCTGAAGCATTGTATTCAAAAATTTCATTTCAGAGGCTTGAAGTCTATTGGCTCTTCTGGATAGGGTACACGTTTCTAGTGCATAAGTCAGAATGTAATAGGTTTTGTATAGTGTATGTTCACAATTTCTGGGAACTTTGTTGTCCCACAACAGAGTTCTCACCTGGTTATAAAAAGACTGCTGCATTATTATTTCTGCCTGTAATCTCACATTTACTGGTGTTGTCTTTACTCAGAGTATGGCCAGGTTAATTGAATTGGTCAACATTTTGTAGTTGATAATTGTTAAGGTAAATATTCACATTAGAATTCCCTGTACCTGTTGCCATGACCACCGTCTTACTCTGGCTGATTTTTCAGTCCATACTCCTCAAGCAGCTTGTTCCAAGCCTCCAGCTTCTCACGTACCTCTTCTTCATTTTCACCCCAAATCATAACATCATCAACAAAGACTAGGGCTTTTGTTTCGATTCAATGCACTTTGAATTTCTTCAGGATGTCACGCATCACAGCAATGAAGAGTAGGGGTGACAGAGCACTGCTCTGTTGTACTCCTCTTCTTGTCTCAAACCACTTGCTCTCTCCGTAGCCTATTTGCACCCAGCCTTTTTTGTTTTTATACAGCATTTTATATTTTTGATTAAGAATCTTCGTATAATCCTAGTAAATCCCAAATTTTTGATCTTGTAATGCTATCATAGGCCTTTTCGACATCGAGGAAGACCATGATGATTTCCTTTCCTCTTTATAGATGTTTTTCAATAAGCATTCTTGCTGCAAAGATCAAGTGTGTATTACTTCTTCCTGGTCTGAAACCACGTTTCTAATCCTCTAATAAGATTTCCAGATGTCTTAGAAACCTTTCCTCAATCTTTTTTTCCAAGATCTTCAATATTGTAACATATATATTGAAAGCAAATATCTAAAACGTAGAGCTAAGATGTGTAGAGAAACATGACGCTTCAAACATTTTAGCGTTTAAAGCAGTGATTGCTTTAACTCTCCTTATTTATTTTTAAGCCATATTCTCGAAAGCCTTCTCTATATTTGGTTATGGTAAAATAATTACAGAGTAAACAGACATTGTGTTAGAATGGATCTGCACACTAATTTTTGTGCTTCTACATATCTTTCCCTGCCGTGGTTTCTGTATCATGCGATATGCTACTTAAGTCATCATCATCTTCTTCTTCCTCCGTCTCCAGTTTCCCGGGTGTGGTGTAAGAGCGCTTGTCACCTTCGCCTGTCCGAGTATGTTTCCTCTTCTTGGATTCTAGACCATGATGCACCTTTGTCCTGTAGGTTCAGTTTCACAAGATCAATCCATCTCCTTCTGGGCCGGCCTCTTGGTCTTTTACCCTTGAGTTCTTTTTCCAGCCACATCCTCGCTGTTCTTGTTGGGTCCGTCCGTTTGACATGTCCCAGCCATTGCAATCTTGCTTTGGTATTTTTTTTTTGAAGGGTTTCATTGACTGGGATCTGTTTACGGCTCACTTCATTCCTGATCATATCCCTTCTGGACCTCTTTACCATTGATCTTAGGAACTTCATCTCGTTCGCCTGGAGTCTGTTTTCATCTCTGCTGGTAGTGGTACATACTTCTAGGCTATACGTTGTAATCGGCAAGAAGTATGAATTATACAGTGACATTTTGTCTGTAATTGGAATATGATTGTCCCACAGAAGGTGCCTAACTTGATGGTAAAACTGAGCTCCTTTTTGTACCCTATTGGTAATTTCGTTCTGGGATCAACTGTGAGAGGTCACTTTACTGCCAAGGTACTGAAAATTTTCCACCTGATTCAATTTTTCACCCTGAAGATAAATAAAGGGCTTCGTATTTTGACTGCTGACAGCCATTACCACTGTTTAGGCTTATTTAAAGGCCAAATTCCTTAAAATGATGCTGTTTAAGTCATAGCGTTGCAACCGACCTCTCTCACACACTTTTAGAAATTGCAAGTGATCGCTTACATTCTCGGTGTCGGTAGGAGTGCAGGCTTACTCATTGAATAAAGAAGGCAAAAGGCTCGGGGTAAATGCTATGACCATCAAATTCGTTCTTTTAAAGGTGGTGCCCAAGCTACATTAACGTCATATTAGACGCATTATTCGTAAACTGTCACTACTTGTTTAGATTCGAGTGTGTCTATCGTCCAGAGGGGGCGGTTATACAGTTTTATGCAGTGTATAGTGACTACATTTTGGATGATAACATTTCGCATACTATTTTTTTCTAAGTATTTCCATCGCCCATTCTTTTCACTGTGAGATCTAGTTTCCTTAGTGAAATTGATCACCGAGTAATTGACCATTTATTTACTATTTTTTTCAGGATCACTTGCAGCTTATATTTTCACTTTTAAATTCGACTACTATTTTTTAGATTGCCAGCAGAACCTCCCTCTCTAAATGATTCGAATCATTACTCTTTTCCACATGGATGTTTTTGCTCAACGATTTTCTCTCCTTATATTTTTTTCTAACAAACAGCTTGAAATCCCTCCCATATATTTTCTAAATTAGTATTTAAATCCACTCTTGCTTTCTGCATCAGAACGAAGATTTTCTCGGCGTTGAGAGTTATAATGTTCTCGGGTGACTAGCCGAGTCACTTCACCAGAAGATGGTGATATTGATTTCGATTGCCGAAATATCGTGCGTAAACATCTCGTTAACTCGGCTAGTCACCCGAGAATATTATATTAACATTTCTAGACTTCCTCCTTTTGACTAATTATTTATAGCCTAAATAGTTAGTCAATATACACAGTTAGTCTGACTACTGGATTGCGATGAGTGAGGGATGTAAGTGCCGGTTTGTATGCGTTAGCTTTCAGGCAGATAAATTCAAAATATATTTTAAAAAGCATTTAAATACAAAATGAAAATACATTCTTGTTTTTTCTATTTTAAATAAAAAATCCAAAAACGTTTGAAATATTAATATTTAAATACAAAATGTAAGACAGGTATTTTTAAAATAATTTTATTCAAATAAAATACTTTTTGTTCATTTATTATATATCTTATATAATTCACGTAATTCAGGGATTAACAAAACTATTAGTTCAAACAATTCAACCTTCTCGTTAAGTCTACTGAGACCATATTATTATCCCATGTTCTACAGGAGCAGAAATTGCCAAAAAGGATTATTTTTTAGGAACACCTTTTTTACTATTGAATCTTTATTCAGGCAATCTAAACCAGAATCATTATCCTTTAAATATTGCAGTATTTCTGTAGTAGCGTTTGTATCGTCCCTGGCTACAGAAGAATCTGATCCCTCTATAAACATATATTAACATTATTTTTTATTTTACTTTTTTCCTAGTTGGATTATGTGTACTTCGATTATTTTCTTGATTTATATTTATTACCTTAGAAACAAATTATCCTTTTAAGTATTCGCTGTACTATGCTAATATGTTATCATTTTCATTTGGTTCTTCTAAATGATAGTATCTCTCAAAACTTCTTCTAAAGCTTCCTTCAGTTATATCTATTAGCACACCATAGTATGCAGGATTATCCATTTGTAAACTGCTTTGAATAATTTAATTTAATTGCAATGGAGCGCACGCTCGGGTGGCAATTTCCCTACACACCCAACTTCCCCCTATCCTACACTCACCTACATTTGCCCTCTACAAATTTTAACTTCAAATTCTTTTAACGTTTTCGGTAGGTTATTCATCATTCCCCTTGGTAACTCATTCCAATCCCTGACACCCTTACCTAAAAAAGAAAATCTTCCCACACACTTGTGCCTGAAATCGAGTGCCAGCTTGTGGTCATGGTCATCTTTTCCCTTCCATGAACTACTTTTCATACCTACTGCATTATCTTTCCATGCCTCATCGCCATTATACGCCCTGTACACTCCCATTACCCTCCTCATCCTCCTCCTGTCTTGCAATGAATCCCATTCCAGCTCCTTTATCATATCTGTCACTGATTGCATTCTGCGATAATTTCCAGAAACAAATCTAGCAGCCCTTCTTTGCACCTTCTCCAACTCCTGTATTTGATACTCAAAATGAAGGTCCCATACTACACTACCATATTCGAGCAATGGTCTTACCAAAGTTTTGTAACCCAATTCCTTTACTTCTCTCGTGCATCCCCTCATCACTCTCTCCAACAAGTGCAGAATTTTGAAAACTTTTCCTACCACCTGTCCAATGTGTCCTGCCCAGTTAAGCTTGTTATCAAATGTAATGCCAAGATATTTACATTTCAAGTCTTCAGCAAGCAATTCTTTACCCACCTTATATTCATAATTAACCTTTTGTTTTTTATTTGTGTATCTAATTAGCTGACTCTTCTTTGCATTTATCTTCATCCCATGTTTACCAACGCAACTAGATATCCTATCCAGATCACCCTGCAACTGTTTACAGTCCTCTATCGTTTTGATCCTTTTATACAGCATTATGTCATCTGCAAACAATCTAATTTCAGATAGTAAACAATCAACACAATTATTCATTAGAATAATGAATAGCAATGGTCCCAATACGCTACCCTGCGGCACTCCCATTTTTACTTCCACTTCCTTTGATACCGCATTTCCCACCTTAACTTTCTGTTTTCTACCTTTTAAAAATTCTTCTACCCAGCAAATCACTTTCTCATCCACTCCAATAGTTTTTATCTTATTTACTACCATTTTGTGGCTTACTCTGTCAAACGCCTTTGAAAGATCTAGTGCTACACTATCAATTTGGCCTCCCTTGTCCATTTCATCTTAAATATCTTGCATATATCCCACCAACTGAGATTCGCATGAATATCCTTGCCTGAACCCATGTTGCCTACTTGAAAACCACTTACGTTCCTCACATATATTTCTGATGTGTGCATTCGTTGCACTATTATTAATTCTGGTAGTAAACATTCGTAGGAGGTATCATTTTCGCCTTCGAAGTCTTATTTTCGCCTTCTTATTTTTTATGTTTTACTTACACTCTGATAAATTCAGTCCACCAAGTGAACAAAACTGGCATAAAAACAACAAGCAAAACAATCACAATACGCAAGTCGGCGACAGCAGTGGTAGACATGCCACTGCCGTTGTTATTTGTGTAACAGACCAAGTTGTCATTTGACTTTTCTTTGGTAGAGATGACAATAGTTTGAATGTGTTAATAAATCAATATTCATCAGGGATACTGGCAATATGAAATGTAAATTATGAAAAACTAAGAAAAGTATTTTGCATTTTTTAAATAGAAAATACGTTTGAAAAATTATTTTAAATAAAGTGCAAAATGCTTTTTATATTAGGGCATTTTAAATAAAAATGAAAATAGTTGTTTTGCATTTTAAATGCTTGTATTTCAAATAATGCACATCTCTGCTTTCAGGATATTACTTACATTAGGGTGCATCTTTTTCTTTATATGACACTCATGTTCCATATATTTTCCCCCCTCCTTCATTGTGTATCTGATATTAATTTAATGTTAATTTACGGTTCCTTAAAAGTAGAGTTGCAATACCATACCAAGAAGATTTCTGTGTTGTTAATGACTTCCCTGGCATTACTATTGACAGCTGGTAAAATACCGACGTGAATTATCTTCTGTCGTTTTGTAATCACCCGTTTCCGTGAGAGATTCTGGTAGGGCAACTATGGAAGTATCAAAAATCTGAGCATCTCTTGTATGTTATGCACTATATTTTAATTAATACAACAACTTCAAACAATACCCTTATATAACTGCTTGAACCGAGATTGAAACAGACAACAATCGGCCACCAAGGATAGTTGGACTTGGGAATAATTATTTCAGACCTAGGAGAGCTTCTACCCTGTTTTTCTAAATGACAATATGAGTTTTTAGCCTTGACCTTGAACGGCAAAGCACACTATGCTAAATTGTAAAGAATAAAATATTTACTGAATGTTGTAAGAATGTTATATTTGTTTGAAAGGAAATTTCCGTAAATTTTAATGTATTGTAGTTTGCTGGCAGCGTCGTCACCTATGGTGGTGGCCGATAACTTTTTGGACTACGCTCGTACACATAAATCAGATATTATGGCTTGACCATCATAATGATAAGTTATTTGAAGATGTAGCATTTACTTTATGAAGATTGACTTAAATGGATCAACAATTGGTACAAATCTGTATTACCTTTAACATAATCTCCCTCGCGCTCAATGCAAGTTCTCGAGCACTTACTAAGTTCACGAATTCCTTTAAACACAATTATTTTCGTAGTCTGCGCAACCAGTCATGCATCGCGTGGCTTGCCTCTTCATTTGAATGGAACGTGTATCCGTGCGCCAGAGTCTAAAAAGTACGATGGCATGTTGCAAAAAAGACACCTGTAAAGAGAAATCCATATAGCTTTGATTTTACTGCAAGCCAAATACATTTTTTTTTAAAGAAGGACGTCTGTCTGAGACAATGCAGTCAGTGATATCCCTAGGTGTAAAGCGATTTACCTGAAAAAAAAAAAAAACAACAAAAAAAACCATCCCTGCGTATAGTTGTAATCGAAACTTCTTCAGTTTTGGCGATGATAAATGGTTTTATTTCTTGCTTGCTCTCTCTATAGTCGATTGGTGGAAGTGAATCCAGGTTACGTGGCCAGTACAGATTCCTGCAAGGAAGTCATCTCCTTCTCATTTAAGTGTCAAAGCAGTTCATCACAAGCATAAAACATGCCGTTCCTTTATCTCAGGAGTCGGTTGCCGTGGCAGCCTGGTCTGAGTCATGACTAATGGTTAAGCCTGTGAAATTTCATTCATTGTCACTCGGCGATATTCCCTCACTATGGCTTCAAATACTACAGTGTTCACTGGAATCACAACTCAATATGTCCGACCTGGATGAAGAACATCTTCCACTGAAGTTACAGTATGAGGTGTGTACAAAAAGAAACCGAACTTCTGCTGTAATTGCTTTATTGCTCATCATACTAACTTTTACACACTGTCCCCTTCAAAGTACTGTCCTTCACTATCAATACACCGTTGCCATAGTTTTTTCAAGTTTTATAACGCCTCCTGGAATGCAATTTCTCCGATGGCGCGCAGTTCTCTCGTCGCATTGTCTTGAATTTCTTCTATGGTCTGGAAACGACGTCCTTTCAAAGTGTTTTTCAGTTTTGGGAAGAGAAAAAAGTCTGCCGGAGCCAAGTCTGGAGAATAGCGTGGCTGAGGCACAACGGGAGTGCGATGTTTTGCTAGATAATTCGTGACAAACAACGATGTGTGAGTGGGTGCGTTGTCATGGTGCAACATCCAAGACTGATTCTCCCACAGTACAGGCCTTTTCCTACGCACAGCATCTCTCAATCGTGTTAGAATTTTCTGGTATACTTCCTTGTTTAACGCTTGACCACGTGGTACAAATTCATGGTGCACAACTCCTTTGCAATAAAAAAACACGACCATCATCACCTTGATGTTCGATCGACTCATCCGCGCTTTCTTTGGTCGAGGAGATCCTTTCCCCACCCATTCTGAAGACTGCATCTTCGTTTCCACATCGTACCCATAAACCCATGTTTCATCGCCTGTAATGATGTTCTTGAGGAAGTTTTCGTCCTCATTTGCTTTTTCAAGCAACTCCTTAGAGATCCTAGCTCGATTCTCCATCTGCTCGTCCGTCAACAAACGCGGCACCAGTTTTGCACTGACACGATGCATTCTAAGTTTTTCTCTCAGGATGTGATTGCAAGAGCCTGCACTTATGCCAACTTCTTCAGCTACCTCACGGACAGTCAAACGGCGATTTTCACGAATCACAGTGCGAACCCTCTCAACATGGTGGTCGTCTGTTGATGTGGAGGGTCGACCAGATTTTGGATCGTCGGTAACCGAACTCCTGCCCTCCTTAAAGCGCTTAAACCATTCATAGCACTGTGTTCGGCTCATGCAGTCATCCCCGTATGCTTGTTTAAGCATATGAAGTGTCTCGGTAAAAGTTTTCCCAAGTTTAACACAAAATTTCACACAGACGCGTTGCTCCTCCAATTCCTTCATTCTCGCTTTCTCACAAATCCGACGAGCACTCTGCGCACGACCTCACTCAACCGGCTGTCACTCGTAAACTGAAGCAGCGACTGTAGTGCGACAAGAGGCAATCTCTTGCCGAGAGATGTCACTAGTGTGCACGGAAGTCAGAGATTTTATCTGCAGCCGTTGGTGCGCTATTTAATTAGTTCGGTTTCTTTTTGTACACACCTCGTATGTGCCAACTCCCTACTATGTGCGAATAGTAGCTGATGTGTCAAACATTCATCATCATATTGAAACTTCATTCTTCTATAAATTTCAACTTAAGAGAACGTTGTTCTACCATGGTGGACTTCTTAGGGGGGATAATCATATTTATACTGTTGATGTGTTCATGCATCTGCACTATTCTA